>CM074778.1:0-1200000 GCA_037355735.1 Pseudo-nitzschia delicatissima | reverse complement strand
GTTAATGGTGGGTACGTACATACATAAATATATAAGAAGGGAATTGTATGAAAGAAACTGCCCTTTTCCGTCTCATTGTGGGACTCCGTTCGTGACTAGTTTTTCATCGAAAGATGGAGAGTGCCTGACTGACTGACTCACTCACTCACTCAGTCCTTCAGTTTCGCATCGACTCAAACGAACAAACTTTCGATGGACGTACATGAATTATTTACAACGCCACAATAATACGAAAGGAAGACGACGACGACGATGATGGGCTTCACATCGAAATCGGATTTGAGTTTGGTGTAGTTTGAAGACAAAGCCTATAGAAAATTGAAATCGGAGTTTTTGCTACAGCATAGCCGTTGACTCGGTGAACAGCAAAAGCCAAACGCATCCAGTAAACAGGAATCAGAGAGCATCCCAAACATACCATCATGATTGGTTCTTCGTTGACAGCAATCTCCAGGAGGTCTTCCCGCCGAAGCTCGGCGGGAGCATTGCCAACAACCGTACAACTGCCACGATTCATGGGCACTGGGAAGAAAAGCAGAAAGCAAGCAATGCGCCGACAGAGGGAGCTAAATCCGTCGCCAGAGACACCTTCCACAGAGCCGTTGGAGCAGAGTGATGGTTACTTTTCTTCCTCTTCGCTTTCGGGAAGCCGTATCATTTCCGACCCAATATCACCGTCCACATTTGACAACGCTGCGGGTTTGTCCAAGCTGCAGCTCCGCCCCAGCCTCGATGACTACCTCGAAAAATACGATCTGAACGAAAATTACGAAAACTCGTGTACTGGAAAAAGCGTCCCGACCTGGGAATCCAACAAACATTCCGCGCTGAATCCGGGGAGTGGACAGCTCTTGCTACGTAATAGCAGCACACTGGCAACTGGAAGCACCAACCGCAACATATTGAACGACCAGGACGACGATGGTTTTCTCATCGACCGCGATTCCATGTTTGATCCCACCATCCATCTGCCCCACGCTCCCAAGGACTGGAAGGGCTACGAACCAGCGACTCCGCTGTCGGATTTTCTCATGCAACGGATTGGTGTTTCGGGACAGCCCATTTCGACCGCCGAATACATGCGGCACGCTCTGACGCATCCCTTGTTTGGATATTACACGTCCAAGGAAAAAATGCAAGACGACAACGATGATGATTGGGACGACGATGAGTACGATATCGACGGGCAAGGTGAAAGAGCTGCTTCCGATAAGTCCACTATTTTCGGTCGTGGAGGTGACTTTGTGACGGCACCAGAACTATCGAGCGTGTTTGGACATTCCTTGTGTGTTTGGTTCATGACGGTGTGGCAGCAGGAGCCTCTCGGCAAGCCCAAGGACATTCAATTCGTTGAATTGGGACCCGGAAGGGGAACTCTAATGGCAGATTTGTTGGAGCTTGCACACTCGTCCAAGCTTATGAATTTTGGGCAAGCCATTCGAAGAGTTCATTTTGTAGAAGCCTCCCGAGAATTGCGGCGTAAGCAAGAAGAAACTCTGAAAAAGGCGGTTGGTCATCTGGTCAAGCTAGAGTTTGTGAATGGCCAATCATCTGAGGAAAACAGCGATGCCGACAAGGAGGAAAATACATCGTTTGTCAACACGATCCGAATCGAGTGGCACGACACCTTTACCAACTTTCAGGCAAGTCGCGATAAAAGCGTGCCTACGATGGTCCTGATGCAAGAATTCCTGGATGCCCTTCCCGTTCACCAGTTCCAGAAAACCGAGGAGGGCTGGCGAGAACGAATGATTGACGTCGTGTCTGCCGAAGAGTCAATTCCGAAAGCTTCCGATGATACACCAGAGCTCACTCCCCGGCTTCGCCAGGTCTTGGCACCCAACGCCACCCCAGCAGTCGAGTTGTTGCTGTCCAATCACGACCAATACGACCACTTTCCCGAAGGAACGGTGATTGAAATCTGTCCAGACGCACTCTTTTTGGTTCAGGACGTTGCCAAGGTGCTGGAAGAGAGCCAGGGAGCGGCACTGATTATTGACTACGGCGAGGAAGGAACCGCAGATACGCTCCGTGCCTTTTCGAACCACCAGCAGGTTCCCCTCACCTCCCGTCCTGGAAGGGTGGACGTCACCGCCGATGTTGATTTCTTTGCTCTGAAAAATTGCCTTTCGGTAAATGCTTTCAAGAGAAACAAAGGACAATAATGACGAAACAATACCGTCATCGATTCACGCCTTTGGGCCAGTGGCACAGGGAGAATTTCTCATGAAAATGGGAGCGGGAGAGCTCACCGTGAGCGCTATTGAAAAGGATGAGACTACCGAGGAACAAGCACAGGCCTTTGCGGACGCTCTGCAATATCTCGTCATGCCCGAACACATGGGAGAAAAATTCAAGGTCTTGGCACTGTCACGAAAACGAGATGGCTTGTTTGGTCCTGCCGGAATAGAATGAAACCATTCCGAGAAATTTTAAAAACACAGTTTTCCCGGTAGGAAAACAAAAAAAAACTGTTTTGACATGAACAGAATCTATTTCGTGACAACCTACGTGTAGAAATGAAATGCAATCTTCAATATACAACGTGCTTTGATTTGTTTTTGATAGTTAGATAGATTTTTTTCCTGTTTACATCATTTCTTCGCGACGCCGAGGCGCACACTTGATAATGTCGTCCACTCTCAAGAGCATTTCTGCAGCCTCGGCAGCACTGGTAACCACCTGTAGCTTGCTCTTGTAGGATTCCATTATTCCCAATTGTTCCATGTCACCAACGGTTCCATTGTTCATGTCCAATCCGCTGCTGGTCTTTCCAGACGCGTGGGCTGCACGCAATTGCGTCACGAGCTCTGCCGCATCGTATCCACCATTGTCGGCAACCGTCATGGGCAATTGCAACAATGCCTTGGCAAAGGAGGCCATGGCAATTGCCTTTTTTCCGGGCGTCTCCTTGGATGCCTTGTCGATTTCTTGGGCCATGGCAACCTCGGTGCAACCACCACCGTAGATGCGCTTGGGGTGCTTGAGTGTAGCTGCCAAGATACAGAGGGCATCGTGAATGCTTCTTTCGGCCTCGTCGATAATGTGGTTGGAAGATCCCCGCAAGACAATCGTACAGGCAGCCCCAGATTTGCATCCTCCCAATCGGAGGACCTTGGTTTCTCCAATCATGACCTGTATAACAGGAAAATATAAAACACAAAAATGAGAATGGATTTCAAGGCTATAAATGACATAAAATGTAAATTATGAAAATCGCAATCGTGTCTACAAGTACTCACCTCTTCGAGGACATCGCAGTATCCCAATTGGACCTTATCGGGATTGTCAAAGGTGCTGCAGACCTCTCCTCCCGTCACGGCTGCCAATCGCTCGATTCCATCAAAATCTGCGTGCTCAATGGCCATGAGGCCATTGGCCGCAAACAACGATTCGGGATAATTGTAAATGAGCTGACGATTGATAAAGACATTGCACCCGTGCGCAATAATCTTGTCCACCTTGCGCTTCATTTTCAGTTTTTCGGCCGCCTCAATCTCGGCCACCTTGTTCAAGGAATCCACCTGGACGCGGGATCCGTAAATCTTGATCTTGTCCGTGTCCATGCTCGTGTTGGCCAACAAAATCTTGCAGTTTTCCAACCGCTTGGGCTGGCCGACGCCAATGGATTTTTCCAACAAAAATCCCGGCTCCAGATACGAGCTCCTCAAACTGCCACCCGGGAGTTTCAAAATGTTGATGTGATCCAGGTTTCCGCTTCCCTCCAAGCGTTTGACGGCCGAAACACACAATTTGGCAAAGTGTTCCTTTTCCGAATTGACCAGTTTGCTGCTCAAAGTGGTCGAGGCAATTTTCAACAAATCGTCATCGGTAATGCTATCCGAGCTGCACTTGTCCAGAGTTTCGACAGCCACCTTGGTGGCCAGCCTCCATCCCGCACAAATGGTCTGGGGATGGATGCGTGCCTGCAGAAGCATTTGTTCGGCCTCTCGAAGGAGTTCCCCGGTAAAGACGGCCACGCTGGTGGTTCCGTCACCGACCTCCTGGTCCTGGACCTTGGCGACGTCCACCAATACCTTGGCGGCGGCATTGTCCAATGGAACCTTGCTCAAGATGGTGGCACCGTCATTTGTCACCGAAATGCTCTGGTCGTTGGGATCAATGCTCTGCAAAATCTTGTCCATGCCCTTTGGGCCGAGTGTGGTCTTTACCAAATCACTAATGGCCATGGCTCCAATGAGCGACGAAAGACGGGCATTGGAGCCCTACAGTAATAAAAAAATAGGTCATTCGAAAGATTTTTTGACAGGGATTGTTGCGTAATATATTTTGCGTGGTGTTTTGCCGTCGAGGGTTTCAATCGTAAATGTATTGATCATTCATACATTCAATCATTCATTTGGCATTCATACATTCAAATATTCGTTGATTTCGTTCATTCAGGATCCAGACAAATGTCGATAAATCAATTGTAAAGGGTACATTCGAAGAAAGGAAATCGCAATGAGTTACACGAAATCGAAAATGATATCGAGCATGGAGGATTTGTCCGCGACATTGGAACGAGAAAGACCCAGCTCCATGACGCACGCAATGCGGAAACAACGGTAATCATCTTGCTTACCTTTTCTACCTCAACTCCCTGTGATAAATATGCGCTCTCCATTATTGACAATTGTGTTTTATTGTATTTTCCAAAGTATCCAACAGTTGTAAGGATGGATAGTTTGTGAATGCAATAGATAGATAGATAATAGGGTAGGCAAGGCTTCCGATACGATCCTTTTTCTCGCTGGTGATGAAATTGGAGGACGATTCCCGTACTTTTCGTTCACAAAAACCAAAGCTTTGAAAATGACAATGCTACATTACTCGTATGCGGCCACCCCACAAATTGCGGACCCGTCTGGACGTCGTCATGAGAACTAATTTAGCCGTTACAATAGTCAAACCCGTTCCGGCCGTTTTGGAAACCCAGCGAATGGTGCACGATTGATTCGATTCACTCGATTCGATTCACTCAGCTCTTAAGCTTCATCATCCATCTCATCATTATCATTGTTTTTGAAAAGCCAAAAAGAAATGAAGCAAGCAACCAAAGCAACTGACACAACAACAACAACAATAATAAAAAATGGAAGACATTGAAAAAGTTGCAAAGGCCATTCAAGATGGCAAGGCCAAGAAGATTCTTGTCCTTTGCGGAGCGGGTGTGTCGACAGGTACGAATGTAAATCAGAGAGTGTGTTTGTAGTTTGAATTGATGCTGCTTCCGAGTCGTGCGGTTATTCTTCTCTCGAAGCTTGTTGACATCATGAAAATCAATCCATGCTGTTCGCTGATTCATTTCTTATCCACATACATCTCAATAAATCCATCCAATTTCATTTCGTTTCATTTCTTCAGGCGCCGGAATTCCGGACTTTCGAAGCCCGGGCACCGGGTTGTACGACAATCTCCAAAAGTATGACCTCCCCTATCCCGAGGCAATCTTCGAGGTCAACTATTATCGCAAGAAACCCGAGCCATTCATTTCGTTGGCCCACGAGCTGTGGCCGGGCATCCAGTACAAACCGACATTGACACACTACTTTTTGAAGCTTCTGGCCGACAAGGGCCTATTGCTGAGAATTTATTCGCAGAACATTGACGGCCTGGAATTTCTGGCGGGCATTCCCGAGGACAAACTGGTGGAATGCCACGGGCACTTTCGCACCGCCTCGTGCATCGATTGCAAGAAAAGTGCAAATCCCGAAAAAGTACGAGAAACCATTGTGAAAGACGGCAAGACGCCGAAGTGCGAGTATTGCGGGGGCAACGTCAAGCCGGACATTGTCTTTTTTGGAGAACAGCTTCCGGATCGATTTCACAAATTGCTGAAACAGGACGTCCCAAAGGCCGACTTACTACTAGTAATGGGAACCTCGCTGAACGTGGCGCCCGTCTCGCACATTCCCAACATGGTGCGATGCAACCGAGTGCTATTTAATAGAGATTTGGTCATGCGAATTCGTCGAAACAAGGACACCTTTGTGGAGGGAGACTGCGATACGAACGTACAAAAACTCATGAATAAGCTGGACTGGTCGATTGCACCACAAGATTCATCCAAAGAAGAAAAAACAAACGAAACGACGAAATCCAAAACGGACGACCTCGAAAAAGCAGAAGACCTCGAGAAACTCTTTTCCAAAATCGAAATCAAGGACAAAGACAAAAACGACGACAAGCAGAAAAGCAAAAAGGGAAACGACAAATAGATTCATGCCAACTTTATATTGGATCAAGATTCTGTACTGTACAAATCATATCTCCACGTACAAAGTGTGAGAACATTATATACTATTATCTGTGTAAACTACTATAAATAAAAAACGTTTTTGATTCCAAAAATGCCAAAATCATTGTTTGATTCATGCAATATGCTTTCCATTTTACGAATAGTCGTGTCACACGCAGACTATTGTTACTTGTATTCGGGATGTTGTTTTATCAAATCTTCCACCACTTGCCAGAGCTCTTGGGCAGTTTGGGGATTCTTGCTTTTTGCACTGGCTTGTTCGACCCTTCCATCCACCAACAAGGATCCGCTGGGTTCTGTCATGGCCTCGTTGGAGGCACACGCATACACCACCCCGAGTGCAGCATCCTCGGGTGTCCGGAGCGCAATTTTACGGAGTGGCCAGGTCACCCATTGAAACCAGGCTGGAAAATTCCGCCACAGCCCGGTATCGACCATTCCCGGGCTCACCACAAACACGTGCGTGTTGGGCCATTGCTTGCATACATGGGTCACCAACAATTGGTTGCACAACTTGGTGTCGCTGTAGTGCTGGACGATGGTAGAATCCACTCTATCGTTCAGCTTGGTACCTTTTGTTTCCCGTATTATGGAAGGATCGACGATTCCGTTGCGTTCGAGCTTGCTCCCCACAATGACCACTCGAGACGGTATAAATGTTCGGTGTTCGAGTTCCATCAAGAGTGCCTGCATTCCCACGTGATTGGTAGCAAACATTTTGTCCATCCCGTGTTTGGTGAGTTTTCCCGGAGTACTGTCAATCTCTGCGGCGGCCAGCAACAATAGATCGCATCTTGGAATGGATTGAGCAAATTTCCGCACACTAGCAAGATCCGACAAATCCAAAGTTCCCTGCGATCGGCTTCCCGAATATATCGTAGCACCCAGTTCGTCGCGAAGCTTTTTGACAGTAGCTTTTCCAATGCCAGAAGACGCCCCCGTCGCCACCACCGTCTTATGCGTGAGATTTGCAAATGTGTAATTTGCCGGAAGCTTGGGCCGATGGTTTTCTCTGTAAATGGCACCCGCCGTCACCACCAGCAGCACTGGGGGTACGCTTATCAGGCTAATCTTTCGCAGTGCGCCTCGACTGCTCATCGTTACATCAACTGGATCATGCTGTGTTGCTCCACGGCAATAATTGTGGATTCCAATAATAATTGTTGTGGAACGAACAATAAAATTCTCTTCCAGATCAGAAGAGAAAAAGATTTTTTGTGCATATCCAGCTGGGTGAGTCGAGTGAATCAATGGTTCGGGATTGTGTGGTCTGAATAAAGACTATCTGAGTTCTTCCGTGCCGGATGTCTTGTCTGTTGATGGGGAGAATAACTCGGGTCATCTTCCAAAAATTGAAAATCGGTTTTTTACGTAATCTTTTACAAAAAGTGCTTTCATTCGGGTGGAGAACGAGTTGAAGAAATACAAATACTTCGAAGCAAACCTTGCCTTGGATTGTCACTTTGACTACGAACGAAAGAAAGACGACCTTGTCATGCTTTCGTCCAACTCCATGAAAAGTCATCTCCGCAAGATTCTCATTGTCTGTTTCCTTGTCGCTTATGGAATCATCGTTCGACGACTCCATCTCGAGGCAATGGAGCAGAATGATTTGCCGGATGGCCTCCAAGATGCTCCCGAGAATCGATTACAAATCGAGCAGAAAGTGGCAGAGAGAATCGAAAGTGAGCACAATGATTTACCAGTTGGCCTCCGTGACAACTCTACCGATAACAATGCTCCCGAGAAACGATTGCAAATCGAACAGAAAGTTGCAACAACCAAGAACTTTACAGAATTTAAACATCACGAGGGAGGCGTGATTGTCACCAAGGTACACGGACCCGACCAGATATCCATGTTGATACAATCCATATGTCTATTGCACCAGGCCTACAACCACAAAGTTCGATACGACATAATTGTGTTTGCCACACTGCCCATTCCAGACGAATTGTTGGAGGATATTCGTGCGACGATTGCACCCGTGAAACTAAAAGTGTTTGTCGACAACGAGGGCCTTGCAACCGAAATCCAAAAATTGTCACCGATTCGTAAGGAATTGTTTCTCAAGAGGTGCAACACAACAAAACCCGAAGATATTACCTGGGATTCGAAATGCCACGAAGAAGATACAGCCCATACTTCGATTCGTTACAACTGGCAGGCCGAATTTCGTTCCTGGCACATTTGGAAGCAGCCTGCTCTTGAGCCGTACAAGTACATGATGTGGGTCGACACGGACGCCTTTTGCACACAAGCCTGGAAAACAGATCCCATGGCAATTGCCATGCAAAACGATTTGGTCATTTATTTTGCCAATTATCCCCAGGGACGTGCCAAAGTTGTACAACCCAAGGTAAAAGAATTCTTTGGAAACTACCTCTGCGGTGCCCGAAAACAAGGCAACGGCCGAATGTACACGTCTGTTAATGGGAATTGTGACGGAGCGCAGATCTGGACGATTCACGGATTTCACCACATTACCAATCTGGATTTCTTTCGACAAGATCGCGTCATGCAATGGCAAGAATTCATGATTGGAGACTGTTTTCTGTGCCGCAAATTCGACGACCAGATGGCGGTGACCATTCCGGCCGTAATGATGGCACCCGAGCGGTCGTGGGACATGTACAAGAGCGGCCACGAGCCGAATATTTTTCACAACTTCAGGATTGATGGAAGGCGCAACAAAAAAGCCGGCGGGTTTAGGAACTATTGGAAGGACCACGCGGAAACAGACTTTCCGGAAGCTTTTGGCAAGTGTGAGATTGTTGCGAGCGACTAATGGGATGAAAATGTGAAAGTTTTCCATTCTTATTTGCGAGTTAAACCGAAAAAACTACTTCCTCGTCCACCGTCTTGGCGTCGTCGTCGTCGTCGATGCAGTATTTGGCCATGATGGAATGGTACAAGGATGAATAGAGCGCAATCGATGCACCCCCAACCTCGTACGTGACATCCAGATTTTCTCCCTCGCGTACAATGATGATATCCATTGTGCCCATGACAAAGGCATTGACAAAAGCCATAAAGTAGATCGCAATGATCGGGAACTGCCCCTCGGTGTAATAGGACGTCCAAAACATGGCCGGAACAGCAGCTTGCAAAAAGCAATAGACGATCCATGGAATGTCATTGCCGAAGTAGGTCTGAACTCCCGTGGAGACTACAAAGAAGAAGAAAAACAGTAGACTGATGAGATTGAGAACAAAGCATCTGCAGGAACAAAAGGTTGTGATCATTGTTTTTTGATGGGTTTTCGACAATGCTGGTCTCTTCAAAAGATGGCTTCATCATTTCGACAATGCTATGATCTCGTATTGCCACGTATGGAAGTATGGAAGACGCAGTGTTGTGATGTTTTGATGCGCATCTTGGAAATTTTGCAACAGCAGCTCTTGTTCTTTTTATCGAAAATGCCAATGCTGACTCTGATTTCGAATTTGGATTGGAATGGACATGCACCAACGAAAACATGAATTGCCATGGGACGCATGCCCGAAAAAATGACATTTTCCGAGTCGCCAATCAAAATCGATGAAAACAAAATCCACGGAAGCTCTTGAGAAGCGCGAGAGAAAGGCCAGGGGCATGAGGAACAGCAGCAGCAGCAGCAGCATTTTACAATTCATTTGAAGCATGTTGGAATTCATTCTAGAGTGAAGTTATTCCCGTAAAACATAGATTACTAATTATGCGCGTAGCGCTGATATCTAGAGAGTCGAGAAGACCCGACAAATATTACTGAAGTCCTTGCTTTAGTCCATTTTCATCGTCGTTCTCTTTCGCATAAATTTGTCAAGATTGTGTACACTGAAGAGACATTCAACCTTCGTTCTAGACTGCTTGTTCGGACGTGACTTCTTCCGTAGCCTCGTTTTCTTTCTTGAAGATAACACAGTATTTGGCCATGATGCAATGGTAGAAAGAAGAAAAGAGAGCAATCGATGCGCCAGCAACCTCATAGACAACAACCAATCTTTCTCCCTCGGGTACTGTGTTCATATCCATTGCTCCCATGGCAATATAGGTCACCGACCAGATGGCGTTGACCGAGCAAAAAATGTAAACGGCCTCGACCGGGAACCGCCCATCGGTGTAGTGAGACATCAAAAACATAAATGGAGCGTCGGCTTGCAACAAGTAGTAGATGATCCATTGAATCCCATCGCCATCGTAGGTTTGAAGACATGCGGCGACCAGAAAGAAGACCAAAAACACAATACTGATCCCGTAGAGGACAACCAATTTGCACAAAAAGCGAAATCTCGTTTCTCCCTCGTTCGTCGTCGTCTCGGGCACGGTTTTGGGATCACTCTTAGGGTTCCCCGGGACTCTTGGGTTCCCCGGGGCGATCGATAATGCTGTTGTCTTCAAAAGATGCGTTCATCATGTAGATAGTACTTTGAGTTCATATGGAAAGATAGAAGAAGTAGTGCCATTATATGCATGATCGTTCCGAACAAGCCTTCTTGTTCTTTGACATCAATTCTTGTTCTTTTTGTCGACAGCGCCAAGACATGTGTCGATGGAGAACAACTCTTTCATAGGGGGTTCCTCATGAGAGAAGAAATCGCGAGTTCCTCGTCGGAATGGGAATGGAAACGCGGTTCGGTCGGCCATATACCAACGAAAATCTGATCTGCCATGTGGCACATGGTCGAAAAAAAATGAGGGAAAATTCTTATTTCGATCTGCCAATTGAAATTGTTGAACCTTTTAAAATTGTTCCGACCCGCCAATGAAATTCGATCAAAATAGTTAAAAAACCGTTCTAGCCTTATTCCTACAGGACTTCTGAAACGCGAACGGGTCTTCTTGTGCATTGTCTTCTGCATTCTCGTCGCTGAAGTCTTCGTTCAAGATGACATAAATCAAAGCAGAAGCTAGAGCAAAATTTCCACTTCGGGTTCTTCCCAGGCACTGGCACCTGATAGGATACGCATGATTCCAGCATGGAAATCAATCCTATCGATGACATTACAATTCGGACTACACTAGATGCGACGTGACGACTTCCGTTGTCTCTACGACTTCTTCCGTTACTACATTCTTGTTGTTCTTACACACCATGATGGAATGGTACAAGGAAGAAAACAGAGCAACCGATGCACACACAAGTTGAGTGACGATAGGGGTTACGTCGGCTTCTTCTCTCTCTGGTAATTCAAGCTGACTGGATCCTAGGACAATGTAGGTGCTTGACCAGACGGCGTTGAAAAAACACAAATAGTATATGGCCTTGGATGGGAACCAAAACAGACACAAAGCGTGGAAGGAGGGAGTTGAACGAATAGTAGATGATCAACTGTGTATCAAACTCCACGTCCATCGACAACAAAGCTGCCTGAAACGAAAAGAAGATGAACAACACAAGACTCATCATGCCAAGAAAGACGCATCTGCACGAACATATGGAGTCCCAATCGATTTGGCGTTCGCCGTTGTTGTCTTCAAGCCGGAAGTCGTTTTGCTCTTCTTCGAAGGGAGTAATCCTGTTTGGGCTTTCGCGCTCGTCTTCAAGCCTGATTGAGCTTTCGCTCTCATCTTCCAGCCTGATTGGGCTTTCGCGCTTGTCTTCGAACCATTCGGGGTTCACGGATGAGTATGGTACTGCCATGAGTTCGTATTCTTCGGAAGATGAAACAATGGCAAGAAGTTTGATCATGTTTCGGATCCGAAATTGCCTCTAGAATTTAGGCGCGACGAAATCCTGCACGAAACGTTTCCTGTATTGTAGTGTCACGGGCGCTCCTGGGTTTGGACGATAACGGGAATCTATCTTGATTGGTCAGAATTTTTGAATTTTTTGTCGGACGTGAGTCAAAGCAATCACGAATTCGTCAATTCAATCGTTAATGCTAGCGAAAGGGACTTCTCTTTCTACAAGAAATTGCTACTTCAGTAAGCAAGTTTATCATTTCACAATAGTTTACATTCGTTATAGTTGTTCTGTCTTTAGAATTCTGCTAATAGTTCCTTGTCCGAGCCCTTTCCTATTTTGCTAATGATTTCGTTGGTGGCTCGTGGAGCAAGCGTGGTGGCCAAATAATGCTGTCCTTCGTTTTCGGTCAGACCCAGTGGGCCAAAGCCAAAATCTTTCTTTTGAACAACTCGTCCGCGCTTGTATACCTGGAGATCGTCCGCATCAAACATGATCCATTGCATAATGATTTCGGTCAATCCCACTCGTCCACCGCTCCAAAATGTGTGGTCGAGCGTCCCGTCAGACAAGACGGAAATCAAAACGCACAAGACATATTTCGCATCCTTGGGAGCTGGCCGTGTAGACGCTGCTCAAGTCGTCGAGAATACCCTGGCGGACACCCTCCTCAAATTCCTGTCGCCTTCGCTTGGGCCATCTTACGTGGGCTGTAATCTCCGCTGTTTATTCGGGGAGTGTGGTGGAGAATTTCCACGTCCAAATCTTCTTCGTCCAACTCGGCAGCCAAACTCGACCGAGCTTCGTCGTCAATGTCAATAGTGACGGTAATGTCCGATTTGGAAATTCCTTCGGGCAACTTCAGCAAACCTCGTCGACAATGCTGTTTTTCGTTCGATCCGATTCGAAAGGAAGACGCGACTTTGTTGCCACGATCGAACACGAGTGAGAGTTGTCGCTGTTTAGTGTTTGTGTCGGGAATGTTATCCAAGTAATCGATGCGTTCTTTCAATTTCTTCTTGTCGAATACGCTGGGAAGGGATGGCAGTGTCTCGTCGTCATGTTCGAGCAAATTCGTGGAAAGGAGACTTGCGTAATCGTCTTCGATTTTGCTTTCCAACGATTGTTGACTCGACGAGATACTAATACTTTCATCCTGAGTCAAAGTCTCATCATTTTGAGAAAACGGATTGCTAAAGTAGGAGGAAGTAGGCTGTCGAAGAATCATAAGACAGATTTGACTCCTTCGTCGAAGTCGTTGTAGCGCGCTTTAGGAATACATCTGGAGGAGTAACATTGTCAAAGAACCCCTTGACGCTCATTGGTATTGTTGTCGGCATGGTGAATAGTATATTATTTCAGTTGATATTATTTCTGTTGATATGGGTGTTTGATTGGTGTTTTATAAGGAATGTAATATCGATGGATACCGATTTCTTTTACTCTATTGGATTGTTTGCTCCTTCTTTTGAAATCATTCACGATAAGCGATGGCCTCGCCAGAATTTCGGGTTTTGAATCCATCACATGTCACCTTATGCGGAATTCGTAATCTTGTGGAGCGCGCCATTTTTGTCGAAATTTGAATTCCGAATGACAATGAATCGTGTTCCGTCGATATCTTAATTTCATTTAATGGTAAAAACAAATATGATGCAAAATGTTTTCCGGATTTCGACGATGAAGAAGAAAATCTCTCGCCAAACGGCGTACCTCGGGAGACCCGTAGTTCTAACAAATTTGACACGAGCGAATTTGTCAATAGCAAAATTTTTGTTTCACTTCCATAATGGATCATGGTTCATACCGCTGAAACTTTTATCACCCATCTCTTATTATCATCAACTCTAATGATATAAAGTAAGAAACGTTAACCATCGGATATATTTTTAATCGTATAGAGGTCTTCCCTTGAGAATACCCTGCGTCATTGTAGCCCCCTTCTTGTATCTAGTATGAGGTTCTCACCATCACAGAAACCCAAAACATAGATCCTCAAGAATCATTGAGAAAGATGATAAACATTTCTCCTTTCATGAAAAATAAAATCGATATATTCAAAAAGATGGAATACTATTTTACAATGCGTATTGTTACTACTTTTTCTTCCAATCGAAATGGATGAAGCTGTTTGTATGTCTATACAACTATAGTGACGATCAATATTCGCTCGGATCTGAGGACGACCGATAGCTGCTGGGTTGTTGTTCTTCATCATAGCCATCGTCATATCCGTCTCCACCATATTCTTCTCCGTAGTCATCGGCATATTGGCCAGACTCGTCGTAGTATCCATCGCCGCCATATCCACTGCCATCACCATAGTCGTCGTAATATCCGTCGCCCCGTGAATTATGGGAATAATCCCTCATGGAATAACCATTCGAATTCAAACTTCGAGAAGATTGGCCATTCAAACTTCGATAACTTTGAGATACCATCTGCGAGGAATTTCTTCCGGTAACAACAGAAGGATCGAAATCTTCCAACGAATCGTCATCGTCGTCGACGTGTTCCTTTTCTTGGTATCCGACAATCGTTACCATGGGCTGGCACAAAGCATTGTCAAAGGCATAGGCAATGCACATTGCCGCCAACAAATCGTTTCCTCGTTCGACTTCCAAAATATTTTTCGATTGATCGATATTGATTTCCGGATCTCCGGCCCCGGGCCGATGAAAATCCAGCTGCCACTTTCCGAATCGCACAATGGGCGTGCAACAGACGGTCATGCTGCCCAGCCACCCGTGCATCGCCTCCAAATGCGTGTCCATTTTTTCCATGTTTTCGTTGTGAATCGAATAGGCATATCGGCATTTCATGGGTCGAATGCTCAAGAAGGAAAAGGGATAAACGGACTTTCCGTACATGTCCCTTTCCTTGTATTTGGGCTGGCCGGGAAAGTTTGGAGAATACGTACAAAAATCCCAGCCGTCCAGCCACGTCTTGGTAATCAGCCGGCGTTTGACATAACACAGCTTGTGGCCATTCTCGTCTCCAAAAATCGCCTCGTAGGCACCCATGGCATGATGCTGGACATCCAGGACGGAGAAAATGGGATTTCCAAAGGTGTCGGTGATCAACGTGTCGGGCTCCCAGGCTCCGTAGGGGATCTTCAAACCAATCAATTCCTTAGTGGGCGGCAGACTGGCCATGCACCCGTGTGAAAATTCCTATAATAGCAGTGAATAACGACGAACGTGAGAAAGGAGTCGAAGGATGATGATCGTCTTTCGGCGATGTAATCAAAGAAGACAAGTTGCTGGCCACAACGAACGCACCTCTACCATGATGTTGTATTTGTGTTACGCGGGAGTGCTGATTCCGTTTCGGATAGACAGTTGAATGTTCCCTGCACTAGCAATTGATGAATCTGAATGCTGCTATCTAGCTAGTGTCTTGTCCACTGCAATGGTATATGAAAGAACTGATGTTGACCGAAGTTTCTTGGTTCAATGTTCTAGGTCGGTCGTCGTACGATTCAATTGAAGGGATCGCATATATCGAAAGGGAGTGATTTATGCAATGCGCGTTAAATCCAGCAAATCGTAGTCATTATGACTGCGGTATGTGACCTCGTAGGCCTATGCGTCTGTCATACGTACGTTTTTACTACTGGTATTTAAATTGGGGGGATTTGGGTTCAGGAACCAAAAAATTCTATCCACAACATCCTCTTGAGAAGTTGATGTTCAGAGATACGAATTATTATTTGAATCCTCCGATCCAAGTTTTCAATCTCGTGTCACAAGACTACTACTTGGTTTGTGTCACTTCTTCGTTTCAAGCTTCTTGCAGGTGTTGTCGAATGCTACATGACATTTCATTCACTCATGGGCCATGGTGGTGATTGTCGGCGCCGGAATCGTAGGAGCAGCCACGGCGTATTATTTGTCTGGTTCTGGCAATGATATTCCGATTACTATCCTGGATGCTTTAGGGCCCGCTGCTGCGTCGAGTGGAAAAGCCGGTGCCTTTTTGACCAATTCTCCTCCATCATTTGTTCGGGGAGGATCCAAGTCGAGTGACAAGCGTGTTGTTTTGTTTGAGAAATCCTTTGATCTGCACCAAGAGCTGGCAAACGAATTGGGTATTGAATCCTACTGTGAGGTCAGAAACTACCAAGCAATCAACGACGACGATGATTCGGGCAATGGCAATGTTGAGGATACGCTTTTCGAGCACCTGAATGGCACACCGCTTTCCGGTGACGCTTCATTGGTCGATCCTTACGAGCTAGTTTCGAAAATGATGCAAACAGTTGTGAAGCGGGGAGGTGTATTTCGGCAGGCGACAATGGAGGGGCTGGAAATGGAATGATTCGTATGTGACGGGAATAAAATTGGAGGGCGAAGACAAATTGCTTTCTATACAGCAAGACGAACCTATTGTGATTGCTCTTGGCCCGTGGAGCGCCCGCATCGAAGACTGGTTGGGAATTCCCATGCCCATTGAGGGTATTTTGTCGACGTCCCTAATTTACGAAACGGGAATTTGTGAGAACGATATTGGAAGTGCCTACTTTTTCGACGAGGATTCCAATGGCTGTCACTTGGAAGTCTTTGGACGAAAGGATAAATCTTTGTATGTGTCGGGATGCGGAGAATCCAAGGTGATTTCCACGCGCAAAATTCGAAGCCAAGAACGACCCTCTCCGAAAGATTCCTGCCCTCCCGACCTGGCACGGGCGGCAGCTGCACAGCAAAGTCTTGAAAAAGCCGGATACAACAACACTACTCCCACGACAATCCAAGCGTGCATCCGCCCAATGTCGCCCGATGCCATGCCAGTGGTAGGCAGGACTGTTGCAAAACGTGTACGTGGCCACCGGTGGGGGACCTTGGGGAATCACTTGGGGTCCGCTCATGGGTAAGAGCCTTGCGTCTCTGATTCTGGAAGACGACGATCCACCGATTCGTCTGGCAAGTCTGGGTCCGAAACGCTTCGATACCTTTGTGTACAAATCGCTCCTCAAGAGTCGAAGAAGTGACAACGAATAAGATGACGACGAACAATGATGTATGTCGTGCACGGTACTTGGCAGTGTTACACCCGTTATGCCGAAGAAAAGGTGACTGAGAGTTATTGCTTTCGAATAATCATGTCCAACCTCATCAACTGTCAAGGAACCTCCATTTTAATGTACCTGCTACCCCTTCATCTTTCCACTTCGGATGACGCAATCGATTTTGTCCTCAATGCTGTCGCAGCCTACATTATTGTTGAACTTGATGACGCTATTGAAACCAAGGAAAACAAACGAATCTACGCCGAAAAGATACCGACTACAACGTCCAGTGATGAAAGTACTTCCAGATTCTCCGTATCACCACAATCGATTGAAACTGGCGCGTTCGACCACGATTCGGCAGTTTGAAAAAGCCTCTCGTCTTTGTCGAGATGCGCTGGACTTCTGATTGTTGCGGTCAATATGTGAAAATGAATGTCATGAGCATTAAAACGAAAACAAAACAAAATATAGTAGCAGTAAAAGTTTTAGTATTAGCATTAGTATTAGTATTACACGTACACTACAAGTGTAGTAGTCGCAAAATATTGTGAACGATTTCAAAACGATTTTGAGTCTTCAATTCCATGCAAATTTCAGGAGTTTGGGGATAGAATACTTATACAATGCCGACCTTTGAAATTGACGCATTCTCTACGATTATTTATGAACAAGAAAGAACGACAAGGAAAGTTAAGGCTATATTTATTCGTAAGCATGAAAGGATACTCATATAACGCCGACGATGGAAACTGATATTTAATTGTAGTCTCGCTTGAAGCAAAAAATTGATAGCGCCAACTAAAATTTTAATTATAGAACGCCGACCATCGTGAGAATCCTCGTTTCGGATCGTCACATAACCTGAAACTAATATATATGGCATTCAAATGTACGCGAGGACAACCGGGTTGTAAAGGGCCGGAAAATGCACTCAGTCGTCAGAACTGATCCAATCATCTTCTAGAATTCTTTTGGAAGTTTCTTCTTACAATAGTATAGGCCAGCAGCAATTCCTGCAGAGAAACTTTATGTGCTACTTGTATGTGTTTTCGCACGTGTAACATGCCCATGACATGCGAACGAATCTGAGCGAAAATGCCTGAGCTGGCTTCCTTCCCACCTTTTTATGGTGATCTCGAATTCTTCACTCGTAATAAGAAGGCCAACAGAAAACCTGGCGCGCCTACGGATCCACAAATTCGGCAAAAATAGTTACGGTTCCCGAGAAGCAATACCTGTTCGCGTCTCATCGTAAGTTGATCTCTCACATTCTCTTTTGATAGATATCTTTTCTTTGCTCACAACTCGGATTAAATCTACTCAACATCACTTTTGACAAAGGATAGAAGTATTCCCACAGAAATGAACAGTTCTTTTCCCGACAGCAGTTGGGTTCCCACAGCGTCGCCCACTTTTTTGCCGGCGCCCAATATCACGTTGAATGTCACGGCAAATGTAACAACGTTCAATGTGACGTCCGCTCCTAGCGCGACAACGACTTTTGCTCCCACTGCAACGCCCTCTTTTGCTCCATCGCTCTCTTTTGCTCCATCTGCAACGCCAACTGCAGAGCCGGACATCTGCTGCTGCGCAACGCTAGGGATTGACAAAGAATGCTATGATGGAAACAAGGTGCAAATTGCAAACTGCACGAGCATGATAAACGCAGACAAGGCGGATTGCGTCAGCATGGCCAACGCCAGCACGGTGTGCTACATTTCAGAATGCCCCAATGCAGACTTGGCAAAACAGCAGGCAGAACAGGGAAAGGCTTTAGTCAAGCAAGACCATTGCTTCGCTATTGGGGCTATGTTTATTCTTGTCGCTATAGCGATTTTCGTTTGTCAAATTCGAAGAGTACAAAGAACAAAAGAATTGAGACCTTCAGAAACAAAAACAATGCCATCAGAGGGGAAAAAGCGAATGAAGAAGCGCGTTCGAAACTTTTATCGTAGGTTCAATGTCTCGAACGAATCTTTCGCAATGAGATTCTGTTTTATTTTGGGCATTCAAATACTTGTGCTCGGTGGCATTGCGGGAAACATTAACGAGACTTTACAGGTTCTTGCTGCTCTCCAAGCTTTGGAATTCATCACCGTTGTTTGGAAGACGCACAAGATGATTGTCCCAAATCGATACGAAGAAATTAAAGATTGCAACAGAGCGAAAGGCATCAAAGAAAGTATCAAAGCAAACGACAGTATCATTGATGTCGGCTTTAAAATATACAAGTGCATGGAACACTTCCTCGCTCCAGAAGACGAAGATCGCTCCGACGACGGATGCTACGTGAACCCTTCTGACATTTACGACGACATTACAACCCCCATCACGAGAGCATCATTAATGTTTCTTTGCCAAATCATTCTCTTGATTCTTTATCTCACTGCCATCTACTTTGAAAGTCCTCCTGACATAACGCAAAAAGAACCATACATCTATTTCATCACCGGAGTCTTCGTGCAAATTGCTTATCAAGAGGGGAAGGACAAACAGCCCATTCGCACATTACAATAGCAAGAAAAAGTACTGGAAGCACATTATGGATGCAAGAAAAGAAAGAACCGACGAGAAGGGAAAGAAGAGGACGATTGTCGAATGTGTGGACGAGGATGACCAACACAAATATGTCCCAGAGTGTTCACTTGTGGCGAGAATAATCATGTCCAATCTCGTCAATATACAAGGAACGTCCATGTTAATGTACCTTCTGCCCCTGCATTTATCCACTTCGGAAGATCCAATCAATTTTGTTCTAAATTCATGTGCAGCATACATCATTGTTGAGCTTGACGACTCATTTGATAACGAGACAATCAAACTGATCCACTCATATACCGATCTCACCACATGCAATACGCCATCAAGTGAAGCACCACAAATTGAAATCGTGTTTGAAAACGAAAATCCGGTTTGAGAAGCTTCTCTTGACTTGTGGTCGGTATATGGAAATATTGTCGGGGCATGAAAATGAAACCAAAAAAAGTAGTATGAGGGGGGGGAAACATTTCATAATAATTCATAACAATTAGTGGGAACATCTTTTAGCAAGATCCTTCTTATTTCTTCTGAGGATGGAACTGTTGCTTTGTGTTGAGGTTATCGATCGAATCCGGTTATTCGATTCTTCCGCGCTTCGCTTGTAGCGAGAGGATGAGGATTCGTTCGATTGGATCATTTTGAATTCGATGGCTCTCCCTACTTTATTTCATAGAGGAATTGTTCAAATTGAAAACAATGTCTGCATGTGAGTCTGTGTTTTTGATAAATCGAAAGATTTTGGCATCGTGTTGAATACTGCTCTGTGCGGTTGAATATGGGCTTGCTTTCATAAAGAGCGAGGTCGATGTAATTGGCGTATGTCCTCGTATCGTATATCTGTGTGTGGAATGGGGAGGCAAAAGAGAGTATAGATTAGGCATTCATTGACATTGAGAACTTTCTCACAGAGGTTCCTGTGTTTCATCTTGCTTCGCTGCAGAATCCGAAAAGCCACTCAAATACAAGACTCTTCGATTGAGATGAAAGCGGAGTTATACCGAAAGCTTCAACCCGTTCAAAATTCACACTCCGAAAGAATGTTCTGAGCATGTATGAAGACAGGGCCAAAATGTGACCAAAGGAAAGGCGCGACATAAGTCAAACGAGTCTTTCCAAGAATGAAAAAGGAAACACCTCATGTGAAGTCGAGGATGTGGGAATCTCCTTCTCTTGAAATTCTTAGCTCGCGTTTGTCTCGGTTGCTTGTGCTTCCACCAAGAACTGCCACGAAGATGCTGGTTTCGGTCCATTTTGCGAGGTTTAAAATCGATAATTCGCAGCCTTTCTTAACACTCTACAAGGCTGTACTGTTGAGAAGTTCTGGGAATCTGCAACAAAATCACCAGCTTATTATTACTTTGGAATGTTCCGGGCTCTTTTTTCGGTTACATTTGGTAGGTATGTATCATATGTATTATATGAGTAACAACCACATGCGACAAAAATACGATTCGAATCATAATACAAATTCCGGAAGTCCTCCTTGAACATTGGTCCACGTGTGCAAAACATGAAAATGCATACTCACCGGCGTACACTGACGGTCCACACATTGATTTATGTTTCTACGAATAACTCTAATATTGGCGAAATCTGACCGAAGAATGCATGCAATCAGTCGTTTTAGAGAACGAATTCAGCCAATTTTCTTCCAACAAGATTTTTAGAAGTTTCGTCTTTCAATAGAATAGGCCCGCCACCAGGAGTTCCGGCGGATATACAGGTATCCAGGTGCAATATGGTGTCAGAATTGAGCCGCGTTTCTTCGCAAGTTCTTTTTAGCATACGCCAACAGAAGTTCTTGCAGAGCCGGGCAACCTGTTCCTCACAGGTTCGACAAAATTGGTTGCCGGTAAGCACAAAAACGCCACTCACAGCGTTGATAAAATCCGGTTGATCCGCCGTATCCTCTTTAGTTCAATATTTTTTTGTGCTCACAACTCGAAATTGATCTTCTCTGCATCACTTTTGACCGATGGCCAGTTCGTTTTCCAACAGCAGTTGGGTTCCCACAGCGGCGCCGACTGTAGCGCCCACTATTTCATCGGCGCCCACTGTAACGCCCACGCTCGCTCCGTCCTTTACGCCAACAACTATCTGCTGCTGCGCAACAGTAGGGTTGGGCGGTGAGTGCTACGATGGGAGCAACAATCTACTTGCAACCTGCGAGAGCAACTTTGACGTCAATATCGCTGAATGTGAAAGCGAAAGCGGGGCGGCAATGAAGTGCTACATTTCAGAATGTCCCAATGCAAAACTGGCAAAAACCTACGCTTTAGTCCCTCAAACACATTGCTACGTTATCGGGGCTGTGTTGATTCTTCTCGCCGCGATGATTTTTTGGTCCAACGCTTATAAAGTAAAAAAAGAAGCAGAAGGGTCAGATCTATGTGATTCAGAAAGGACCAACGAAAAGAACATAAAGAAGCGAGTTGAAAAACGTATTCGTCGATTCAAAGTTTCAAATGTTTCTTTCGTGATGAGGACCTCGTTTACTTTGGGCATTGAGCTTCTTGTGCTCGGTGGCATTTCCGGAAACTACGACATGACTATAATCATTCTTGGAGCTTTCCAATTTCTCGAATTCATTACCTACATGTGGAAAACGATTAAGATGGTTTTTCCGAATTATTTCCAAGAAAGAAAAGAGAGAAACGAAAGAAAGAAAAAGGAAGCCAAAGCAAACAAAGTAGGCATGTTCAGTGCCTGTTGCACCCTCTTCGATGTAGAGCAAACCGATCCACAATCGAATGAAGATGAAGAAGTTGAAGCTCTGCTCTCCAAAAAAGAAGATAAGTACGTGAGCCCCTCAGACATCTATGACGACATTACAACCCCCATTGCCAGAGTGTCATTATTGTTTTTTTGCCAGGTTATCCTCTTGGTACTTTATATTTATGCCATCTACACTGGAGGAAGTGCTAATTTTACGGAGGTGGAACCTTATGGGTTTTTCATCACTGGAGTCTTAGTTCAAATTTGCTATCAGGAGGCGAAGGACAAACAACCCACCACTTATTTCAATGAGAAGAAAAAGTATTGGAAGACAGTTATGGGGGCAAGAAAAATAAAACCAGATCATAAGGGAAGGGAAAAGACTGGCGTTGAATGTGTTGACGAGGATTCAGAACACACAAGATTTATCCCAGTGATATCGCTTAGGGTAAGAATAATCAT
This sequence comes from Pseudo-nitzschia delicatissima, assembly GCA_037355735.1. Lineage (NCBI taxonomy): Eukaryota > Bacillariophyta > Bacillariophyceae > Bacillariales > Bacillariaceae > Pseudo-nitzschia > Pseudo-nitzschia delicatissima. Next base: position 1,177,344 of record CM074778.1, on the reverse strand, counting down.
GTCCAATCTCATCAATTTACAGGGAACGTCCATGTTAATGTACCTTCTACCCTTGCATTTATCCACTTCGGAAGATACAATCGATTTTGTCCTCAATGCTGTCGCAGCCTACATTATTGTTGAACTTGATGACGCTATTGAAACCGAGAAGATCAAAATTGTCCCCGAATCGACCGGTCGTAATGGAGACAACACATCATCCAGTCACGGAGCTCCTAGAAATTCCGTTTCAGCCTCCAACGCAATCGATAGCGGCACTTCGGAGATCTTATATTCAAACGATAACAAAAATTAGTAGTGGTTATAATAAACAATACATAATATTAAGTGGAAACAGTATGAGAATAATATAACTAAGATCTTTTTAGCTAGATTCTTGTTATTTGTATAGGAATTCTTCTTTCCATCCGTGCAAAAGATCGACGTCGACCCCCGATCCCCCGCAGACTTCCAAGACGATTGGCCCCTCGACGTCTTTGAGGCATTTTTCTCGAAGGCGCTCGCTGTAGGCCACCGCAAGAGCAGCTCCACAGGCGGGTTCTACCAACATGCGGTGATCCTTGGCAAACCGCACACAGGCATCCACAGCCTCCTGATCGGTACAGGCAATCGCACCGAAAGCCTCCATCATGAGAAGAAGCTCTCTCCAGGGCAACGGGCGTGCAGGAGGTTGCCCCCAGGGAGGTGGCAATCGAATCGATTCCGGGAAGTGTAATTGGTGTTTTTTCCTCCGAATCCCAAGACTGCTGAAAACACGAGGCGCCTTCGGTTTCGGAGGCAATCACCTTGGTGTTGAGACTTCTCCGGGAACATCCCTCCAAGACGCCGCACAGCAATCCCCCACCTCCGACAGATACGACAATCGCTCCAATGCCCTCGTCTAGTTGCTCATCGAGTTCGTCCACAAGTGTGCTGTGACCCGTCCACAGAAGCGGATTGTCATAGGGACTAACGTATCCCGCTGTTCCGCCCGAGGCAGCAACCTTCTCCCGTGCCAAAGAATCCTGCAGCGTTCCAATTCTTTCCATGGATGGTGACGGTAGCCCCCAGAGACTTCTAGTTTTTCCACCACCATGGGTTTTGTAGTTTCCGGAACAATGACCGAGACAGTCATGCCCAGCTTTTGGGCGACGGTGGCCACTGCCAATCCGGCATTTCCCCCGCTCGAGCTAATGAGCTCGGTTGTGCCCTCGCTCTGCAACGTGGCACACAAGTGGGCCATGCCGCGATCCTAAAATAACAAGTGACAAGCAAAGCAAAATCGGAATGAGAGAATCATCGTTTGGAAATATCAAATTTTTGGATTCGCGAAAATACTTTCAAGCAGTCCATTGAAGGGTGATTCGATGTGCATTAATCAATCAATCGATTGATGATTGCGTTGCACTCACCTTGAAGGATCCGGAAGCCTGCAGGGCATCCAATTTCAGATAGACGGGTTTCCCGACGAGTGCCGAGAGGGGCTGAGAATGGATCAGAGGGTGTCCTGGCAAACAAATCTTTGGCACCCTCGGCCAGATCTGCCGATTTGGCATTCATGAGGGATTGCTTTGCTCAATGCGGAAACAGATGCAAACCGACTGGAAAATCCAGCAAGGGCAAGCGTCGCAAGAGACGTCGTCGCTGGGGAGGCAGCAGCAGCAATCTGCTTTGCGGAAAACAATGACAAATAACAACCGACAAACAATCGTCTTCCCATGAACATGTTCGATGATTGTTTTCGCTAGTCAAGACGATAAAGATGTGTAGATTGCGGTAGTGAGAAAGGTCTTTTGTGTTGTGTCAGTTGTTTGTTGCACAGCAAAAGAACTTTTCACAGCTTTTGGGCATCTGGAATCAGATGTCATCGGATTTCTCCTTGCGCATCATCCACCACGGAACGAACGAGATCGGGCTTTGGATCTCTCGTAACGTATTCGAATGAGTCAAAACAATGCACAAAACTGGCTTTTTCTTTAAATCATAAAAAGAGTTAGGGTTTAAATGACATCGGCATTCGTGACTCGTTCTCTCGATCAATCGTCTGCCTCCAATGAAACGAGAGGAAAAGAAAATTACGTGCACTTCGATGAAAAGCAACGTAATTATTATGGAATGATGAGCATGAATCTGAAACATGAATCTGAACAACGAAACGAATTTCTTCATAATGGATATGAATGGCCTCGTCGAAAGTCCCTAAAAGAAGCCACAAGACTAAACATCTATGCACAAACGTCTCTCCATCCTACTAGTAGTAGTCTTATCTCTATCCTCGAGCGCCTTTCAACATTTGATTCCTCGGTTTTCTCGTCAGAGCATTGCACACAAAACATCGTCATTTGCCACGCACGACTCTACCAACAACTCCACAATGAAAGATCAAGGGCTTTCGGGATATTCTGATACAACCAACGAGGCTGATCTGGTGGCCGCCCTCCAAGAGGGGACGACTCTGAATGCCACCGAAAACGTTTGTACTGTCGACGAAAACAACATTCCAACAAAGAATGGACACCCCAGAAGCCAGATGCGCCTGGAGAAACTCTGGCACCGGGCAACGTATATAATAATTCGACACGAATATACCCAAGAAGGCGAAACACCAAATGGCGAGGACTATTTGTTGGTGCAGAGACGCACTACCATCAAGGACTACTGTCCCGGAAAACTAGATCCTACCCCGGGAGGTGTGGTGGGCTTTGGGGAGTCTTATCAACTCAATGCGACGCGGGAAATGATGGAAGAAATGAACATCGATGTCTCTGAAGGTTCTTGTAATTCCATGCAGGGAACTGTTTCACATTTCCATATCAGGACGAGAACGTCAAGTGCTGGGGTGGCCTCTTCGAGGTGACATATAGGCGTCCCATGGAGGAAATCAAAATGCAACCCGAAGAAGTCTCTGAGGTCCTCCGCCTGTCCTTTTCGGAAATCCAAACCATGGCGAAAGAAGATCCCGACGACTGGATGCCCGATGGCCTACACGCGGTGAAACTCTATCTCCAGTACAAACGCGATCGAGCATTGCGTACGAAAACTCTTGAAAGGCTACAGCAGCGGCGATTTGGAGAATTATCGGCTGAGACCAAAGCCTTCCGTCATTTTGTTTGACTGCGACGATTGCTTGTACTTTGATGGCTGGCAGCTGGCGGCGCAGCTCACTGCCAAAATCGAAGACTGGTGCGTCTCGGAAAAGAATTTGCCACCGGGAAAGGCCTACGAGCTCTACAAGCATCACGGGACGGCACTCAAGGGATTGTTGGCAGAGGGGTTGAATGCCAGACAACCAAGACGAAATTGACGCCTATTTGAGGGATGTCCACGAGGTTCCCGTCGCAGGAACACCTGTCCAAAGATGAAGACCTCCGAACAATGCTTTTGAGCATCGATCCGTCCATTCCCAAATACATTTTTACGGCGAGTGTTACGGCACCATGCCGAACGTTGCCTGAAAGCACTCGGAATCGAAGATTTGTTTGTGGATATCATCGATGTCAAGTCGTGCAATCTGGCTACCAAACACTCGGAGGAGGCCTTTTCAGCGGCTTTGAGCATTGTTGGATGCACCGAATCTCCAGAATCGGTTTTGTTTTTGGACGACTCGGTCAAGAATTTGCGAGTCGCCCGATCGATGGGAATTCGATCGTTTTTGGTGGACAAGGTCGGGCGGGACTGCGGAAGCTCTATCGGCTCCGAGGATGCCGAGCACGAGCTGGATCGGATCCACGATCTGCCAAAGGTGGTGCCCGAAATTTTTGAGGTTTGAAAAGACGACGACGACGACATTGCCATAGGAAACAAAAGTATCTCCAGAGGGTACAAGGATGTATTCAAACATAGGATATATGCCCCTCGCTGTAACACACTATTTTTCAAAGGACTAGAGAGATAGACGAGAACCCAAGTCATTTCTCGACGAAGACAATGGAGCATTCTTCTTTCTCGGACATTTGTTGTTCGAGGAGGCGCTATTTTTAGAACAGTGTATCACAGAAACTAGAGAATTCTTAATCATTTTTTCGTGACATCACATTTTTTGGGGATGGTCGATTCCCATCATAGGTACCAGAACAAATCCAAGAAAATGCGCCTTGGAGAAGACTGTCTGAGATCAGTTTTAAAAATACCTTCTTCTCCTTCTCAAGCAAGACACTTTGATGAGCCTTTCATTTCTGAACCTTCTCAACTATCTCCTATCAGTCTCGTCTTTTTCCGAACTAACTTTTCTTCACGCGCACCCACCGCTTGAGCATCGTCCGCCAACTTTGTTTGAAAACAAGCACTATCGCGGTGCAAATTCTTTTCATGGTGTCCGTGTCACAAAACCACAAACGCCTCCGAAACAATATATTTCTTGACAAAGACTACAAAATAATACAGGGTGACTCATTGACACTGCTTTAATCAGAATTTTACAAACAGAAACTATCAACATGGCCGACCTTGAACAAGCTTTGAAGGGGTGTGAAAACATTGATGCACTCTTGGAAAGCAATCCGAAACTTTACGAGGAGCTCAAAGGTACGTCGAAGAACTATCTTCCGCGGCATGGCCCAATCATTCATGGTTTCGTCTGTTCACACAATTCATTCGATCGTCTCACGTCTTCGATTCCCTTTGATTTGTTCTATAGCCCACTTCACTACCCCGATTGGGGAAGCGAGGAAATCTTGGATTTTCCCTCGCAAGTCAACAATGAGATTCTCTTTGGAGTCTCTTCCTCCCCAAACGGCAGAGATTATGAGCTTGTTCGATTTTAACGGAAACGGCAAGGTCACTCTCGACGAAATTCGCCAAGGGGCAGAAGAACTCAAGAAGACAAGACGGAAGAACAGGATTGTCGTCTGGGCCATGGTTATCCAATTTTTGGTTTATGCTGCTCTTACTGCAGCATCATGCGGTGTACTCTACGTCATTATTGACCATATTGTTGACACTACCGTGGACACTTCTACAGGAGCCCTCATGGCAAAGGACGGACACGACAACGATGTTGAAGTTTCGGTCGTTTCCCATGGATATACGTGCTCCCACGAAGTAACTGCCATTGACTCCGTCACTGGAGAGGTGAAGAAATGCATCTCCGGTCAGCAGGCGGCGGAAATGTTCGAACACGTCTTGGCAGGCACTGTCATTAAGTACGTGAATGAAGGTATCGAAACTGGAGACGTACAGATACTTACGTTAGGTACGAACACCACCGAGTGGACCGAGTCGGAAATTAATTTTGGCGGGCTTGTCTTGACCCCCGATGCGGATTGTGCGGCAGCCCTTAGTGCCCATCATGATGACGAGCATCGTTTGTTACTCATCGATGATCTATTCGAGAATCATATCGCTGCGAGAGAAATGATCATGAGCAAATATGTTCGTCCATCGAACGCGAGAAAGCTTCTTGGTGACAACAACGGCGGAGGGTATAGCCAGAATAATTAATTGAACATTTAATTTCAACGCCTCTAATAGATTGCCAAAAGGAGCAGCGAGGGAAAGCTTCTTCATATTGTGCAACTCGATCAGCTCCGCAGGAAACATTTCATTTGCGAAACTGACAGTCTGTTTCAGAAAAGAAAAAACGACCCAAAACTGGGAGCTCGTGATTAAAAATTGTCGAGTCACATTGTGACGGTCCCCCGCCTTGTTCTCTTTTTCTGCCCACGCTTTCTTGGGTGGATTGATGAGTTCCAGGGTGTTCTTCCAGTCCCATTCTGCGAACAACCAGGAACCGAAAAGTTTCGAAATTCCGTCAACAAACCCTCCCCTCGGATGTCTAATTCCCAATTTGAGAATTCAAAACTAAGGAAAAAATTGAAAGAGAACCAACCAAGCTGTTAGGATGCCGATTGTCGTCGCGGCCTTTCAAGTCCAAGAACACTAGAACAATATCTCTGGTCACCAGGCAATTATTGACTTTGCCGATGATAGAACCAAAAAGTCTTCCTCCACGTTTTTCACCAGCCCCCGGTTCTCTCCATTTCTTCTGGGATTGAAAGTTCAGTATCTTGGTAATGTCAATAATTATCCGTATGAAGTAACACTCCTAAACGGTGACAACCCGCGTCCAGTGACAGTATCTTGCTAATGTCAATAATTATCCGAAAAAACAAAGCACTTTTTTCTTATCATAAATTATGAGAACATAAAATCAAAACCGACAACTTCTCCCTCTTCATACTTTTACGGCCCACCGATTTCCACCATGATGTTCAAAAACTTCTTATTGGTCTTGACATTCCTTGTTCTGTTGACCAACGAAACCAACGCACGCAGGACTCGTCGCGTGCCTCAAGGAGGTATGGACAACCGCAAGAAGGACAATGTCTTCCAGAGAGGATCCATTTCTTCTAGACTTGCTCCAGGAGGTAAGGACAACAGCAAGAAGAACGCAGGAGGCAAGGGCAACAGCAAGAAGAGCAGCAAAAAGAGTCCAACCGCAGCTCCCGTTACCAACAGTCCAACCGCAGCCCCCGTTACCAACAGTCCAACCGAACCCAGTTCCATGCCGACGAAGAGCAGCAAGAGCGGCAAGAGCGGCAAGGGTGGCAAGGGTGGCAGCAACAGTCCAACCGCAGCTCCAGCCCTAGCTCCCGTTACCAACAGTCCAACCGCAGCTCCCGTTACCAACAGTCCAACCGCAGCCCCCGTTACCAACAGTCCAACCGAACCCAGTTCCATGCCGACGAAGAGCAGCAAGAGCGGCAAGAGCGGCAAGGGTGGCAAGGGTGGCAGCAACAGTCCAACCGCAGCTCCAGCCCTAGCTCCCGTTACCAACAGTCCAACCGCAGCCCCCGTTACCAACAGTCCAACCGAACCCAGTTCCATGCCGACGAAGAGCAGCAAGAGCGGCAAGAGCGGCAAGGGTGGCAAGGGTGGCAAGGGTGGCAGCAACAGTCCAACCGCAGCTCCAGTCCTAGCTCCCGTTACCAACAGTCCAACCGCAGCCCCCGTTACCAACAGTCCAACCGAACCCAGTTCCATGCCGACGAAGAGCAGCAAGAGCGGCAAGAGCGGCAAGGGTGGCAAGGGTGGCAAGGGTGGCAGCAACAGTCCAACCGCAGCTCCAGTCCTAGCTCCCGTTACCAACAGTCCAACCGCAGCCCCCGTTACCAACAGTCCAACCGAACCCAGTTCCATGCCGACGAAGAGCAGCAAGAGCGGCAAGAGCGGCAAGGGTGGCAAGGGTGGCAAGGGTGGCAGCAACAGTCCAACCGCAGCTCCAGTCCTAGCTCCCGTTACCAACAGTCCAACCCAAGCTCCCGTTACCAACAGTCCAACCCAAGCTCGCGTTACAGCCCAAGCTCCCGTTACCAACAGTCCAACCGCAGCTCCCGTTACCAACAGTCCAACCCAAGCTCCCGTCACCAACAGTCCAACCCAAGCTCCCGTTACCAACAGTCCAACCCAAGCTCCCGTTACCAACAGTCCAACCCAAGCTCCTGTTACCAACAGTCCAACCCAAGCTCCCGTTACCAACAGTCCAACCCAAGCTCCCGTTACCAACAGTCCAACCCAAGCTCCCGTTACCAACAGTCCAACCCAAGCTCGCGTTACAACCCAAGCTCCCGTTACCAACAGTCCAACCGCAGCTCCCGTTACCAACAGTCCAACCGCAGCTCCCGTTACCAACAGTCCAACCCAAGCTCCCGTTACCAACAGTCCAACCCAAGCTCCCGTTACCAACAGTCCAACCGCAGCTCCCGTTACCAACAGTCCAACCCAAGCTCCCGTTACCAACAGTCCAACCGCAGCTCCCGTTACCAACAGTCCAACCGCAAGCTCCCGTTACCAACAGTCCAACCCAAGCTCCCGTTACCAACAGTCCAACCCAAGCTCCCGTTACCAACAGTCCAACCCAAGCTCCCGTTACCAACAGTCCAACCCAAGCTCCCGTTACCAACAGTCCAACCCTAGCTCCCGTTACCAACAGTCCAACCCAAGCTCCCGTTACCAACAGTCCAACCCAAGCTCCCGTTACCAACAGTCCAACCCAAGCTCCCGTTACCAACAGTCCAACCCAAGCTCCCGTTACCAACAGTCCAACCCAAGCTCCTGTTACCAACAGTCCAACCCTAGCTCCCGTTACCAACAGTCCAACCCAAGCTCCCGTTACCAACAGTCCAACCCAAGCTCCTGTTACCAACAGTCCAACCCTAGCTCCCGTTACCAACAGTCCAACCGCAGCTCCCGTTACCAACAGTCCAACCGCAGCTCCCGTTACCAACAGTCCAACCCAAGCTCCCGTTACCAACAGTCCAACCCAAGCTCCAACCCTAGCTCCCGTTACCAACAGTCCAACCCAAGCTCCCGTTACCAACAGTCCAACCCAAGCTCCAACCCTAGCTCCCGTTACCAACAGTCCAACCGCAGCTCCCGTTACCAACAGTCCAACCCAAGCTCCAACCCTAGCTCCCGTTACCAACAGTCCAACCCAAGCTCCCGTTACCAACAGTCCAACCCAAGCTCCCGTTACCAACAGTCCAACCCAAGCTCCCGTTACCAACAGTCCAACCCAAGCTCCCGTTACCAACAGTCCAACCCAAGCTCCCGTTACCAACAGTCCAACCCAAGCTCCCGTTACCAACAGTCCAACCCAAGCTCCTGTTACCAACAGTCCAACCGCAGCTCCCGTTACCAACAGTCCAACCCAAGCTCCCGTTACCAACAGTCCAACCGCAGCTCCCGTTACCAACAGTCCAACCGCAGCTCCCGTTACCAATAGTCCAACCGCAGCTCCCGTTACCAACAGTCCAACCCAAGCTCCAACCCTAGCTCCCGTTACCAACAGTCCAACCGCAGCTCCCGTTACCAACAGTCCAACCCAAGCTCCAACCCTAGCTCCCGTTACCAACAGTCCAACCGCAGCTCCCGTTACCAACAGTCCAACCGCAGCTCCCGTTACCAACAGTCCAACCCAAGCTCCAACCCTAGCTCCCGTTACCAACAGTCCAACCGCAGCTCCCGTTACCAACAGTCCAACCCAAGCTCCAACCCAAGCTCCCGTTACCAACAGTCCAACCCAAGCTCCCGTTACCAACAGTCCAACCGCAGCTCCCGTTACCAACAGTCCAACCCAAGCTCCAACCCTAGCTCCCGTTACCAACAGTCCAACCGCAGCTCCCGTTACCAACAGTCCAACCCAAGCTCCAACCCAAGCTCCCGTTACGAACAGTCCAACCCAAGCTCCCGTTACCAACAGTCCAACCCAAGCTCCCGTTACCAACAGTCCAACCCAAGCTCCCGTTACCAACAGTCCAACCCAAGCTCCAACCCTAGCTCCCGTTACCAACAGTCCAACCGCAGCTCCCGTTACCAACAGTCCAACCCAAGCTCCAACCCTAGCTCCCGTTACCAACAGTCCAACCCAAGCTCCCGTTACCAACAGTCCAACCCAAGCTCCCGTTACCAACAGTCCAACCCAAGCTCCAACCCTAGCTCCCGTTACCAACAGTCCAACCCAAGCTCCCGTTACCAACAGTCCAACCCAAGCTAGTCGCGAGTGCGTCTGGCCTTCGGAAAAATACTCTGCGATCGTCAAGGGAGACATGATCAGCGGTGCCCACAACGTTTATAGAAAGGTTGCCGTGGGAGGACGATTCATCAATCCTACCCAATCCCATATAACTATCGATGGAAAAGTCTACTATGGAATTAGCTATTCCGGGCGATTCAACTTCAATGGCGGAACCCAGAAGATCAATGATTTGGCCGATGTTCCCGTGGACTACGAACAATTCGAATGGTTGGCACAGAATCTCAAGAATAGTGACATTAACGGAAAGAAGGTCGTTGTCAAGGAAATCGGTAAAAATCCTAATCGCAACGATGGATGCTGGACTCTTTACGATTTCCGACCTGGTGGCCAGGGTGAAGACAACGGCAATACCCTCGTCGTCTTCAACACCGACGAGGATGTTTGCTTGACCAAAACAACATCTGATGGTCGTCAATTCGGACCATCTGTCCTCGCTCCTTTCTCCAAGGTTCTCTTGAAGAATGCTGGATACCTCGATGGTACTGTCATTGCCAAGGAATTCACAACCGTCGATGGGTCTTATAAGGGAGGCGAACTCCAGTTGCACGGAGATCACTACACCGGAGCCATCAGGTGTATCTAATGCATTCCTTTCTATCGATTCAGTGTCGGAGCAAAGCAGTTGGGCAACCGCGTCTGTTACAACGGAGAAACCACCGGTCAGCACGGTTTGTTCAATACTGGTTCCAAGTGCAAGCTTTGCGGCGACAGCATCCTACACACTTTCTTTTCGAATTAGACGATGTCATACTTTTCCATACATGGAACACTTTTACACAATATTCGTTGTTAAAGAATCTTATAAAGAGCATTTCAAAATTCAAAAATAGTACTATGGCTACTGTGTAGTTTGTTATATGCGCAAGGGGGTTGCTTCACAAAAGATCCGCGCTTCTTCTTGCTCTTGCGGTGTGATTGGTTCCAATTGCGACAGGATTTTGTCCCAATCGTCCTCGATGCTTTTGCATGCCAATATCATCCTGCGGTTGGTATTGTAAAAATGCTGCAGCTGGGTCTCTCGTTTTGCGGGATCTTCTTCCGCTTGTGCTATGCTTTGGCACACACCATCGTATGCCACCAAGATCAACAATTGGCACAAGCACGCCCACGGAAACCATTCTTGTAGCGTTTGTAGGGAAATTTTGGATTCCAGAGTCGAGTCGTATTGTATCAGCATGTCGTAATATCGCTGCAAGACCAATTTCGAATCAGAGACCGTCTCATCGTTGGTGCTCACCACCAGAAAGAAAACCAAATCTACCAGGGGATTCCCGTACCCTGTAGTGGCAAAGTCCACCAAGAAAGGTTTCTGTTGTTCTTCACCACTTGTTGTTGGAAACAACCAATTGGCAATGTGAAAGTCTCCGTGAACACACGTGACTCGGTGGGAATGGACGTGTTCGTGAACATCTCGCAGTCGTTTCGTTTCGAGTTTCTGGCACAGGTCTTTGGCAAATTCCAAAAGCTTCAAGTCGTCCTCATGGTTTGCCCGCAACCGCATTTGACCAATAGTCTCACTCCACGAGGTGACAAACAATCCCTCCTTTTGCAGGGGCGCAAGCCTCTGCCCCATGCCCGTAGGAAACACCAACGATACAATTTTGTCGTTTTGGAAAATGTCGGATTCCCAGCAGGCAGCGTGCCACGAGGCCAAGCACTTGAATAAAAAGGGTATTTTCAGAGGCGGACAGCCCTCTTGCAATGGATACGTTGTAATGTTTTGGACTTGTTGCAAGATAATGTGGTGATCGGATCCACTCAGAAATCTGGGAATCAAAAAGGGCAGAGGCTTGTTGTCGTTTGACAACAATTTTGGTGCAAAGCTCTGGTAAAAGAGGGTTTCGTTCCGACACATCCACGACAAATCAAGATCGGGACGACAAAACTTGGCGAGCCAATCGGAAGGAGGATGATTGATTTCAGTTCCAGTTTCAGTTTCAGTTTCATCACTACCAATTTGATAGCCCAGATGGACACGATAGACATTGGACAAAACTCCCTGATCGACTTTGGTCACGGAAATGGCATTGATTTTCGGAATCACCACATCTTCCTGCTTTTTATAGTTTTCACACAGAATATCCCAGAAAAGGTCTGGCGTGAGATCTTGGACGTTATCGATTCGTCGAGTCATCTTGAGCTACTGTCATCATGTTGTTGTTTGTGAATCTTCTCCGTCTATCGACTTGGAAAAAGAAATAAAAAAATAATCGAAAGACGCAAATTCGAAAGATTTTTTTGTCATTTTGACACGTCTCATACCGTACTACACATACCTAGTGTTCATACCCAAAACCTCAGAACTCTCACAAAATGATTCCACGTGGAAGTTATATACGAGTGTCGTCATCGTTCGGGAAGCAAACCATCACGCGGGATTTCGTTCTCCATCACAAAAAAAATTCAAACCCGACGACGGCATCAGGCATGTCATGTCGCTTCATGTTGTTGTGATCTTGAGTTGAACATATTGCTTTGATTCCGATTGAGATCAGCCTTCTCCACCGAATCAAAAAGAATGCATCAATGAATAAATTATTCAATTAATTCTGTTTTTGACATATCCAGGATTTGGTGGTTGACAACACCAATTCAATACTTAAATCCAAAAAAACATAACGCAACAACTACCATGACCATTTTCCAAAAGAATTCGTTCGCAGCATGCTGCCTCGTCTTGCTCCAATCCCCCCAATCGGCAGTTTCGTTTGCCTCCAATCACCAGCAGAAAGCTTCAACACTTGCCGTTTCGTCTTCGGCATTGCACATGTCGGACATGCTGAATCCGATTGTTGCGTCCGTCAAACCCAGCAAGACGGTAGAGATTTTTTCGCTCGTCAAGGAAATGGAAGCTGCCGGCGAAACAGTGACTTCCTTGTGTGTGGGAGAACCCGATTTTTTGCCCCCCAAGGCCGTCTTGGATGCTACCGTCGCCGCCGTCCAGGGAGGTGACACGCGATACACGGCCGTGACGGGAACCGTCGATTTGCGCACGGCGATTGCCAACGATCTCAAGAAACGAAAGGGTGTCGAATACAATCCGGCCAACGAAATCGTCGTGGGCAATGGTGCCAAGCAGTGTGTCTATCAGGGAGTTTTGGCGGTTTGTGGAGAGGGCGATAAGGTGTTGGTTCCGGCTCCCTACTGGCCATCCTATCCCGAAATGGTTTCTCTCGTAGGAGCCGAACCCATCGTGGTGGAAACCAAGGCCGAGGACGGTTATTTGGTCACCCCCGAGGTTTTGAGAGCGACATTGGAAGAACACCCCGAAATCAAATTGATTATCTTGTGCAATCCCTCCAATCCCACCGGAGGCGTCTATCACCTCGAAAAGCTCCAAGCAATTGCCAAGGTGCTGGAAGATTTTCCCCGCGTCATTGTTTTGGCGGACGAAATCTACGAACGTTTGGTATACGAAGGGAGACTGTCCCGCCTTTGCGGCTGTGGAGAATATGTTCTCCGAGAACCATGACCGTGAATGGCTTTAGCAAGGCCTACGCCATGACGGGGATGCGTCTGGGATATGTGGCGGCTCCCGCACCTTTGGCCAAGGCCATTACCACGATTCCAGTCGCAATTGACCTCGTGTGCGGGTTCCCTCTCGCAGGCGGCGGGTGTGGCAGCTCTGACACTGGTGGAAGAATCGGAAATGGAGGCCAATGTCGAAATCATGCGCGAAAAGCGGGATTACGTTCTGGAGGAACTCTCCAAGATGCCGGGAGTCACCGTGGCCATGCCACCCAACGGAGCCTTCTATGTGCTTGCCGGATGTTTCGGGATACTTTGATGGAGACGACACCCAGTTGTGCTTGGAACTCCTCAAGTCGAAAAAGATGGCCATTGTTCCCGGATCTAGCTTTGGGGCTCCCGGTACTGTTCGGCTGAGCTATGCCACCAGCAAGGAAGAACTGGGAATAGCCATGACCAAGCTACGAGAATTTCTTGCGGAAAATGCGTAACCAACAATAGTACGTACACTATCTTGACTAAATCACATAAATTAATTACTTTTGCTAAACTAAAAATGACGTGGGCAATCGAACGAATTACCTTAGTTCGTCTTCTTTTCGGCTGGCCAACTCTTGACAATGGTAAAGGTTCGATCGTCGAGCTTGTTTTCGTGACCTGCCGAAACGAGCTTTTCGGCATCGTTGGTGAGATCGTAATACAAATAGGATCGAGATGGATCCTTGAAATCAAAGAGTTCTTCGTCAATATCGTCGACCTGGACAGGCAATCAACGGAAAGGCAAAGGCTCTGCTGTGAACCTGCGGGATAGTATCCGTTCCTCGACTCCTCTTTGCTGAAGGGCTTGCCCTGAACTTCGCCGACCGGGACGTACCCGCCCTTGTGGGTGGTCCTGGTATGCGCCGTACCAAAGGTAAACATATTTTCCCAAAACAACCAGGATCATGACAAAGGCAGACCAACCAAAGTAGGTTGTGGAGATGATCTGCTTGCTCCGTCATGTAGTCAGCGGGCTCGAGATCTGGGATCCTACTCGCTCGGGATGGGACAAATGGGAAGGCAATTCGAGGAAGGTGACCCGTAAAGTCCTGGCTACAAATTCTGTAGTTGAAGTCGCCTTCCGATACCGTCGCCGTTCGTTACGGGGGTACTGAAGCCATTTGCAAATCTGGGATACGGTGTGGGATGCGGCTCCATTTCGAATTCGCCCGTAAAGTTGACGGGGGATTCTTCGTCGATGCAAAGGTTATCGAATGGGAAACCTGTCCAGTAGTAACTACAGACAATCGCCATGATACCAACGGCCATGGACAAAAAGTATTTTCGGCTGATACTCGCAATCGTAGGTCCTACCGATGGAGCTCTCTTCCAGGTACGAATCAACGAAAACCGATCGACAAAATACTTGAAGGTAAGACTGATGGCGCATAGGAAGAATGCCATGGGGAAAATAGCACAGTAAAACACGGACAAGAATATAATCTTGGTCATATCGGTGTATCGCTCTGCCAATTCGTATTCTGTTCCCTGAAACAAGATATTCATTGCGTCTTGCGTTTTCGCCCTCGGAGCCAAGAAGTGACGCTTGAGGTTTCCGCCCTGCACGAAAGCAATCGAAATCAAAAAAGAATTGGTTAGTATTGTTGAACTTTGTCACGTGTGTTGATATAATATCCCATCGAGACTTACAATATCAATAAGTTGCAAGGCATTGCTCAGAGTAATATCAGAGAAATATTGAAGATAGACTCTCACGAGGAGCCCATTCTCTCCGTACGAGATTGTATCTGTGAATGGAATGATAGTGTAAAAAATCAGAGCCGTGCTAACCCATCGGAAGAGAACAATCTTGTAATACAACGATGCTTGGAGTAGACTTTCCGACGGATGAGTTTCGAGGTTTTCAGTCATTGCTTTCGCACATTCTGGAAATGCAACATTGAAGAACGAAATTCTGAATTGGAAAAAGCAGTTACGCAAAAGGTGCAACAAGTTAGGTACTTGATAGACTCGTAACGCGTACATTGTAGATTCCATCAACTTTTTTTACTTACGCGTACGTCGCCCAAATCGGATTTTTCAAATTGATGGCGTAGACAATGTAAAAGACAATCACTAGCAATGCCAAGGTATACAAGAAAGTATAAATCTGTTGCTTGGTTCTCTTGCCAACGGACGCATTCAAATTCTCCCAGACAATCGTGTTGGGCTCTTCCGGTTCTGCCACATCCAACACGTATTCTCCGCGAAATAAGTGTTTTGGATCCGATATGGAAGCCTTATTGTTTTTGGCTGCATTCTTGAACCCCACAGACAATGCTTTCAGAACTCTTCGCTGGGCTTCCTCCGTCTCAAACGGTCACAAAAATGTTGGTGACGGGGTATTCGAGCTGTGCCAATCCTTCCACTTTCCCCTTCAATGCCACCAGTTTCGTATAATACTCGGGAATTCCAGGAACGATTTTGGCCATGATGCGTCGCCATTAAACCTCTATCGCGTTCAATGCCGGCAGCGGTTTTGGCAATGTCCAATACTGCGGTGCTGTGTTCGGGTTGCATGGCATGGATCGTCCGAACGACTTCTCTGCGTTCGACCAACGCCTTGACCAGCAAATCGTTTTCCACCGCGCAGGTGCAGACTACCACTTCGGCTCCGTCAAAGTTTTCCTTGAAAAAGGTTCGCCATTCCTCCGGATTTTTGGCATCCGGGGGAGGATTCTTGATTTGCACCGAATAATCCTGAGCCGTCTGCTTCGTCTTCGTCAAACTTGATTTCTTCCTTTCTCATGAACCGTCCCAACAAAAACATGCACAGAACCATGACGGCAACCGTTGCAAAATTGCTGGCGGCGAGCATGTACGTGTCATAGTCGCAATCGTTTTTGAGCGCAAAGACATGAGTCTCGTTGTTGACGGTGGATATTGCGCAGCGATCCAGATTCAGCGTTAATTCCGAGTGGCCATCACCTCGTACGCCGCAGTTGCAATCGGGACAGGGAACCCATACCTGCGAGGAGCAGGCAGCACTCCCGGCAATCGCCAACGGTTCGAAAGGTAATCTGTTCCAAACCGTCGTTGGGATCGTATTTGTCACTGGCAAAGTACAAAATGTTCCCCAGCGAGATGCATCCACACAAAATACTGATGAAAATCAATGCCCTGCAAGGTTGGAAAAATAAAGACCAATCCCCAGACCAAAATCTCCCAGCTGGTTGTGCGGCTGTCATGGCGGGATACAAACGCGAGGGATCTTCGTCTTCTCCCGGTTCGGCCCTCTTGAAATCTTTTTCGCGGTGCTTGAAGATGGATCTGTAAATCTTTGTGGCCACGCTAGTAATTTTCCTTCTCCTTGTAATCGGGAGGAAGCAAGAATCTGTACAAAGCCTGGTGTTCGAAAAAGGCCCATCCCCGCTTCAAACAGGGCTTTTCAAAGATAATGTGCTTGTCGAAATCATCGACAACGGGAGGAGGACTTTCCATAGTATCGTCGTGATGCGAACTCGATTCCTTGTCGTCGTCGTCGTCGCCGTCGTCATCCCCCGAGCCCTCTTCGCCTTCTGGCTGTGGATAGTACCAATTGTATTTCATGAGACTCAGCGCAATCCGACGTCCGTACGTCATTTCGCAAGTCTCATCCTTCAAAAAATTAATCTTGGTCGGAGCTGTACAGCTACGGCCTCTTCCTCGAAAGGGTGCTCGGAAGCAGCAGCTTCTGCAGCTTCCGATGCTGCAGCTTCCGAGGCATCCACCGATTCGACGGGGCTCAGGTCGCCCGTCATTAACGAAGTGAGCCGTGTTTGTAATTGTCATCCTTTGACCACTGCTTTTGGATTATAATATTATCGTTTCAACAGTAGATATAATCCCCTTCTCTCTCTTTTGAGAGCTTATGTGATCAAGCAAGTTGAGAATGATAAAACTGAGAATCTGCAATCTTCGAGAGATTTTAAGACGCGCGTTACAGTGACATCTGGTAAGACTTGCGCGTATTGAAACTACAGAAGCGCTCTGACTTTTCACTGCTTCTTGATTTCGAAAGATATTGAAACGCGCTGGCATGACTTTTTCTTTCTAGAGAAATTTCTGTATCGTACGTTTAGTACGAAGGAATTCAATTGCTGTAGTGTTCGATGCCAAGTTGTTGAGATTTAGTACGGAACTGATTTGGACGCGTCTTTTTAGGGTTAGGGTTTCATACCTACTGATCGTATGGCCGTCCGTCAGACCAAACTGCCATCAGATCAAAACATCACACATCATCATCAATAATTCAGAACTTTTTTCTTCTCGAAAATCGTGAAAATGGAACAACAACACCTTACAAATGAGAAGAACTGCGTTGATTATACTACGGGCTAATTCCCAGAGCGAAAAGAGATGGATTCGAAACACTCCATTGCAATACTGATTCGTTGGCTTTTTGTTTTGGTATTGCTCGCTGTCGCACCATCCTCCTCCTTTCCAGCGACGCAGAGTCGCAAAACCAAAGCTGCCAACAAGGCAGTTGAAAAGTTTTCGCGTTGGAAACTTGGCAACAGCGACAAACCAAAAATCTTGTGGGTCGATGGAAACAATGTCCGGGGGATTGGAAAATTCGAGTGGAATGCAGTGGAATTACAGAACAAGGTGGTCAAATTTTGTCACCAAAATGAAATCGAAACAGCCATTGTGGTATGGGATCACGGGAGTGACAAGTTTGCCAGCAGTTGTGCAAACTATTGTTTTGACAATGAATCATCAAGCGTCAATCTGATTACTCTCTTTTCGGGGCTTGCACAGCGGGCAGACGATGTGCTCGTCAAGGAATCGAACCATCTCATTACAACAATGCATAACAACAACAATACATTGGATTGGGGGTCTCTGGCCTTTGTGACCAACGACAGAGATTTGAATTACAAGCTGCGCAACCAGGTCACTCCCAATCCTCCTTCGATACGGCTTGGACGTCGAAAACGAGGTGGAACCGGAAAAGTCTACGATGCAGCAGCCGCTTCTACTTCTGCTTCTTCTTCGTTGAAGATTCGGAAAGATCCGCTCTTTTGCGATTCCACCGGGTTTGTGGAACTCTTGTGCGACATGGACGTGGAATTGAGTCCAAAGGAGCTCGAGGCACACGAAACAATCGAACGCGCCAAATCCAATATCCAATATTGCTCGAAAGCCCAGCGCAAGGGCTACAATCCCCGGAGGGAAAAGACCTGGGAGCGATGCGTACAGGCCGAACTATTGAGGCGGCATCTCCTCGAAACAGAAGGCAATGATGACTCGAGTGATTTTGTAACCAGCTATCTCGAGGAATTGCATAACAATAGGGGATATTCCATTTCGGGGGATGCTTCCAACAACAACAACAACAAGGACTTTTTGCCATTTTCTGGGCCTTCGCGTCTGGACAAGCACCAGCGACGATTGTTGGATCGCTACAACGCATTACTGAAGAAGGGAGAACTTTCGTAACACTGCGATAACACTTAATCCTACGAATGACAAAACTATTGCATTTCAATTCAGAAATAGGAATGTATAATGTTGTGATTGTTGTGATTCTATTCTATTTTAGCTTCTGATACGAACTGTATGTATTCCTCCATTTTCGTCCAGTCGATTTCAAAAATTGGCTACGTTTCGTTCGCATGTTTTTCTCCCCCAAGTTTAGGCACCTCTACCGTGCCATGACAATTCTTCGGGGAAAGAGATACGGGGCAGTTTCTTCGTCTTGGAGACCTCTATTTCTGGCCAACTCCGAGGAGACCTTCGAGAATGGCCGATAGTGCTTCTCGAGCCATCCCTCGCTGATAATCTGCGTGTTTTCTTCCGGCGACGAATACAGCTTGGACTTGCCAAAAAGCTTGGCCTGTTTCTGCCGCTGCAAAATGACAAAAATGGCCGATCGCACCCGTTCGATGCGTTCCGATTGTTGTTGCTGGAGTATGCGTTCAATGCCCAGTTCCTCAATGTATTGGTGGCTGTCGCTGTCATTGTCGCTGCTATTTGCGCCGCTCTTGTTTTGTGAATCGTCTCTTCCTATTCGGTGAATCGCATTGGAGATTTCTCGAATAATGAGTTTTTGGTCTTCCTTGGTCATGTGCATGTCTAATTTTTCCTCTCGCGTCGGTCGTGTGATTTCAAAGACCTCGTTCTCGGACGAGAACCGAACGCGACGCAGTTTTCCCTTTTCAGTATTATCAGTTTGATCGGTGGTCTCTAATGGTTGGATGTAGTGAACTCCCGCTTCCGTCGTAATGGTCACACAGTCTAAGGACGACCGTTTCAAGTGGTTGCCAACAGCCATGGTTGGGGATTGTATTTCTCGTTTTGACACCATGATTTCAAATTTTCGTTCCGAAACCAAATCACAGACAAATATTGTGAATTTCTAACTATTCGTATATGTCTTGCTTGGTGTCAATGAATGTTGTAGTACGTATTCAATGAGGTTGAGAAGCTTCCGGTCTCAAAGAAGAAATTATAATCAATGGACATCGGTGAGGAATCAAAAACACGTTTTTTGCTAGTGCGAATCGGAAGGAGATTCTCGTTAGTTCTAATGTCCCGTAGTTTACGTAGTAGTGTCGTGTTTGGTACGACTGAAATACAATACGTAATAACGGAAAATGTGAAAGGGCCGGAACAACGTGGAGTGAAAAAAGTGAAAGTTTTTTGCTCTTCATTCAACGCATGCCTGTGATTGGCACGTAACGGAAATGTGGCGAGTTCGCCACCCCAAATTTGTGGGGTAACCTTAACTAATGAAAATACCCCAACCCTTAAATGCTGGAATCCAATCTCCCGTACGAGTACGAGGTACCGTAAAAACCAGTTGGTCCCAAGTTTCTACGCGAGGTAAAATTTTACCGAAGAGGAGCGATCTTGGAATGAGTCAAACTAGTCCATATCATCGAGACTCAAATTTAGGGATTTGAACATCGAGGGGCACCCTTCAGGAATGTGCTTTCCCCGAAAAAACGGTATTCCTTTGTTCGTGATTGAAATATAAGCGGGATACAAAATTGCTCACAAATCGGACCCTACATCATTCATTTTCCATCCGACGAATAATGAATACAACAGTCAACCATGGCGGTCACAAAAGAATTCGACAAGAAAAGCTTCGACTATTGTATGGGAGGATGAAATACAATGACATATCTCCAATTCTATTGTGTAGTCAGTGGTGTTCGTGTCAGAGATAAGCACTAGAGGAATTGTAGTACGAACACAATAAGGCTGAAGAAAGAGATCCTCCTCTCAAAGAAACTCTTCATGCTGACGACTCTTATCCCCTTGTGCAACAAGTATTCTCGAACGAAACTAGTTTCGTCATACGTATCAAATTCGGAACAATACACTACGAATTTTGTTACGTACAGTTCCGATCGTTTATCCGGACGAAATGGCGGCCGCAACACACATGAAAGACAACCATCATGGGCCGACGAAATCAGGGCAATTTCTTTTCTGCAATCTCCGGCTCTACTAGTACTACTAATGCTAGTAGAGCTACCATCTAACGATATCCTGAAGACACAATATCCCTTCTTTTGTAGAGACAGATGCTTCACCAATTCGTTGCTTCTAAATCTGATGTCCTCATTTTCATCTTCGCTGTCACAATTGGAGAGCCGTATCACGACTGACTCCTGCGGGTTTCTCTCGTTTGATGATACATAATTCCAATAATTATTATCGCGCAGAAGCTTGCGCGTGCACTTTGCGATTTCTTATCACACAAGGTTCCATGCGCCCCTATTCTATAGACCTACTAAAATTCCATTCTTAAATGTATATCGAATATAAGTCAGGATGGACGAAGTTTCTAAAGTACTTCAAGGAGAAGAATTGGATTCGGTCACTTCTTGTCCCAGCAACATCAATTTTATCTACGGAGAAACTCGATTCCTTCTCAATTCTACACGTCTACCCGATATTAGGTCTTGAAAAAGAACATTTGGAGTTTTTCACATTACCAGCGCAAAAAGAACGAGGAGAACATCTTTCACTTCACCATAATTGAACGCCTGATGGATCCTGGCTAGGCGCATCAGTAATGTGACATACAAGAAGTACGAAGTACACAATGCTATGCCTAATCGGTCTTAGTTCCAACGAATAGAGATCTGGTGCTCTGTGATATTCAAAAAGGGAGGGGTCGATCACTTCTTGCCCGAGCAACATCAATTTTGACTTCGGAGAAACTCGATTCTTTCTCAATTCTTCAAGTCTACCCGTGTAGCATCTCTCCAATCTGCTACCAAACTGACTCGCACGAGGTGCGCATTCGAGAGCGAGGCTAGCCCTATCTTGTTGGGACTAGCTTGCTCAATATTTATTTCAATATATATCCAAATGTATATCACTAATTTTGAGACATACGACAACCCGACATCATGACTTGAAGCAGACCTAGGAATTTTTCACATTACCAGCGCAAAACGAAGGGCATTATTCTAAACGTGGAGAACAACATCTTTCACGTCATCCTTCGTATACGCTTGGTGGATCGTGTCTAGGCGTATGATAAACATGAAGTCCAAAGTACACAATGCTAGTATCTGTGGCCAAAGCTGCAATAACTCGCCAAAAAAGAACTGTAGCATTCTTTTACAACATACTTGAGCGCGGAGAACATCTTTCACTTCATCAATATTGAACGCTTGATGTATCCTGGCTAGGCGCATCAGTGATGTGACATACAAGAAGTACGAAGTCACGTTTTTTAATTTTACACGATTGCTCATTATCCAAAAGTTGCAGTTGCCGTTGCCGGCGCATAAGTAATGTGACATACAAGAAGTACGAAGTACACAATGCTATGCCTAGTCGGTCTTAGTATCTGGTGCTCAGTGATATTCAAAAAGGGAGGGGTCGATCACTTCTTGCCCGAGCAACATCATCTTTATCGTCCGAGCAACTTGATTCGTTCTGAATTCTTCACATCTGTCCGAAGTGCCGATGCTAGAATCGATGGCCAAAGAATCGATGGCCAAAGCTGCATAGCGGAGAACATCTTTCACTTCGCCATAATTGAACCCTTGGTGGATCGTGACTAGGTGCTTCAGTAATGTAACTAACATGCAAGAAGTACGAAGTCACCAAAAATTGCAGTTGCTGCCCACGCATGTCGATTTGAATCGGCTCATAATCTCGCCATCGTTCGAAATAAAAGCAACAGATAAAAGATTTAATCACCGTCTTCGCAATGTTTAAAAACCTATTTTTCTGCATCTTGGCAATCGCCGTGATCGCTTCGGCATCCAACCTCGAGTCTTCACCCTCTCTCATCTCCGACGACTTGGACTCCGCCGCGGCCTCCGCAGCGTATCACTTTCGTACTCGACATCTAAAGGTCGGTAAGAATACCAAGGCTCCTAAGGCTACCAAGGCTCCTACCACCGCGATGCCTACCGCGATGCCTACCGCGATGCCTACCGCGATGCCTACCGCGATGCCTACCGCGATGCCTACTATGGCTCCTACGGCTACCAAGGCTCCTAAGGCTACCAAGGCTCCTAAGGCTACCAAGGCTCCTAAGGCTACCAAGGCTCCTACTCCTACCGCGACTCCTACTGTGCTTTCTTCCTAAGGCCGGTTTTTGTTCCAGTGGAAATCGGGGAAGGCCGAGTAGACAAAGGCGCAACAAGAAGGGAAAGTATACAAGTGATGCGACAATCTCGGTGGGCATTTGTGTCACCGCATCTTTTTGTTCTTGACGACGACTCTTCCAGGAATCGGCGAGCACTCTTTTCATTTGGCAGTTCAAGTTGGCAATCCGTTTTCGGAATCCCATAATTCACAACTAAGTAATGTTATTTGTTATACGTGCATATCCAATTCTGCAATTACTATAGTTCTACTAGTAACGACACGTTTGTTATTCGAATCCGAATTGGAATTCGAAAACACGCAAAAGAAGCATTGAGTGCTGGTCCTAGTTGTTCTTGTTGTGATTATTGCTACTACTCTACCGAAGGAACCCCAAAAAGCTGGACCGATCGTTCCCCATCGCAGGATACCGCCAGGCTGCTAGAGCTGCTCCACACAATGCCTGATACGGGGTTCTTGGTCTCCAGGCTCGCGGTCGTCCCCCACTCTTTTATGGTGGTGACTCGAATTCCTCCCTTTCCACCAAAGGCGGCATATTTCCCCGCCTTGTCAAAGGCCACCGTTTGGATGGACATCGACCCTAGTGCTGCATTATCTAGAGTCGCCACGACCTTTTGCTTTCTCAAATCCCAAAATTTCAGCGTTGCCGATGCGTGCCCGACACCAATGTGATATCCGTTGTTGGAAATGGCAATCGCAGAGACAGCGTCCTCCGCGTCTCCGTCCTGATGAAACATTTGAAAAAAGAAAAAAAAATGAAAAAAATGAGGCTTTTTTTTTTGGTGGCACACACAAGTTTTGCAAACACTACCATCGATCGACTCGACTTGCTTGCGCGATGCTTACCTGCAGGGTCGCCGCCAGAGCCTTGTTTTTGAAATCCCACACGTGCAGCTTTCCCGTGGAGGTTCCCGCCACGTAAATCAATCCATCGGGATGGAGGGCCGCACAAGTATAAGTCTCTTTGGAGGAATCAGCAGCAGAAGCAGCAGCAGCCGAAAAGCTGGCCACCTGTTGGAGCTGGCCGTCTTGTGCGATGCAAACAATCACGCGACCGTCCGAGGTACATGCCACTACGTGCTGTCCCGGTCGGATGAACGCTGACATGGCAAATGGCCGATTGCAATTGCAACACAATGCTGCTCGACAGAATCGGTTCCTCGTTGTTGTCGTCGGTCAAAAAATACGCAAGAATGCTTCCGCTCTTGGTTCCGACCACCACCAATCCCTTGCCAATGGCAGCCGCCGTGGCGACTGCTTTGAGGACAAACGTGTGCTTGACAACCTTGTTGGTTTCGTCGTAGACCACCAATTGCCTGTCCTTTCCGGCCGTCACGGTCAAGCCATCTGCAGTGCAAGTAGCCAAACAGGGAATCCCCTTGTTGGTGGACTTGTGCCAGGCCTTGGTTTCCAAAAATGCCATTTTGGCCATGTCTTTGGGGGAAGGCGCTTCGGAAGCTGCCGCTTTCAAAGTTGGCTTGCGAACCTTGTTGAGTTGGGCCCAAACCTCGGACATTTGGGCAATGTCTTGGTCCGGAAGATCGTTTTCCAATACCTCGGTAGTTTCGATTCGCCGCCGCTTGTTGGGAGATGGTTCTGCAGCTGCTGCTGCTGGCGCAGCTACATTGGTATTCGTGCTGGCACTCGCCTTCCATTGTTCCAATTGTTGTTGAATGGTGTCCCGCTCCTGTGATACCCGTGCCACGACCCGAATGGCCGCATCGTTCTGATACAAGGCCTGGGAAAGCTCCCGTCGTGTTTCTTCCAGTGCCTTGCGCGTGTCAAACAACTCTAATACCAAAGCATCGTACTCGTTTTGCATTGTTTGCAACAAACTGGGCATGCTCGTGGCTTTTGGCTTGGGTTTGGCGACACTTGCAGTTTGCGTCGTATTGAGAGTCACGAGCTGGTCCTCGGTCAACGGCCTTGCGTCCTGAAAGGGATCCATTCCGCCATTTTCCATCAATTTGGTCAGGAGCAATCTCTTCAAACAAACATGACCCGAGGGTGTGACGACGGCTTCGTCCTTGCCGACAATGGGTTCGCCCGAAATTTCGCACACCAGTGACATTGTGAGTTGTTGTGTTGTGTGTATTATGATATTGATATTGATATCAAATGTTGTTGTTGTCGTGTCCTTTACTACTTGGCAGTTTTTTCCCCTTGCCGGAATTCTGTTTCCCGATGTTGTTGCTGTTTTATAATAAATATCCAAGCCTATTGTTTTATTCGAAACTAGTTTACTTGCTGTTGTCGATCGTCGACGTTGGTATGAGTATCTTGCAACAACAAAAGCATTGAAACTGTCGAAGCATCGGTTGTTTGTTGTCTATCGTAATTCGGGGTAGGTGCAGCAGCCGATAATCGGGAAGGAGGAGGAACACAAAATTCGTGGTGCTCATAACCCCATTGGTGGGTAGGACTTGGTAAATACAGTAAGTACCTATTATGCATACAGTCATAGAACCAACATACCTCCGAAAAGACGTCCCAAAAAACTGGCGCGTATTATATTGTTTGTTGACAAGGCCGGCCGCGCGTCCACGGTTGCGATAGTTTGGATTCAATAATGAATTCAATTCGAGTGTGAGCAGTGATTTTCAATTATTTTGAATCATAGAGCCAGAACCGTCTCCAAACTGTCATTCCTGCCGCCAACAACAACTAGGTAGCTTCTCCAATCTCTGCACGATTGAGAGAGAACAAAGATAACAACATTCATCATAGATAAGCATCATCGTCATTAACGAATACATCCAATTCATTCGTAGTTGAGCTTGCTATCTGGAAAACAATACTAGTATCCAATTTTCATCGAAAGGACCATCGCGAAACGAACCATCACTTTGTTTTCGCTTCTTTTGACACTGGAGTTTTGATTGCTTCTTCTGATTCGAATACTACAACTCAAATCAAATCAAATCAATACAAATCAATACAAATCAATCAAAATATACTTTACAATATGCATATTAAACAAATTACAATCTCCAATTTCCGGTCCTTTCGGCAACAGCCCGAAATCCATCCCTTTGCATCGACGACCAATTGCGTTTTGGGACGAAACGGAAGCGGAAAGTCCAATCTCTTTCGATGCCGTTCAATTCGTCCTCTTGGCTCCTCGGTTTGCCACTCTGCGGTCTGTAAGTATGAAGTAAAATGATTTATGGTAGGATGTGATATTGTACAATAATCTCTTTCACGTCTCTCACTTTTTTCGTTCCATCCCATCATTATCAACATAACTACAACTAATCAATTTGCAGGAAGAGAGACAGGCATTATTGCACGAAGGATCCGGATCCGCCGCCGTCAATGCCTTTGTCGAAGGTCGTCTTTGACAATTCGGACAATCGCTTTTCGCTGGAACACTCGGACGAAGTCGTTCTTAGGAGAACGGTGGGAAGCAAAAAGGACGAATTCTTTTTGCAGCGCAAACGCGCCACCAAACAGGAGGTCCAATCTCTGTTGGAGGGAGCCGGCTTTAGCAAATCGAATCCCTATTTCATGGTCCAGCAGGGCAAGATTCAGAGTTTGTGCCTCATGACGGATTCCCAGCGCCTCGAGCTATTGCTCAACAAGTGGCTGGTAACTACTTTATATGAAACCAAGAAATCGGAATCGCTCGTCAAAATGCAAGAAAACAGCCAATCGATTGACAAGATTGATTCCATTCTGAGAGATATCGACGAACGATTGAACGAACTCCAGGGCGAAAAGGAAGAATTGACCGTCTATCAATCCTTGGATCGCGACCGCAAGGCCCTCGAATACACATTGTATGACAAGGAACTCCGCAAGGCCCGTCTGGTCCTGGACAATATCGAACACAAGCGCATTGTGCACTTGAAGGAATTGACGGAACTGCACGAAGCACTGCAAACAGACGCACGACGAGATTCAGAACGCCGACGCCGAGCTCAAACTCAAGACGGAAAAACTCAAGCGCAATAGGAATCACAGGGGATTGCTGGAACAGGATCGCCGCAAGGCCTACAAGCTCAAGGACCATTTGGTCCTTGCAAGTGCGAAGAGCTGGAGGCCCAATTGGGCATTCTCAAGGATACCACCCAGCGCAACCAAACCGAATTGGCGCAAGTGGAAACGGAAATTGCCTCGACGCAGCAGCGATTCGATTTGAAAAAGACCTCCCTAAAACAAGAGGAGGAAACGTTGCGCAAGATGGAACAGGATCGGGACCAGGCGGGACGCAAGATTGATATTTTGTACGCCCGGCAGGGACGCGGAAAAGAATATAATTCGAAAGAGGAACGCGATTCTGCATTGCAACAACAAATTGGCGAACTTCAAAGTCAACAGTCGCAAAAGCTAGGATGCTCTGTCGCAGCAGCGGGATTCTCTGGCCAACACTAGACGCCAAATTGTCGATTTGGAGAAAAGCCTGGATTCGAGCAAGGACGAAATTGGCGACAAGCGGGAATCGCTGCAAATTCTGCACAAGCGATTGGAGGAACAGCAGAGCAGACGATTAAAGGCCATGGACGTCCGCAAACATGCCTGGAAACAGACGGAAACCTTGGTGGAAACACTGGCCGAATGCAAGGAGCGACAGCAGACGTCTCGTGCCAATTTATACAGAAGCATGCCCCGCAACACGGCCCAGGGATTGCGGGCCTTAAGACAAATCGTCGATGCTCTGGGATTGCGCCGTGGCGAACACTATTTCGGAATGGTCTTGGAGAATTTGCAGCTCAAGGATCCCAAGTTTCAGACGGCCGTCGAAGTGGCAGCACAAAATGCCTTGTTTCACGTCATTGTCGACACGGACGCAACGGCTGCCCGATTGATGAAACGTCTCGAAGAAGGCAAGCTGGGACGAATCACCTTCATGCCATTGAACCAGCTTCGTGTGCAAGACAATGTTCACTATCCACCTAGTAACGACATTACTCCTCTGTTGGAAACCTGCATCCAATTCGATCCAAAGGTCAAAAAGGCCATGCAACAAATCTTTGATCGCAAGATTCTGGCCCGAAGTCCGGAAATTGCCGCGGAATGGTCCGAAAAGCTCCGCATGGATTGCATCACGCTGGACGGTGACCTGAGCTCCCGCAAGGGAGCTCTGAGCGGTGGTTACGTCGATGTTCAAAAGTCCCGTCTCAAAGCCTATGGAGAACAGACCGAGGCCGAAACTGCCTACCGCAAGGCCATGGAAGAACACCGGACGATGGATGCCCAGGCCAAGCAGGCCGAACAGGAGGTGGCCAATGTGTCGGAAGAAATTTCCCGCTTTCAGCACAAGCAGACGCAATTGTCGCGATGGATTCAGAATCTGGAAAGTGGTCTGTCGCAAAAACAATCGCAGATTCAGCACTATCAGAAACAATCGGATCGATTGGAATCGCAAATCATTCCCGGCCTCGAACAAAACCTGGAAGCTTTCGAGTTTGATATTGCCCGTCTGCGAGAAGAAATTGGCACTGAACTCACCTCGAGTCTGAGTGAAGAGGAGCGGGCATCTTTGAACGAGCTCAAGCAGTTGCAGGCTTCCCTCAAATCGAAAATTGCCGATCAGCGCGATGCCGTTGAGGAGCTTCGTGCCGAGCGCAATCGCCTGGAATCGGCTTTGGAGAACAATCTGTACAAGCGTCGAAACGAATTGACGCAGGTGGACGGGGGAAGCATTGGAACTCTGACTTCTGATTTGGTACAGGAACAGGCCGAACGACAGCTCGAGGAACGACGACTGGCATCGCGAGAGGCCATTCGGGATGCCGACGATTTAGAAAGCAAACTCGAGGAAATTCGTTTGACGGAAGAAGACTTGAAGAGTGAGCTCATCCAGGCCAAGAACGAATTAGAACGACTCAAGACGGTGGACAATCAGAATACACGTGACCTCGACGATGCCCAGCGAAGAGCCGAGAAATTGATGGGCAAGAAATCTCTGAACATTGGTCGTCGCGACAATTACATGCGCAAGATTCAGGAGCTGGGCAGCCTTCCTCCCGATTCGGAACTCCGAAACTACAAGAACCAAACGATTCAGGCTCTTGAAAATGCGTTGGAAAAGGTTGGCAAAAAGCTCAAGAAATATTCCCATGTCAACAAAAAGGCCTTTGACCAGTACGTGAATTTCTCCGAAAAGCGCGAATCGTTGATGGAACGAAAGAACGAATTGGACAAGGGTGCCGAAAAGGTCAAGGAATTGGTAGAATCTTTGGATAGAAAAAAGGACGAGGCCATCAATCGTACTTTTCGCGGAGTCAGCAAGCACTTTGCCGAAGTTTTCAAAGAGTTGGTGCCACTGGGTGCTGGGGAACTCATTATGCGCACGGCCATTGACGAAGCACTCGAACGCGAAGACAATAGTGACGACGACATGGAGCCACAGCAAAAGCAATTGAATCCGGACGTCTCTCTCTACAGAGGCATTGGCATCAAGGTTCGATTTTTCGGCCGTGGGAGAAAATTTCATCATGAGCCAATTGAGTGGAGGACAAAAGGCCTTGGTGGCCATGGCATTGATTTTTGCCATTCAGCGCTGCGATCCTGCCCCCTTTTACATTTTTGACGAACTCGACCAGGCTCTGGACAGCACGTATCGGCAGGCGGTGGCCAACGTAATCAGTAACCAGGCCAACAATGCGGACAATCCCACGCAATTCATTACTTCTACCTTCCGTCCCGAATTGGTGACGAATTGCCAAGAACTGCTACGGAATTTCGCACCAAAACAAGGTGTCATCGATTCACAGCATGACCAAGAACGACGCTCTAAAATTCATTGCCAATCTGATGAGCGAAGAAGAGGCCTGTCGGGGAAGTTTCGACGACTCGCAACAAGAAAACCAAAAAGCGCAAGTCCATGAACGACCTGGAGACGGAAGCAGCAAACGCAGGCGCTGCACACCCAACCCGAGTAATGTAATTTGTTCGATTGATGATTTTTGCCATGGGTGGCAAAAGAGTTGAAATGGGGGATTTATTATTATTTGACTACACAACGACGAGTGATGACGCAAGTAGTGTATAGTTGAATGCATGTTTACGAATTATTATAAATCTATGATTGTACAGTCTACTATATTTCTTTCCGTATTTTGTTGCTGTATTCGTGTATGGAAGTCGGAATGAACAACTTACTGTCATTTACTTTTGAAGTTTTTTGCACGGAAAAAATCAACATGTCAAAGATTATTTTGGATGGTGAAAAAAACCCAAATGCAAAGATTATTTTGAATGGGAGTACGTGTACACTAGTATTCGTTTTGCAAAACTAATTCCTAGTAATTATAAAATTTTTATGCTTGTCCTATTTCGGTGTGATAGTGTAGTAGTCATAGCAGCTGCTAGTTCGTTTTTCGTCTTCATTTTTCATTTTTCTTCATTTTGAAATTATTTACGACGAACTCAGAGCCGGAAGAATGAAATGAAAGAGTCCCAATTTGGCCTGAAGAGGCGTCGACGAGAGTGGTGTGCTTCCGTCGTCACCCAAAATGACAAAGTTGTATTCTCCCGACATGCGGGCAAGGACGGGAGTCTTTTCGAGCATGGGCTTGACGTTCAGAGGTGCCGTCGAGGTGTACTCGAAGGATTCTCCGGGTTTCAAAATGGGCTGTCGTCCCGTGACTCCCGGGCCAGACACAACGTCCTTGTGGGGCAATCCGACGGATTGAATCTCAAATCTTCGGCTGACGAGCTGAATGGGATTTTCCGACTCGTTGGTGATGCGGATATTGTAGGCAAAGCAGTACTTGTCTTGCGACGATTCGCTTCGTTCGGGGCGATACGAAGACGTCAAGCTGACGCGAACCTTGTCCGTGACGACTTCCGAATTGTCGTTGAGGGCAATGGTAATGTCACCCGTCTTCATGTCGTCAGTCTCCAGGGCAGAGTAGAAGATGGAGAACTCTTGGTGGGAGTTTCCTTCTTCTTTGGGGCAGCAGGAGCGCTGGCCTTTGGCTTGCTGACTTCGTCGTCCTCGTCATCTTCTTCGTCGTCTTCTTCCTCTTCGGCACGGTAGGGCTTGACGCGCTGGTCTTCGGGAAAGATAAAATGAAAGACTCCCAAATCGGCAGTTTCGTTGCCACCCGATTCCACCTGGGCATCGGTTGCCGTCGATTGTCCCTCCGCCAAGACTTCGTAGCGGTATTCTCCCTTCATGCGGGCAGCGACAATGGTAGTTCCGATGGGTCTGACAGACAGAGGAGCCGTCGAGGTGTATTCAAAAACCTCACCGGGTTTCAAAATGGGGGTACGTCCGGTGACACCCTCTCCCTGAACAACGTCCTTCATCGAGCTGCCAACGGTTTGGATTTCGAATCGTCGTCCCAACAGCTGAATCGTGTCGGTAGGCGAGGAATTGGTAATTCGAATCGTGTACTGGAAGCAGTGCTTGCGCATGGGAGGATCCGATTGTTCCTTGTTGTAGACACTGGAAACTTCGACAGTGAGTGGTCCAGTGACAGTGCTGGAGCTGGGCTCGGTGGGGACGGAGATTTCTCCTCGGGTGACATCCTCGTCACCCGGCAGACGGGGTCTTCCTCCGGCCGCCTCGGCGGCAGCAGCCTCTCTAGCTCTGGCGGCAGATCCTCCACTCTTGGCGCCCAATCCGGCGCCCGAAGCTTCTGGGTCACTGCTGGCACCGGATCCAACACCCAGCTGCTTGCGGCGAATCTTCTTGACGTCGTCTCTGGCGGCATTCAGTGCCTTTTCCATGGCCTTGTATCTACTTTCGGGAGTTTCGGGATACTTGCCAAGAATTTCCTTGGCGCGTTCGCGCTTTTTCTTTTGGTCCTCCTCGATTTCGCCCATGAGTCTTCGCATGGTCCGTTCGCGGCGTTCCTTGGCTTCGCGGTCTTCTCGAAGTCCGGGATTCTGCATGTCTTCCTCGTATTGCTGCTTTTCCTTTTCTTCGTTTTTGCGGCGTTCGGCCATCATGGCACGTCCACGAGCGGCCCGCTCGATGCGGATCTCCTCTTCGACCATCGAGGCGGCACGGGCGGCCGAAATGCCAATGTCGTAGATTTCCGTGTGGACGGCATATTCCTTGTTGTTCATGTCGATATCGGGAGGAGGTCCTCCCAGTTTTTCCACCAACGACAGCAGGTGATCGATTTTTTCTTGGGGTTCCCCCAGCTGAATGGCATCTCGAAGACGCTCATTGACACCAAACCAGGGATCTCTGGCGTACCTTCGCTTGAGATCGTTGTTGGCTTCGACCCATCCGGCGTGGTCCTTGCGCATTCGCAAATCGGGAAGATCCGACTTGCGGATCTGTCGCATGACGGTCAAATTTTCCTTGCGTTCTTCCGGAGACATGGTCTGGACCAATTGGTCGTCCGGGACGCGATTGGCCTCGGCGTCTTCCTTGCGGAAATAACGAGACGGACGTGGCTTGATGAGAGGATTGGGATCGTCGGGATCCAATTTGAGTCCGGTAAAGGGACTTCTCAATTCGGAATATCGACTTGCGGACAATTCGTAATCGTCCTCTTCGTCCTCGTCATCCTCGTCTTCGTCCTCGTCGTCGTCCATGCCAAGATAAGATCCACTACTTGACGACGACATGTTCAACGAAAAGTCGAAATTCTGAACGACGGATGGTGTATTCATATTCGAACGACCAATGACAGCATTAGTATTTGGGGATATCACCAAAGACGTCGGAGTGAAGGCATCCACAAAGGGTGTTTGGGAAGCTTGTCCCAGAAAAGCCAAGAAGGCCAATTTAGTGGATGTATTCATGGTTGATTAATGTTGATTTGATAATGTTGTATTGTCAACAACTCGTTTGATAAGTTGGTTTACGACGACAAGTTTTAAATGAGCTTTTTTGTGACAGCGGTCCTTTTCTCTGCTGTCGGAATTAATTTAGTGCTTGATTTACTGTTTCTATTTTGCCAGATGTCAATAAAAATGCTACAGTAGTGCCGACGGGAGGATGAATTTTTCGTTCTCGTCGTGCACGATGGTTTGCTGAGTTAAGTTCGCACCGGTTTCTTGTTGATGGTGATTCGTTCGTAACAATTCGTGTGTGACGACGATCTTTCTTTTTGTTCGCATCCAAAAAGTATTTCATTCTGATTCTTTCTTTCTTCTTCTTTTTCCACACTTCGACCAGCTGCGTGACGCCACAAAGCTTGCGTGTCTCTTTCCATTACTTTGATTGGCGCAAGATGCCAATTCGTGCGCAATTCTGCGCGCCCCGAGAAAGAATTGAGAATTGCAAGACAGCTGGCGGCCTTCAAGGCGATGTGAATGAAACAAAATAAATAATAGAGGCTGTGTCAGTCTTCAACAATTCTATCAAAAGAAAACTGTGTCAGTCTTTTGTTCTGCAACTTGAATCCCATAAATCTTAATGAGTCTCGAGTACGTACTTAGTTCTTCTCTTACGTACCCGACTCAGATCGAATCGAGTCGTTGATCACCAGTCATGTATCTTCGTATGATGGACAGACACAAAACGGAGTGGCAACTGCGCGCGAGATGAGCCTCAACATCAAACTTGTAATATGAATCGGATGCATCCAATAATTTCGATTTTATTTGTGAATTATTATTGCTCACGTAGAATTTCGGTACAAACCGAAATTTGAGTTTTTGGTTTGGCCCACGTAGAACAGTAGTAGGCAGGAACCAAAAATGAATTGGAATATTATTTCTTTCATATGACAGACAGGCATTACAACATTCCAGAACAAATACAATTCATACTATATACGATGGAAACTGAAACTCCGTGGATCGACGCATGGATCCGATGGGATCGAAATTCGAAGGACATTATCGATGATGAACGACCATGATTGTGAGGAGGAGGAGAGGGTTCCTCCCACGAAGGAATTTTCCTTTGCCTATGAATTGCCAGATTCCAATCAGTCGCTGTCCCTCACCATCAAGGGATTTCCATCCGAATCGGAAGCAGATCTGGAATTCGACGGGATTGACTCTGTGGCCAAGTTCGCACTATCTGTGCGAATACCTGTTGGAGAATTACAAGAATCTCTTGAGAATACAACCAGACACCGACAACAGCAGAACGATTCGGGCCGTCGAGCTGGGGTCTGGATTGGGGAGGTGTGGTCTTCTGATGCACCATTTGGCGAAACAACTCGCAATAAACAACAATACCAGCATATCGAGTCATGTATACATGACCGATGGAGACACGGATACATTAGCACAGCTCCGGGACAATGTGGAAGACAACACAACCACAAGTGATGATGGCAACAATGCCAGCAGCAGTCACGGGGTTTCCTGTCACCAGCTACTTTGGGGAAAAGACTTTACCCGACGATTTTGCGACCAAAACTTAGACGACAACAACAACTCTGTGGATTTGGTCTTTGGAAGTGATCTCGTCTATGCTCCCAAGGTCATTCAGCCTCTCTTTGAGACTGTGAACTGTTTTGTTGTCGACAAATATCGACAATTACCAAATTTCTCATGGCTCACTCGGACAGGCGCGAGGGAAGTTCGGTGACGCTCCGAAATGGTGCTGGATGGATCACAAGATGCAGGACTCCAACAAGAGATTCTGCAAACCATTGAAAAGGATGGCATTTACATTATTGCCTTTTTCGTTGCGCAATAATACATTACTACCATTAACTCAAGTTGAATTGCAAATTCAATAGATCTATAGTAACATTCTTTTTCTAGTTTAATCCAAAAGCAATAGCCCAGCAGGCGTTTGGTTTTGGTTGCGAAGCTCGGCAATCTGTACGTTCCAATTCCTCTACCCGACTTTCCGCTGCAGTAGCCCGCTTCCTCGGCAGCCAGGCGCTGGTTGTTTGCTTCTTGCAAAACCCCGCGAATGTTGGCACTGGCCAACACCGATCCCGCAGCCCTGCGCATGGAGCGTTCCTCCACACCTACCAAGTTGGACAACTGGGATAGGAACCGCAATTACCACAACGTCACTGGATGTCGTTGACAGAACTTGGCAGACTTTGAGGGCAGCCTTGACGTTCCAATCGATTTCGGTGGAATCCGATTCCAGAGATTCATAGGCAGAAGAAAGTACTTGTTCAGGCGATTCCATGCGTGGGCACATCGTTTGCACCCACGTGACACATGCCAGAGAAACACGCTGCAAAGAGATTAAGAAAGCTTTCCATATCTGTCAGTGCCCTGTCGGATTGTTTCCAAGCACCTCGATGCTCCTGAGAAAAAGATTGTGCACAAATCGGCAGCGTAATTGGACGGAGCATTCTCGGCAGCCGAAATCACAATCTCAACGAGATCGGAAGAGTGCAAAATGGAATCTTCTCCCTTGGAGGAAATTGTAGGTGAAAGCATGCGTGAAAGTGTCAGGCATACTCGTTCCCATGCATTGTCCAAAAGATTTGATATTCTCTGGGAGGATTCTTCCGATGCGAGAATCCTTTGCGCTCTTCAATCCTTCTTGTATGATGGGTATTAACATTTTGTACGAAGTTCCGATATCATCCTTTCCCAATCCGTGATTGTCCGATAGGAACAATGAGAGTAACCGAGTCAGAATCAGAGTTTTGCAAGGATCTGTCAAGCTTTTGCTCTTGTAGCTTTCCAATAGGGTGCTGGTCATTTCGTGGCTCAAAATATCCACGCCCTTTTTGCATTTTCCGTTAGCTTCCGTTTCCGCATAGAATGCTGCACTGGCAAATACCGTCAGGTTAAAAAATGCCTCTGGAGATCCATTCGCGGACATTGTTTTGAAAATTTCCAAGCACGCACGTTGTGCTTGCGAGAGAAACCGAGAATCTTTTCCGCTGGAAGTAATTTTCGCAATCGTTCTGACAACACGGACGAAACGTACTACCATGGCATCGTTTTCGGTTGGGCTCACCAGAACTGGCGCGTGAAAGGGTAGAAATGTGGTATAAGTGGATAAGCGTCACGTCTTCCTTGAATTCATTTTCCTTACAACAGTCATAGAGTTTGCTCAGCTCGCTCGCAAGTTTCGTCAGAACCTGAATTTCTGTTGACTCGAGGATGGCTGCAGGTTCCGAATCGTTATCGATGGATGATTCACTTTCTAAATGTTCGCGAAATTCTTCGAGGTTATCAAAGGCATCGAGAAAAAGATTTTCGCGCCACATTTCGACGACATCGGAAGAATGCACCCGCTGTCTGGAAGACCCATTTTTCGATTTTTCAGGACTTCCGACACTCCTGAGAGCACCATTGATGACTTCCATATTTGTTCCGACTCGAGCAGGGGTAATCGCTGCATGAATTCCCGCAGCACACGACAACTGGGTACACAAGACCATCAATTCAACCCCAGAGTTTCGAAGGTCTAGTGTATCTCTGCCTCCTTCCTGGATCGATGCATCATATGCCCATCCCAAAATCTTGCTCCATGCTTTGTCAAACCATGGAGTTTCTTTCTCGTCTAATTTTACATCGGTTGTTTTCAGAAGAGGATCAAAGAAATTGCGCAGCAATCGACACATTCCCTTCAGCACTAAAGCTTGTGTTGCAACCCATTGTTTGTCGGCAGAATCTCGAGAGTGATGCACATTGACTTGGTATCGTGACTTTTTCGAATTCGTAGATTGATCCAAGGCACCGCCATTGTCTACAGTGTCTGATGTAGCAGTATCGTAAACGCCAAATATAGTTTTGCAGATGCAAGATTCCCATTGTTTCCCCGTAAATTTTTGTCCTCGGCCAACAATACACGAAAATAACGTGTTGACAGAGCAATTTCGGACTTCTGCCCTGTGATCACCAGAAAGCAGTACAAGTTTTGCAAGCGCTCGATCTACAGATTCGGTGCCCGAATCTTGATCGGCAATCGTCCAAAGAAGACCAATGGCTGTCAATGACGTATTCATATCATGTCGAGCACTTCCAAAGGTGGAGCAACATTCCAGCAATGCAGTTCTAGCAGATTTCGCTGCATCTTCCAAAAAGTCATCCACAATCAACTTCAAGCAACGAAAGCCAATCTGACAGGCAGCTGTCCAATCTGCAGATGAATGCTCCCAGGAGGGGACTGCCGCAATAGCTTCGACGACATGAACCCATGTTTTACTCTCCAATTTGTGCCCAGTGCTCTCAAGCACGGTATACAACTGCCTCTAGCCCACCTTCGGCAACCGCAGCAGTCTTTGCGGAACTTATGTAGTCGCAAAGCGGGCCAAGGAGATCAATCTGGGAAACAGGTTCTGGTTTTGACTTTTCGTCATCGTCGCTTGCAGCTTTTTCTGTTGCCAAGAGTTGGTTCTGCCGAGGCGTCGCGAAAACAATTTTCCCGGGGCCGAAAAACGAAGCAGGAATGGTAGCTTCGTCCTTCATGACGTGAGTCACAATCAACATGGCCATTAAATCCATAAAGAATGGTCGGTAGGCTTCAATCTCCGACGCGAGGGAACAAATCTGACGGAACAAGTCTGCTCCACTTCGAGAAGTGTCGATAGGTATTGCACATGGCTGCATCGGCCAACAAGGCAATGGAGAAGGGTATCTGGCGAGCGCGAATGGGATATCGCGATGCTGTCAATCGATTGTCGAATTCGTGTTGGTAGTCATCATAGTAACATATTTTTGGTTCGATCAGGCTACCTGGGACATCCTCTTGGAACATCGTTGCTTTCCGAATTCCATCCCAATCGCCCTCGCTCCAATGTTGATCAGTTTTGCCCCTCTGCTTTCTTGAAGCCTTTGTATTTGTTGTGTTTAAATTCCTCCTGCCATTGGCTACACTCGGTATTGTGGATGCTCCCCTTGTCGGAGAGAGACACTTCCTTGACACTCTTGACAAATTGCGACAGAGAATCGTCCGAGAGACACGTGGAAAAGGAAGCAATTCGTGCGTAGGCTGCCGATATGGAGAGAGCTACCCGCATAGGCACTGTTGGAAAGATCGGGGAGAAGCAATGGCCAATACACTTAAGTTCTTCAAAGGTTTGCAAAATCAGTGACCAAGTCCGTCCCGATGCGATCCTTTTTGGCGATGGACAATATTCAATAAACATAATAGCGCGGCCACGTTGTGATCTTTCAGCAAACTACCAGAGTCCTTTCGTCCCCATTGGGGTAGGGACAGCTTGCACAAACTCGACAGAAGTGCTCCTCGCAGCAATTGATTGTTCAACGATACCTTGGCCAGAGAAAAGTAGCCTTCCAGGGATTTTTCGACAATTGTCCCGCTGGCCGGAAACCTCTTTAGGTAGTGCTGCAAGACCGATAAACTTGGAGCAAAGGTTTGATCCAACATACTCTCGTCCAGCTGATCAATCATCATCAACAGTGTTTGAAAACCCGTCCACAGCGCATCTCCCAAGACGTAGACTTCGTCGTTGCTTTTTCCGTCGTTCCATCGTTCTATTTTTTCCAATGCTTCGGCGGAATATGCTGCACTTGTCGTTCCGGTTTGTCCTCGGCAACTGGCAATAATCATGTTCATGTGATCCTCGCAGCTGGCGCCAATCGTGCAAAAGTCGCTCGTGGCTTCTAGTAACACAGCTGCCACAGTCCTCGTGCAGCCACAGCTTTTTGCACGATTTCTTGTCTTCGATGAACAACTTTCAGACGTTTCCATGGAAAGCGCTGCCTTCCACAAGACGGTGGGTGGTAGTCCCTGCAAGGTTTCAATGCTGTATTTGTTGCCCACTGTGGATTTCTTCGTACTGAATAGGTTTGTTGGGAACCTTGTAAATGTATCCGTCTTCGAAATCGACCTGCTTTCGCAAGGCTTCCGTCGCCAGTAGAAATGGGTTGTATCAACCTTCCAATCAGCTCTCGACACTCGGCGGACCATTCCGTGCCCTGCGTTTGCAGGACCACCAGGGCAAATTGCAATGCTTTCAAAACTTCCATGGGCATGGCCTTGCAGTTTTGTTTGAGATGATTCTGAAAGCACTGGACAATCACACCAAATGTCTTTTGTCCGACAGTTTCAAAAATATCGGGCGATTCCGGTAGTAATAGCGACATTAATTCCAGAGCAAGCGCCTGCGAGGGAGGCTGTGCGGCCTCCCAGTCACCAAACCGGCAATTGCTGAAATGCCCCGTGAAAACAACTTATTTTGGAAATGCGTTTCATTTGCGAATTGCTCGAGCTCCGCAGCTTGGCATCGCCCGTGGCAGGCATTCGACGCCATGCCCAAGGCACACGACAACAAATCGTCCCACGTCTTGACTTTTAATTTGGTCACAGTCTTCTGCACGAAACAACAAACTCAATACCTTGTGGCAATGTCGAATGGGCCGCCTGCCGGACCGTGTGTCGGGTGGGAAGATACAACAAACAAGCACAGCGTCACGGATTGAATCCACTGGTCGTCACTAATGGGCAAATCTTGAGTTCCAATAGCTGCAATAAACAGCTCAAAATATCCAGTGCCAGCTTTTCCAAATCTCTTGCATTCAAATGCCCGCTTCCGGCATTTCCGTGTGTACTAGGAAATGGCCGTCTTGGTGGTGACGGCAGTTCGGTCGTATTGGGATTGGACGAAAAGTATCCCCCAAACCAACTCGAAGAATTATTGCCGGAATTGGGAGCTTCCATCGCCTGCCCCGCGCCAATGGCAGTCTGGGCCTCTTTTTTGTTGTTCTTGTTGACTTCTTTCGAGTAGGCCACCACCACCTGCGCCTGGATCATCCACACTCTCACCATGTTGGTTCCGTCTCCCGGACAAATCGCGTCTGCCTCCAGCAACAATTTGAAAGCCTTGAAACTCGTGTCTAATAACTTTGGACTTGCATTGGGATAATTCGTGGCCAGCAAAAAGGGATGCAGCAAATCGCTGCTCCGGAACAACCGCGTATCGGGATGCTTGGAATTGGTACTGGAGGCTTTGCGGACTGCACTTGCATAGTCGTTTTGTAAACTTCGCAATTTCATGATAGCCCGTTCGCTGGCTTCCTTTACTCCCGGATGATTCTTTCGTGCCTCGGCACCCAAATCTCGAAGGTAATCTTCGAGCTGAGTGACAAAGTTCATGGTAATTCAATCTTATTGTCGACTGTAATTGTTCTTGTTGTTTTCCTCAGATAGATATAGAGATGTATGTATTCACACTCTGCAAGATGAAAGAGTTGATGGATTCTCGTTCGTTCGGTCATGCAATATTTGCGTTCGAAGAAGTAGCAATTCGCAAATGTCTTTTTTCCTCCACTATCTCGCTTGTTGACCCAGGTTTGGTTTGTGAAGAAAGGAAATGCTTCCGTTGAACTACGGTTGGCCTTTTAGTTGCTCCTCTTCCATACAACAACAGCCTTCTTCTTTCGATAGATGGATTTTTTGAAACTTTTCACCAAAAAGAAAGGATGCACCTTTCTCCGATGACTCTCTACGATTAATCTCACACTCACTCTACGTACGACCTCGTAGGTTTTTAGTCATGGCGGCGGCCGAAGGCATTTTTTGTGGGCGAATCATTCGTGCACATGAAATGACTCGTGACTGATAGATTGATTCATTCGGGAACGATGCAAAACTCAAAACTAGATTCTTCTCGTTTTCTCTATTTTTCTACAACTCTTGAGTTTTACACACTAGTAGATACTTTCTTCTTTCTACCATTCCTAAAAAATTTCAATCCTACACCAACGGATCCTATGATTGCATATTGTGAAATATTTGGGCATTGCTGAATGCGTTTGCTTTCGTATTTTCAATCAGAAAAAGTGTCCTCCATCGCATTCTGTTCCGTCCGAAGCCTGCCACATGCTGTTGATGGCTGTAACTTCACTTGTAGAGCTAGTAATGGAACGATGCAAGGATTTAAATCCATCTACCATAAAAGAATAACCGTTTCGTTGTGTTTTTGGAAGAATAAAGGAGGAATTGACGCATTGGTCGCAAGCTCGATGGTTTTGGAGTCCTCCCATTTCCCCCCTTGGACTCAAATAGACTCTCTTACCCTGTAACTTTGCTTCTAGTGCTAGTAATTTAGCTCTGTTACTTTCTAAAGTCACCTCTTGTGCGCATATAAGGTGTTTGTCCCATTTTTGGAGGTACGAGGATTGAATTGACGCATTCGTCGCAGGAACAATGGTTTTGGACCTCTCCCATGTCTATTTGCGCGGGAGAAGGCTATTGGTGGCTGTAACTTTGCT
Source organism: Pseudo-nitzschia delicatissima (assembly GCA_037355735.1). Classification (NCBI taxonomy): domain Eukaryota; phylum Bacillariophyta; class Bacillariophyceae; order Bacillariales; family Bacillariaceae; genus Pseudo-nitzschia; species Pseudo-nitzschia delicatissima. Next base: position 1,136,729 of record CM074778.1, on the reverse strand, counting down.
TCGAGAGCCATGAATTGAAAATTTGAACGATTGAAATCCATTTCCTGTGCAGAAGAAATATTGTCGTTGTATTTGTGGAGGAAGAAAGATGTAATTGTGGCCGGCATAATTTTTAGTGTGGCGAAACACTGCATATTTCCACTTTTTCGACGAAAAGAGGCTGTTTCTTGCTGTAACTTTGCTTCTAAAGGTAGGAATTTAGCTCTTTCACTTTCTAAACCCTTCTCCTATTAGTACCAAAACTTTTCGTTGTATTTGTTGAGGAATAACTATGGCATTGTTTTCATCAACGGCATTTTAGTGCCGCGGGACCCCTTCCGTCTCTTTTTTGCTGTAAAAGGCTGTTTGGTGCCGTAACTTCACTTCTAGAGCTCTTTTTTTTGCACCGCAAATGTTCAAATCCATCTCCTATAGTTGAAGATGAGGTTCATCGTATTTCTTGCGGAAGAATGATTGAATCAACTTCCGTAAGACCCCTCCATATCCGTTTTGGCTCACATAGGAGCATATTTGTTGGTATAATGTTCGCTTCTAGAAGTAGTTTCAAATGTCACGTAACTTTCAAAATCCATCTCGAGTGAGTGGAGATGGTTTTTGTGATCAAATAATATGTATCTCGTGCACTAAAATATGAACGTTCACAATATGTATGGTATTATTGTCACATAGCATTAGGTTTATAGCAAAAAGTCAAATCTGTCTAGCTCTGTTCCATGGAGAGTTGTTGTAACATCTGATCGTCGCTCAGCTTTCTGTGTTGCTCCATTAGCATTCTTTTGTTTCGTAGTTCCACAGCTGATCGAGCGTTTTCCTTCTCCTTTTCTTGTTGTTGATAGACAGTTCTAGCCACGGGCAGGAGAACCTTGAGCAATCGATCTACCGCTTGCTTGCCCGTGCCAAAATTCTTCATGACGAGTCGGGGATGTTGTTCGACATCAATCTCGTCCATCTTTTTGATGGTAAACGCCGAAGCAATTTCTTTCATTGCCTCAACTTCCTCTTCGTCCAAGGCATCCCACTTAGTCGTTGTCCTCTTCGAGACTGGGATCTTCCATCAACTTATTGATGTCGATTCTCTTGGCTCCCTTGACTTCAAGCTCTTCTCCCTGAAAGGGTGAAAACGTGCTGGGAAAATCACATCAAGGCCCTTGGGAGCGACACCTTTCGGGTAGAAGCGACTAAAATCTTTCCCCAGTGTCTAGGTCGAAGTCCAGTCGAACGCATTACACAGTCTTGTCCACCTTCTTCGTTCTCGACAAGACCGATTACGTCAATACCTAGACGACGGGTACATGCGTGAAGATGCATTGTTTTGAGCTTTGTTTGGAGTGTGGCTGGAAGAGCTCCGTATTCATCTTTCCACTGGTTTGTGAGTTCGACGAGTGTGGTCGAACTCTCAGCCAATCGAACAGCTGTCTCTGCAGTTTGTCGATCGACATCGTCGGGAATGTACGTTTCAGGTATTTGGAACATGTGGACCGACACTGTTCTTCCAGATTCCTCGTCCTTCTTTCGGATCTCCATGCTACCCTGACGCCTTGGCAAAATAATATTGGTTCGAGGCATGAGGGGAAGATCAAGACCTCGCAATTGTCGAATCGACTTTTTGAGCATTCGCATGTACAAGTCGAAACCAACCCTTGCGGCTGCTCCACTTTGTTCGGTTCCCAACAAGGAACCAGCTCCACGAATTTCTAAATCCCTGTTCGCAACATCAAAACCAGATCCCAACTCGTTCAATTCGCCAATAGCCTGAAGTCGCATGACGGATTGTTCTGTCACTCGTTCTTCGTTGTGAAGGAAATATGCGTAACCCTGTAGATCGGAACGTCCGACACGACCTCTCAATTGATACAGCGTCGACATACCAAAATTCTCACTGTTCTGAATGATAATGGTATTGACAGATGGAATGTCAACTCCATTCTCAATCACCGTTGTGGCTAGCAATACGTCAATACCTCCTTCTGCAAACTTGCTGACATTCTCTTCGGCTCTGTTTCGGCCCATTCTACCGTGTGCTTGAATGATTTTGATGTCGGGAAAACACCTTCGAATAGTTTCTTCCGCTTCTTCGAGCATAGCAATTCGAGGGACAACATAATAACACTGACCGTTGCGGGCAAGTTCCTTTCCAATGGCATCCTTGACAATGTCCTCTTCAAAAGCTTGGACATAGGTTTTGGTTGACTTTCTCATGGGTGGTGGCGATCGAATCGTCGACGTGTCACGAATTCCACTGAGAGACATTTGCAATGTTCTCGGAATCGGAGTAGCAGACAGAGTAAGAACATCAATTCCATCGCAAATCAATTTCAGGCGCTCCTTTTGCTTGACACCAAATCGTTGTTCCTCATCGACAACCAAAAGCCCCGAGATCTTTGAATTTGAGAGACTTGCTCAAGAGAGCATGGGTTCCAATGATAATGTCGTAATCTCCATTCTTGATTTCTTCTCTCAGCTTTTGTCCCGCTTTGGTGTTTACGGACATTCCTCCTCGTAGCAATCCAACCTTTAGATTGTATTCCGATTCTTCTCCAACACGTTTCAAGATATTTTTGTAGTGCTGGGAAGCAAGAACACCCGTGGGGGCAAGCATTGCTGCCTGCCGTCCATTGGCCACACAACGGAACAAAGCACGAATGGCAACTTCGGTCTTTCCGAATCTATTATTTTGTGCAGTAACAACAAAGAAAAAATTTGTTGAGGCTTTTGAAAAAAATAAAACATTGCGTCATACTATCCAGAGCAAACGAAACGAAACAAAACTTACCCGACATCTCCACAAATCAGACGATCCATCGGCCTTGGCCTCCACACCATGTCGTTTTCAACTTCTTCGAAACACTTCATTTGATCTTTTGTGGGCTCGAACTTGAAGGTCTTTTCGAATTCCTTGACCTTGTATTCGTTGTCGGGATCAAAGGGCTGTCTCTGCAATGTTTCGCGGGTCGCATACAATGCCAAAACGTCCTGGGCCAATTCCAACGTACTAGCCTCCACTTTTTTGCGGGCATTTCTCCACTGGTCACCTCGTACCTTCGAGAGGCGTGGCTTGACCACCGCATCTCCCGCTCTATAACGACTCAGACGGTAGGCTCTGTCGACGGGAACGTGAACAATCCCGTCGGCATAGGTAATCTCCAAAACGGTAACCTGCGGATTCGAAATTGGATCTGTATCCAATTCGGTACCAAAAGATGCCTGGATTTGTTGAATCATTTCTTGCGGAATACCACCTTTGGCTTCGCGAAGCTTTTCGGTAATGATTTCTTTTCGGCGGGCGTCTCTGGCCTTGACCTCTTCGCGCGTCAGTTTCAAGCGAGGCGTCGTGCAGGTTTTTTCAAAGCGTCCGATACCGTATTTGCGGTGGACGACAAAATCGCCGGGAAAAATTTCCAAGCTCCATCCACCCGCACTTCCGACTCTCACACCCTTGAGGGTGTCCCGAGAGACAATCTTTCCGTCCACGGCCGCCGTGTCGTCCGTGGCAGACGACAACAAGGATTCTGGTTCTTCTTCCTCATCGTCGTCATCATCGTCGTCAATGCTTTCCATGTCACTTTTTTTGTTGTCATCGCCCATGGCCGCCCATTCCTGTTTCAAATCCTCGTCCAAACTCTCAAACCAGGACTTGCCACTTCGAATCATGTTGACCGTGTCGGACGAAGTGTCGAAAAAAGATCCATCGCTCTCGGGAGCTTCCAAGACTTCCAAATCGACTCCCTGCGATTTGGCCAGCGTCTTTTTAAATTCGTTTTCCCTGTCGATTTTTTCCTTGAGTGCGAGCTTGACTTTTTCGATATCTTCGGCCGTCTTGGCGTCGGCAAAATCGCCCCAGACCTGTCGGCGTCGTTCCTCCTTGAATTCCTTGTCCTGTTCCTTGAGTTTTTGGTTGACGATTTCCTCGCGTTTGGCCTGGTATTCGATTTCTTGTTTTTCGTAATAATCCTCCTCTTCCTCGTCCTCCAAATTGTCGTCGTCGGATCCAAAGGCAATCATCATGTCCGTTCTTACATTGCTGCCCGGAGCATTGTTAGTGGTGGTGGTTTCGGAGGGTGATTCCTCGGCAGCATAAAGTGTCGTTCTTCTCGACGAAATTTCCACAAGATTCTTTGTGCCATGGTTTGGTACAAAGGCACTGCAGGAGCATGCCAAGAGGCACATCGCCACAATAACGGTATCACGAGAGCCAAATGGAGCCATGATAGTATATAAATTGACCTATCGATTGGATTGGATTCGATCGATGCTTCGGGTCTTTGTCTGGGTGTTGTTGTTTCGATGTTCAGCGACACACTCTGGTAGATATTTGCTATCCACCGCGAATGGAATCAATCAACAACAACGAATGATGGCCTTTTTCTTGGCCGGAATGGTGCTGAGTAATTATTTCAAATCACCACTTTTGGTTTAAAAATTTACAAGATAATTGATGGCTCTCTTGATGCATGAATTGATGAGTAACACATCACATCCATCATCCATCATCAAGTCTCCAAAAATCGAGAATGAATTCTTTACGATCTGACGAATTTTTCCTCCCATCATTCGTGCGTTTGAGTTTCATACACAACGGCAAAAAGAGAAGATGAATGGATGCCGAGCCATCTGCAACTGACTTCGTGGAAGTTCTGAACTCGATACGGGATTGATTTGGAATGGAGTCACTATTATGACTAGTATGTATCATACCTATGAACTAGAAGCGGTGGTGCGGCATCAAATTTTCATCAATCAAAAACGCGCAAAGCAATGCTGACTACGGGTTGTTGTTGGAACTTCTTTGTAGCATGCCTACGACGATGTGAAAAAATATATCACGGCATCCTCCTCCTCCAAAAACACAACAACGATAGTCTTTTTCTTTTGGGATATGATTTTTTCGCCTCCCCAAGCATCATTTAAATTCCGACAGTCCAACAGAACTTGGTATGGCCCATGACTTTGTTCTCTTAATTGAGAAACGAACATGAACATAAAGCAATTGTATATACTACGCGTATATTTGTAATCGAAACGAACAGAGCATTTCCGGCACAAGAAGAACGAAGGCTATTCAAGAAGAAGATACCAATTGGCCATCGATCGTCATGAGGTCGTTTTCTTCGATGATGAATTGTCCCCATGCTCTTGGCATTGTCCTTGATTCAAGGCTTTCAATGGGAACCGATAATATTCACGACGAGGAGGCCTACAATGTGTCGACAAATGTCCACCCGCCACCACTATGATATCGATGAACTGATATCTACAAGGACCCCGACGCCTTGTTTGAAATGGTCGAAGAACTGGCAGCAACGGACGAATTCATGCCCGAAGCAATGGAAGAGCTGCAACTAGCACTAGCAACCTTTGTGGACGAAGCCAGCACACAATTATTGGAACAAGAATCGCGTTTGGGAACTGGACCAAAACCACCCTCGATTCCCCCGCCGGGATCATTGCTGGGAATGGAAAACGACATTCCGTGGCAGCCACGAGATCTGGCATCCGATTTGCGCAAAGCCGGAGCCGCACTCGAGCTCTTACAGGAAAGATTGACCATGGAAGAAGACGCACTTGCGAATGGCATCTTTCCAACAAACTACATGGAAAACAATGGATTTGTCGAAGAACAAGCCGACGACGATGATTTGGACGATTTTTCGGACGAGGAGGATATTTTGTTTCAGGCCGAAGAAGCTTTGCGAAAATCGCGAGAAGCAGCCGAAAAGCGACGCATGGAGGCGGAAGCACGAACAATCAATGCCGCCCGACTTTCTGCGGAATATCGGCAGCAAGAAGAATTCGAGGACGAACAAGAAGAAGAAGAAGAAGAAGACTTTGACGACTTCTACCACCAAGAAACGGAGGGATTAAATGTTCCCAAAAAGAGGCCCACAATGCAACTCAACGATTTATTTGGAACCACAACAACAATGCCATTGCGACGCAACAACAACAATAATAATGTTGTTCCGGAGGGTGTTCCTACTCTATACAATTGGATCCAAAACGAGGACGGAACAATATCTGGGAATATTGCGGGATCTCCGAATTTCAAGGACGGAGCTAGGATATCGACCTCGTTTGTACCTCAACAAGCACGAGGGGGCATGACGGTAGCCACCCAATCCGGATCACGGTAAGAAAAACGAAATAGATTCGGGAACGATTGTGATGATTCAATTCTTTTTCATTGTTTTCTCATGCTTGTGATTATTCTCTTTTAGGTATTTTTTGGAAGATTTTTATGACGAGGAAACAATCCTCGCCACAGGCTCCCGACGGAGTTCCTACCGTCAAGAGCTGGGAGGTTCGCAGCGGTGGCGGAATCATTGGATTGATTTACGGTTCACCTTATGCCGACGATGGCGATTACATCGAGACGTCACCGATTGTCGAGGGAGAGATTGACAATTATTCTCTCGTCTCGACCGAAAGTGGCAGCCAATACTTTTTGAGCGGAGATCCTCCCGAAGATGCTGCGGACAAGCTATCGAATTTCGAGCAACAAAATTCCCGAACATTTGGAACGATTACGTTACCAAAGGGCATTCCGCGGAATGTTCGATCGACCTTTTCGTTGATGGATTTGTTTGAGGATGACACTCCGCAAGAGGCCATGTATCTAAGGGATGGGCCTCCCCGGCCGCTTCCCCCGCCGTTTGGAAAGATTCCACCCGAGGGAACCCCGGCGCTGACGGGATGTGTCTTTAACGATAACGGAACAATCACCGGATACGTTTTTGGAAGCCCCACCATGCGCGACGGAACGATGATCACCACCAGCCCGATTGTGGACGGCATCAAGGAACAATTCGAAACCGTTCGAACCGCCTCGGGATCTCTGTACTATCTGGGATAGTGCAATGGGCAACTATAGAATGTGTGTTGTTGGGAACAGAAGACTGAATTTGTAAATAATAATCATAATAATGATACACGTGCTATAGTTTGTACATTTTTCGTACAATCAAAATTGGTTTCTGTTTGAACAAAACCCTAACCCTAAAGAAAAATAAGTTTGGGGATTTTGGCATTCCATCTCTCTGCAGCTTCCGAATGAAATGCCATGCTGGTTTCTTGTGCCTCCTGTCTGTTACTGAGGCTTCGATTCGGGAATGTATCCCAGGCCGACTCCCCAACGGCGTTTGACCTTGTGCAGAAAACCGTTGGACTTGTAGTTGGAAACAATCGTGCCCTCGTGGAGCGGGTTGACCACCATGCAGGAGGGACAAATGAAAAATTCCGCGTCCGCAATGCAGGATGATTGATGGGTGCACACCAAACAGGTGCAATCCACCACAAAGTTTCGATCGCAGGCCAAAGAGGTCTCGCGGGCACCGCGCAAGACTTTCGAAACACCGGGATAGATTTCTACCTCGACGTAGGTTTGACCACGACGAGTGATCATCGAATCGAGGGAGATTCCAGCACTGTTCCTGACGTTGTTTTCAGGCTGGTCTTGAGGACTTGAAATCGACGATTGCTCTGGCGTAGTTGTTTCTGCATTCCTTGTAGGCAACGAGAAGTTTCGTAAATCGTAGTCTTGGTTGTGAGCTTGGGGAACAAACGTGATCGGACGCTGGCGACTCGCGTCGATTCGCGTAGCAACACCATTCGTGACGCCGTTGCCCCTGGGCAGAGGTTGCGGAGACGGTTGCTCCGACGGACCTTCTCTAGTGGAGGAATGAAACGAAAGCTGTAAACCATACTCTTGGTTGTGATCGAGAGGAAAAGCGCTCTCAGTGCTGGCGACTCGCTTTTATTCTAGTAGCAACGTCATTCGTAACACCGTTGCCCTTCGGTAGAGGTTGAGGAGACGGAATTATATTTCGGGATATCATGGGTTTGCTGCGTGACATTTGCATCGTAGGATAGTCTTGAAGGTACAATGTTTGTTGCTGTTGCCGTTGCTTCTGTTGCTGTTGCTTCTGTTGCTTCTCTTGTTGCAGTTGTCGTCGTTTTTGCAATTGGAGCTGCGACGGAAATTGGGAGTTGATCCGCAATGGTTTTTCGGGGCGATGTTGGGATGCAGCCATCGAGCTTTCTTCCGAAGTAGGTTGAGCTGTGTTTGCTCGCCTGATATTCGTAGAGGTAGGCTTCTCTGTGGCAGTAGCTGTTGTAACGCCTTTTCGAAACCTCTAGAACCGTTGGCGTTTTTCTTTTTGTAGTGCCAATAGTGTTCGAAGGAGGTTCTTTTCGAATAAGAGGTTCGATGGGAGGAAGGCTAGAGAGTTGCTTCTCGATGCTTTCTTTGGAAGGGTAGTAGCTCTTCTTGTACAGCGTGGAAGAGGAAAAGGAGATCGGAGATAAGGGTGGTGGTGCCGGAAGATGGCTCGTATCGTTTTCGTCGTAGTGAAACGATTTAAACGATAGATCAACATCAATTGCTTGAGGAACCGCAGAGCGAGAATACTGAGCTCGAAAACGTTGAGAAGGGCTAGCTTGGTGTTTCGTCTTCGAAAGAAAAGGACTCGAGGATGTTAGAGGTGGTGGTTTTTTATCAAAGGAAAGGCGGTCACAATTTGCCTCTTGATAACGTTTCGTTTGCATAGAGGGAGAAGCCAGATTGTGTCTTGAGCTGTTGCTGCCTTTCGGTAGGGGCGTATCGTAGCTTGGAGGAGGCTTCTTCAACATGTTTGGATCACAACGACCTTCTTCACGGGAATGCTGCCATTCCCTGAAGTTATCGATCCTATATTGTGGAGCGCGTCGTAGATAAGAAGGATGATGGTTGTTGTAGTGGTTTTCGTCACGGAAACTTCTATCTCCATCGAAACCTCGCCTGCGACTCGTCTTTTCATGGTTCTGCACAGAAGAACATTTCCGCTCCAAGACTGGCAGTGTCATTGAAAGGCCAGACTCTACAGCAGAAGATTCCGCGTTGGGGGTTTTGCCGGGAAGAGGAGCCATCAAAGGTTGTTCAGAATCCTTAAGCTTTTGGTTATAAGTTTCTGCGTAACCTTCATCGTGGTGATAGGCATTCGAACGATTGTTTCGATCCATGATAATGCGATCCATTTCTTTGTTGAAAGCGCTACTGCAATGGCTTCGTCTATTTGCCACAGAAGCAAAGAAATACGATTTCCGTCAACTGTATCCAATGCGATGTCCTTGTTCTAAACGGCTTGGCTGCTGTCTCTTGTTTCACTGTGTTGTTTCGAGATCTCTTTCGGTAGTGGAGCTAATATGGAGGGTTTGAAATAAACGGCTTGAGAAGCAACGATAGTTAAAATCCGTGTTGAAGCCGTGTCTTCTTTTTCGCTACCTAACGACTGCGAAGAGCGGTGTTCCATCACCATAACAAAAAACTTTAAACATAGACAAGCAGCTGGTACGATTGTTCGTACTTTGGACAGAAATTTCGACGGCCTTCACATTATGGCGTACAAGCTGGACTATAGATTACTGTTGTAATAGCGCTGTAAGGTACTGTGAAAATAAATTTTGAAGAAATGTTACTTAACGCTCGAATGACTCGTTCTCGAGTTCAAGAACCAGGCACTATATTGACAGAAGTGCTCTATTCTTGCACGATGACGTTAAGTAGAACGAAGAACGTTTAGAGAACCGAAAAGTCGCATAAAAGTCTAGGTAATGGCTAGAAGATTGCTCATCGTGTTGAATCATATATAAAGTCATTGCTTGGTGTCAATTTTCAAAAAACAACCCTCTTCAAGTCAAAATTCGAAAACAATTACGTTCAGCAGTTTCAATGTGTTCTCACCACTATTTCAGTCACACTTTTAAAACAGGACGGGATTGAAAAATGCTTAGTGAAAATGGCCCCTTGGATGTTGAGAGATGGTGATGCGGGATGTTTGAAGATGTGATGCGACCGTCATCGCCAATGCGTAGTCTGCGGGTTAAATACATGTACTACCATACACCCTCATTTTATCAGCCATACAAGAACTGAATAAGTATCGATAAAACGTTACGTCTAGTCGTAATTCGACACAAAAATATCAAGTCGAATTGATTTCACACTACCATAATTATTTGGACAATTACGTATTTTGGGATTAATCCTCGTCGCGTGAGACCTCCCAATAATAGCTGCCTTTCACGATCAGCTTGAGGCGAACAATCGGAATACGATTAGGCAGACGATCAATGACCCCATGGACATTCGCAAACTCAAACAATATATTCTTGTGTCTTCCTTCGTCGTGCGACAAGAGTATAAGCTGCCTCCTACGACAAAATTGCGTTTTACAACCGACGAAAAATGATGGTACGTTCGTTTGCCGACGATTCCATCCAAGTTCACGATAAAGCTACATTTCCCGGCTTTTCGCTCTAAGGTGTCTTTATCGTAGACGTCGTAGTTTCTAATTCTATGATAGCATTATCGTTTCTAGATCGTTCGTTGATGCAATATGTCGTGCTAGCTTTTTCGAAATTTAATCCATCCAGTAGTGCATCGATCACTGCTGCTGCTGCTGCCTCGCGTATTCGAACAAAATGACGCTCCCGCACACGGCAGCATTCAGGCTTTCAATGCCCGCCGCCATGGGAATATGCGTTGCTCCGATTCGACTTTCGTTTTGTAGCAGGTCTCTCCGAACGACCGGGCTTAGGCCGTTTCCCTCGGATCCAATCACTAGAGCCGACGGCCCGTCCGTCCAATCGACATCAAAGTACGAAACACTGGGAGCGGCCTTTTCTTCGTTGTCCTCCTCGATCATGGTGGCCGCATAAATATGCTGCACATTTCCTTTCGAATGTAATAATTCGAGAGCATCCTCCCAGCTCTGTGTTTCCAGAATGGGAATCTGAAAGGAGGCTCCCATGGCGCTTCGGACCGATTTGGGATTCCAAACATCACAGCAATCCTTCAAAAGAATTACCCCGGCGACTCCCACCGCCAAAGAGGACCTCAACAAAGTTCCCAGATTGCCGGGATCCGAAACTCCGTCCAAAACCAAGTACATAGAAGCAATATTGTCGTTTTTCTCTTCGAACATTGCAGTTTCGGGAATGTCCACAATTGCCACAATCCCCTGTGGCGTAATGGTATCCGTGCAATCTGGAAATATTTCCGGATGAACGAGCTGCACCAAAATATCGTCGTCGCTCTTTTCGAACAAACCTTGATAATCGTCCCGGAGTTCATAGTCGCTTGCCGACACCAAAATCTGCTTTACGAGATGTTTCGTTTTTGGATTGTCCAGCATATCAAAGACCATTCGGGGTCCCTCCACGATGGTTTGTCCAAGTTTGAGCCTCTGCTTTCGTTTCGACAGCAAATTCTGAATCTTTTTGACGGTTTGAGATTTGGAGGACGTAATGAGATTGGGGGTTTGTGACGACGACGACATGTATCGGCAAGAATTGTTGTAGCGGAATCCTTCAATTTTATTGCGTCGTAGTCCATTTGTACTGTCACCGATCAGTGAATACAATCGTTCCGCATCGTTGAAACCTCGTCGATGCCATGTAGTTGCCGTCGCAATCGATATCGACGACGATGAGCGGAAACCTCTGCAAGATCTGGCTCCCAGGGAAAGAAGTGCCGTCATCCAAATTGTAGTCATGGTCAGGTTGAACGATCGCATGCCCATAATTCACGAATCGTTTGTGAATTGCTGCGTGCGTATTTTTTTAATCGCTCGCGTACGAACACCCGGCGACTTCGACAGCCGAAAACCTTGCCTTCTTGTTATCGATGGTCAAACTTCGCTTTCCTCCAGCTGTTCTTGTTATCGATGGTCAAACAAACTTCGCTTTCCTCCAGCAGCTCATCCACAACAATTGTGGACTGACTATGCCGGACTGGGGCCTTTGGAAGACTTGGAAGAACTGAACCCCCGGGTCTGAGTCAAAGGAGTACTGCCTGTGGTGTTATTGCCATGGGTCGCCCACTGGGGAGTCGCGTAGATGAAAAAAAGAACATGACAAAAAATCTTGGGCTTTGGCAAGATTGGATGGGGTGGAGGTCAAGAAGTTTGACACATGAATTATTCCACGTGTAAGATAGAGAAAAACGGATGCAAACACGGACGCGTGCACAAATAGTATCGTAGGACTACTGAAATATCTAGGCTGGATACATACAGAACATAGTAGACTGTAGATACGGAGAAGTATCTACGCTGGGTATTGTACATACAAAACATAGTAGACTGTGACCAAAGTTTACTCCCAGTTCCGGACAAGTTTCTCGATTATTTGATGCAATCCCAGTTAATGCAGAAGACTACCAGAAGACAAAAAGGAGAACCTCCGGAAGCCAACCAACCACCAATAGCCCTCACGAAGAAGCAAAGAGACATTTTCAGTGGTGGCAATCCCACCTAGTGTACACGACTACTTGGATGCCACTTAAACCTCCGACTCTTTCGTGGAATTTGTTCTCGCTTTCGTGGCATTCGATGACTGCATCCGGAAGACTGCAGAAGTCGGAACTATTTCTTATTAGCACTGCCACTGCAGTAAAACCATGTATTTTGCTTCCGAGGAAGAACCAAAGCGGTTTTTAAGACGCATGCCATACTTCTATATCGACGTGGAATCGTTCGCATGCTTATATCTCGACTACTCGTAATCGTGATTACGAATTTTGGTTTTACTGTAACAATCAATCTGCCGAACTAACAACAACAAGTTCAACCACTGAATAATTAAACATCAGAATTACTTTTACAATTCAGTAGGTTTTGTTGCGAACAAACAACACAGTGTTGTGGCCTCAAGGTCAAAACCAATCTTGAATGAAACCCAATGAAAAACATTTCATCCAACATTCTTCGCGTTGCCTACATTCTTCGTGTTGCAGTTCGTTCAAACCAGGCTATTCAATAGTTCTCTTCACAACAAATTATTGTTCAACCAACAATTCTCTTTTTTTGTTTGAGAAACAATAGATGCACCACAACCCTTGTTCATCGAAACTCTTTCTCACAACAAGCTCGACGATCGAGACTGTAACTCTTCACACAATTACGAATTGAAATCGTAAGAGTTTCCAACACCTGTAAGTTTGTGCTTCGCGATGGATTCTGTTGTTTGAAACAATGGGTGAAACTAATTCTTCTGTTGTTGTTGCTTTGTTCTCGTTTGTTTCTCATCTTGCCTCATTTTATTTGTCTCTTGTAGCTTCCTTCGCCATGGATAGCAACAACAACAACAATAACCAAAAGAAGAAGGCTTCTCCTCCGCCGAGAAAGGATCCTCCCACTCGCCATACTCCCGACGAAGCCGAACAAAAAGCAGAATCCTCCTCCTCCTCGAGGTCCACTACACAGGCTGCCAAGGAACGAAGAAATAATGGAAATGACCAAGTGGATGCATCTGCCAAGCAACAGGCACGCGCTGCTGCCCTGAGAGCGTCTTCGTCCGGCATGTATCGAAAGCCAACAGCGACGACATCTCTGGATGCCCAGGCCAAGGCACGTGGCCGCAGACCCAACAGTGCTGCCAAGCGTGTTTCGAATATTAATGCCACCAAACTCCAGCGTCTACAAGAAGAAGTCGCGGCCAAGGAAAAGGGAAGAAGACCCATGGGCACGACTTCCGAGCACTCCAATTCAAGTCTGAGCAGCAGCCTCTCGGCCGTGAAACAATTGAATCGCATGGAAGCGGACATTGCTGCCAAGGATCGAGCGCGTGCCAGCCGTGGAAGTGGAGCAAAGCGTGCCTCCACCAGCAGTGGTAAACCAACCAGCACTGCCAAACCCTCCAATCGCCTCGATCGCATGGAAGCCGAGATTGCCGCCAAGGCCAAGGTGGGACGCGCGTCGGCTGCTCTCAAGAACAGCAAGAGCATGACAGCGACCAACAACAAGAACAACGATCGTTTGGCCAAGAAACTCCAAAAGGCCGGAGTTGCTACCACCGCAACTTTCCCAGGCGCTGTGTCTTCGAACGAAGATTCCAAAAAGAAGGAAAAGAAGGATTCCGACAGCCCCGTCACCTACGCGGGAGCAGGCAGCGAAAAGAAGAAGAAGAAAAGCGCTTCTCCTTCCAAGAATTACCGCAAGAATGCCGATAATGACCCAATGGACATTGATCTTTCCAAAGACGACGATGATGATGTCGACGAAGAAAAGGGCAACAAGAAGAAGCTTGCGGTAGCCGTGGCTGTCCAGGAAGACGATGACGTCTTTATTCCCGCCGCCGTCGAGTACGATCCGGATGCCAAACTTCCCATGCTCAAGAATCAGCGCGTTCGTGTCTACAGCATTCTGACGTGCATCATTCTCATCATTATCAGTGCCTGCTCTCTGACGGTGTTGACTGTCTTGGAAAAGAACCGCATCGAGGCCAATCGCGTTCCCACACAGGCTCCGACGTGTCTTCGTTGCACCTCTGATTTTGTCGAATACATTGAATTGGAAGTCGGAACCCAAAAATTGAGCGATCCCACCTCGCCCGAATACAAGGCCAAGGAATGGATCATTCACGAAGATCCTCTGCAGCTCGTGCCCACGGACAAGAATTTCATTCAGCGCTATTTGCTGGCGGCCTTTTACTTTGATACCCATCAACAGGGCGAATGGCGATCGTGCAATCGAATGGATGCCTCCAAGAACGAGACGGAAAGCTGTATGCTCAAGAAAGTGACGGTCATCAAGCCATTGACTTTCAACGAATGTAAGTTATCAACGTTGTTGGTGGTAGATTGTTGCTTCCGCGAATTCATTCCTCACGTTTGCGATTTGCTTTTTCTTCTTCTTTGCTTACAGTCGAAGCCACTCGATGGTTGAGTTCCGAACACGAATGCTTTTGGGCTGGAATTGTCTGCGATGATTCGAACCAAACCCGTACGCCTCGATTTGCACGGACAGGGAATCAGCGGAACCTTGCCGAGCAGCTTTGCCCGATTCCCGTATGTCCAAACCCTGTCGTTGCAGCTCAACAACTTTTCGGGAACTCTTCCGCAAGAATACGGCAAATTGAAGCACATGATTCACATTGAATTGCACAACAACAGATTAACGGGAACCTTTCCGGCCAGCTGGTCGAACATTCGCAATCTCCAACAATTGAACCTGGCACAGAATCAGCTCACCGGGCAGCTTCCCACGGCGATTGGGAAATTCCGAACCATCAAGGGACTTTTCTTGTACAAGAACAAATTTTCGGGGACGCTCCCACCCGAAATGGCGAATGCCAATTCACTGTGTAAGTTCGAATGAACCAGTCGAATGAATTGAATTCGAATCGTTTCGATTTTCTATCATAACTCATTCATCATTCTTGATTTTGCCTCTTTTTTCGTTTTCGCAGCTTATGTGAGACTTCACAAAAATCAATTCACGGGAGGGATTCCCGACGAGTTTGGCGACATGCAATTGACCGAACTTTGGTTGCACGAAAATTTAGATCTGGGAGGAACTCTGCCGCAAGGATTGTACAAGCTTTCGAATTCCTTGGCCGACCTGCGCGTGGCAAGGACGGGCATCGGGGGAACAATCCCGGAATATTTGTACGACATGACACAACTCTGGCGCTTGGATGCCTATGAAAATCAACTCAGCGGAACTATTTCCAGCAACATTACCAAACTCGGAGGATTGCAGACATTGCGATTGCACCACAACGAGCTTACTGGAACGATTCCCCCGGAAATGGGAGCCATGACCTCGTTGACGGATATGTTCATCGAAGGGAATTCCCTAACAGGTGAGGTGCCCGCGAGTGTCTGCGCGCTCACAGAGGACAGATTGGCAATGTTTACGGCCGGTTGCCTCAATACGACTTCGGATCCAGGAGAGCTTGTTTGCGAGTGCTGCAGTATCTGCTGCGATATGAACGGTATTTGCGAATACCAATAGGAAAGAAAATCGAGTGTCAATCACAAGATCTTACGGAACAAGATTTCGAGAACAAAAGGGGGATGGGGTCAAAATAGCATTTGGGGTGAATTATCACGGGATTTCAACAAACTAGATCCTACGATTGTCGGACAGATGTCTTGACTTGTTGTTGTAGGATTAGTCCTCTAGAAGTAGTGACACCTGCTACTCCTATTGATAAAATTGTATGTCATAATAACTTTAAGCATTTCCTTTGGGATGGATCAGACACGATAGTAGTAACAGCTTTCCATAATTGATTTCTTTCGTGTTTCGCTTGTTTCGGTTATTGCACCATTTTTCAAAAATGAACGATTGATTCCGGGATTCAGAAACGCACGGCTTGTGGTCGCACGCTGAATCGTGTGAAAAATTTGGAAAGGATGCCGTTCCGGATGCGCGCCAATCATGAATCGACCATCATCATGTCAATTGAGAAAATTGATTGGTCGAAAATGTTCGCATGATCGCGCGACACTGTCAGTGAAATAAAAAAGCAGCGATGTGAACGTGAACGTGTCGTTTCGGGAAGTTTTAACGTTTGGAGTTGGTCACCTCTCTCCAACTCCGCATAAAACCCGACGACGACGTAATACTGAAGGCAACGAGAAGCGGTCTCGATAGTGAAGAGATCGTTTGTCTTGACAAGAAATACAGGTACGTTATAGTTACTGGAATCATACTGTTATTGTTAATTTTGATCGAGGTGCGTACTTGATGTTGTCGAAGAGGGGATCCTTCATCCGATCTCATTTTCATTCAAGATCACACATCGTGGTAGGAGTATCACAAGTTGGGAACAATCTCGATTGATGTTTGCAACCACAACTCCGACCCATGAGAGCTTCAAAATGGTGGCTTCCCACCACCTGTTTTTCGTGGAAGCGTGTGCTTGGGGATTCATTTTGAGTCACGAAGTCTATGTGCGCGTCGAAAGCGCGACAAAAACCTCCAACGGATTTCTTTACTTAAGGGAGAGAGCCTCATTTCTTTGAAATCTAGCCAAACTTTACCGAAGACTCCGCGTTCTGCCGCCGGCCAAAATCCTTTCCTTCACAACATTTGAACTCCATGTGTTTTGTCTCTGTTTCGGACCCATCGGATCACGCATTTTCTTTTGTCTACAGAAAACAAAGATCATTTCGATCACAACATTCCACAATTTGTTAATTGTGCAAACTGTGTCGACTCACCGGAATCTCATTCCTCCCCCCATCTCTCTTGCCCCTCCATTCCTACCTCGGCGTTCTACTCCCACTCGCAATTCCGTGAAAATCTGTTGGTATTTCGTTCCTTCATGCCTTTCCATCTACATTCTACGCCATCGAAACAACGAAATCGTTGGGAACACGATAACGATATGGTCCCGGTTTCCTATGCTCATAACTTTGGCATCCGCCGACAGCAATCCCATCCAACGGTCGGATCAAGTGTCTACAAACAAGATCCTCGGCATTTTTCGTTCAATAGACGCTATCAAGAAGAACAAGAATTGGAACCAATCGAAATACTATCCTCAATGAAGCAAGAGTATCATCAGATGTCGGAAGAACAGCAATCGACTATGGCAGCTACATCTGCGAAGCAAGAGAACAGGCAACAACAGCAAGATGCAGCACTTGTTCAACCATCCTTCGATGATCATGAGAGTCGAAGCCACTCACCTGACAAGAAGTCCATGGATATGGGAAAAACTTCAAGAGAAGGACATCATCGAAATCTTTCGGAGCATTTTGAAGATGCTACAAGATTGACAAAGGGATTACTCTCTGAATCGGGGCAGAAACACAGACGAGAGTATTCGGGTGATGTATCGAATCCAGCCCAAGCTCATCGAAGAATTGATTCTACGGGAGGATCAACTTCGATTCAACGAAGCCGACCACATCGCAGGATTGATAGTACCGGACTTGACGCTTTGACTGCTGCTGCAGATTTTTCGAGAGAAGAACTAGAGGCTGCTAGCCAGGGCAGAAGACAGTCTTGGGATCAACATTCGAATCTTCGTCGATCACCCATCGAGACAGCGAAGAACTTTGAGCATGCAGGCCATGGATCTGCTCCTGTCCCCCATCCAAGTCCTCCTCACATTGCTTCCAACGTTGCTCATCACCGACATTATCCTCCTGTGAATGCACCTGGAGCAATGCAATCACGAACGGTGTACTACCAGCATCCATCCGCCTATCCTCCTCCACCCTATCCTCACTCATACCACTACCCTCCTCATCCTTCTGGAAGCGTTGCCTACGGGCGACACCACGGGCAACCTCTACATCCACCACCACCTCCAAATGGATATCCCGTACAGTATGCACGCCCTCCTCATGGTCAAGATCCCTACATGAAGCAACATCACGCAGCTCCTTTGCAGCAGCCAAGTCTTACACACCCCGACAGTCCTACTCGTCGTGCTTCTCAAACGGTCGAAGCCATTGATCACAAGTCATCGCCTCCTTCTGCCGTCAACAGTGGAGGAATGAGGCCTCCTCCTCCACCTCCTCATTGGCCACGAGGTGGTAGCACGCAGGGTGTGCAGACGTATATAACAGGTATTGGAGCGGGAGAAACTACACGAACCCTGCAACCAAACGCTCCACATCCACATCCTCCTGCTCCTGCCCCAAGATCGAGTCCTACTGGTGGACATCATCGGAAACTATCTTCGCTATCGAACTTGGGTCCTCTCTTTTTTGGTCAAGATCCTAGTGTGCCTGGAGGACGTCACCATCGTTCGACTTCTTCGTCCATGTCCTTTCTCAACGCTTTGGATGTGAATATCAACGATAGTGCAGATGCAACATTTCTACGAAACCTACAAGAATCTACTGGAACTCCTGCGGCTGGATACAGTACTACAAAACTTCAGGAAAAGATTGAAACTCCTTCGAAACAATCGCCTTCATCTGCTGGGGAAAGCAAACTCATGGCTGGCGGAACAAGCAAGCGCGTTCGACGAAAGTGCACGGTTACCGGATGCGAAAACCGTGTGGTTCAGGGAGGTCTTTGTATTGCACACGGAGCCAAGCGCAAATTGTGCAAGCACCCGGGATGCCAGAAACACGTGAAAAAGGCGGGATTGTGTAGCACACACGGACCTGCCCGCAAGCGATGCGAGGTGGACAATTGCTCCAAGGTTGCTGTGCAAGGAGGACGCTGCATTGCACACGGGGCCAAAAAGAAGCTCTGTTCGGTCGATCAGTGTACAAAGCAGGCCATCTTGGGAGGAATGTGCAAAAAGCACCACGATCAAAAGGCCAGCGGCGAAGAACCCGTCATGTGCACGGTCATACCGATGAAGAAAAAGGCCAAGAAACCAGGGCACACTCGCGGGCTCTCCATCTTCCAAGAAGTCAGCGCCGACGCCATTGGTGACTTGTTATCTCCCGATGCCGGAAAGGCAAATCCGAAAACGGGTACCCCAACCCCCGCAATGGTCTGAAGAGCTTGTACGAAAATTGCTCTTTCAAGGAATGTATAGAATCCTCTTTACAAATAATGGATGTGCTGTTTCTGACATTGTGCATCGAAAACAAAACCAACCACACAAACGAACGAACACTCGTTCTATTCTTTGTTGTTGCAGACAAGAACGTTTACGAAAATTAGAATATATACACCACCACAATTTATTTAAACTATTTGTTCATTGCTATAGCATTTACTTGCAGTAGGATGGAAAATTCGCTATATTTAGATTTGTAGAAAATGGAACCAGACGAAAACATGGACTTGCAAAACAGTTTCGTGGTATGTATCGTTGTCAAAATTTATATCAATGGTCCTCGGGAATGCTTTTGGCCAGTGACGGGGTTCCCACATTGAGCAGCGCTGCCGCATAGTTTTTGGACAGCATCAAACCCATGGTTGCTTGCGGCTGTTGTTGTTGTTGTTGTTGTGGCAGTTCGTCGGAAGCTTTTCCAATAAAATTTCGGTCCGTTCGCACTCGTTTTCGTTTGCGGCTCAAGGGATTCCGTGCTTTTTTGGTTCCCGAACGAATCAATTGCGCCGAGGTTTCGTAATCCTGAAAGACCAAATGAATCTGTGGATCGTTGTTGTGGTGCAATCGTCCACTGGCTCTTCGAGATCCGTTGTGAAACAAATCTTCGGCGGAACGAATTACGGATTTGTTGTTGCTGTTATTATTGTTGTTGTTGGTATTGGTGCTGACATTGCTCGTCGTCATTTGGGGATACAGAGTCGTCCGCCGTCGCTTGCGTTGTTGAATTGGATCTGCCGTGGGTTCGTAGTTGCTCCCATTGCCATTGTAATAATTGTAGTAGCTGTTGTAGCGATAGGGTTTGTTGCTGTTGTTGTTATTGTTGCTGTTGTTGTTTTTGGAATTCTTGTTGTGTTCGGCATCGGCAGCAGCTCCGGCGGCAGCTGCCGCCCTTGTTAGAGTCGCTACCATGGCTTGATGGTGTTGCTGTTCTTTGGTATCTGTCGTTGTGATATTGTTGTTGTTATTGTTGTTTGTGGGATTTTCGGCATAATGATAAGTTCTTGTATTCTTGGAATCGTTATTGTTATTGTTGTTGTTGGTAGTGGTTGTGGTTGTGATCCATTCCGGAAGACGGGCATCGTGGCGTGCGTTGCTTTTTGGAACAGCCTGCTCCTGTTGTGGTTTGCTTTCTTGTGGTTGTGGCATTAGAATCGGTGCTTGCAGAGAGGATGCTTCGCTCTTGATGACAAGTCGTTCGTTCGAAATTATAGCCTTTGGACTCTTTTTGGAATGGTGATATGATACGGCACCATTCTCGACCACCTGAAAGCGCATCCAGGGTTCCCGATCGCGCCTTCCAATAATGAGAATATCCCCCTTGCGAAGCATGACGGGCGTTTGAAGGTCTTCCTTGGTTTCTGTTGCTGTTGCTGTTGTTTCCGTCGTCGTCGTATTCTTTTTGGTGTCGCGTTCCGGACTGGTAATCGTTACCAGGTGCGGATTCTTCCCCACAATGTGTGCCTTTTCCCTGGGTGTCGATTTGAATCATAACCTTGGAGAGAGACCCAATGTTTTTGGCCACCGGTCGGCAGTGCAATCGACAATAGTATTGCTGACAATCACAGGATTCGTACCACCACTGGGAGAGGTTCGTCCTTCCCAGCACGATTAGGAAACTGCTTGGCCTCGAGAGGCTTTTGCCGATTGATCTTGATGGCGGCAGACCGTAATGGAATCAACGCCAGCTTGGGTGGCTTTGTTTCTGCTTGGCTGCTGCTCATTGTACCAACAGGGTTGGCAACAGGGTTGGGGACCGAAACAGCTGCTGCTGCTGGCTGTGACGGTTCCATTGTGTTCTTGGATCGTGAATGAATTCAACCGAATCAAATAAAGAGGCTGGTGGATAAAAAAGGGCTTGGGTCCTGTTCGAGACTAAAGTCTCTTGATGGAACAGTGGGCTGCAGCGTTCAAAGAGGCAGCAAGGATTGTTATCGATTGACCAAGGTTTCACTCAATAGTAACAAGAATCGGTTTTCAGCGAGGCAAGCAATGGATGTAAATTGTTGAGTACAATACTTCTTCTATCTCCGTCCACTACACAGTTTCTTTGACCAGGAAGTGTTTTGAATGGTTACTTTTGTTTATTTGTATTGTGGATTCTTCTTTGAATTTCATGAGTTGGTGAATGGATCGTGACGTCGACGGATACCGTAATTAATCCTCCTTCTTCGTGAACTAATAAGAAAGTGGTTTTGTTTGTTCCACGAAATTATATTGTGTGGAAGAAATGGACAGCGTGTCGCAAGAGTAAGTGGAATAGTAAAATGACGTAAAAGAAGGTTCGTAGCTTTCAAGTTTGATAATCAAATGCGACTTCCCATCGATGGGATGAAACGACTATTCTATGCATCATCTGCGACTTCCCATCAAAGCCACCGAAGGTTTTTTTGTACAGTACGTAATGGTCCGTTGACATTGTGTGGCTGCTCCTGATGTCATGGGAGCACGTTCATTTTTTCGGAAGCCAAAGAAGAATTCAATCATCAAACAAGCCAAACCGAATGAATGAATCAATCCCGCCAACGACAAGAACGGTTTTAGTCCTTGACAAGAAAAGTCAGTCTGGCCATCTACCGCAATTCGTTGAGTCGTGTTAATCAGTCGTACATTTTCGGCGACATCTTGGACAAACGGAGGGAAAGATGTGAAAGGAGTTTCTTCGGGAGGGTTTTTTTCTCTTTGACCTCGAATTGTTGAGAATGACGGAAACAAAACGAGTCATGACCCTTCTTCCAACATTATTTTGATTGTTTGAAAGGCAATGGCAAAAGCGATAAAAGAACCAAGACTAACCACCAACCACTACGAAAAGACAACTGTCAATACACACCAACCAACAAGATTTTATTCAATTTATATCCAAATAATAAACAAATTCCAAGATGTCCCAGACATTCCAACGCTACGAGGAGGAATTCCAGAGCCTGACCAAGCAGATCCAGGCCAGTTTTGACGAGGGCGGCTTCAAGGACGAAGAAACACCCGACATGGAGACAAGCCCCGTCGAATGCCTGGACCAATGCGAATCCTTGCTCCAACAAATGGCTCTGGAAGCCAGGAGCGTCCCAAACGCGACATTGAAACGCGATTTGTTGGCCAAGACCCGGAATTACAAGAACGAGCTCAAGCAATTGCGCGACGAGGACAACAAGCGGAGTTTAATGAGTTCGGCTCGCGGCAATTCTTCCGGCGATGCACACCGCGAGCGCATGCGCCAGCAACAGGAAATGCTCCAGAACCAGAATTCCATGCTGGATTCGGCCCGGAGAACCCTGCAGGAGACGGAGCAGGTGGCGTTGGAAATTGGCGAAGAACTTGGGAACAACCGATCGACGATCGAAAGTGCTTCGGGACGGATCCGGCAGGTTTCCTCGCTGGCGGGACGGGCCCGGAGGGTCGTGGCCAGCATGAACCAGAGGTCACGCCAGCAAAAGATGCTATTGTACGGGCTGGCGGCGAGTGCGGCCATACTGGTAGTGGTGTTTTTCAAGTTTTTGAATTAAAAACAACGACGCTGCTGTAAATTAAATACTTACTAATACTATTATTGTAACGAGAACAATACGAACCGCCAATCGAGCAAGAGGAATACTTTAAAATAGTATTGTAACGAGAACAATACAAAAATTTAGAAAGCACAGAACTCGAAAACTTATTTGAAAGATGATTTTTATTATTTGTGTGTATGATACATATTTAGCGGGAGTTGAATGTAAATCTATTTTTCTATGGTATCCCGTCTTTCTCAAAACGAATATTAGTACGTGATTCCCGTTCGCTCGATGCATGGAAGCAATGCTACTTTAGCCAAGAAAGCATCCCTTTCGTGAGTTTCAGAATCATAGATTTGGCGGTCGAAATTCCTTGAACAAGTATTTTTGTCAGATAGAAGAGTGATGAGGAAAGGAATTGCTGTATATTCAGGACAATGCTGCTGCGATACTCGTTGATAAACCACAGCGTGAGACCAATGGTCCAGATAGATACCATCGTCGACTTCGGTTTTTGTGTCAACCGATACCAGGCAATTTCTCGCAGCGTCATGCTTTGTAGGAGGTTTTTCCGCTCTTGATCCAACGCTGCAAGTTTGGTCGCAGGAGCCGCAAGCTTGGATTCGAGATCTTTCAGGAAAAAGTCGAGCGAAAGATCCACCAGATATTCCACAAGCTGGTCCTTGTCGCTTTTTGGAATCATTGGCAAACCATCCAACATGGGTTGGAGGTTTGTAATGACTTGATTGGAAATTTTTGTTCGAACCTTTGTTAGACCGCCGGGTGTCAGAGCCTGCTTCAAATCTCTGGGTGCCACAGCTTCGTAGGCCGATGCCAGGCCATCAATGCACATTTCAATAACGAACGACGGAATCCACGAAAATTGCTGGCTTGCTTCCCGCGTCAATTGCGCTCGTCGGTGCTTGTTTCCCAAGACGATCGCCGTCTCGAGGCCCGTTTCGAGGGCATTGGAATCCTTGCTAGAGAAAAGCCCGGGAAGAAACCGTGTAATGGATGGAATTGGCAGTCTTCGTTTTCCAGAAAGATTGTTTCGTTTGGCAAAGAGCGTTGTTGTTGGAACAAAATAGTGGTCTCTGGGGAGTGGTGAATTGATTTTGACACTTTTGTTGGGCAATGCCGATGGGTGATTTCTCGGTGGCGTCGAGACAAAGCCAGCGCTCGAACCAATGAGAACAAAAGTGCACAGCAAAAGCAACATTGCAACACATTTTATCCGGGATGACATCATGAAGAATCGTTAGCTCATTCAAAGCGATATAGAATCGACGGCGGCAGAGTGATGAGCGTCAATTTTTTGAGGCGTTGATCTCTTCATTGTCGTGGAAGATTCGACTCTCGTCCACTCTTCCTCGGCTAAATGCATTCAATGTGCAGCGTTAGTTGATGACTCTTGGACTTTTGTTCGAAGTGTAGCGAATACTGTCATTTTGAAGATGAAAGAAACAAGCAATCAGAACACTACTTGTTTCGTCCTTTTCGTTTATCATTGGACAGAATCAAAAAATTCAACGTGGTAATTTTTTTTGAAATGTTTCTGAATTTTTCTGAATTCTTTTCAATCGTGGATGGATTTCAGTCGTGATTCCTCCAAACCAATCGAATTTGGTACACGTCACTTCGGAACGCAATTTTGTTGTCTGACGCCACCCATCACATTTTGCCGAGATTCGTTCATCATTCCGACTGAGTTGTAATTTTCTCGTTCGATTCCGTTGTGATGTTGTGAAGCGTTACGACGCTTTCGATACCGTCGTCTTGTTCGTCGACGACGGTTTTCGATATCACAAATCCTTGTCTCGCATCGACAAGGTGTACATGCCAATCGCAACCTTCGAAACAAACATTTGACACCAAGAAAAAAAATTCGAAAATGCGATTTGTGACAGAAACTACTCTGCTCATCGTCGTTTGTCTTTTTGGCGAGGCTTTTTCGTGGACGAGCAGTGGACTTATTCCGTCGTTAGCCACTCGAGGTGTTGAGAAATCGAAGACGATCAATGATCCTTCCATTGCTCTGCAAAACTACCTGGACACAATGGGAGCGATTCGATTCTGTGACATTGGAACGACGAAATATGGCCGTGGGCTCATCGCAACAAAAGATATGGTTCCTGGAGAGACGGTGGTCAAAATACCCCTCTCGGAAACGATTCTTGTGGAGCAGTCGACAGCGGACGAATCAATTAGCGATGCGTGGGCGGGAAAGTTGGCCCAACAACTGGTCGAAAAACAAGAAACAACACACAATGCCTACAGCAAGGCATTGCCATCGCCTCCACCGACTCCGGCGCGGGGTGATTGGTCCATACAAGCACTTGAAACATTGGAATGCGACAACATGCTCAAAGATATCCAAGAGGCCAAGAACTGGCGGAACCAGCAGTGGGAACGTTTTGGACAAACGACGGGAGCATTAGGGGATCAACAGCGATTTCTGGACGCGATTGACCTGGTGAGCTCCCGAACCATTCGGTGTGGATCCAAATTCATGCTGGTTCCCTTTGTGGACATGGCCAATCACGCATCGCGAAACGAGGGAGGTGGCTACTTTTCGTATTGCGAAAATTCGGAAATGGTCGAGCTCCGCATCGGCGATCGAGGGGTCAAAGCTGGCGAGGAGGTCTGCCTCGATTACGGGGATAGAACCAACGAGGAGTGGTTGATGCATTACGGATTTCTTCCCAACCGAAACACAATCGAATCTGTTGTGCTTTCGGGGGGTAACAAAATCACGTGGGACAATGTTCCCAGCGACGACATTCGTCTCCAACAAGAATGCCAAATGCTGCTTGACGAGTCCTCGACAAGTGTAAACGAGGATAGGGAGACGCTTCGTCGACTCGAAAACGATGGGGACATTACCATGGTGCTCGCTCTCCAGTATCGAATCGCTCGAAAGACACTGCTTTCTGCCGTTGCTGGAGCAAAAACCAGCAGCGCTTTTAGTTCCGCATTTCTGTGACACGAATGTGATGAAAAAGGGGATTGAGGTATACAATACACTAGTTGATGAATAAAAAGAAAATAGAAAAGAAAAATACAGAGTAAAAGTAGAATGAAAGTACGAACAATAGTACGAACTACGAATCAACAGCATTCAAATCGAATAATGTGAAATGTTTTGGGGGCAGTACAAAGTTGGAACAAGAATTCCTCCTCCTCCTCCTCCTCTTCTTCTGTATTCCATCTCGCGAAGCATCTTGCTGCTTTCGTGTTCATGACACGCGACGGTACACGAGGACCTCACCCCTGCCACACTCTCAAACAATAAAACTCTAAACTTCCATCACCAGTATCACCCGTGCACCACATGAAAGGTGGTGTCATCCAAACATGTGTACGATATACAGTACTGAAGTTTTTTAGAAAACTATAACTGACTGAACTATTCACTTTCATTGGTTAGTGTAATTCAAAGAACAATGAACAACGTTACGTTCCTGTGAAATTGATAAGGGGTCACACGCCAAATATCAGGAGCTCGTACTATCGTTGATGTCATTTGTAACGAGAGAAGAATTCGTCCTCAGCTTTGCTATGGTGACACGTGCCATGACATGAAATTAATGCGATCCCCATGTATTAGGTAGTATTTCCATATTTAAATGCGGTTCGTTTTGAACGAAGGAAACGGATAACACGGAAACAGGAGCCCTGTGTGTGAAGCTTAAATGCCGCTGCGTTCGCTACAAATATAAAACTCCGGTTACATTCTTTCTTCGTTCTTCATAATTTCGGGATAGCACAGAAAAAGCGACGTAAAATCAAAAACTTTCATTCTTCATAATTTAGTGAGAGAAGAAACCCCCTGAAAACTAAATCTATTGACACAAATCAATTTGATCAAGCAAGATGAAGACCAGTACTATTTTGAAAATCCTCTCTGCCTTCCTCGTCATAACTTTGACATTCTCGGTACGTTTAACGTTATCTCGGTGTGTTGCAACAGGCATGGAAGAAATCAGGTTCTAACACTAACAGTTTCTCGTTGCCATCAATGCATAGGAGGGAAAGAACGCTCCAACCTCTGTCCTTGTAGCCAAAGAGGTAGACGAAATGGAGCAAGTTGATGTTGGCGTAAGTTTTGTGTTGGCACGAATGGAAGTCGCATTTCACGATGTATGATTAGTATTCTCGATCTCTAACTTTTCGTTGAATCTGTTTCCTCTTTTGCACACCATGAACCCTCATCTGAAAAAATTTACCCCGTGTCTCTTCTCAATAAAATAAGCGCGAATTGAGAGGCGGCAAAGGAGGCAAGGGCAGCAAGGGAGGCTACTACAGTCGTCGCGAGTTGGCTTACTACGGAGGAAAAGGTGGCAAAGGAGGCAAAGGAGGCAAAGGAGGCTACTATGGCCGTCGCGTGTTGGGTTACTACGGAGGCAAAGGAGGCAAGGGCTCCAAGGGTGGCAAGGGTGACGACGACGATGATGGTAGGCGCGGATTGAAAGCAGGCAAGGGCAGTAAGGGTGACGACGACGACGATGGTAAGGGCAGCAAGGGAGGCTACTACGGACCGGGTGAGTTGTATTACAACGGAGGCAAAGGTAGCAAAGGAGGCAAAGGCTACAAATGAGGCAAGGTCAATAAGGGCGACGACGAAGACGATGGTAAGGGCAGCAGCAAGGCAATACGCCAACCAACCGGTCGCAGGTTGGTGCCTTTTTGTTGAAGAAGGACAGTATTAGTACGAACACAATGAATTGGCATCGTTAAAATTAAAACTATGTGTTATTCGAATAATATAAAAATGTTTTTTACAATAGTACTGAGTATGAATAGCAAGAATGCTTCTTCTTCTTCTTCTGCATTTCGTCACCAGTAGTAATCTAGATTGAAAGTAGAATGATAGTACGAGCAATAGAACGAACTACGAATCAACAGTATTCAAATCGAATAATATGAAATGTTTTGGGGGCAGTACAAAGTTGGAACAAGAATTCCTCCTCCTCCTCCTCTTCTTCTGTATTCCGTCTCGCGAAGCATCTTGCTGCTTTCGTGTTCAAGACACGCTACGCTACGCGATGAAACCGCCCCTGCCAATTTCTAAACTTCTATCACCAGTATAGCCCGTGTACCATATGAAAGATGGTGTCATCCAAACAGGTGTACGATAAACAGTACTGAAGTGAATGATATAACTGACTGAACTATTCACTTTAGTTAGTGTAATTCAAAGAACAAATAATACAACACTGATCTTTTATTTTCATTGGTTAGTGTAATCCAAAGAACACTGAACAATGCTACGATGCTGTGAAAGTGATCAGGCGAACCTTCAACATATCAGGAGCTCGTACAGTACTATTTATTAAGAAGAATTTATCCTCACTTTTGCAATGGTGAGACGTTCCATGACACGAAATTATTGTAAGGCGATCCCCTTTCGTTTTGAAACGGAAAACAAGGAAGGAACCTTGTTGTATTCATTAAAGCCTTATGAACCTTAAATGTCACTATACCGGCCATAAAGAGAAAAAATCCGGTGAAATGAAACCGTACATTCTTTCTTCCTTCTTTGTTCTCCCTTCTTCATTATTTCGTGAGCGCAGAGAATGAAAAAGCGACGTAAAATGAAAAGCTTTCATTCTCCATAATTTAGTGGGAGAAGAAAGCTCCTGAAAACTAAATCTATTGACACAAATCAATTTGATCAAGCAAGATGAAGACCAGTACTATTTTGAAAATCCTCTCTGCCTTCCTCGTCATAACTTTGACATTCTCGGTACGTTTAACGTTATCTCGGTGTGTTGCAACAGGCATGGAAGAAATCAGGTTCTAACACTAACAGCTTCTCGTTGTCATAAATGCATAGGAGGGAAAGGACACTCGCCTAATGGAGCAAGTTGATGATGGCGTAAGTTTTGTGTTGACACGAATGGATGTGACGATGTTTGATTGGGTTTGTCGATCTCTAACTTTTCGTTGAACCTGTTCCCTCTTTCGCACACCATGAACCCTCATCTGAACAATTCAAAAAAATCAGCGCGGGTTGAAAGCAGACAATTCTAATGGGCGTCGGTTGAAAGTGGGCAAGGGCAGCAAGGGACTTGATAGGCGCGGGTTGAAAGTAGGCAAGGGCGGTAACGGTGGCGACGACGACGACGATGACGATGACGACGATAACGGTGGCGACGACGACGACGATGACGATGACGACGATAACGGTGGCGACGACGATGACGATGACGACGATAACGGTCCTGCCCGCGGGTTGAAAGTAAGCAAGGGCAGCAAGGGAGTTAAGGGTCGCTAGTTGTCTTGCAATTGGTAGGCGTTAAACATGACCCTCCGTTGAAAGGATGTAAAGGAGGCAATGTCTGCAATGGAGGCGGGTATCTTCGCTTCTAGTGTTTGGATTTATCATTTGAGAATTGCAGTATTACGAACTACACGTATGAATCAGCAGTATTATCTTTAAATATTACGTATTAAAATTATACCACTCCGTTCCGAATTAAATGCATACATGTGCTTCAACCCATGCATTATCGTCAATTTTTGAGCTTTTCGATTCGTTCTTTTTTTGTTCTAATCCTAGCATTAAAAGCATTCAGAATGTATTGTTTGTATTAATGCGCATTAGTTATTGCTATCTGTAGCTTCGTCTTAAAAAAGCACTAATTTTCGTCAAAAAATAAAAATACGATTTTGAGGGTTCTCAATGGAATTTCGAGTTCCCGGTTGCACAGCCCCAAACGGAAGACTTTACAGTTTTAAGACGTCAAATCAGAAAAGTGATATGAATGGTCCTTTCTGAGATATAAACGGTCATTTTCTACACACAATTTTAATTTTGGTGAATTGAAAGTGATCTTGTACCGTGCTCGACGAAAATTCTACTGGAATAAAAATCAACGTTTAAATGAGAAAAATATTTTTTGATTCGCGCGCCTTTTTGCGCAGTACGATTTCTACGTGGAAAATTGTAATCACTTATTTTGGAACTGAAAAAACGGGCATTGTATCACTTAATACGGAACGGAGTGGTATGAAATTATTTTGGAGTAGTGTAGCAGTGAGTAGGTAAAAGAATTCCTCTTATTCTTCGTTTGCATGTCGTCACTGATTATCACTGGTGACGAGTACGTGAAAAATTGAAAAACATGCTTGAATTGCGTTTACCCTAGAAGTACTCCTGCCAAGGTGTTTTGCGGAATTGCTCTCCACTCCATCGACCTATGTGGTGATAGCTCCCTTCGGTGCGACGGACCGATGGCATGATCTTCGTTCCTGCACGCCGAGGAATGAGAAGTGCCGTCTGATCGATTTTTTTTCCATTTCGATTCGTTGGTCCGAGTCTAAACTGATTGAAACGATGTTTCCTCTAGAAGAATTTCTTGTTCTTCTTCTTCTTCTTGCCACCGTCCACCATTTTCATGGCCTTTTTAAATTCTTTGAAATCGACCTTGCCATCTCCATCCTTGTCCAGAACCTTGATGATCGTATTCCGTTGGGACTCTGGAATCATTTTCATCAATCCCTTGTTGAGATCATTCTTGTCGATGTGTCCCGACTTGTCGCTATCGATCATCTTGAACATTGCCTTATACTTTGCTTCGTTGACGAGTTTTGTGGCCATGATTGTTGTTGTGTTGCTTGTTTTGTAGTTACTTGTAGAGTGTTTGTTGTCTTTGTGTTTTCTGATTTTATGAGACAAAATGAAAAGTCGGGAGAAACCGGAATCTCGACAATCATGTAAAAATTCTTCCGAACTATCGCGTTTCATGTCGCGCGTAGTCGTAATTCATTCGTGGATACAGAATTAGTCTTGATCGTGGATAATTAAAATGCGTAGAAGCGGTTTTTCATCATCCCTGCAGAACGAACTACTCTAACCCTAATTGTCGTGGACTTGTCTCTTCCTTTCGACTGCCGAGACAAACCAAGAAGAAGTTATGATCACTAGAGAAACTCACTAACAAAAGTCCTACAGAATACTTCGTCTCTCAAGTAACCAATAAAATTTATTTATAGATGCATGTTGAATACGCGAGAATGTCATCAAGTAGCTTTCTATACCACTTGATCATAAATCCAAGAAATTTTTACATGCCTCGTCGGTCGAATCTCCGAACATTCCGTAGTAGTCGCAGCTTCTGCAAGACGCAACAGATCGCCCTCGTATACCTCTATCCCTTTTTTCTTTTTCGGGAGCAATCGATTTTCATTTTTCTGCTTTTGAATTGTAGCTGGATAGTACTGGCGTAGTTGACAAGAGTTTCGTTCGACGTGCAATATGTTATACTGAAAAGAATGATGAAAGCGTGTTGCCAGGAAAATGTATCCAATTAACAACAATGTGGAATGGAATTCTTCTTCTTTTGCGTTCAATAAACATAAAATTCACTACCGGAAATAGAATTGTTTCTCTTTCTCAAACCTCGATCTCTTTTCCGTCAACCATATATCCTTGTCAAAAATTTATTCGTTTCCTTCCCCCTCGAGAGTTTCCTTTCAGATTTCGTTCCCATGTGCCCTGTGTCTTGTGTGGGGTCATCATTGTGGATCTTGCATTCGTCGTTCGACTTGCTATCGTGTCCTCCGGTTGGCTTACGAATCCTTGATTAGCTGGAGAAAACTCCCAAAGGGCCGTTCGATTACTCGAATGGTTTCCTGGGACAATAGTTCGTCGATCAGAAAGGCGGTCGAGATGCGTGGGTGTCGATTCTTTTGCAGGACGTTAACCTTGGACATTTCTTTGCGCTGCGCCAATAGCGTGAGGAGCTGTTTTCGGGCCTCGTGCCAGGTTTTCAAAACGGTTCCCCAGTGTGGGAGCCACAGAACGTACTCGTCGTCGTTGCCCTTTCGCAGCAAGAATTGTGCACCCAACAAGTACCGGACAACCTCATCTCCTTCGATTCCGTCTCCTTCCCATCGTTCCACGAGCTCTGATTCCGCGATGGTAGGCTTTGTCCAATGGTAAAGCTGTGCCAGAAACCACGCCACGATTTCCTCTCCCTTTTGTTGTTCGATAACGTTGTGGTGATGCGCATCCCAAACGGCCTTGACATAGTCTTCCGTCAGCATCAACGCCATAGTTGACATATCGTGACAGCACATGCGTTTGATGGCGTTGGTTTCGATGAGTTTCAAGACTTCGGCATTGGTATTGGATGCGTGGTTTGCGTCAAAGATCGAGTAGATCTGGCTTTCCAGAATCACCTGGACGGACGCATTGTTCGTCATGGGAACGTGAAGACCCCGATCGGATTGAATGAGTGACTGAATCGCCATGAGCGTATCCGAGGGAAGCTCGTCTTCCTCGAAGGATTCTTCCTTGGCGTCTGCTTGGATT
Organism: Pseudo-nitzschia delicatissima; assembly: GCA_037355735.1. Lineage (NCBI taxonomy): Eukaryota > Bacillariophyta > Bacillariophyceae > Bacillariales > Bacillariaceae > Pseudo-nitzschia > Pseudo-nitzschia delicatissima. Next base: position 1,104,626 of record CM074778.1, on the reverse strand, counting down.
GGGCTACTAGTCGTGGCATGAATTCGAAAGGATGGCAGGCCAAACGATGCTTTTGCTTTGGTTGTTTTGGAAACGCCACTTGTGGCAATCGATGATCTTATCGGTTTCTTTGCAATGCTGGTACGATTCTTCGCATTGCGTTTGGCTCTGCTGGCCACTCGAATCCTCTTCCCAACCACAATGCGACCTTGTGGAGGCGCCTTGGGCTTGATGTTGTTGTTGGTTCCAACCATCTTTCTTTTGCCCAAAAAAAGGAATTAGAGTATTGCTTATCGCGTCCGCTTCTCTTGCCGATTCATTTTGTGTATTCGATTACAAAGTATGCTCCTCGAATGTAGAACTCTTTCTTGGTTGCCTTGCAGTGTGCTAAGATGATGGTTGTCATGTGACATGTTGTAAAAAGCACATAATTTTGTAGGAGAGAGTTTCACTGTTCAGAATGAATACGAATGAATCGAATGAATCAATTTTGGGAGCTTTTTCTCCCGGTGTCTTACGAGTCGTACATTGTTGATCTCAACTACGTACTTTCGAAAAATCTCTCCCTTCTGTGTAAAAACATACCTCTAATACATCCTCTCTAGGTTGAATCAATTTTGGGAGCTTTTTCTCCCGGTGTCTTACGAGTCGTACATTGTTGATCTCAACTACGTACTTTCGAAAAATCTCTCCCTTCTGTGTAAAAACATACCTCTAATACATCCTCTCTAGGTTGAATCAATTTTGGGAGCTTTTTCTCCCGGTGTCTTACGAGTCGTACATTGTTGATCTCAACTACGTACTTTCGAAAAATCTCTCCCTTCTGTGTAAAAACATACCTCTAATATACATCCTCTCTAGGTTGATGATGTACGACAACATGATGTCTTATATCGCTCCACCACTATGGGCACGACTGTCATTTTTTTGTGTACAGTGGATCATCGATTTTCGCTTCACCAATTTCCAAATAACATCCCCAGAGTTTGACACGGAGGTCTCCGCGCTTGTTAATTCCGAACCTCACGAACAAGACATCAACGAGGTCACGTTTTATTATCGTGCACGAATTTCAAAAACGCTCGTTCTCATTTTAGTTATCGTATTCCAGGCGTTCGAAGATAAGTGAAGTTCGGAGAAGGTCTTTCTATTCCCAAATCATTCCATCATATTTGTAGACTGTTAAGTTCAAAAAAGCTCGAGAAGGTAATGTGTACAAAGCGCTAACAACAAAGCGCTAATGGTCTTATATTTATGCTGATCCGTTGAGTGAAGCTTAATCAAAATCGAGAACATATGTGATCGAGAAGAACATGACCGCTTCTTAAAAATGAGACATGTCGATGCGATGGATAAAGGTCTTCAAAGTCACACCACAATTTTTATTTAACGTAACCTACGTGTAAGACACTCCTTCCAAAATGAACGAAAGAATATGGAGTATCAAGCGGGACATCTGAGCGCGTTAAATGAGGAATTGGCTCGTTGAATAAGTAAAAGCATGTCACGATTATTAGAATCTTTAATTGGAGAACTCGGGCCGGAGTGTTGAGGGGAGCCTAAAAAGTACATCAACAAATTCTCACGATGTCCTGTCTTTAAACGTACACTTCTCATTTGTTTGTAAGAAACACATTATTTAACATTAGCTTCAAAGTGATTCATGTTCTTCCCGTGTGATCTCTCCACTTAAAGGACCATTTAATTATACTGTTGAGATCGGGGATAACGCAAAAATCCCGAATCTCGATGTGAAAACGTGCTTTTTCCGATGGAACTAAATTCGTTGAGATCAACTACACAACAAACCACACACTGTCTATGGAAACAAAAAATATCGGGGAGGGAAAAACACGCATAATCTCATCTTTTCCAAGCAAAGAGAAGGAAATCGATCATTTGAAAGATTTCACAGAACAATCACAACAAATATGGGGGACGACGGGAATGAGGATGCAATCGTCTCGCAATCACTCGAGCAAATGCCCTATCGATTCAACGAAGACGAAATCTTGAATCGATTCAAGGTGATCAGTCATGATATCGGTGACAAGGTGATATCTCTTTCGGAGGATGTTTTGTCTACGTGCGACAGTTGGTCCAATCCCCAATCCAACATTCGAAAGCTCGAGGAGGCTATTTTTGATCGACGCAAAAAGCACCTGGTGTTTTATGACATGTGGCACGATGACATTGTCCAAAAGATTCTCTTGTTGTTTTGCAAGCATCGCCACCGCTACTGGGTCTCGATCGAATTCCGGGGGTGTCAAGAACGTCACATCAATGCCGTCCTGGAATGTGCGCTCCGCATGGATATTGTTCAAAGCATAGCCTTTTCGCTGACCAATGATCGATACGATCCCAGACGCATCTGCAAAAACTCGACCTTTGACATTATCTCGAGGTCGATGCAAAACAACCAGAGGTTGGAATGTCTGATATTTCACTCACGGCCGATCCACTTTATCCGATACGAATCCCTGAAGAATCTCAAAGTCAAACGGCTTCATTTTTTGGAGGGGATCCTCTTGCACCCCAACGAGATTCCCGAGCTGGCAGCTGGCCTCAAGGAGAACCATTCACTCGTCTCCTTTTCCTTTTTGGGCGGAACACAGATATCGAATGGAAACGATGTTTCCAATATTGTTGACGCCCTAACGGGACATCCTTCCCTTCAACGACTTCTCCTCTGTCTCAAGAGTTCTTCGGAAAATGGGGTGCAAGGCCTGGACAAATTGTTGAAATGCCAAAATTCAAAACTCGAATCCTTGACACTCACGGGCGGCTTTACTCTGACAAGTTTGTTTCCTCCCAGAACGTTTTCAGAGGGATTGAACGAGAGCAAACTGAGGCACTTACATCTCAAAGATGTATTTCTGTTTCCACCGGATGTCCAAGACATGGCCATCGGATTGAAGAACAACCGTTCCATTGAATCCTTGTCGATCGAATTGGATGCGTCCAATCGAACGGTAGATGTTTCTCCCATTGCCTTTGCCATCTCTGAAAGCCACCACCTGGAGAGGCTCGCACTTGCCGGAAATTGTAGCTTGGGAGCGGGCGTGTGTGGAGTTGCCAACCTCCTATCCTCCAAAGACGCCAAACTCAAGGCCCTGCATTTGTCCGGAGCCTTTTCTGACAAGGAATTGCGACACAAGGGCTTTCTTCGGACCTTTCTTCACGGGCTACGGGGAAACGAAAAGCTGGAGAGCCTGGATCTTTCCGTTAATGCATTGTCCGACACTGAGGTCAGCACAATATACAAAGCGGTTTCTACCTGCAAAGCCCTGGACAATCTCGATCTTGGCATGAACGATATTACGGCACGGGTTGTGGAGCTGTTTGCCAACGTGAAGGCTTCCAACACGCTGGCTGTTTTGAGGATATCTTCGCAGAAATTTTCCTTTTTCGAAATCAACGACATGGTTTGCCGGAAACTCATCAAGCTGCTTACGACGAATCCGAGGCTCTGCGACGTAAACTTCAACATGGGCCTGGTGGAATGGCATCACAGCTATCAAGAAACCGGAAGCATGAAGTGGCACCGTAAGTGGATTCAATTACTCGAATCGAATATGTCAAAAGACAAGATTCTTTGTTTTCTCACCTCCATCTTTTTCGCCCTCTTTTTCTGAAATATATTCCAATCACGACATTGCGATTGCTTTCCGTTTGCAGACTTTTTCCCATCCTATTTGACGTATGGTTTGCATTTCAACAACAAACGAGTGAACTATCTCAAAACAAAAGAACTCTCGGAAGAGGGAAGATCCGATTTGGAAAAAATTCAATACCTGATGGACTACAACTGGACGGGGCGATGCCTGGTGAGCCACAACGGCCAACTCGACGACAATAAGAATAGCGGAAATATTCCCCTGGCTCTGTGGCCAAAAGTCATGGAACGAATCTGGAAGGGACGCACATGCTTTTGGACGGGTCGAGAACAGGGATCCCGACTGGAGTATGCACACAGCGTAACGTATAGCTTTTTGCGAGAACACCTGGTATCGATTTTCAAGACGGACAACACAAACAGAAACAACAACTCAAAGAAGAAAAACATAGACAGCAACAACGAAGACAACAAAGACAAAAACATTATCAAGAATATCCAGAAAAACACAATTATCGACAGACACCACAAGATAATGGTCGACAGCATTAACAGAACGCTCTGTGGAGCAAAGCGAAGGAACTGCATTTCATATTGTGAGACATGTGGGAAACGGCAGAGGACATAGCTAAAAAAGTCTAACAAAAAATAGTAATTCGAATTCAAAAGCAAAGAAAGAGTATTGGGAAAAAGCAAAAAGGACACAGTTTTTACAATCTGCAAATGTTATTAGTAATTCCAATTTTTGACCGACTACTTTCTCATTGTTGCTCCTTGTAGGGCCACGGGTTGGTCCAACTTTCGTCTTGCAACACCGATGCCAGCAACTTATTGTGTGGTTCGAAAAAGCGTTGCAAGTATTGGTTGGTTTCATCTGCTGTCGAGTCGTATTGCCGGCTGTTCTTGGCCGACTCGTCCTCGACGGGGTGGTTGGGCAAATCCAAATGCGCCCATACTTGTTGCATTGTTTTAGAAACAACCATGGATTCCAGCTTGATGCACAAGAATTGGTCTCTATCAAAAGACTTAAACCATGGTCTTAGTTGCAAAGCGTACATGCCCCGTGTCAATAATCCGTAAGATCCCGTGCTGAGTGGAACGTGTTTTTCGAGATAGATATTCCAGGCCTTGCGTTCTTTCGGGCTTCCCGCAAACTCGTCAAAGACTTGTTGATCCACCACACCGTTTTTCATATCCCAGTAGGGAATCAATCCGCAGTACTTCATCTTTTTCAATTCGGATTGAATCACCTCCCACAAGGTCTTTCCCCTCCATTCGGTTCCCCTCGTTTTGAGCTGTGCCGCTGATCCATCCGTCGAGGTAACCATGGCGAAGTGCGATGCCGCTCGCTTGACGGGATCCCGCATCATGACAAAAAACTTCATTTGTCGCGACTTGTCCTCGTAGGTTTTGTGACTCCAGGGAAAGACGGCTTTCAATCGAGGAATCACCCGTCGGCTGTCCAGCAGGTAACTGGGTGTCGAATCTCCCGTCATGCACGAGGGCCGTGTTTTCATGGTGTCTGTGAAAAAGAATTTCTCGCAGTACTCCAATTGTTTCTGGGGTGTTTTCATGCTGGCATTCCATCGCCAATCTAGACAGTGGGTTTCCCTCCTCCGCGCCTTGATGACCCACGGATGTTCATTGATATAGTGATACAGGCTAGTTGTTCCGGCCTTTTGGGCACCCAGTATAATATACGAGGGTGTTGGCCGGGGCACCATGGTTTTGAGTCGATCGACGGATCGTCTGGTCTGAACGAGTTTCTCACCGGGATCCAATTGCAGCGGTGTCAAAAGTTTGTTGTCGTTGTCTTGAACAACGTAATCAATAATGAGATGCACACGATGCACATGATCGCAATTGCTCACGGCGTGTTTGGCCTGGTTGTTGATTTCAAAAACATGCCCGGGCTCGCAGCTGATTCGTTGTAAAAGTTCGTGGGACTGGACCGCAAAAAAAGACTACCCGATTTGGATCTTGGACCAGAAATGGGAACGTGAACCCGATGTGTCGTCTTGACCCATTCCCCGCTGTCGTGGTGGACGGGAATGGTAGATCCCGGCGGGAGACTCGCCAGCAGCGCTCTCACCACCTACTCCCTCTTGATGAGGGATCGAGGTGTTCGAATAACAAATCAAAGATTGGTTGTAAAGCATCTTCAAAATCCTTCCACCAGGGAAATCGATAGGTTTGGGTCAAAAAGTCGTCCGAAAAACACAAGACGATTTTTCCAATTCCCCAGGCATCGTGCGAGGGCCTTGTCAGCGTCACGTTGCGTTCATCGGCATTCCGGGGATCCCAGAAATTGGTTTGGGATAATTCTGGCAATTCTTCGGAGTTGCGATAGTCCTGATCGAATCCCTCGCGGACCATTTCTTGAATTTTGGAAACGTCCAATTGCCCTCGTGTCGACCAACAGATTGGATTCAACAGAGATTGGGGCTGCGACAGAAGTCCTTTTCCCGAATCATCGCTGTCAGATTCCGATTCCTGTATCGACTTGTTCGTTCATTTTGTTTGGATCCACAAACGAATACGGATAGGTGGGCCTCTTCTTGTCCAAGAGAGAAATCTCTCCGCGCGGGTTTTGTGGCATCGGCTTGTTTCGTTCGTCGCTGCTTTCGACCAACAGCAGAGCTTGTTCATGCTGACGCTGGATTTCTTCGTCCGAAGTAGGCGCCATGACTATTCTTATTATTGTTGAGTGCTTTGTTTGGAAGAATTAGACTCGATATTCTTGCTTCGCAAGTCGATGGAAGATGGAAAGTTTTTAATGTCATGCGGAAGCAAAAAAGATCGATTTTTCTCGAGTTTGAAGTTTGCATCCACTCGGCTTTTTATTTCGGAGCGAATGGAAGTAATTTAGTCACGAATTAAACAAGACTCAAACCTCCGGGAAACGGAAAACGAGACCAATGGCACGATCACCAAGTCGATTCATTCCTACGTGAAAGAATATTGGAGAAGTTCAGTTCCAATGAATCAAGAAGAGATAAATCTGCGGAGCAACCGAAAATAATCCGCGAGTTTTTGTGATTTAAAGCTCTTTCATTTTTCTTTCTCATCCTCGAGACACAAAACGAATCGCGTCTTCATCTTACACATGCAACCCTCTCATTATTGGATTGAATATATAAAAACAGATGGCTTTCACAAGAAGAATGTCGACCTCAATCGACAACAACATCACCTCCGATGGTCCTGCTGCTGTTGCGGCAGCGCCCTTGTCGTCGTCGCCGCCGCCGCCAGCAACTAGCAACAACGACAAGCGGCGACAGAACCACAACGCGAATCACTAACAATAATCGAAACAACAACAACAACAAACGCAGGAGGCGTGGAAAACAGCCTCCAGCTGCTCCCCCTCCACCGCTGGGTTGCAGTGTGTGTCTAGGTTGCCAAAGAAAATGAACCTCCCAAATACAAGTGTCCGAAAGTGCCGTGCTACCTACTGCAGTGTGGTGTGTTGCCGAAAACACAAGGAAATCTGTCCGGGAAAGATTCCAGAGCAAGAAGTCAATGATAATGCCACGACAGCAGCTGTAACAACAATATCCACTCCATCCTAACTCGCAACAAAAGCCGGATTCCGAATCATCCGAATACAGCAGCGAAAGCGACGATTCGTTCGAAGACGGCTGGGAAATCACGGACGACATGAAAAACGCCTTAAGGAATTCGACCTGGCTTCGGGAAGAATTACAAGACGGTGGATTGAAGGACATGATAAAGGAAGTGGTAAAGAGTGAGAGACGTACAAAAATCCTTTTTTCGAAACAAGAAACGACAACACAACAACAAACATCAGCGTGGTGGAAAACAACAACCCCCCGTAGATCCTCACGAAACCCTGGTCACCAAGCGCCGGGAAAACCAAAATTTTGACACCTTTATGGACAAGCTATTGGTGCTGGCGGATGTATTGGAACGACAAGATTCGGATAATTCGAATAGTCGCAACGAGGAAGAATTGGAGGAATGGCTCCGAAAAACATGGGATCCAACCATGCCAAAACCAAACCTGGCACTCCGCCCAAAGAAAAAGAAAATCCCCAAGTTTGATCCCGTGGATGTCTCATCGTCGGAAGACGAAGACGAAAAGCATATAGAATAAACACAAGTCATCGTTCGAATGAAGGAATGTACTGGATAGATAAACCGATTTTGATTATAATATTGTACTGTACATTATTTTTTACAACTCCCCTTTTGTGCTGAGATACTTGGCCGCAATCACTAGGAACACAAAGAGCAAAATATTATACAGTATCCGATAATTTCTGCTTCCGTGTTTTCGCAGCTGCTTCACATCTATCCAGTGAGTCCTTTTCCTGTGAATCGGAGTCCATGGATAAAACGCCATAGTCTCATGGTTGTTGAATTTCTGCCGCCGTACATCCAGCTTTTCTTGTTCCTGGGATATCAGATCGCAAAACTTCATCCAATCTTCTTTCGAATTTGCAGCAAGTTCCACAATTGAATTGTGTTCCGGATCAACCAACCCCAAAAAGTCCTTGGCAATAGTGGCAATTTCCTCACGCGACAGTGGCCCCTCGTCGAGGCGATCCAAAAACCTGAACATAGAATGGCAGCTCATTCCCATTTCGCGTCACCGATGCAAACACAGTCCATACGAGAGCCAGGGATTGTGCTTGTGAACCTCCTTGGTTTCGTCCAAATAATCGTCCAATACCTCCAACTCCAGTTCGTCCTGGTCGTCCAGCGTTTGGTAATATTTGAGAATGGCATCATCGTTGGTGCAAAGTCGTATCACGATAAATGCCTTGGTCTGGAGTTTTTTCAGAACCTCCGTAAATCGCTTGTCAATCGCCGGAGACACAAAGCCCAAAGTGTCCGTCGGCCTCCCGTCCGTGGCCACCACCACCACAATCTTTTGTTTCATGTATTTTAGCGAAGCGTAGATTCTGAGTAGATGCTCCGTCAGAGGCGTCGCTCCTTTTGGACGAACCTTTGGAAAATATTCATCGAGCTCGTCCATGTCCTCCTCGATCCAATCCGGACCCCGCTCGGCAATGCTAAATTCTCGTGGATAGGCTCCGCTGTCCGAATCGTTGAGAGGGACGAACTTGGTGGGTGCCTCCAGCAATGCCGCCAGACGTGCATGATAGGCAACGGTTTCCCGGAGCTCGTCCATTCGTGTGCATCTCTTGAATTGCACCGTGTCCTGGGATTTGGTTCTCACCAACAAACGACCGTCCTTGGCCCGCATGGACGCCGAGTTGTCGACGATCCAAATCGTCAGCGGCAGATTGGCGCGACTTCTTGCCTCCACGACCTTGCGGGCCATGGAAGGCGTGAATCCCTGCCTCACCAGTGTCTCGATCCGTTCTTTTTGGATTTGATCGTCGTCGTCGGTCTTCTTCATAATTGCGGTTCTATCCTCTTGGGGTTCTATCCTCTGGTCGTACAAGAGAACTTCCTTGACATTACCCAAGACAACTTCGGTTTGGGGGGAGGTATATGTGATGTTGAATGTTGTGATGTTCATTCACGACTGCACATAACCAATTTGCCACGCGTTGGGAATGAAGGGTTGCTCCCGAGTTTTGGAGTAGCGTTAATTCGTGATTTGCGATGCCATAATCAAAAAAGAACCTTCAAACCGATCGACACGTACGACCAAAAGTTTGGAATGAAGGATGTGAAGTCCTAATCAGCTCTTTTTGGGTCGCCTTAATCAGTGAATACCGTATTTCAAAGAATGTAGTCGACACGTACGATCCAATTTTCAATTTGTTTCCAGTATTTGGGGGTTGCGATTTGAGTTTCAATAATCGTTGAATACCGTATTTCCCAAACTGTGGTCGACACGTCCGATCCAAATGCAATTTCTTCCCGTCTTTTGGAAATTGAGGAATTCTGCGGTATGCAATTGCATGAGGAATTTGGTTTTGGAAACTATTTTATGCCTAAATATTCCCATAGTTTGGATCCCAAATTTGGTCGGGAAAGCAATTCAACCGGGGTGGGAAATATACGGGAAGGATGCAAGCTTTTGTTTTCAAGCTTAATCGTTAAACAATTAACACCCCGTGGACCAAAAATTCGGTGGAGGTTGAAGAAAATCAAGAATCGAAGTTTGAAACTGCGAGCACTTTGTTGCCACATTAATCGGTAAAAACCTAATTGACACCCAAGTTCCGATTGAATTTTGTAAAAGAGATTCGTTGAGGATGACTTGGAACCAGTATGTTTCTCGATTGATCCCGTTTGAAAGTAGTTTTCGTAACTGATCCCGTTTGAATCGCCGCTTCGCCAGTTTCCCACCGATATCCACAAAAAAGACTCCTCGGTTTTGAGTCATACACTTTCTTCCTATTGTAACAACGAGAGCTTTGGGTTTGCTGACATTCTTCAAACGTTTCATAGCAATTCAATCTCCAAACATTTCAAAGCGAAACAGCAAGTAAGCTACTTACGATACAACAACAACAACAAAATGAACCGATCGGTAGGACCAATATTGATGAAACGCCTGGTAGCAACGCAAGCAGTTCGGAGTACGACCGTCCCGGCGGATGTTGTGATGCGAGCAATCCCAATGGCATCCAAAAGCAGCAATAGCAATAGCGACAGGAATCGAATGAGTACGGTAGCACATACCACAACTACATCCAACAATGATTATTACCATGCTTCGTCCTTCGAGACGGCTCTGAATCAGGTGCTGCGCCTCGAACTCGATTGTCCATCCCGAAGCCCCACCAGCCACCACGGTTCGATGGAAACATGTATCCGAGACATTTTCAAGGTTTGAAATCCATGAAAAAAGATACTATCAAGCCATTGCTCAATTTTGATTTTCACACGCTATATATCATGCACATACACCAGACGACACATATGCTACCTTTTTAATTGTAACCATTAATACTGCACAATAGACAACAATTTTAATTTCAAATTCCTTTCCACGCAATACGTGTACTCGTAGCGCGAATTTCAATGTGTCTGCTTGTGTGAGGAGAAAGAAGCTCCATGGTGAGAAACATATGTTATTTGCCAATAACTGAGGTATCGAAAATCTTGAAGTTCTCTCCACACATGTATTGCGGAAGGTGATAGAAATCAGAGGAAACAGTGACTTTGCGAACGACTGTGGTATTATGATTCAAAATTATGGATCTTAAACCTCTCTTTGCACAAAGATTGGGGAATCAGAAGTTGCGAAAAGACTTTTTACAGTGAAAAGATTTAAATGCTCTAATGCGTATTTAGCAGAAAATTTGTATTTTTACTCCTCGTCCGATTCTTCCTCTTCCTCCGAATCGTATTCGTCTTCCACTTCGGATTCTTCGTCAGCATCGGACTCTTCAACCTCGGATTCTTCGTCTTCCTCTTCGTCGGATATCGTTGGTTTTTCTTTCTTTTTGGAGCTCATAGCGTCCTCTCCGAGAATGGCCTTGGCTCCGTCTTCTCCATACAGGGCGACACACGAGGCTTCTAGGTCGACGCTCAGAATCGCCTGCTGGGGTGCTGGAAGAAAACTCAACAAGATTAGTGGTGGGTTGGACAGCATGTAAAAGATGATTTTCGTCCATATCTTGACGGGTCGTGCCTGGAGGGCAAACGAAAGGGGAGCTCCCCACAACAAGAGGTGCCGCGAAAAGGAATTCTTTCCGCCAAAAGTATCCGAGGAACAAAAACAACAAGGAATGCTTAATGGCATTTTCCCAGTCCTGAAAAATGATGGAACGAACAATACGGAAAATGAGAATGCCATGATCACACACAAATGGCAATTAAGCAATAAAGCATTAATTGAACAAGAGAACCACACGAATGTAAAAATTCGGAACAAGGAGAAAGAACGTTTTCCCTCCCGTTAAAACAGCGCTGTATTTGTACGTACCACATTCATGTTGGTTTGGATGACAGTCTTGAGCTGCCTCGAGACACCTCCCTTGGTGCTTCGATACCGTTGTCCCTTCCATTCCTCCTGGACGGATTTTGTGGCATCGGGGACTTCCATGCACTTTTCCCACACCTCGGGAGGTGTCTCCGCCTGGAGCTGGTCGCGAAGCTGACGTGCTTGTTCCTGGAGCTCCATTCTCACAAAAGCGCTTGACTCGATATTGGGATCTGCCAACAGCTGGGCATTGCGGGACATGGCCACCTGGTTCATGTAATAGGCATCAATCAGCTCGTCCGCCGTCGGAGCGTCGGGATCTGTGGCCTGTCCCATGTAATCGTCGTCGTCCTCGCTGCTGTAAATGAGCTTGGGGCCCAGTTCCGTGGCAAACTTTGGGTCGACGGGTGGCACCAAATTGAGGGTCAACCTCCGGGTGGGCTCGTTGCCCTCCTCGATTTCGTCGTCGTCATCTTCCTCATCTTCTTCGTCCTCTTCGTCCTCAAAGAGCTCATCCACCAACGTTTCGTCCTCCAGTATGCGTCCCTCATACACCAAATCCAGGGCAATAATGGGAGGCCGTCCCGGAAGCTGCTTGGACAGGGACTTCTTGAGACTGGCCACGTCTCGTGTACGGGCAGGCGTCAGTTCCACCGTCTGGTCAATGATGGAGTTTCCCCAATTGGTGGATATTATCAACCGAACGGGTTCCATGGAAGCAATTTTGGGGAGCTTTTCCTCGGGTTCGTCGTCTTCTTCCTCCTCTTCTTCCTCCTCCTCTTCCACTTCTTCTTCTTCCACTTCGTCAATTTCATCGGCTTCCTCCTCTTCCTCCTCTTCGTCAACCATTTCGCCTTCCTCAGGTGCTTCCCCCTCTCATGGAGGTAACAATCATATTATGAAGTTCATTATTGCTTTGCCGCAGAACTCCAAAGCTGGACGCTGGTGACCAAAACGACGACGAGGCTTTTCCTGTCACCAATTGTGGTTCCGCAAGCAGAAAGGATAGCAGAATGCAGGAAAGGAACCACGATGTGGGTATCGTCTTTCTTGTCGTCGTCATATTTGTCATTTTCTCTCGTTTCCAATACCTCCTTTCACGTTTTCCAGGCACTGTCTGTTGTGACAATGTTGATATGGCAATAGCAAGAATCACTACTCTGGAGATACAAAATCCATCAAAATAGGAAGTGTAGCGGTTATCCATCCACGAGGCTCCTTGGTTCGTACTTCGAGATGCGCACAAAAACACGAGATTGAGGATCTTCGTGGGGTTCCACTTGGCAAAGTTCCATCCGCTTCCAGTCACAATTCATTCGATTTTAAAATTCAGTCACGAATAAGAACTGAAATGTACATATAGTATGTACATTAGGTACAAACGTAGCTAGCTCTAATGAGAAATGTCGCATCACCACCAAAAACATATAACGACTGACTCACTCACACTTGCCTTTTTCTCAGCATGTGATGGGAATTTTTTTCTGTCGACTCTGGTTCATCGAATCTGATGCATCGATCAGAAAACATCCCTTCCTCATCGAGCAAATTGAGTCAAACCGCAACCAAGGAATTCAAAAGCACCGAAGAAAAAAGCGTTCGATTTCTTTCCTGAATCGTGAATCTTGAAAATAGCATCGTCAACAACACAATAATAAAATACCTCATCATGAAGATCTTCCAGAGTATCGTCCTTTCTCTCTTCGTCGCTCAAACGGCGGGATGGTCATGTCTACCCCCATCTCCCATCAAGAAAATCAAAGCCATTAGCCGCAAGTCCTTTTTGGTGGGCGCTGCTACTGGTTTGGTGGTTGGAACGACTGCTACAGCCGCGGGAGCTGCGGTGGCCATTGATGCCAACGAACGCAGCAACAAGGCACCCTACCAGCCTACGGCAGGCTCTTTGACGGACAAAGTTGTCTTGATTACCGGTGGAACTGCTGGACTGGGATTGGTGAGTAAAGAATTTCGATGAAATGCTTCGTTGCAATGATGATCATAAGGAAGTTCTAACACTTTTTTGTTTCGAATGACATTGTGTTTCCAGGAATCGGCAAAGCGATTGGCCACGGCGGGAGCTACCATTGTGTTGACTTCCCGTACCGCCGCCAAGGGAGAAACGGCCGTCGAGGCTGTAAAGTCTTACCTCGGCACAAAGGGAATCGAGAATTCAAAAATCTACAGCTTGGTTTTGGATTTGGACGATTTGGAATCCACCAAGGCCTTTCCCAAATCATACGAAAAGCTTGGCCTCGGAGAGATTTCCGTATTGATGAACAACGCCGGCGTCATGGCCATTCCCGAGAAGCAGCTTACCAAGGATGGGTTTGAGCGAACTTTCCAGTCGAACCATTTGGGGCATTTCGTGCCTCACAGCAGGCCTTTTCCCCTTTTTGTCGCGCACTAAAACTACTATTGTTAATGTCTCTTCGGAAGCCTACCAGTTTACCGGTGGAGCCGTCGATTTGGACAATCTGAATGGCGAAAAGAACTACTGGAGCATGGAGCTCGTACGGACTCTCGAAAATTGCCAACATTTTCTTTACGCAGGAAGCTCCAGCGAAGAGCCGACGAGAGCGGAGATTCCAGTTGGTTGACCGCTGTCACTTTGCATCCGGGTGCCGTTCAGACGGATTTGGGAAGAAACATTGCCGGAGAGGAAAAGTGGAATCCAAATCAAAAACAACGGGGCAAGTCCGTCTAGAGATGATGGTATTGAATGCATCTGAGCAAAGTTCACGTCTGACGGTCGAACAGGGAGCTTCCACCCAAGTCTTTTTGGCAGCTGGAGCCGATGGCAAATTGGAAAAGGGAGCCTTTTACGAAAATTGCAAGGTCACACCCCTTCGGCCGTTTGCCATTGATGCCTCCAAGGCCAAGCAGCTCTGGGAGATTAGCGAGAGTCTTGGGGGAGTCGAATTCAAGCTCTCTGATAATAAGACAGTGGCCTCAACCGAAATTATTGCGGAAAACAAGGACGAGAGCACTGAAAGTAGCTAATTCTAGAGTATGAAATAATATTTCACAATAATTCATTCGGATATTTTGAAATTTTGATAAACAAGAAAATATTGTCTCACTAGCAAGATGTTTTTCATCTCTAGTTCTTGCTTACAGTAAATCTAATTTGTTATTGTGTACGAAATGGTTTCGTCGAAAGCAACGCTTTTCCATTTCTATGTATCAAATTTGGAGAGCTCTAGAATTCTCTGCAATTCGGCATCCTCGGAATCTTCCAGCACCGAAGGTTGAGCTCGTCGTGGTGGAGATGGGCGACTGTAGGCGGGTGGAATGGCATCATCGTTATCCACGAGATCCGTGGTTCTGCCCTCATAGGGTTCTCCTGTGGTAGCCTTGTACAGGGCTTTCATCCATCGATGATATTCGTGTTCGTTGGCCTGTTGCAGCCCGAATGACGGGCGCAGTTCGGAGACGTTGGATCCAAAGTCACCGCAAACGAAAGCGGATAGTTGGGATGGAATTCCACCTTGCTGATGCCAAAGCGAATCGGAAAAGATCCTCTTTTCGCCAATGTCCCACTGGTATCCCTCTCCCCGCATGTATATGCGGGAGGGCCTTGTCTTCCACTTGCGCAGCATGCTGTTGCTCTCCACGATGAGAGATCCACAAATCAATTGTCCCTCCTGGGGGATATTGTAATTTCCATTTATATTTGTGCTGCTGCTATCCTTGTTTCTCAAAATGTCCCAGGTGGTGGGAGTCTTTTCGGGAGTCGGGATGATAGGCTCTCGCTGTGGCATAGGTGGTGGGGGTATCGTCAAAGTTGACCGAGTAGTTGCTTTTGTTGACGGAATAATTCGAATACGATTTTCCCACCCGCTGTGCTAGGAGTCATGATTCCGTTGGAATATTTGCCATCCGGAGTCATGTTGGTGTCGGAAAGCGGGGTTGACCATTCACCCAGCTGTCGCGAAGCCCGAGAAGACCTTGGTGTTGCCGGAGACACGGGAGCCCGAGTGGCAATGACCGGTCGTCCGCTTACCACGGGAGACGCCGTGCTAAAATATAGTGGAAGCGAGGCCTCAGTTGCTGGGGCTGGTAAAGAGTGGTGGAAATCCCGGAGATTCCCGTCTGGATTCCCTTCGGCTGCTGCTGCTAGAAGCTGCTTTCTCTTGCCACTCTGTGTTTCTTCCAGCTTTTGGGTTTGCCTTGCCATTTCGGCATCCGCCTGGTTGAGATTCCTGGAGCACTGCCGCGAGTTCATTGTTTTCCGAATCGAATTCTTCCTTTAGGAGATCAAAGGCCGTATACAAGGAATCGAGCTGTTGGTTCTGATCGACAATCCGTTCGTTCTGCACGGCAAAGCGTGCTTTGAACTGATGCCAGACGCAATCCGTTCTGCCCGTCGGCATCTTCCAGTTCCTTGATTGTTAAAGCCAGCTTGTCCGCTTGGACCTTTCATGTCCAATTGAGCCTTGTGGTTCTTCTCTTCTGCCTCCTTGAGTGCTTCTGCCTTTTCGAATTTCGTCCGCGTGCAGCTTGGCATTGGCCTGCCGGAGTTCCTCGTCCTTTTGTTTGAGCAATTGCACCATTTGTTGGTATTCGGTTGCCATTTCCGGAGACACAATGGCCTTGCTAGTAGATGCCACCGAACCTTCCGACGCACTCTTGGCCATATTGGCCTGCTCCTTGCATCATCTTGGCCTGTCGCTCCCGGAGTTCCTGGAGCTGCTTTTGGTAATTGTGTTGCATCTGTGCCGTTTTGGCCGTGTCCGTTTGCACCCTCATAATCATGTCCTGGAGGGCACGCTTGAGCTGCTGATTTTCCGACTCGAACTGGGTTTTCTGGGCAGGTTTCCTGGCGCAACCGGTCGTACAATTGTCGAATTTCCATGGCATGCTGCTTCTTCCACTTCCTCCAATTCTCCCACCTTGAGTTCCAGATTGGCAATGGTTTTTGCCGCCGCGTCCTGGCCCACCTTGCCCTGTTTCAACAAGGGTGGCAGCCTCGAGCTCGTACTTGAGTTTTTGCACCGTGCTCTGCAGCTCTCCAAAGGCCTCCGACGCACAGGCATTCTCGAGGGCATGTCTTAGATTGTCCACGGAAATTCCTTGCAAGGTCGGCCAGAATTCGCAGCTGTCGTTCCAATCGATTGATATCCACGTTTTGGGATTCGTTCTTGGCCTTGCAAAATGCGAAGCTGTTTCGAGAGCTCGGAAAGTCCAGCCGAATTGGTGGCGCGCTGCTGCGATGGCGACAACAGAGGTCGGTGGTGGTGGCTTTTTCAAACTCACGGGAGTCGTTGGTACATAGGCGGGAATGGGAGCCGATGGTTGTGGAGGTGGTGGCTTTAACAGACTCGGAGGAATTTTGCTTCCACCATATTGTGCGGAAGGCTTTGGTGCTGACAGACTCTTCCATTTTGTGGGTTTCTTCCATTACCGCGTCTAATACTGTTTCTTCTTCATAGGTATATTCGTCGTCGTCTTCTTCTTCGACTGTTTCCACACTCACACTGCAGCTGCTCTTCATTCGTTGGTTGTTGGAGGTTTGGCTCTTGTCGTCTTCTTCTTCTTCTTCTTCTACAACTACTTCGTAATCGATATACTCAATTTCGGTATATTCGGAATCGTCGTCGTCGTTGAGAATTGTGTTATGGCCGGCAACATCGACAATCATGCGCTGTGGTGGTTCGATACAAGTTGCCATTGTAGAGGTGCAGAATCAAAAAAAAACCGCGTTTAAAGAGAAGCTACGAAAGCAATGAAAAGATTTCTACTCATTGACTCGTGTTTGGTGTTTTCAAGTTTGCACAGAAGCGCGATGAAATGAATGGAACTGCGAGATTCAAGATCCATCGAAAAATTGTGGCAGGCGAGGTCGCGAGAAAAATCTCGAACCAATTTTGGCGTCGGCTTACCGAAAAGTGTCTGTTCGGTACAAATTCTACGTGGTGTCACGAGCGCATCACAAAGCGGGAGTCAAAAACTTTAGTTTCCGGATGGAATCGATACGTGAATTGCTTCCGAATCGAATTGCATCACGTGCCTCTAAAATATCCAGGAATGACGTTTCCGTTGGGTGTTCCGAATGCTCTTGGCAACGAATAATTGTATTACAGTATTATATAGAGTTCCTGTTAAAGTAGTGAACGCTTAGTGGTATGGGCTGCAAAGTAGTGAAGTGAGGTGAGAGTGAACTAGGTAGCTAGTTATGATTTTTATTCTACTCGTGATGGATCTTTTTGAATTCCTTGCTTTCTATGTCCATTATCTATGGTATCAGTTTCGATACTCTAAAAACCAAAAGAGACTTCTATATTCGAATACTCGTGTAGCATGGTATCGAATTTGTGTTTCTATGGAACACCTTTCTGTGCAACACCTTTCTCCTCGAATTCGTGGTTCTGTGGAGCACCTCTTTCGACGTTTTTGTGTTTCTGGGGAAGAAATACAAAAGCACGTGTATTCGGGTGCCAACTTACTATCCTTTTAGTAACACGATTGTGATGTCGAATGAAGTCATTCCCATTGTATCTTTCACATCACACTTTCATTCACATTGTGCAGTTGCTGTATACAGTGAGGAGTATGAGCGGTGATGCTGCCGAGCTATTGTCATTCGAATAGCTACGCCTTGATTAATAATGACAGATTGCATCTGGAATGGTTGTTGTATTCGTGGCAATACCAGTCGATTGAAAGATCAAATCGCCAATCGATTCCTCGGAAACGACAGTCGAAAGAAGCCTTTTTCTCACTTTTGCAGCTCTTTTCGGATAATGTCTTGCACGATTTGGCTCCAAACAGCATATCCCTCCCTGTTCAGGTGCAATTTATCGGATTTGAAATACTTTGGATCGGCCCTGGCGCGGCCACCGAGTCGAGCCCCGGGCAGATTGGCCGTTTCCCCACAAAACATGGTCAAGCAATCGACAAAGTGGATTGTTTGCAATGGATAATGCTTTTGGTAATAATTCTTGAGACACTTGTCAAAGGCCCTCGTCCATGGCTTCGTATTTGATCTTGTAGGACTTTTCGTCATCGAGCCAGGGTTCAAACTTGGGGCCCAAAAAGATGAGGAACCACTCGGTGGTTGTTGTACAGGAATATCGCATCGAGAAATTCTTCCAGTGCCCCCACGCTTTTTTCCAGCGAAAGACCCTCGCCAATATCGTTTTCGCCCGCACAGGCCACCACAAAGAGCGTATCATTCTCTGAGGCGCTCTTCGTAGGCGCGGAGCATGACCTTTTTTGCATATGGAATAATCCCGGCCAGCGTCGCCCCGGGATGCCCGCTCACAACAGGCTCGTGGTTCATCGTTCCAACTTGCCAGGGCAACAAGTCCTTGGGCCAATAGGCAATGTCGGAGTCTCCAATCAAAACGACTTGATCATGCATGATAGGAGTCTTGTCTACTCTGTGGGACTTTTTGAAAAAGAGAATGCTGTACAATACGCGATTGTTGTTGGAACAATGGTTGAGGGTTTCGAATTCTCAAGAGGTGTCTCGATGTCGTTTTCGAAGATTATTTTGCTTGTCTCGGTTTCTCGGGTATTATTTACTCATATTATCTATGAAACATATGCATCATGTTCTGCAATGCTATCCGTTTTAATCTCGTTTTTACGCATGTTTTTTGTACGTGCACCCGCGTTCAGCTTCTTCCGATTGTGAGGGACTCAAATAGCATAAGAACTATTCTCTAGTCACTCTTCTTTTAACCATCCAAATACAACGCTAACGTAGTAGCTACGTGGACCAAGGGGAAGAAGGGTTCTTACATGATCAATTATTCTTTCATCTCATCACATCACACCAACTATTATTTGCAATGACATGAGAACCAGAAGTACCTTGTCGAAACGATAACTTTGCTTCCAGACATAGCTAGACCACCATTCAAAGTCTAATTCCAATATGTTATCGGGAGTGAAAGCAATGCTAGGTGTAGAAGAATATTGTTCAGAGCACTCCGGTATGGAGAGAACGCGCAAGAGACAAAAGCACGTCCCTATCGGTGAATTTTTAAAGAATCCATTCCCCGAGGAAGTCTTGCTGGACAAGCTGCGCAGAAAGCCCTGTTCTTATGGCCCCGAAACAAACAACGAAGAACAACAGTTCATGGACCTGCTCGTCCTAGAATGCACAGCTATTTCCAACGAAGCTCCGATACGCAATTGAAGAGGCAAAAGCCGACGCAGAAGAAGTCGACTATGATTATGACGACTACGACGACGGAGTACATCATTTTGTCAAAAAAATCCACCAAGATGCGATCTGCTTTCTTCTTTGGTCTCCCTACTCCGACCGATTTGGACTTCGATCCACAGGACTTTTCCTTATTGGAGTCGGGTTGGCAAGGGCCCGATAGCAGTGTCGATACGCCGGAACAAATTCGAGCTAGCAATCCGCATTTTTCCGACGATACTAAAAACGAAACTGGTTCTAGACCCCCGCGATCTTGAATGGAAAAGTCTCCCTTCCTTCTTTTTGACGTCCGCAAAGGCGGTTCCCTTCTTTCCTCTGCTTCTCGATCTGTTTACCGAGTTTGGCAGATCTGACTTGGACATCGTCGATCTTTCGAGTGAGCTGTTGGACAACACGTTTCAAAGAAGGCGATTTCGAAAAAAGAACACCGAGGAACTCTACGAAGCATCACTCGATGCACTTTTGTGTCTCAGAGAAAAGGGATATTTGCATGGCGACGACGGCGAGACTTTAGACATACTTGAACAATTCGTCCACCGGGCACTTTTCGCGAACAAGAGTGCGAGTTATATCGAACAAAGACTCCGACACTTGATCGAATGGGAACCGGATGTTTTGGTCTTATGTCATATGTCTACTGAGTCTTTTTTGATGAAGCTTTTCTACGAATACAACAACACTGGAGAATCCAACTGCACTGGAAGGAAACTGGAACGTCGACTCTACGAGTTTGTTTTGGAACAGGGAATGCTGCATTGGCCAAAGCATTTGCTGGGATTTGGCTTTCACGGGCAGAATTTGGAATACGCTTGCCAATTATTCGGGAAAAAAGAGGTGGACGAAGTAGTGAACGACAAAATCAAAGGCGCTCTGAAGAAAAGCAACAAGAAGACTTGGACACAAGAGTGGGTGCTCAAAGCAGCGATGGACAATTTGATTACCCTGGATGGCTTGTACACACTGATTCGTTTTGATCCTAGCGCAGTGATGAATATTACAAAGAAGCGCATTGATTCAGTCGACACAATCGGCAACCTGGTGTTCACTAGCTACTGTCGATGAAAGCTACAGTTCAGAAGATGATGAAAGCAACCATTCTGATGAAAGTAAGAGATTTTTATTAGTACATATAATAGATATGAATCATAAGCTAAGTACCGCCTTCGCAATGCGCAGATAGAAAGCGCAATTCGTACTTTTTGGAAATTTCCCACTGAAAAACGTGCGATGGACAGGCAGTAAGCAGATCCTGTCCCCACAGGTGAAGATGTGGAGTAGCACGTTTCACAAGACGACAAACATGCCCATGTTTCGTGTTTCACATCTTTGCCCGCGATAGCAGAAATTGGTTTTGGGAAACGAGTTGGCTTGGAGTCGTTGTCGCCTACAACAAAACTAGAAATACAAAAACTTGTCTGCCGATCAGACTCTTTTGAAATATCGACTATCGGTGTGATAAGGATGGACGGAGACGATCAATCCACGGAAAGCAGCGGTGGCTTCATCGATCTGATCACCGATCTGGCATCGTCGCGACCGGATGGAATCTCCGAAGACGAACGAGAGGAGCTTGTGGAAAATGCAACTGATCAGCTGTCGGAGGATGCGGAAAATCGCAAAGCTCTCGTTGATCTTGGAGGTGCGTAGATCCAAAGAAAAGAAAAAATTTTCGCTCAAAGTTGTGGAGCATGAAATCATGACAATGATTCTTTACGATTCTATTCCTTGTTCGAAATGCTCACGGATACTCCTTTCTTGTTTGCTTCCTTTGTTCAGGCATCAAATGTGCTGGAAAACTTGCCAACCAGAGAATAGCCAAATTGTACGGTGTTGCGATTGTCCACGAAACGGAAGATGGCGAACTTCGCAAACAGTTGTGCTTGGGATTGTGTACCATGCTCAAAAAGTGTTCCAACGGAAAAATTGTTCAGGAATGCAAGGGACAACTCGGAGACCACGCTGCTGAAATCTTTGGGGACATTGCCAAAGCCAACGAATCTTCCCTGGGAATTCCCGCTTTGGTGTTTGCAGCCACCACCGATTGGGAGCTCTTTTTGACGATTACCGTGAACGAAGACCCAGTTGCCACCCTCGGGGATATGAAACTGTGCCGATCCATTCTGGAGGGCATTACAGCGGAAGACTGGGAGAACGTTGTAGGCCCACCATTGTTGCTCAAGCTCAAGGCAAAACCCGAAAGCCTTTTGCCCATGGCGGAGGGCTTTATGCGATTCGTCAATCCCTCCGCGGTGGCATCTTCCAAACTTGCCTTCGACGAGTACCTGCCCGTCTTGTGCAAGAACCTCAAAAGCCCCAAGCAGAAAGTTCGTGGACTCGCCTCCTCGATTCTTACAATACCTAGCACAGGCAGGCTATTGACCAAGAACAGGGAGAAAATTTGTCCAAGCTCATTGAGGTTGTTGCTGACACCAAGGGCCTAACCCAGCCCCACCAGCGACAAATCGTATACCACACCTTGTACCATATTGGAACCAAATTCACCGCATCTAGCTCGTCGATTGAGATGCCCAAAAGCACATCGTCCGCAGTCTTGTCTGGGGTGGGTGTTCCGCTTGCAAAGGAGGCCTAAATCGGCCGTGGAAAACCGGGAACATGGTCTTCAGGCCTTGATTTCGTGGATTGTCATTGCCCGGAAAAACGGAGTCGGGGGAGGCGATAAGGGATACGATGATGCATTGGCCTTTGTTCGCAAACCCGTTATTGCCAAGAATGGAACGGATACGGTGGCTACAATTGGTGCCATGGTCAAACAAATCAACCCCGATACCATGGAAAACATTGTTCTGGATCTCTGGAAGGAACCAAAATTCGTCAAGGGACTAGAAGCCATGATCGAACAGGCCAACAAAAAGCACGCTTCCTCCTCAAACGTGGCACCAGTGGACGGACTCCTTGCGGTGTACCTGAACCTTGTTTATACCGGCGTTTCGCCCTCGTCCAAGCTGTCACCGCTGTTGGAGAAAGCCTTGTCGGTGGGTTCTATGGGAATGGGAAAGACTTCCTTTGTGTACGGAAAAGCCGTAGCCAATGCCGTGTCAAAAGACGCGATTGTTGGCCTGATTGTTCCCCAGATTATTTCCATGTTTACCAAAATTGCTTCCAATGCCAATATCAAACAGGGCAAGATGAAGGCTACCTTCTTCCAGCGTTCCGCACCCTGGCTCAATGCACAACTCATCCTGCCGCGAGGGGAAGCAAGAGCCCAAGCGACTCTATCGAAGCCACCATCAAGACTGTTATGGATTATCAGCCAATTGCGGATGCCCTCGTCGGGGCACTTTTCGTGTGTGTCAACGAACAACTCGTTGGCACCGAAAGCGGTGTTTCCGTCGAGACTGTCCGCCAAATTGCTGCGATGCTCTCTTCTCGTTCCCTCTCGGCATCTTCCATGGCTATGGCCTTGATATTGATGCATGTTGGCACATCGCAAGAGACGGTTGATGATGAGGAAGATGAAGAAGGAGAAGGCGAGCGTAGTGTACTTGTCGAAAAGACTACCACTTCTCTCCAATTTGTGGTGGAGAACAACGGAGATAAAAGAGAGGAATATCGAGAAACCATTTCTCAATTTGTTTCCGAACAAGCTTCGTGTACAACATATTCGGAGAAGGAAGTTGCCATCAGCGAAAGCATCCACTCTGCGTCTCTCAGTCTGATTATCTCCCTGGGTAATGTTGCTTGCAACTACAGTCCCTTGTCGGATGATCCAGAAGATGATGAAATGAAACCTTTTGTACTCGCTATGGATGTTTTGACAAAGGGGATCTCTCAGCGACTTGCAGATGACTTGGTTCCAATCACTTGTGAAATCGAAGGACTTTCGGCGAAGGATATTGGAATCTACGAAAGTCCTGTGGGAACTCTTTTTGTAGAAGAGGACGAAAATGCTAGGAGCAAAATACCTCAAAAGGATCAAGGAAAGAGTAGGAGAACGCAAGACGAGGAATGGGAGCTTCAGCTCAAAAAAGAGCTCGAAATGAAACGGCAGGCAGCGAGTGGAAAAAGTAATACGATGTCGGCGGAAGACAAGAAATTGATACAAGCACAAGACGATCGAAGAAGCGAACTTACTACATTAATTGAGGCAAAATATTATCGTCCTGCTTGCATCGATCGAGGCATTGGCTGCCTCGGATATCGAAATCGGAAATTCGTGTCTACCTACCCTTTCGCCCGTTGTTCTGACGTTGGCGATTTTGAAATGTCCAGCAATGGAAAATGTTGCATCTGTGAAAGATAAGGCGTTTAAGACTTTGACTTCCTTGGCGGCATGCGTTTATGAAATCGAAGAGGAATATGCCCCAAGTATGGCAACTGCCCTTATCATGAGTTGTAAAAAGCCGGATAAAACAAAAGAATCTGACAATGTCACTGGATTCCAAGTGTATCCTCTTCCTACCCCCTGCGAACCTGCGGCGAATACAGTTTTCGAGATGGACGAATTCGGGGAAGAATTGTCTGGTCCTTCTTTTGCATTCCTGCTTCCAGTCATTCGTGCGGTACTAATGGGCGCACGAACAGTCCCTGGGTGTGAAGGAGCTCTTCGCGTATTAGAGAGGCATACGGTGCAGCTTGCTGGTGATGACATGGACGAAAATGTGAAACCATTGAGAGCTGAAATGGTATCAAGCGTTCTCGAATTACTGAAACACGATCGTGCGAAGGCTTTCGCAGACCCAGATCCCTATGAGGCTTTGGTTGCGTGCTATTCCACTGACGAGGATACAGCTGGTCCAGCGTTGTCCACTGCGGAACTCGCACCCCTATTGGATGAACGTGGCGCATTGGGAGAGACAAATTGCCGAGTGGCTGCAATGATTGCTTTGGGATCAATTGCCGAAAATCACAAAAAGATCGTCAAGAATAACCCTCTTATTGAAAATCGAATTTGGATGAATTGTTTCGAGGAGAACGAATCTATTCGCACGGAAGCAAGGAAAACGTGGAGTATAGTTCACGGCCAGGGTGAAGGTGACGAAAATCTCCTACCACCCTCCCCAATATACGCAATTCCACTTCTGCCTTTGCTTCACAGCACGGATGCTAGTATCGCAACCGCGGCTGCAAAGGCATATGCTAACGGTATGAAAGCTCATCCAAAATCCGTCAATCGCAACATCAAAAAACTTGCCAACTCGTATATTGATTCATGCCCGCAACCTGAAAGTGGAGGAGAGACATCTAAAGGTTCTTCCGATCTCGGAATGTCCGCAAAGAAGCCGAATTTCCCAACCCCTGCGCCTCCGAAAAAGAAGCCAGTAGTAGTTACAGGTTTGAAGAAGAAAAAAGTTGTTAAGAAATCTGCACTTCAGGTAGCAGGTATCGGCCAGCCGACGAAGAAGAAGGTGTCGAAAAAGAGTAAAGCACTAACTTCGGCAATGATGAAACCGAAACAAGAAAGAACACTTGACCAAGCTGCGCTTGAAGACCAGTTTAAGGTTGGCCCCAAGAAGACTCCTGCGGAAGAGGATACGCCTGAGAAGATTTCTAACAGAGGTGGAGTGCTCCGAGTTGTCGCTGCAATTCCAGGAGCTGAATTGGAAATCGATAATGATACTCTGAAATTGCTGACAAGCTTCCTAATGGCATATGGTATTGCGGATGGAAACGAAGGACTTAAGAATACCTCCCGAAATGCATTGCGGGACATTATTGTTGCGTATGGAGCATCTGACGATGCTATTGCATTCCTGTTGTCGCATTTGGAGGACATTTTGAAGAATGGCATCGCTGACTCGAGTTCTCTAGGCGATATACCCAAGACGAAAATCGATGAGACTACAGACGCCTCCAATCGTCGAAAAGAGGGCGCAGTTGTTGCTTTGGGGATCTGTTGCTCTTCACCTCAAGGGCCCTGAGAACGCGTCAAAGATTGATGACTCAGTTGATATGTTGATAAGTTCTCTTAAGACACCCAACGAAGATGTTCAGGCAAGTGTAGCCGATGCGCTGACGAAGCTCATGAAGAAGGGAAATACACAGGCGAGAATTGAAGATATTCTGGATAATCTTATCAACGATTGTTTGGAAGGTGAATCACCCGCAACAAGGCATGGAGCTGCTTACGGTATTGCTGCTGCCGTCAAGGGAAGTGGTATCGCTACGTTGAAAAAGTTTGGCATCGTCACAAGGCTGGAAGAAGCGTGTGCTGATGGATCGTCAAACAATAAAGAAGGATCTCTATTTGGAATCCAGCTTCTGTGTACTAGACTTGGACTTTTGTTCGAGCCCTACGTCATCGTATTGCTGCCATCGCTTCTCAAAGCATTTGGAGATGGAACCGAAGCTGTTCGTAAAGCGGCATCTAAAGCTGTTGGTGTGATCATGAGCAAGCTCTCTGCTCACGGTGTGAAATTAGTGTTGCCAGCAGTTCTGACAGCATTCAACGATTCTTCATGGAGGACAAAACAAGCTTCGATCGATATGCTTGGATCGATGAGTCATCTTGCACCAAAACAGCTCGCTTCAGCGCTACCCAAGGTTGTTCCAAAGCTTACGGAAGCTTTTGCTGATACTCACCCGAAGGTTAAATCCAGTGCGCAAGGGGCTCTTGACGAGATTAGTAGTGTCATTCGTAATCCAGAGATTCGTGAAATCAGTCCTAGATTGCTCAAGGCACTAACAGATCCTGCCAACAAGACGCTATCGGCTCTTGAAGCTTTGATTGAAACCGAATTTTTACATGCAATCGACGCCCCAAGTCTTGCGCTGATTGTACCTATTTTGCACCGTGGTCTTCGAGACAGAGCTGCTACAACGAAAAGATACGGTGCGCTTATCACCGGAAATATTTGTACAATGATCAACGATCCGCGAGATTTCATTCCTTACATTCCCACATTGATGCCTGACCTAAAAGGCAGCTTGCTGGATCCTATTCCTGATGTGAGAAGTATTGCCGCGAAAGCGTTAGGATCGCTAACGAGAGGGCTTGGTGAAGATGCTTTGCCTGACCTTCGCCCTTGGTTGCTGGAACATCTACGGACTAGAAGAATTGAGCTCAGCGGAACGAAGCGGTGCTGCCCAAGGTCTGACGGAAGTATTGATTGCTTCTGGTAATTCCGCGGTTGAGGACTTGATGATGGATGACATTCTACCATTATCTAGTCACCCATCTGCCAGTACCCGTGAAGGAGTTCTGTGGGTTCTTTGTTTCCTTCCTCCGGCAATGGGTAACGGTTTTAACACCATGCTTGATGAGAGTCTTCCAGCTCTTATCGCTGGTCTATCTGACGAAAATGAGCAAGTACGCGACACTGCAATCAAAGCTGGACGCGTGTTGATCAAGAGTCACGGCAGAGTTCACTTTGATAAGATTCTTCCTATCTTGCAGAACGGTATGACGGACGAAGACTACCGCATCCGTTTATCGTCGCTCATGTTGCTTGGTGATTTGCTAAGTATGATTGGAGGAACTACTGTCCTACGAACAGACGGAGATACACAAGATGATATCAGGAGAGCTGAACGTGCCCAGGCTCAAATCACCCAAGTTTTGGGGATCAGTACAAGAAATCACGTACTCAGTGATGTCTATCTGGCAAGAAGTGATAATGCAGCGGCTGTCCGCCATGCTGCTGTGCAAGTATGGAAGACAGTGGTCAGTGTTACAGCACGCACGTTGCGACAAATTCTCCAGGTATTGGTTAGCAGAGTTGTCAGAGATTTGGCAAGTGGAGACGCGGAGAAAACGGAAATGGCTGGAAAATGTCTCGGAGATATTGTTCGAAAGCTTGGTGACTCTGTCCTTCCGAATGTCATCCCTGTTCTACGCAATTCGCTGTACGAGGGAGACCATAATACAAGACGCGGTGTCTGTGTTGGTCTATCAGAGGTTATTGGTTCTTCAACGAAGGATCAAATCCTTCGCTTCCTTGACATTATTGTGAAAGTTGTTCAAGATGCCATTTGCGATGACAACGAAGGCGTGCGAGAGATGGCAGCTTCGAGTTTCCAGAATCTTTACAATTTGGTCGGCAATGTGGCAATGGACGAAGTTGTACCATCGCTCATGGTGGCACTCGAAGACACAGAGGATGAAGAACGTAGCGCACGTGCATTGAATGGATTGACCGGAATTTTGAATATTCAAAGCAAGAGTCTTCTCCCTTACATTATCCCAAGGTTGATTCAACTGCCCATGACGACAAGTCATGCCAAGGCTATCTCGAGCATTGCAACTGTCACAAGCGAAACTTTGTATATGCACTTTAGTAATATTATTCCAGCTCTATTGAATGATCTTTCAAGTGGATCGGATGACAAGGAACAAGTCGAAGCAGTTCGCGAGTGTGCGCGATCTGTCTTTGAACACGCGGACGAAGCAGGAGTCAACAAGCTTCTCGGTGAAATCAGCAAAAACTGTACCAGCGATAAGGCAGAAATGCGAAAGGAGAGTTGCTGGATGCTTGGAGTTGTCGTCGAAGCCCGCAAGGGATTGAAAGACTTTTACGACCTCAATAGCATCATCATTCGAGATCTTATTCATCGATTCAATGATGAAAACAAAGACGTTGTCAAGACGGCAAACAAGGCATTCCTTGCGTTATCAAAGGCCGTTCCTGCGGAAGTACTTGTGGAAGAAATTGAATACATGAGGAATCTCATCAACAGCATGGTCAGTGATGCCAGGAAGAAGAAAAGGCGGTGTTGGAGACGGAGAATTTCTTTTGCCAGGTTTCAACATTCCCAAAGGTCTCGAGCCACTTCTTCCAATTTATCAACGAGGTATTTTGTACGGGACACCGTCTGTGCGAGAGGCATCGGCTGCTGGTTTGGGTGAGGTCATCAATTTGACGGCCAACAAGTTCCTGGCAGGCCCACTCATCATCAAGATGACGGGACCTTTGCTTCGTATTGTTGGCGACAGAAATCCTGCAAACGTCAAGATTGCCATCCTCAAGACTCTTGGTTTGATTTTGGTCAAGGGAGGTCCTGCCCTGCGAGCTTTTGTCCCACAGTTCCAAACGACTTTTGTCAAGGCGTTATCGGATCCATCTCGGCAGGTGCGATTGGAAGCTATCATTGCTCTTGGATTATTGATGCCACTGTCGACGCGTGTCGATCCCCTCATCAAGGAACTCGTGGCCGGATCTCTGGGCAAGGCCAATGCATCGGAGGACGGAGTTGGTGTGGTTGCCGTGCAAACGGCAACTTTAGAAGCCCTCGCGGTGGTTTTGAGCAAGGGTGGCAAGAAATCGAAATTGCCCGACAGCATTCCGTCGGCTTTGGAAGCAAGTTTGACGCTCATTCGGCATTCCGACGACTCTGTTCGAGAAGCTGCGGCCAAGGTCACAGGAGCTGCCTGCAACATTTTGGGTGCCGAAAAGACCGAAGAGACAATCGAGGATTATATTTTGAATGATGACGACGATGAAGATGATGAATCCGGTGACATGCGCCAAGGAAAAGCTTGTGCCATTCGTCGAATCTTTTCTGTCGACGTGGCCAAGAAATTGGAGTCTTCGACTGCTTCTTCCATGCTCAAGGTTGCCACGAAATATATGAAGGACGAAAAGCTCTCCGTCAAGGAGGCCGGAATCGTGGCCGTCGGAGCAGTCGTTGGCAGAAGCGAAGATCCCGAAGCTTCCTTGCGCGGCGTCGAAAAATATCTGCTAAGCCTCATGGTTGGAGATTTGAAGCAGCGCCTGGAAACTCACCAAGCCATTGCCAGGTGTTTGGGATTGTGTTTGACTCTTTCGGAAACCGACAGCCGTGTGCAATTGTTTGGAGTGACCTTGCTCAAGGCCTGTATCAAGCTGGCCATGTCGGGAAACCAGCGCGTCCAGTTTGCCTATCAGGACGTCCTGTGGCTGGCCCTGCAAGTTGCGGATGGACAAGACGGTTTGGACGAATTCTCGTCCATGGCAATGTTTGAAGATTCCAAGCAAATGAAGAGCTTGTATTCCAAGGTGCTCTTGAAAATCAAGAGCGCCACCATTCTGGAAGACTAAGAAATCAATAACAATCACATGATAATAATTTAGCGACAAACTACAATCTATTAGTATTGACGATGATAAGCAAATTGAAGAAATATCAATTGAAGTATTTACTTTCTAGAATAAATTGTGTCAAAAATAGCCAATCTTTTGCTCTATAATTAGATGCATTACTACTTTTTCTAGCCGTGTGTTCTCGGAGCAATGTTTTTTCGTTGTTTCGATTCCTTCAATGCCGCTGCCATGTCTGAATTGGGATTGGTAGATGGTGTCTTGCTCGTCGCATCACTGCTTGGCTTCGAATTGCTGCTACTATTATTGTTGCTGGAATTCCCAGGGCCAACAGCCCCCGACGAAAGCATGTCGTCCATTGCGGCAAAGGGATCAACCTCGGCACCGGCAAACGAAGGTAGTGTCGATAATCCTACAATTGCTGGCGCGAACTTGAGTAGTGACCTCCGGGAGAGACACGTTGTTTCCTTGTTGTTTGTCGTCGAAGCAAACAACTCAATGTCACATCTTCTCCGATGCATTCGAGACGTAGATTCCAGTGTCCACGCATCCGCACTGAAATCGAAAAGAAGGCAAACGAGAATCAGTGTTCGAATCATACTGTTTGTTTTGAGAATCTTAAAAGTACAATGTTGTACTCCAAGAAAAGCAACAGTAATTGATCAATTGAGAATTTATGATGTTCGTAAAACAAGATAAAGAGTCTCAAAATCTCTTTCAAAAAGTTGGTGTCACGAGAGATTGAATCGAGGATGATCTATTCAAGGCGCGCCAAAATGAAACTAGTTCTGTTCGAAAATATCAGGTCTGGCCGTCCACTCCAAAACTCGCGCGCATTGCCATTTTGCATTCCTTTTCAAACGTTCCACCTCCTCGAGTTTTCAGTACTAGCTTCTACGGGGCCGCTACGAAGCTTTACGTCTCCCCCCAAACTCAACCAACAGGAACCACACAAAGACGACGTAGAAAAAACCCCGGTTGGTTCGTCGAGAAAGCAAGAGAGCAATTCAACCAGAGCAATTCCATTACAGATTTGAATTGCAACGAGAGACTTGTAGTTGCACCCACCAAACCTATAACTTATTCAAACGAATAAACTTAACAATACACAACAACCATGGCACAACGATGGGGAGACGTCTTGGACGATGATTCCGATGACGAGGACATTCAAATGCAGCAGCCATCTTCGAGTGGTGGATTGGTGATTCCACCTACCCACAAGTCGCGAATCGACTCAAAGGGCATTCAGATTGTCACTAGTTATAGACAGCATCCCGCCAATGACAGCCAATTGCTCAAGACCATTACCAAAGTCAAGGTCTTTACCGAAACCGTCCGTGAATCCAAAGCCGTCGAAGAACGCCGCAAGTGGAAAAAGTTTGGCATGGCCCTAAAGGACGGTGCCGAGGGCGCCCAGCGATCGACTATTCTGTCCAAGGACGATATCTTCATTGAGGATCCCAACGCCGACAATGACTTGCAGGAAGAGGATGCCGCCAAGGATCTTTCTTCTAATCTCAATGAATTTTGGGCCAAGCAGCAAAAGCGTCAATTGGAACGAAAATACGGAGTCGAGGGCGGCAAGGACGAAGGAGGCGGATGGAACGTGGTCGGTGCCGGAGGCGGAGCCGCCGCGGGCGGAAAGTACGTTCCTCCAAGTGCACGCGGCGGCATGGCGGGCGTCAAGCCCGAGCGCCGCATGGACGATCTCAATACCATTCGGGTCACCAACATTTCCGAAAACACCACCGAGGCCGACTTGCAGGATTTGTTCAAGCCCTTTGGACGCATCTCGCGAGTTTATTTGGCCAAGGACAAGGAAACTCTACAGAGCCGTGGTTTTGCCTTTGTGTCTTTTGTCAACAAGGACGATGCCGCCAAGGCCATGGAAAAGCTCCAGGGATTTGGGTACGATCACTTGATTCTGAAACTGGAATGGGCCCGGCCCAACACGCCCAAGGATCCCGCCAGCAGTGGAACCGAATTCCGATCCGGATACGGAAAGGCTCTGGCGCAGGACACCAAGGCCAAGGTCAGTTATGCGTCCAATCTTACCAAGGGAATATAAAAATTGCATGTTTCCAATCGTGTTGGAACAAAACTCTCTTTCGGCAAATCTACTATAGTAGCATTCGTCAAGCAACAAACACGAATGATATTATAACTATAAACACTTTATTGAGAATATAGTCATATCTGGAATTGTCAATAGAATTTCTAGCCGCATTATAGAATGTACAGAAGTCGTATTCTCCAACTTCTCTCGTAATTGATAGTAGGCAAGGAGGAACAGCGCGTGGATTGGTGGAAGTGCCTTGTTCTCATTCTTGTACATAATACGAATTTTTTGTTCAGTTGTTGGTGCGCCCAAAAAGTGATGGATTCGGAAGATAATCCGCTCGTAGGGAGTACGTATGGGATGCATAATAGTAGCAATTCGCCTGAACGAAGAGCAAATATAATGTGATCATGTCACTCGAACAATGTAATATCTTGTTCTCTTCTGTCTTGAGATGTAGATACGGTATCGTCATAGAGGAAATGATTTGAGAAAAAGTAGATGGTGGTCTCATAGTAGTGTTCGTTCGATGCGTTGTCAAGGACATATCATATCATACAAGACACATAACTCGTACGGCGCACTCTAGAGGGTCCGAAATGGAGTAGTAGTAGACAAGAAGCATGGAAAGAAATTGGAAGTATTCGGTAATAACGCAATCGGAATTTTTGACGAGATCATGGTTGCCATGATACTCTCAGCAGTAGAGGAGGCTATCATTCTTGTCATCCGATCATAGGGCAAACCACAAGACCAAGAATCTCGCCTGTTCTATGTGCCACTCCCCAGAAGAAAGAAGAAGAACAAGGGAGTTGGCAACGAGCAGCACGACCAGAGGAATCATGGTGCTTCGACCTTGTAGATTTGTTTGCGTTGTGCTATTTTTGTTTCAAGTTTCCGACAGGTCCTTTGATAATCATCATCAACATCATGCTGCCAGCATCATCTGTTGCTTCCGGTGGTTTGAACAGCCATGAAAAAAATGATTAATGTGATTGATCACTGTATCCCAAAACTGTAACAGAGTTTTATAGGAACCGAATCGATTCGAAAGTGTTCTTTTGGGATTAGAAGGAAAGAATTGAATCGCGGGAAAAGCCTCCTATTCGACTCCTTAAGCGAAAAAGCCTCTTTCCTTTGATGTTTTAGAAGTTTGTTAAACAGTAAAATTTCATTGTATTGGTTTTACTTATTGTCCCCATATTTCATCTCGTACGTACGCATCGGCGAGATACGGCATGCATCGAGTTTTTGGAGTAGATTATGTACGAAAAATACGGGACTGTTTTAGTGAAACAAAAACTCTCAATAGCTAGAAGAACTCCAAATGACGTTGCAGTTCTGTACACAAATATATTTACGACAGTTCTAGTACTGATTTACGTAACGGAACTTCAGATATTATTATGTAAGGTGTGACTCACACAAAATCATTGTTTTTTAGTTTGACACGATCGATGGTGCACGCTATGTATATAATTGAAGGCGAGAAACGCGGGAGGAGAACAACAAAAACTACAACCGGAAGGATTGTTATTGTATATATCCATCACAGCAATCCTTGAGTCGTGACGAGAGGCTCACAATCAGAAAAAGACACTTCTTGTTGTTGTTCGTCTTACACAAGTTTGGACTGGCAGCTTCCGTCAACAAATCACGACAGAAAAAGATTCAATCTTGTTCTGTTCCTTTGTTTGACCTTTCACCCGTCAGAAGAGTATAATCGTCGGGTCTCGTCGAAAAAGGCGCAAAGAAATTGATACAAAGGAATTGAATTGAAAGGCTGGTGAAAAGCTCATTTCATCTAGCATCCTTTTGTCACCATGATTGGTTCCAGAGCATGGTTCGCATTGATGCGACGTGATATTCTGTATCGTCGTCGCAACATTATCGGAACGGTAAGATAAGCAATGGTGCAAAAGAACTGGCCGAATTTTTGAAAACACGAAATTCATGTGTTCTCACCAATTTTCATCCTTTTGACTCCTTTCCATCATTCCCATTGTGTTGGATCCAAACAAATATGAATGAATTTGACGTAACAGATCTTTGAGCTCTTTTTGCCCATTGCCTTTGTCGGTATTCTGGTGGCCATCAAGGGTGCCGTCGAAGATTCGCCAGATTTTGCCCCCGAGGAAGTCGAGGCTTCCTTTCCCGGAAACAACGATGCGATGAAGCTGTTTTCCTTCAAGGATTACGTGACGGCCATGCGGGTCGAGAGAATTTGCACGTCAGGCATGTCGGAGATGCCCCCGTGGATGCAGTTTGCCGGTGGAGCACGCAATTTGGAAGAGGAAGAAACCTTGTGTGCAGACTTTTTGGCGGAGCATCCCGCCTGTCAATTTGGCGCTCTCTGCGAGTGCGAAGTCCTCGTGTCCGATGAGGACAGCGGAGGTTGCGGAGGTACCTATTCAACCGACTGGGGAGAATTCATCATTGACGATGTCTGCCCCTTGCATTGTGGGGTATGCAAAGAAGGCGAAGTCTTTACACCGTCTGGAGCAGCGGATAGCGGTATGGGAGGTGGTGGACCACCACCGGGAATTGACATGTCGATGGTTGACGAAGACTTTGACTGGACGAGTATCTTTGGATCCGGCCTCACCATTAGCGGAATTGCTCCATTTGGATACAATTGGCAAGGTTCCCTTTGTCAAGTGTGACAGCCGATTGTGTACGGAAGACGGCCAAGACGCGAGTGGATTGTGCGAATATTTGGCGCTGGGAGTTGCTCCCTCGACTGCTGACGATACCGTGGGCCTCGCACAGGCAGAAGCCTTCCGCGATTACATTCTCGAGCGCTATCCCGCTTTGGCCGACAATACCCAACTGCCATTCGACTTTGACTTTGTGCAAGTGATGGAGAGCAATGCAGCCCTCGAAACATACGTCAAGGCCGAAAACTACGGGTTTGAAGTTCCGAAACTTGCGCTGGCGGTGATTTTTGATGGAAAATCCGATCCTACGATCAACTACAACTATGCGATTCGTCAAAACTCTACCGGATTCAATGCGCCCGAAGACGATGGCCGACCTGCCACCATTACGACACCTCCCACCGACAAATTGTTTGAATTCTTTGCCCGTGAGGATTTGGAATCCTGCCCCGAACTTGTCGGAGGAACACCGGATCTTGGTCCTTATGGACAGAGTTGTACCGGAAGATATGCCTACAATGGATTTCTCACCATTCAACGATTGGTTCACGATTTTATCATTGAGGATTCTGGTGCCGCGGCTAAGGGATATTCGGTTTCCGAAGGTGGAGTCTCCTTTGCACCCTTTCCACACCCGGGTTACGTCAAGACTGGATTTTACGCAAATATCAATCAATTCGCTCCTCTGCTGATCACGTTGGGTCTTTTGTATCCCGTGTCGGCAATGGTTCGGTACATTGTCCTCGAAAAGGAACTTCGACAGAAAGAACTCATGAAAATGATGAGCGTTCAGGAATCTGACATTGGATGGTCGTGGTTCGTCTTTTTCTTTGTCTTTCACATTGTGACTGCCATTGCAACAGGCGCTGTTTCCACACAGCTTTACGACAATTCGTCGGGACTTTTGCTCTTCATTTTCTGGTTGTTTACCTTTATGGCTCTGGTCACATTCTGCATGTTTTTGGCGTCTCTCTTTTCCTCGGCAACACGGGCCACTTTGATCAGTTTGTTGGTGTTCTTTGTCGGATATTTTTTGACACTCGTAGTGAACTACCAGAACAGTTCACTTGGATCAATCTTTATGGTATCCCTCCACCCCGTGGGAGCTTTCACGTTTGGTATCCAAGAAATTGGTCGATTGGAAGATCAAGGCGTTGGTCTTATCGGTGGTGCGATTGGGGAAACAGATTCCCGAGTGGATATACCTTCCGTAACACTCTCTCGAACTTGATCTTTGATTCGATATTCTGGGGTATTGCGAGTTGGTACTCGAATCGCGTTGCGCGTGGAGAATACGGTCGTGCTCTCCCATGGTACTTTCCTTGCACATTGTCGTATTGGTGCCCCGGAAGAGTCGCGATTACTGAGTATGATGACACTGAACTGGAATATCCAGAGGGTGTTCCCGTCGAACCTGTCTCATCTGCAATGAATGAACAAGGAGAACAGAACAAGGGAATCGAAATCCGAAATTTGACAAAAACCTTTGGAGAGAAAACCGCTGTCGACAATTTGCAAATGAATCTCTACTCTGGTCAGATCACCGCTTTGCTGGGCCACAATGGAGCTGGTACGTATTCATTGTCCACACCCTCTCTATATGATTCAAACAAACATTATGGCTTTTTTTCTCACCTATTGTTTTTTGTGGCGATTTAGGAAAAACTACGACAATCTCCATGTTGACGGGAATGCTTTCACCAACTTCGGGTTATGCCAAAATTGGAGGGAAAGACATTCGATCAGACATGAATGGAATTAGACAAGGGATTGGAATTTGTTTGCAGCATGATTGCTTGTTCCCTGAGTTGACTGTGCGTGAACACGTCGCCTTTTTTGCAAGAATCAAGGGCCTGTACTCGAAAATGTCGTACGCAGAGGCTGAGGCGAAAATCGACGCTAGCATCCAGGATGTAGCACTTGGCGAGAAACGCAACACACTTTCGAGAAACCTATCTGGAGGAATGAAACGAAAGCTCTCCGTTGCAATCGCCTTTTGTGGTGACAGCGAGACTGTTTTGCTCGATGAACCAACAAGCGGTATGGTGAGTGATTCCGATAACTTCGAGAAGCAAATTCTAATTTTTCCCGCAACGAACTCAATGTCGTTTTGTTCATTCACTTTCACCTCGTAGGACCCTTTCTCGAGAAGATTCACTTGGAATGTCATTCGCCAGTACAGACAAAATAGGTGCATCATTCTTACAACTCATTTTATGGACGAAGGTAAGTTTCGAATCGACTATCGAATAAAATCGACCATAATTTGCACACAATGTTGAATTCACACCAATGTTGAATTTCTTAACGGATTCTGCTAAATTTTTACTGCGTTTTTAGCCGATATTCTTGGAGATAGGATTGCGATCATGGCCGAAGGACAACTTAGATGCCTCGGAAGCTCTTTATTCTTGAAAAAGACCTACGGCGTTGGCTACCAGCTGACGATTGAGAAGAAACCGGTATCCGCCAAGAAGCTTACTTTCGAAGATGACGAAGACAAAAAGCCAAAACTGAACATCGATGAAAAGATTCCAAAGATCGTTCTTGGAAATGTCGAATCTGCAAGCCTGTTGACGAATGTGGGAACTGAGGTTAGCTTTCAACTTCCGCTTGGGGCTTCTTCTACGTTCGCACCTATGTTTGACCAGCTCGAAGAGTTGCGTACGAAGGACGAAATCGTAACTTATGGTGTTGGAATTACGACGCTCGAAGAAGTCTTCCTGCTGGTGGCAAGAGGGACAACACCCGATCAAGCTCACGAGAAAACTCATCTGAAATCAACGGAAGTCGTTGATGGAAAGGATCCTAGCGCACAACAAGTATTCGAAAATGAGCGATCAGTTTCATCGAATTCAACGAAGATGGACCTCGAAGCCAACAACATGTTCGCACGTCATGTAACGGCTCTCTTTAGAAAGCGTGCTCTCAATTTCAAGAGAGATAGAAAGGCGTGGTGCTGCACAACAATTTGCCCAAGCATCTGTGTGCTTCTCGGATTCCTTCTATTTGCATTTGTAGCGCCTGAGCGACAGCTTGACGCCATCGTCATGGATCTTAATGATTACAACCCGGACGTTTCTGCACCAAGGAATCCCATTGTGTTCAATACCGACGACAGATTCGCTTGCCAACCCGGAAAATGCATTTATGACGCTCCCATTGTTCTCTCTCCGGCAACAGATGAACTCTACTTCTATTGCGGAACAGAAAGTTATGTTGGAAATGGTACTGTTTGCTCAACAAACGATTATTCCGATACTATGTCTTCAATTACAGAAGCAGGCGCTGAGGCTACTGGAACTTCTGTAACAAATGTGGAAGAGTCATCCCTCAGCATTTCTGAGACTGCGTCCGACAATGCAGCGACACAGTATGGAGCAGTATTTTTCACACACGATTTGTCAAGCGTAGTTCTTGACTCGGAGGATTCGGCTAATATTTATGAACTCTATGGAGTCAACGATGCGACATCTACTCTTTTGCAGAGTATGTTGGGGAGTTCCTTTGGGGATATCGATTTGGAAGACATTGAACCGATGCTGGAAAGCATGGGGGTTGACATGTCAGGCTTCGATCTGACTGAGCTTCTCGATATGGGATTCGAATTGGACTTTTTGAGAGATATGTTTCCGTCATCAAATGTTGCTGTCGGAATGAACTACACCGAAGCTGCTGTATCGACTTGCCTTGAACAGACGAATGATTATTTGACTGATGCTGATTGCCAAAAGCATGCTGGAATTGGATACCTCATTCAGTACAATTATACTGCACTACATGTTGCGCCACTTTACCAGAAACTCGCTGACGAGGCGATTGTACGAGAGGCAATTGCGGATGATGAGTTTAAAATCCAGACAGTCGTCCATCCGTTACCAACCACAAGTGCCGAGGAGGACATTGGTGAGGCTGACGATGCATTTACGGCTTGGTTCCTGATCATCTTGAGTTTTCCTTTCATCTCTGGATCGTTCGCTACATTTGTGGTGCAAGAAAAGCAATCGAAAGCGAAACATTTGCAAACTGTTGCAGGGGTAAAACCTGTTTCATATTGGCTTTCTACGTGGCTATGGGACGTTGCGAATTATCAAATCCCTTGCTGGTTCACTGTCATTCTGATGTACGCGTTCGATGTTTCTACCCTCACCACAACTGAAGATGGTGTGGTAACGGCAGTGATTACTCTTCTTGTTCTATTTGGTCCAGCAGTCGCTTCTTTTTCATACTGTTTCTCCTTCATGTTCAACAGCCCCAGTATTTGCAACCTCATCCTCATCATCACCGGATTCTTGATTGGATTTGGAGGAACATTGGCTGCCTTCATTCTACGTATTATCGGTTCTGTTCCTGGCTCTACAAATGACACTCTTATCTTCGCTGCAACTGTTACTGAGTGGGTACTGAGAATTTTCCCAGCATTCAATCTTGCTCGTGGTCTAAACTCTGCTATCAATTTACAATCGATTTCATTTCTTTCGGCCAAAAAGGTCAATGCGTGGGATCCAGAAGCTTGTTTGTGGGAGATTATTTTCCTTGGTTGGCAGAGTGTGGTATATTTGCTTTTGGCGATGCAAATTGATTCGTGGTCCAACAACCCACGCGCGACGACTTTTTTCAGAAAGATTTTCTGTTGCCAGTGGGGAGCACCTAGAGCCAGCAGCCGTTCGCGTGTAGATATTGATGATGATGTGGCTGCTGAAGAAGAACGCGTGCTTTCTGGTGGAGCGAATGATGATCTCATTGTCCTCAGTCAACTCGGAAAGGTTTATGGCAACGGAAAGAGGGCTGTGGATTCGTTGTCTCTTGGAATTCCTCCCGGCCAGTGTTTTGGATTATTGGGTATCAACGGGGCTGGAAAAACTACCACTATGGGCATGCTGACTGCGGAATTCCCGCCCTCGAGTGGTGATGCCACCCTAGCGGGCTTTTCCGTGGCAAGCGAACCCGAGAAGACTCGTCGCAGAGTGGGATATTGCCCACAATTCGATGCCCACTTTACGAATCTTACAGGTCGAGAACACGTTGAACTTTATGCCTC
This sequence comes from Pseudo-nitzschia delicatissima, assembly GCA_037355735.1. NCBI lineage: Eukaryota > Bacillariophyta > Bacillariophyceae > Bacillariales > Bacillariaceae > Pseudo-nitzschia > Pseudo-nitzschia delicatissima. The sequence goes on along the minus strand of CM074778.1, from coordinate 1,065,251 downwards.
TATCAAAGGCATCCCGGCTGAGCTTGTGAAGGAGGCTGCCATGGCCAAATTGGCGGAAGTTGGTTTGAGCGAGTTCGATAGCGACAGACTCGCTGCGGGATATTCTGGAGGAATGAAGAGACGATTGAGTCTTGCTACTGCAACAATTGGAAATCCACAGATTGTTTTCCTCGACGAATGCTCCACAGGTGTTGATCCCGTGGCACGCCGCGAAATCTGGGAGATGGTATCCAACATGGTGTCGGATAAGAATGTTCCTCCTGCAGAAAGAACTAGTGTTATTTTGACAACACATTCTATGGAGGAATGCGAAGCTCTTTGCCCTCGTATTGCTATCATGGCAGGAGGAAATCTTCGCTGTCTTGGTTCTGCACAGCAGTTGAAGTCCAAGTTTGGGCAGGGATACCAACTCGAAATGAAAATCCAAGACGTGGAAACAACCGATAAGGATTACCTTGACATCTTGATTCGATTGGCCGGCAGCATGGATATTGCGGAGGATGAGGCAGTCGAACGAGGAGACGAAATCTTTTTGAATCTCGAGCAGACGAAGCAAGCCCTGGGTGTTTTGTCGGACGACGATTATTTTGACCAAATCGTGAGTGGCGACAATCCCAATGGACAAGGTTACCCCATTTGGAAGGACGCCAGTTCTCCCAGCGGAATCGAACTTGACGAGGTTGCCGAATTCGCTGCCAGCGAAATCCGCATGCGTGTCTTGTACGAATTCATCAATGCCACCTACCCCGAAAACGCTTTGCGAGAACGACAGGACTCGAAGGTACGATACGAGATAAGCTCCAAGGGCGTTCGCATTGGCGATATTTTCGCGGCCATTGAAGAGAACAAGTTGCGACTTCACGTTGCCGAGTATGGTGTCAGCCAGACGTCGCTCGAACAAGTTTTCAACATGCACGCTGCGGAAGCAGAAAAGCTCAAGCAGGGAACCAATGATGCCTAAATCATTCTTGTGTAACTCGTAGATCCTTTTAGATTGTTTCTTGTGAGTTTGAATCTAGAATCGATTATTGTGGACATCCATTTCCATTTACGATATTAACGAAGTAATATAACAAAATACTAGTATACATTATACATGACAGAATTCTAATTCGCGTTACAAAAAAATATCACATGTATTTTGTACACTAGACGAGACAACGAAAAAAGAAAATCGATTCGATTTTATCGTCCTTGGGAATTGAATTGTAATCTAATAGCTAGCGTTTTATTTTATTTTCTATGTTGTAATTTGTTGTGTTTTTAGCTGTTTTTCCTCTGCCTCGAGCGCAACCTTGAGCGATTCGAAGAAGTGTTTCCATTCCGAATCGACGTTATCTATTTCTGCTGCGAGATTTTTCTGACCCTCTTTCAATTCCTCGAGGCGCTTTTCGATGAGCCTTTCCAAGACTTGCTGGGCTAGAGATTCGCCATTGTCCGATTCCGGGCTTCCAAGTTGTGCCGCGAGGCTGTGCAACAGAACAAAGCCGTTATTCAAAGATTCCCGCGGGGTATTTGTTGTTGCATCGTACGAAAAGGTTGCCCGCTGTTCCGAATTGACGGTATAAGCCGTAAGCTGCGGATGTTTCATGAGCTGCTGGGAGACTCTTTCACTAAACGTGTTTGGGCGAACAATATTTGCGGCATCCAACAAATCTTTCCAGCTCCAAAAGACAACAACGTTGGGATTTTTTGGCACCGCAAATCCGTAGGTCAGCAAGAGTTTCCAATTGTCCTTGTCGTCTCCGTACGACAAAAATACCTCATTTCCGGCTTTGATGGAATCCGACGAGGCCAAAACCCATTTTTGGTTTGTTTCATCCAAATTTAACTGTGTTGTGGAACCAAATTCGTGATTGAGCAAATCGAGGCCGGGAATCAGCGCCAGCGGAATTTCCTCTTCCTCACCAGTGGCCAATTCGGGAACCGCCAACGACCTCGATCGAACCATGGAAAATGCCCACAGAAGCTCGTCTACGTCATGCGAATAAGATTCGGCAGCGTTTGTGGCAAACTTGCTGACTCGCTGCCGCGTCGCTCCAAAGGTTTCCACATAGCAACGGGGCAGGGCCGACTTCCATAGTTTCCAGAGCCCCGAGGGCATGGTCCAAACATTCTGGTGTGTTGTTGGAAATACTTTTGAAACATAGGGATCGTTTTCCAATTTTAATCGAAGCAATCCGAGTGCCAATGCCTCCTCTTGATCTTCCACATTGTCAATTTCGCTGCAGGTGGCAAGTTTGGATTTTATCGTATCGATTGTAAGGGTGTCTTGCAATGGAATTTCCAGAAAAATTTCTCCCGCCGATCGATCTTTTGTTGTTCGAACGCTTCGATATCCGCCATCGTCGTCTTCAAACAACTCCAATCCAAAGGGTTCCAGGTATCGTTGTTCGACAGATGCAGATTCTATTTCGTCGACATAATTCTTTTGTTGAACCTTGTCGTTCTCTTTCTTCTTGCCAAAGCCCTGGCCGCTTCCATTCCTTCTTCCTGCTTGGGCATTCGATTGCGCAAAGCACGAGACCAAGGACAAGATCGAAAGGAGAACAACGAGAAACGCTTTCATTCGAACGATCCCTATCTTCATTGTTGGTGCTCTGTACTTGAAAGAACAGACTCCTAATGTCTCATTGTTGGTGCTCTGTGAAAACGAACCCAAGCCAATTCTTGTAATAGTTTTGAAAAGAACACTAAATCCTTTTAATCGTAAGAGTTGATGTTGTTCCTGTGCCTTCACTCAATCCATTACCAGAAGCAAGAGTAGAACCTTGAATGGAACATTTGTAAGTGGTCTAATACCGTCAAGGAAAAAGAACCCGTTTCTTCAGGTATTTTCATGGGCATTTTTGAACCCATGGGAGCTCGGGGACATTATTTATGACATTACTGCAATCGCTTATATTTTGAATATACTATGAATATTTCATGAAGAATTGAGCGTGAGATGTCCCATCCATAAAAAAGAACGTCTTGCGAATTCCATAAGAACTAGCGACGCGCTTGACTCCTTAAGAAAAGGAAGGGAAGTTCGAAAGTTCTCCTTTGGTAGCGTATGCTTCGCTTTCGTCACTGGCATTCTTTCCCCGGCTCGAACGGAATTTCTTTGGTCTGTCGGATGACTGTGCCTTGTGACAAAAATGAGGTTCTAAATGAGATTGATAATTAACAATGTCATTAATTTCCAGATTAACTTCAAACTATTGGCTTACGTGTCCTCGCGAATGCCAAAAGACAGCACAGGCACATTCATGTCCATTCAAATAATTTGAAATTATGCAACGTCAACGTACAAGTTATTTATGGTTCTACTTGCTGTTTAAGTGTTCTACTAATTCTGAAATTTCCTTTCTTTACGGGATCAGTTCTGTGCTAAATCTACGAATACGAACTCATAATTAACCGAAATTCAAATCGTCGCTTAACTGAACCGTATTATCTTCGCCTCGCTCATTGGCACTCCTTCCCGCACTCCTTGGAACACGGAAAATTCGTGAGTTTTGCCAGTGAGCCCAAAAAGGGAACCGCTGCTTGTGTTTCGTTGGAATTGGATCGAACCAAAAGTTTCGTTCTTTCGTCGGGAAGAAATCAGAACGTTGAACTACCGAAAAACGCCTTATGTATACTTCCGCTCCTCATTCAACACACAACGCACGTTCTTATGGATCATGATTTCTTTCGCAGCGCACCACGGAAGGAATTAGTTTCACGATTATCCCTGGCTTTCTCTAAGAAGCAGTAACAGACGCTAACAACTCACACGCACCCTCGCTAACAAATATTCACCACGCCGCATCACGGCAATAAAACGAACCCCCCTCCTTATTATTAAAACCACAACAACAAACCACAACACATTCGATTATAATTGAGAGACATTTGTTTCGTTGACAATAGGTACGGTAGACATGTAATTTGCAACAATAGACATTGCTATTAGCACAATCGTGATAACCTCGTTGGACATTTGTGAAGACAGCAGTTCTCGTTGTTGTTTCGATTACACGATATGCCCTTTTTCGAAAATATTAATCGGAATCGATCATTGTAACAGTATATCGCGAATCGCATACAACAATCACTAAATTCTCTTTTTGTCTGTTACTTTCGGTCATTTGTATTGTTTTGATTCTCTTTCTTGCTCATATTGTTGTAGATCTCAAGTCTCGAATAACACGATTACAATTATAACGTTGACACGATGACACCTGCCGTGAAAATAGAGAAAGAAGCCGTCGCCAAGGACGAAAAGGCAACCAAGGAGGATGACTCTACTAATGATGCAAAGGAAACAAGCGAATCTGCCATCAAGATGGAAGAAACAGCTGCCGTCGAGGACGATGCCGATGATATTGCCAAACAAATCGCAGCGTCCATGGTATCCTTGGCCACAAAGGCAAAGCCCATTGTAGTGGACTCGGATAAGAAAGACGAGGATGCCGTTCAAATCAAGATGGAAACCGAATCCACGGATTCCGAAGACGAAGAATCGACAGTCGTGTCGGAAAGCAAGGCAAAACCCACCACCAACTGGGACAACAGCTACACCAACGAGCTCAAGAAAATGTATTCGGACGTGGATGCCGACACCCGAGCGGTGGCCGAAGAGATGATTCGTGCCGCCACGGGAGGAAAGAAACCAAAAGAAGACGACAACGAAGAAGATGAAACCTCCAAGGCTTCGGAAAAGGAAGAAAAAGAGAAAAAGCCAAAGGAAGCCGATTCTTCCTCCGAAAAAGCCGACAAGAAAGACGAACCTCCCAAAAACTCAATCCCCAAGGGACAAGAACCCTCGGCTCTGGAACTCGCACTCAAGCAACAGGGGATTACCCAATCGGATCAGCTCCGATCGACTCAGTTTCCCTTTCGGTTGCACAACATGCTGGACGATGCCGAACGAAGTGGGCATGCCCACATTGTTTCGTGGTGTCCCGGGGGAGATTCCTTCAAGATTCACAAGCCCAATCTATTGATCAATGTTCTCCAGAAATACTTTCGGCAATCCAAGTTCAAGTCGTTCTTGAGACAGCTGCAGGGATACAACTTCAAGCGCATCACAAGAGGAAAAGACCAGGGCGTCGTTTCCCATCCGCTCTTTTTGCGGGGACGAAGATCTGTTTCGACTTTGATGAGACGCAAGCGCGTTGGCCCAAAACCCGAAATCGATCCCAACCCCAACAAGGCAGCCGCCGCCTTCAAGAAGAATGGTGCGAAAGCAGTGGCCAACCGAGGTCCTCCCACCCCGCCCACACGCATCTTGCCCACCCCGCATTCGATTGCTTCCCGTCCAATGCCCCCAACGATTCATTCGGCGGGCTTTATGCACAAGGGAATTTTGAACCCGAGACCGCAGGATGTCCTGTGCGTCGATTATCCCAACGGACACCAGGTGCGACAGTTCCAGGGAAACCGCAAGCTGGCATCGATTGTTCAAAAGATTACCGGACACTATACGAGTGCCAACGAATCCGTTCGTACCATGATTGTCAACGAAATTTCCAGCCGCATCCAAAACAGTGGATCACGATTCTTGAAATTGAGCAAGGACGGATTGAGCTGGGTGGAATGCAACCGCGAAGAAATGTTTCGAAAAGGTACGAATAAAAGAAATAATTGTATATGATTGTTGTTGTATGATTGTATGATTTCTTTGCATCATTTTGTGACGAAATTTCCTGAGAATTGCTAACGAATTGTTTTTCTATTTCTTGTGAATTATCTTTCTTTCATTTTTCGAAACAGTCATCACCTGCTTCGAACAAGAAATTTTGTCCAAAGAAAAAGGACACCAAATCGACCTTACCGGCGAAACTGATGCTCCTACTTCTGCAGCTCTTGCACTCGATAAAAGATTGCCAGCATCACTACACGGTGTTGCTGCTCTTAGCGCTGATCCTTCGAGAAGAATACCACCCAGAGACATTGATGTGGTGTTGAGAGGTGGCCCTGGCAGCGAGAGGGAAGGAAATACCTACCTCAAGACAATGATTCAAGCCAATGTTGGACAGCAGCTAGATTCCTTCGAAATGAAGCGCATCAAGTGCCGAGCGATTTTGGAACGAATGAAGCGACGGGGATCGCGATTCTTTTTGAAATTGAAGGACACGGACACGGACGATGAAATGTACATTTTGTCGGATGCCGAAGCCCAGGATGTCATTTACACCGCCTTTTGCGCGGAAGAAAAGAAGGTTCAGGCCATTCTCGTCGATGCTCCAAGTCCTGCTGCGACGATGCTTCGTGCCAAGGCTCTTGCGGGCATGGACACGGGTCACCCATCTCTTCCAGGCCTTGGAGCTGCTTCCCAATCCATTCCGGGCCTCGGAGCTGCTTCGCAGTATGGTGCAAGAGCTGCTGCTGCGGCAGCACTCCAGTCGGATGCTGCCTTGTTGAGCCAGATCAAGGCCAACAACGAAATGCGCCTCTTGGCATCCCAGAATTCTCTCAAGCGTCCACTCCCTGGTCACCTTGCTGCCCAGGCTGTCCACGAAAATATTTTGGAAAAACGCATTCGTGCCGAAACGGACGAACACATCAAGCTTTTGATCGAAAGAGAACGCCAGCAACGAGATCCCTACGCAGCAGCTGCTGCTGCGGGCCTTGCGGGACGCCTTCCCTTTCATCATGCCGCTGCAGCTGCCGCACGCTTGGAGCCCGGGCTTGCAGCCTTTTGCGGGAGCGGGTGCTGCCAACAATAGCGCGATTGACCAATATTTGAAGGAACGTCGTGCCGACGAATTGCTCCTCAAGCAAGGCAGCTGCCGCACGTGCTCCCTACGGAGCAGCAGCTGGTGCTGGGCTGGGAGCCGACTTGCCAAAGAGCAACAACCACTTTGTCGAGTTTTTGAAAAAGAAGTACGTCAAGAGTGCCCAAGAACGGGCCTGGTAAATCATGATGTTTAAGAAAATCAATCCACCATCTGTGTTTTTGTGTAATGTGGAACGAAGAATAATTGTTGGAAAAAGAACGAATAAAAGAAAGAAAAACACCCATCGAATGCCGAAACGAAAAACAAACTACAGGCATTCGAAAATTTTGATATTGTATAACTTTATACTGAAAAAATGCATGTTATGAAAAAATCACTTCTATTCTTATTTCTACGTGTAGAATTTCCATCAGTTTACATTTCGATCATGCCGTTCATTACTAGATATGCCACAATTGCCACAAGAACTGCCACAATCATCAAATACATTTGTATAGGATTTCCCGATTTTCCACCGGGAGGAACATAGTCGGGATCGACCTTGGCGTAAATGGGAATAGCTGCCTGTTGCATGGCATCGGTATCGACCTCTGCTTCACTGGCCACTGCCTTGGCCAGGGGAATCCACAAGTCCTCCTTCCATTTCAAAATGGTATTAGGCCTGGGAGGTTTCCCCGATTTGTTTGGCGTCCGCCTTGCCCATGGCAATCAATTGGGTTCCACCCACGGCTTTCAAGGCGTTGTCGATGGTGGTGGGATTGCGGAGGTAGGTGGTATAGCCCGAATCGCCTGGTGAAATATGCAATGATGAAATGCGCAACAGCAGAAAATAGAACATTGCATCAGATGGAAACATCGGAAAGAAAAGAAGAAAACCAACAAAAACTTAATTCGAATGCAAACAGCAAAACCGATAAAAGACAATTCCAATAGTTCGCATCACTCACCAAGTCCACAAACAGCATAGCTCAATCCCTTCAACAAATCAGAAAGTTTTCCGCTCTCCGTCTGCGCAAGAAGTTCCTCGGCAAAGGACCGAAACTTGTAGGATCCCATGGGCGCCTGCCCAACTCCATAACTGGAAACAAAGATAATCACGGTCTTGCTAAATTTGAATGCTCGTATTCCAAAAAGTCGTCCAATTGCAAGCAAGTGGTGGTGATTTTCACGGGCTTCAAATTCATGGCCTCGAAATATTTTGGGGTAAATTTCTCCTCGAGCTCTGTGCAAAAATCCTTGGCCGCCTGTTCCGAGTTTCCCGTCTGGGAACCGTACAAGACGTACATGGGTTCGGTGCGAATCTCTTCCGACATGGTGAAGTGTATACAATTGCTATTGTAGTGGATGTTGTTGTTGCCAATGCAATATGAACACACCAAAGCAAAAAATCCCTCAAAAGTCTACCTCCTTTCGAGAATCATTGAATATTGAATTCGTCATTGTCGGAAAGTGATTCGAATGAGTCGAACGAAATTTTGCCAGTCATTCCAGACCCCAACGAACTTTTTCATCCACGAATAAAAACTTGCACAGGGAGCTCCGAGCATTTTTGATTTCTTTCTTTTTTCTTCTTTTTTCGAATTCTGCTTGGTTCTTCGGTGATCCAACATGCGTCGGCGAAAAAATAGAACCGAGTTGTAGAATGTCAGAATTAGAGAAAGGGCTCATAAATTCCATACTTTACGTATTTTGACATGACCACAATTCACAACGAACTTTTTCAACTGATGCACAAACAACGACAACAACTAAGAAAAAAGAAACAACAAAACAAGACCATGTTCGTCGACTGGCCAACCGAGTGAGCGATGCGGTAAATAATGCTACCAGCAATGCAACTAATAATGCCAGTGACGCCCGTGTTTCGGAACTCGCGGCCATGGGCTTTCGAGAAGCAGAAGCGAGGCATGCCTTGCGCCAAGCCAACGGAGACATGACCCAGGCTACAGAATGGTTGCTGACCAACGGCACACCAGTGGGAACAACTGCGGCGAATCCAATTTCGATACCCGAAACTTCCACCGAAGATGCCGAATTACAGCGAGCCATTCAGGCCAGTCTTGCCATTGAAAAGAAGAAACCTCGACACCAATCGGCAGCTTCCAAACATGCCGGTCAGGCGGCAGCAGCTCGCCTTTCCCAACCAACAACCAAAAAGACATTGGCCACCACCCACCCAAAGGTTCAAATGCCCAAGCGATTGTCGCAACATGACCAGGAGGACGTAATTTTAAGATGCGCCAACCGAGTTGCTCCGCATAGCTTTGTCGGTCGACACACTTTTGAGAAGCCTCAAAACCATTCAGGGTAACCCCAGCAACCGAAAGTACCACACGGTCGATACCAGCTCTGCAGGATTCCAGCGATCCCTCAAGGCTCCCGGGGTTTTGGATTTTCTAAAAGCCGTCAATTTTCATCCCGAATATCAAAACAACAAAAAACTGACCATGAGTCACTTACGATGCAGCCTGCCTTTTACCTGGGCATTTCGGCACTGGAACAAATCCAAAACACAAATTCGGAGTATGCCAAAGACAAGGCACTCCGGGTGTTTTCAAGCGAGCTGAATTCGGCTTTGAAGGAAAATTCGGAACAAGAAACTAAGGCAAGAAACCAATTCTTGTCGTTGCTTCCGACGGAACCCAAAAAGGGAGGCTCCCAGATTACCATTGAATACGGCGTGATATTGAACCACACTACCAACGCGGAGGTGACCAGAATCATGCGCAACTTTGACCACGATGACACGCTCGGAGATGTTTTAAATTGGCTGGGCGGACAATCTTCGTTGCTCAAGACAAAACTAGAGTCTGGGGAGTATAAGTTGGTCGATCGCAATCGGCAGGGCAAAGAATCGACGTATGGCTTTCACGAATTAGATCTAGAGGATCTACAACATCGATCCCTCCAATATGCCGGGTGCTGGCCATCGGGACGGTTGGCGATTGTTCCAACACTGGAACTGTAATAAAAAGTAATATTGGTAAAGAATAAAATGTAACAATAAGTTTCTCAGTATTGTAAATAAATAGCAACAGCATTAAGGAACATACCATACGTAGGGCATCGTTTTAAAAACATTTTTTTAATTCTACGTAGCATTTATCTCTATTCTATTGTTTTCTTAATTCTTCTTTTTCATGCGAGCTTCGGCTCGTTTCAATAGCGTTGGCAGCGGAGCTACCGCTGTCGCCAAACCAGCCGCAATCACAAAAGGAAGGGCACCCGAAGGCACTAACAATCCTTTTGTACGACAGCTCAGCTCAAAGAGCTTGCCCGAGAGAAGTGGGGTAACAATCCTTCCCGCTGCCCGTGTGGATGTCAACAACGCCAGGTTGCGGGATCTGGCATCGCGATTTTCCGACAATCTGGCCACCAAGGTGGCAGTGGAGGTATCGGCCACCGCGGCACCCGCGCGATTCACCATATACAACAAAGAGTGAAAGGGCTGAAAACGCACTAAAGACTGTCCACCAATGCCGATTGCCGCTGAAAGAATTCCCACTGTACAAAGGTTGTGGTCACCCACTCTTTGCACGAGCTTGGGCAAAATGACCTGGGTTCCTAACCATCAGGGCAGCTGCAACGGAATAAGTTGCGCTGAGCTGGGGCTGGGAAAAACCCAGAAAGCGTGGCGCAAAGAGGCCATAAATCGAATTGCTGAGAATGGCTGTCCAACCCATGGCGATTGTAATGGTACGGAGCATTGGCTGTGCCAAGCGAAGGCTTGAATCTTGTCTGGGAGCTTTCTCCACTTTTGGTTTAGTTGTTTCATCGTTTGCTGTTTTTGCTTCTTGCGGTTGCTTTCTCATCTTTTGCAGTCTTTGACTTTCGACTTATCATCGTCATTTGGCCCAACACCGAAAGCGTAAACAACGAGTTGAGACAAAATACCGCTGGAAGGCACTTGGCAGCCGGTAACCCCATTGCCGCAAAAGATTCCTGAAAAATGGCCGATGCTGCAGGCCCCACCACAACACCAAGCTGGGATGCCGCCGACACGCGACTTAGCCCCAAGCGCCGTCTGTTCTTTGGGAAGGATATCTGTAACTGCGGATTGTGCCACAGGCACGCAGGCTGCAAAGACACCCGCAAGGGCTCTGCCCGCAACAATCCCGTAGACATTTCCCGAAAAGGCAATCAGTAAAGAAGATGCCACGGCACCCGCCAGGCAAATTCGCAGGACGATAGATCGGTCAACCTTTGTCGACAGACCGACCAGAATGGGAGCAAAGGTCATCTGGCACAAGGAAAAGCAAGATATAGCCAGGCCCACCGAGGTGGGTCGTGCCCCGAGTTTCGTCAGATACAAGGGTAGGCTCGAGAGAGAAATTCCCTCGCCCAGCATTTGTGCAAAGACTCCCAATGTGATTGGCATCAATTCGCGGGGAAGAGCATCCGTAGTGACATTTGGATTATCGTTTTCGCTTTCTCCTTCCGCAGATGCCGTCGCTGCCAGAGACAGTAAATTCGTCGATCTCGTTGTCGTTTTTACCCTCGATGTCGAAAGGGAATTAAACTTGTTCGGCAATGGAGTAATCAGAGACAATGATGGCACAACTAGCAGTAGTGCTAGGAATAGTTTTGAAGAAAGCATCCAGGATCATGTATACATATATGCAGATTCGATTCTATCCAACATTGTCGGCTCGAAAAAAGATATGGAACGACACTTTGACAGAAAACAGGATTTCAGAATCGGTTTTGTGTCGAAATTTGCAAATTTGCAAATTCATTTGCAAAATGCGGTGGCAAACCAATTCCGACTGACGTTGGCCATATCCACGTTTTATAAATAGGGTTAGGGATGAGAATGCATATAACGAGCGTGAACGACTCTCGCGCTATCAAAAAGAAGAACCATCAGCCACGCATTGCCCGCTTGCTTTCCCGCCGCCCAATGCTTTCAAAATGACCATCGCGCATGAGACAGAGCACCGCACGCGATCTTGGAACGTTAAAATCTACCATCAAGCGTTAAAAGGATCTACCGTGGGTTATGTACGTGTTTTTGTAAAGGGTTCTAAAATGCGTGCCGATTTTTTGTTGAGATCCAACTTACACGTAACCACTGTGAGTACGGTAACAACGAATCCACCCAATCGAGGAGCGAATCTCCGCACTAATGCACATCATTTTGAACACGAAATTCTGTTGCGTAAGCTTTGGCTAGCCGAATAGTACCGCACATCACATAAGAAGAACAACTTCTGCATCCATAATATTACTTGTGGCCCTGAACCTTTTTGAATTTGGAGAAGTTCAACAGAATTTGTCATTTGGTATCCTCTCAGTCTCGAAATAGAACTGACAGCATTAACAAAAACTGATTACCTAATCAGCTCACCAATCTATTTCATAGTAATTCTGGCACGACAAAAATGAAGGCATCCACATCCATTTCCATCATCACGCTTGCTCTCTTGGCCGTAACTTGCTTCGGCTTTACGCCCAATGCCTACACATCTCCGCCAGCCACAACTGGCCGAAGCAGCACGGAGCTGAGACAGGCCGTTCAATCGAACGATGCGCCTCCTCTGAACCGCAACCCGCCGAAAAAGATCCTGCTTATGGTGGAACCTACCCCGTTCACACACGTCTCGGGATACGCCAACCGATTCAAAGAAATGCTCAAGTTTCTTTCCAAGGCCGGTGACGAAGTCGAGGTCTTGACGGTTGATTCCAAGACACCTAAAAAGGACCTCCCCACGGAATCCTTTGGATACAAAATCGAACACACGCTTGGATTTACCTTCCCCCTTTATAACCAGATTGCTCTCACCGTCGATCTTCCCGACATGAAGGGTTCGTCGATGATCGACAGACTCAAACCCGATTTGATCCACGTGACAAGTCCGTAAGTACAGTAATTCGATAGAGGCTGTCATTGGTACCTCACCCTCGTCAAAACTCTAACAAAATGAATATCTTCTCCATTTTTGATGGGATCTTTTGTTACTCACAGAGGATTTATGGTTTTGGCGGCCATTTTCTACGCCCGCACCATGTGCGTTCCCTTGGTTATGAGTTACCACACACACCTTCCCTCTTATGCCGTCAACTATCTTGGTTTCATTCCCGGAATTGAAAAATTCGCCTGGGAACTCCTGCGATTCGCCCACAGCCGTGCCGATTTGACCCTTGTCACGTCCCCGCAGATCCAGCAGGAACTCATTGACAACGGCATTCCCCGCGTCGACGTTTGGCGCAAGGGTATTGACACGGAACGTTTCGACCCCTAAATTCAGAAATGCCGAAATGAGAAACCTCATGACTGATGGAAACCCCGACGACTTTTTGATGGTCTACGTCGGACGCCTGGGTGCCGAAAAAAGAATAAAGGATGTCCGTGACATTCTCGAAAAAATGCCCAACGCTCGATTTGCCGTAGTGGGCAAGGGTCCCCAAAAGGAAGAGCTTGAAAAATACTTCAAGGGCACCTAAGACCTGTCTTCCTCGGCCAGCGATCTGGCGACGAATTGTCCCAGGCTTTTGCCAGCGCGGATGCTTTTATCATGCCCAGTGACTCGGAAACCCTCGGGTTTGTCGTATTGGAGAGCATGGCCAGCGGTGTCCCGGTGGTTGGCTGCAAGGCCGGTGGTATTCCCAGCATTATCACAAACGAAAAAGACGGCTTTCTCGTGGAGACAGGTGACATTGATGGCTACGTCAAGCGTCTCCAACAACTCGAAAACAAGGAATTCTGCGAGAACATGGGCAAGACTGCTCGTGCGGAAGCCGAGCGCTGGGGATGGGAGGCCGCTACCTCCGTTTTGCGTAATGTCCAGTACGAAAAGGCGATGGTCAACTTTCATTCCCGAGCTTTTGGTGGCTTAGGTAAGCCACGCACCAGGGGCTTGCTCCGGTTGTTTGCCTTCCGATTCAAGAACATCTTCCGAAGGATCGGAGCTCGTCTCGGTTTGGTTTCTTCCAAAGGGAAGGACAAGGGACAAGCAACGCAAGCGAGCTAAAAATTCTGCCCCACCAAACCATGCTATATGACCCGCCCCAAGACTATACTATACACCATCACCACCCTTTTTCTCTCCGAGACTATTTCGTCTCTTTTGTATTTTGTTTCTTTAACTTACACTTTCCTCTGCACTTGCGTGCATACTATTATAGCCGTCTTCGCTGGTTGGTGAACGAAAAAGTTGAGAGGTCGAACACACTTTGATTCTTGGAAACCAACCATTTGATGTATGTACTATGATCCAACGGAATAGATTGTTAAGGAACGCACCACGCACATTCACACAAAATAGAGACACCCAAACTATCCACTGGAAGATCATTATCTCGTTAACAACAATGAACACAACAATCGACAATGATCGTTAATTATTAAACAATGAAACAGTTACTGTACTCTTGAAAAAAATGGTATTGAATTTTTCTAGGAACCCATTGTCCTGAATTTTGCTTTTCTTGACAAAAATTTTGGATCGAAAATGAAAAAGCAATGCGCGATTTTGAGAAGCGTAAAACCTCTGTCACTGGAAAGATTCATTTTCACGTCGCAACAATCATTGTGACACTTTGTGAGATTCTTTGCCCTCTATTGAACACAATATCTTTACGAAAGAATCCCTCAAACCATACAATGCTTCCATCCCATCTCCTCGATTCGAGAAAGAAAAAGAACGAACCGCCAAATCGAACAAGATTGGGAGGATTTGCCTCCACCGCTTCCGCCATCGTTGTGCGTCACGGGTGCTCTGAGTCGAATCGGCAGATATCAAGTGAAAGGTTGCAACCAACGAAAACAACGAATTGATCGACGACAACCAGGGCAAGCCTATTGTTCATTTCCTACATTATATTTCGACCACGACAACTCCACGACGTTACAAAACCTCCGCTGGTGTGTTTACATGGTGGGCCATCGATTCCGTCCAACTATTTGCTTCCGATTGTCAACGGTGTCACCGATCGAGCCGTCATTTTTTACGACCAATGGGGCTGCGGGAAATCCTCTCGGCCGGAACTTTTGAAAGATGGAACTAGCAAGAAAGCTCAGTATAAGCCATTTTCGATACCCACCCAGGTGGAACATCTTCGTCAGCTCATCGAAGACCACTGGAAGCTGAAAGGATTTCATTTGCTAGGGGCACTCGTTTGGAGGAATACTGGCATACTGAAGTATATATTGACCAGGAAACAACGAAAGGAAGATCCCGGATGGCAACCAGATTCGTTTGCAGTGCTCGTTGGTCTTATCATCGACACCAACTTCTTCGGAACTCATCAAATCAGAATCCCACCGACTCTTTCGAAATCTAAACAATGGCTGAGACGACGAGTGCTGGTGGGGATGGAAACGATGACGACTATTCCTACACCCCATCCACTGAACAAGACGATCAATCCCTGATGCATTCCGAGGAATTCCGCCAAACGCACGAATGTCGTCTTGTCCATCCACCTTTGTCATTAATGGACTGCCATGGCACAAATGGGCCCAATGCCGTGGAGGGGAATCCCGGCAATCGACAGCTACAAAGTCGGGAATGACGATGTTGATTCCATCCCTGCATTGCTGATTCGCGGCCAATACGATTTTTGCACCCAACGCTGCATGGATGGATGGAAAGGAACGCCTGGAGGAGCCAGAGGAGAGGGTTCTGCCGAATTGCTCCCACTATGCCTATGCTGGAAGACGAACGACTGTACGGTTCCGAAATTCTCCGGTTCTTGAAATCACACGATAGGTGATACAATAATGGTGGGCCTACTGCGTAATGGTATCCTGTGCAAGCTAAAAGCTTTGGAATGATACTCCTATCGATCTTTGAGTGTTTGCTATGGTTTTCTGGGCATCGAAAAAATGTTCTAGAATTTCAATTCCATGGCGCGCCATAATTCTTTTGCAGTTTTGACTCCTCTGCCAAAGTTTTGACCCATGAGATTTGAAGAAGTTGACGCCCTCGCGCGTGCCTCGCGATAGCTTGGTGTGATTTTGAGACTTCCACCCGTTCAGCGCCGCGAGGCGTGGAACGGGTTTAGTTCAAAAATCTTAGCAGTGATGTGTAGGTTGTGGTACGTGTTACTTCACGACAACCGAAACTTACAAAGCCATACC
This sequence comes from Pseudo-nitzschia delicatissima, assembly GCA_037355735.1. Lineage (NCBI taxonomy): Eukaryota > Bacillariophyta > Bacillariophyceae > Bacillariales > Bacillariaceae > Pseudo-nitzschia > Pseudo-nitzschia delicatissima. The sequence goes on along the minus strand of CM074778.1, from coordinate 1,049,459 downwards.
TGGCTACGACATTTCGGTTTAGATTCACTGAGCGCCCCCCTCCCCCTTTTTCAAACGAAAACCCTCCATAAACATTCAAGAATCAATCTTGCTGGTAAGAATTACGATCAGAAAGAAGTTTCGAAAAGGCTCTTGCTTCAGACCCGCCGAAAGTCTCACATTACCAAATGCCATAATTTTTGTAACAGTGTAACTGCATGATTCAATGTTGAGATCGATACGGCATCTAATCGCTTGATACCGTGAAGCACGAATCAAACTTCAATCCTATCATCATATGTCTCACGGAACAAGGATCAAGACTAAGCTCTGAATTCGGACAGAAACATACTTTGTGAAACCCGTCGCGTCATTGGCGAAAACGCTTTTCGATTGCAATCTTGACGTCATTGCGAAAACTGCTATTCGATCACCATCGTGACGAATAGGCAACCTTTCAGAGCATAAAATCGTTTGTGAAAGCTTCTCAAAATCCAAACGACAAACCAACAACTCCTAATAATATCCTAATTCTCCACCATGGGCATCGAATCCAACAAACGATTTCTCAACAAACTGGGAACTGCCAAGCAGACTGACAGTGGCCTATACCTCTTTGATTATCTCGGAAAATCAGAACGCGACGCGGCCTTTCGAACATTCAACAGCGACGTTATTCCATGGGAGACAAAACCAAAGCTCTACGGCGAATCCCTGAATCAGCACGCCTATTCCTTTCGAAGCGATCCTACGAATCCAAACGAAAAATCAGAAAGAGTCCCGGATTGACGTTGCTGGATAACCTGTGCTCTTCCATCGAACAAGATTTCGACGTCAAAGTTTACGACGTATACTGCAACCGCTTTGAGGATCCTACGCACAACATCGGGTGGCACAAGGACACCTTTGGGACGCACATTTTTGTCTTGTCGCTGGGATCCCAGCGGACGGTGCAATTTCGGGAAAACTCCACTGGGGACATTGAATCTGTTCGGCCACGAGCGGGAGAAATGTATTTCATGCCGCTAGACCTGAACAAGACCCACCAACACCGGGTTTGTCCCGGGCAGCACGGCGACGGAACGCGAATATCCTTTGTCTTTTTTGTCAAGACACCTAAGTACGCCAAGGAATTCAAGATATCCAAGATGGATAAGTTCATCGGATACATAGAAGACGCATTATCGAATCCTTCTTGAGGTAGTTCGAACATAACACATATACAATAATATAGATATAAGTACACGTAAAATAATGATAGATATATTGTATTTAGAAAGAGAACACTTTAATGGAATTAGCTGTATTATCGAACGCAAAAATGTGTTCCCGAAATTCTTGTATTTGCTATAGATGTATAATCGATATTTTTATCGAATCATTCCTTCATCGATCAAAATGATTGTGATCAAAAATGGGTAGTCGTTACCATCACATTATCGTGCAAGCAGCTTGAAGATTCTCGGTCGAGAGGTTCGCTCTTCCACCCCTGTTCTGTCGTGGCAGCAGCCTTGGTTTGTTGCTCTCGAAATTTGAGCCGCTGTTCTCGACGCTCGTGCAACATATTCACGACACCCTTTCTTCTCTTGATAAACTGTTTGGCATCGCCGGAAATATAGGCTTCTTCGTATTCGTAACCCGCGTCGGGAGGCCCCTGATCTGCCTTGGAATACGGATTGAAATTGTCGCCTTGTTTCTTCCCACCTGCAAATGTAAATCCCTTTCCCAGCGGCGACCGATAATCCAGCTCGCCGGATTCTTTGGCTCGTTTATAGGCATCTTTCAGTGCATCGTGGTACTGCCCGTCTCCGTAATGCATGTCGTAGTGACGCTGGGCATCGTGCCATTTCCCGTCGGGCGGAGCGTGTGGCGCGTAGACCTTTCGATAGTTGGATGGCGGAGGCCGCCTTCGGTTTTTGTTGTACCATCCGTTGGGAGCCGCTGTTCCATTGGCAACGTCATATTGCCTCCGTCGTTCCGTGTCTACCAATATGTTGTAGGCCTCGGTAGCAGTTTTAAAGGCCTTGGTTTTGGCCTCGTCACCACCGTTACGATCGGGGTGAAGGGTCAGGGCAAGCTTTCGATACGCAGTCTTGATTTCCGTCTTGGTTGCCTGATTCGATACCTGGAGTATTTGATAAAAGTCTTTTGTAACCTTGTATCTCGACATGATTGCTGCGTATTGTGGTTCCGAAAGGGCAATGCAATCTACGGAATTCTAGCCGTTGGCCACTCAGACGAGGTTGTCGATGTATTGGAATTTTTGTAATCGGAGAAATCACTGGGTGTTCGCAAACATTCGCCTGTCTTCACCACCCCTTATTCTCCACCGATAGTATTGATTGAATTGCAATGAGAGTATGCATTTACTGGACACTAAAGTTCTCCTCGAATGGAAAGAAAGAACGCATCAATTGTCGCGTTGTCTTTGGAATGCTTCAATACCTCGAGAATAGCAACGAATGTCCTGCAGCAACCTTGCTACTAAGGTCAATTGATGGCGTCACTACCGTAATTATGCCGAGAGTAGCACTCAACAACAGACTTCCTCTTTCGGAAAAGTTGGTTTTGTTTTACAATTTACCTCCGGTGAGTCGATGATGCCGTTGTGCATTCATCACTAAATTCCAAAAACAGCACAACATCATCATCGGCGCTGAGTGAGTCGAGTCACAAATTCTTTTCTTCTGTTTTAGTCGATCTAGTCAATGTGAGGACTCCCAAGGCCATTCAAAATCGGTTCAAGGAATTTCTTATCAACGAGATATTTCTAGTGGCGGTTCAAGAAAGGGCTCTCGATGGGATCGCTTTTTAAATCGGTGATAAGAGGAATTTTATCCCACATCAGTGCCATAATTATATCCATGAGTCCTCAATTGCGAAGAGCAAGGCCTATTAAATATGGAAATATATATGACCGATTTTTATATGGAAATTCTATGCCCAATGTTCGGACACATGATTCTATGGTAGGAGTTGCTACACGGAGAACTCTGCCAAGAGTCAGTCGAGAAATCCCCATGTCTCCGAACTCCAAGACGCGCCTATAATCGGTATGTTGTTCCCGGTACTGAAATGCAATATTTGGAATATCAAAAGAATATTTTAGTGAGACGACGATAGAATGCGTTGACTCTCCTTTCTTAATTTCCTCTCAAGTATCGCTCAAAAAGTTAAACATCGAACCCAAGGAACAATCACTCCACGTTGTACGTTGCCGAAGGGATTTATTGTCGTCATTTCCACGACGTTGATGAAGCCGAGACTAAAATCACATTCCCAACGGAAGAACCGCAGCAGCAGGAAACGAAACAATAATCTCCTTGAGGCTGGTCTGTAACAAGACAGAACCTCACGGTATTCATGATGCCACATTATACCCACGAGAGGAACGTACCAAATACGAAGCAAGACTGCTCATCTCCGGCAACGACACGATCCGAAAGCTTCTCTCGCAATGGGAGGAACAAAGCAGAAGAACACGATGACATTATATCACCTGTTTCCGCAAGCCGACGATCAACGGACGTCCGAGGAATAATAGCTCCCTCACGACGAGACCAACAGTTGATGAGGCAGGTTTCGGGGTTGGATTTGGACGATTTTGACAAGACAGATCCCCTAATGAGAGAGGCAGCAGACGATGAAGGAGGAATAATACTGACGGGGCCAGCTTCCGAAATAGGAGGGATCATCGCTCCGACGAATCGCCAGAGACAGTTGATGAGACAGGTGTCTGGTTTGGGTTTGGAAGATCCGATATTTGGAAAGAATTTAAACCTGGATGACTCCATCACAAAAGAACACGCGTCCTTCTTCTTTGAAGACATGGACATTAACGATATACCCGAAGACATGCGAGACATGTTTTCCCTGGCGTCCGATCGAACAGATGTCGTGGATACAGACCACGACGTGCAATCCTACGACTCGAAATCCCTCGGCAGCATGCCTCCGCTGGGTTTGGAAGAAGCCGCCGTCCCGGAAACAAAAAAGAAGCTCCGCAAGGGCAAAAAACCCCGAAGCAAGTCCCGAGACAAGTCGGGAGGCTCCGTCACCTCGGATCCCAATTACGTGCCTCCGGCACCTGTATTTGTGGCCAAACGCCGAGCAAGCAGATCCGAACGCGGTGACAATAGGAGTGTCACAAGCCACGATCGGGCACTGGCAGTCGACAAGGCTCTTGCGGCACAGGTGGACGCTATATTGTCCATGAACGAGTCCAAACACAGCCGGGATTTTTCCAGTCACAGTCGGGGTTCCTATACGGGTCACAGCCGAACATCGCACACGGGTCCACAGCCGTCCCCTCAAAAAGGGAACCCGACCCAAACCGAGGCGACAAGATTCTCGGTTCTCCGTCAGTTCCAGTGCGTATGTTCCACCCGAGTTTGCATTCGGACGGAATGAGCCAGCGAGGAGAACGACACCTGCCCGAATCGATGGACGAAATATTTGCCAAAACACCGTCGTCGAGCCGACGGGTTAAAAAGAAGAAATCCACGAGATCCACAGAAGAAAAGAAAAAGAAGAAAAAGGCCAAGGGCAAACCACTCAAGGCACCCGTGCCCAAAGATCCAGATTGGGAAGGTGTCATAGTACACAACGACCACAAGCACACAACAAATATTCATATGGGAAATATCAATTACATAACGAGTGCGGTTTGCACCCTCTCGTACTAGTGCCTACATCTCGTTGTGAGACGAGGAGTAGCTGCACCCATCGCCTTATGCCCATATTACATGTACAACAACTTATTTTAGTAGTCGATGCATTAAAACTTGCTTACGTCTAAATTTTTTTATCTAGTGGTAATCATAGTCGTCGTAGACTGTGAAAATCGTGAAAATTGCAGAATCTCTGTCAATTTGAGACAGTGATTCACAAACGTTTCTCCATTTATGTTGTGGGAAATGCGACTTGTGTTCCTCTGAAAATGACCGACCAAGAAAAAAAGTTCCGCGGTTCTCCAACAATTGTATGAAATGTGATGGTTCGCACGTACATTCCACAAATTTCGGGCATGTATCGAAATTATTCTTTCGCCGCAACATTTACAGTTTGATGGTGGCAGGCCCGATGCCTTGCCTTTCATCTGTGCCTCGAATTGCAATTCACAATGACGGACGGGCCCAAATTCTTGATTCCCAATACAGTAAACGAAAATTGAAAAATTCTGTTTTCCACGGTAGCTGGTTGTGTGCCACCCAGCTCTTTGCTTCGATTCCCGCTTCGAATTTGCAATTCAGTTTTTTTCGGAGCAAACCATCAAAGGCCAAAAGAAAATCATTTTTCTAGCCATGAGACAATGGTTGGAATGTTTCTCCGATGCTGCTTTCCAGAAACTTCTGCCGTCGGCATTTCGTGTATTTTCTTGAATTTCCGTCAAGATCAAAACTCTGTCGAATGGCAACCAAAGTAAGCCAACTTATTGTAGCAAGATGTCAACTTCTTTCGGGCAAGGTTGGCCAATATAGCCGAAATGAACCCATCTTCAGAGATGAGCACAAGCTGTCGACTGTTTCAATTTTTTTCGTTTGCTCTGAAGATTCGTTGAAATTCTGACCCAAATTGTTGCCACCATGGTTGCCGGAAACGATGCGAAACCGAGGGAATGAATGAATCCAAGGCGCAATACAGATGCCTTCTGTCGAACCAAATCCTCGTCCGTTCAGAATGAATCAATCATCAAAAGAAGCATCCCATCTCGAATCAATTCCCGAATCCGTGGCATGCCGATGATTTCGAGAATCGTCGAACTAGAAAGCTTCCATCATGTGTGATTCAGTAGGTTAATTCCCTTGTTCCATAGCCATTACAAAGATTCCAGTCATCATTATTGTTTGTTGTAGCCACCATCCACCGACGAATATATGCACCATCAAAGAACATGAACTTATGAAGAACCAAGATCATGCAAGAACCTTGTAACCAAGACCAAGACCCAGCAATAATAGTTCTTTGGAAATTGGTTGTCAGAATACAATCATTCTTCCTCCTTCTCGGAGGGAAGAAACATTCGGAATGATGTCAACGATAGATAGATACCCTTCTTCCCGCATTTGTCGTCGCAAACTCACGTCGAGTCGTGCGAAAGCGTGAGTCTTTTAAAACATCGGCCGTCGCGCGTTGTACATACAAAGTTATTCATGAATCGTAATAATTCGTATGATCGGAGACGACCAAATGGCACATTCCAAAAAACAGATGAACTGCCACATGACCTACATCGGGAGAACGTAACGTGCAAAACGACTGGCTTCATTGTGGAAAATAAATTGAATCGATTCGATTCGTTGCAAGTACGCACAGCACGGCCACCCTACAGGCAGTGGGTTTTGATCGCGACGGTGTGAACGGCCGCAACCTCTGCTGTAAAGCTATTGGATACTTTTCACACACAAGGCCCTATAGTAGGACTATTATTATTTGGAATAGCGCACAGACATACCGTCAAACATTGGTTACTCGAATTACAGTATTGTACTTGTACTCTTCACATTGCTACACTTACTGGTACAATACAACAAAGTGTTGGATTGGCTTGTGTGTGTGTTGTGTGATTCGCAAAAACAACAAGCGAGAAAGTATTCGCAAGCACCAAAAGACTACAATCTCTTCAACAACAACAACAGGGATTGGATAGCGAAGCATTGCTACCATTGGAAGTGACGGCGAACGCAACAACAACAAGCAAGAGGCAGCTCGAAATACTTTGAGAATTTTCATCGGAAATACTATTATTAATACAACAATAACAACATGGAGCTACGAGTGGGAAAGAAATACCGGCTCGGCCGAAAGATCGGAAGCGGTTCCTTTGGTGATATTTACTTGGGGACAAACATGACCACGGGAGAGGAGGTTGCCATCAAGCTCGAGTCGGTCAAGACCAAGCATCCGCAATTGCTCTATGAGAGCAAGATTTATCGAATTCTTCACGGAGGACGTAAGTAGTATATTGAATGGATTGTATGGTTATTTGATGTACTTGTTCTTGTCGTCAGAACTTCCTTGACTTACCACCAATTACATTATATATCTAATTCTATTTGTTTTTGCAGTCGGCATTCCAAACGTTCGATGGTACGGTATCGAAGGAGATTACAACGTCATGGTGTTGGATTTGCTAGGACCTCTCGTTGGAGGATCTGTTCAATTATTGTGGAAGGAGGTTCCAGCTCAAGACGGTATTGATGCTGGCGGATCAGTTGCTCAGTCGATTGGAATATGTCCACACGAAATCCTTTATTCACAGAGACGTCAAGCCCGACAATTTCTTGATTGGATTGGGAAAACGCCAGAGCGTGATTCACATTATCGATTTCGGATTGGCCAAAAAGTATCGGGATCCACGCTCCCACCAGCACATTCCCTACCGCGAAAACAAAAACCTGACGGGAACCGCCCGATACGCTTCCATCAATACCCACATTGGAATCGAACAGAGTCGTCGGGACGACCTCGAGAGTCTTGGTTACTGTCCTGATGTATTTCATTCGCGGATCTCTTCCCTGGCAGGGACTAAAGGCGAATACCAAGAAACAAAAGTACGAACGCATCATGGACCGAAAAATGTCCACCAGCACCGAACAGCTTTGCAAGGGATACGCGACGGAATTCCGATCGTATTTCGAATACTGCCGAAGTTTGCGCTTTGAGGACAGGCCCGATTATGCGTACTTGAAGCGACTCTTCAAGGAGCTCTTTTACAGAAAGGGCTTTCAATACGACAACATGTTTGACTGGACCGTTTTGAATTTGCAGCAGGAACGATCGCGGGCACCCCCGGAACGTCCCACGGATCATCCCAGCCAGAGGGCTTCGGAGCAGGAAAAGGCCTATGAATCGGAACGAAAGCCGGCGCCCGACGAAAAGGAACGGAGTCGAAGCGGAGGCGAGGACCAGCGCAGCGCGTCTCGCTGGATACGGTGGACGACAACAACCCTCGGAACAGAACCGCTCCCAACAAAACTTGTCGGCACAGGGCTCGAATCAGGGTGGGCGATAAACAATAAAATGATGCGCGCGTGAATGCAAAAAGAGGCAGAATTCTTTTTTTGTTTGAAAAAAAAAAGGAACAACAATTGCTTTCGTTGAATGAATGAAAGGAGGAAAACGCATTTGTACAGAGAAATCACGGTGTGGAAGAACGCTCCGAGATTGGCACACACTAAAGAAGAAAAAGAATCCAACAACATTTCAAAACCGATAGGAAAATATCACGACGGGCATTTGGTATTGCTACATAACTTTCGCCGGGAAGGCGTGCCCCAAGTGCTGTCTGCTGTTTTGAAATGAAGTTAGTTGGTCAGAACGAAGAACGATATGATGATTATGTGTATCGATTGTATTAAATTTATTTTGATTTGTAAATAAATCACTTTATGACTGATGATACGACTATGAACTTCTATGATAGAATGAGCACTGCCACAATGTAGTTTGATATGTACAGTTCTAAAATGTTTTATTGTTCTAAATGTTTTGATTTATGAAAGTCGTGCGAACAATTCCAAAACCAAAAAGCTCTGTCGTTTTCCCACGTGAAATGAAATATGGTATCATTTTTCACTTAGAAAATATCGTCCAACGAATCCGACGACCAGGAGCACAGATTTTTCAGTTCCAAATGTTGGTCTTCCGTCACATCAATGCCTTCTTCTTCTTTTCCCCAGTAGTATTGGTCGGAGCTCTGTCGAGCGCTCGGCGATGGAATAGGTCGCAAGATGCTTTTCGGGTGTTGGTCGAAGTGCTGCCGCAATCTTGCTGGCAGCAGTCAGTGTTCTCGGAGAAGGACTCGGCATCAAGGGCCTCTTGCGATGGTTGTTTTTGTATTTCGGGTGTGTTGGCGTTGCGTTTTGTATGGGTGTTGGTGTTAGATAGTGTCGCGAGGACGGAAGTGGTGGGAGTTTCTGGTGACAAGGCTTTTCAATTCCTTCTTGCCAAGCAATAGCGGTTGAGTAGGGGAGTTATGGATATCGTCTGTTGCAATGCTTTCAGTATCCAAGAGACTAATGTTTCGGGGATCCCACAATATGTCTTCTTGAACCAATTTATCGTTCACTATCGAGTCGGAATACGTCCTTGTTCTTGAATCTGGTGTGTTTGGACTTTTTCCGTTGCTTCGGAAATTTGGAAGTGATTGACGCCGAGAATACTGTCGTGTTGTGAGAATTGCATCCGAAAGCAATTGTTCTTGTGACATGGTGCGGTTTCTGGATAATCCAATATCCAAGTGCCGTGGGGACTTGTGAATTTTGCTTATGTTTCGATTTTTTCTTCCTGCTACATAGGAGTCAGAGTGGGTTCTCGTCCTTGGAAATGGCCAGGTGGCAATTTGAGCAACCTTTCGCAGTGGAGTTGCTCCAGTCGTCCTATCGACACCTTTTGGCTGAATATTATTTGGAGGAGAGCTATTGGAAGATTTCTGGTGGTCACTTGGAAGGATAGTTTGGTTTTTGGGACTCGTGCTGTGAGTCAGGGAAGACAGATTGCTTGCGTACACGTCGGAAACAACATTTTCCGAATCGGAATAGATACGCCTCCGCATTTGATCATAAGCATTGGATCGTGTTTCTGTCTCTTCACTTGCTGTGGAAGCTTCCTCTACGGATTGTACACCGTCAATATTCAAGGGAGAAAGCTCACGAAAGTCATAAGCACGATCGATAGCAGCGTCCTGCTGGGACGACGGGCTATCCGTTTCGTCATTATCACTTTCGCTCTCATCTTCATCTTCATTGATTCGGTATGTATTGGCGTTGATAAACATAGGGGTGCGTCGGAATGACATATGGTTCGTGTTTGGGTAGGTATACATCACCGCCGATGCGTCCTCCGTAATATCGCTCATTCCACTAGTAACGCTGGAATCGTCCAAAACCAGACTTTTCCCACGGAGCATCATCGCTCGAAAGTTTTTGGGATCACAGGGCGATTGGATCATTTCTCTATTTGAAAACGCTGTGGATGGTCGACTCATGACTAATGCCTTTTGTCGGATGAGCATGCTCATTCCCGTCCTCACGTTGTTTCGGGAACTCCGAAGGGAAGCAATCGTCTCGGCATCGAGTTCATAATTTTCTTCTTCTTCGAGGAATCTATCTTCAAGCATCTCTTCGTACTCGGCAACCGTATTGCTCGACGAACGGAACAAGAAGGAATTCTGTCGAATCGTCCGTGGCAGTTTTCGGACCTTTTTGAGTAATTTCTTCACTTTTAGCGATTGTTTCGAAAATTGCAGGCCTCCCTCTGTTTCGTCCTCAATTGATTTGGTTGGTGTCATTTTGGTTTTCTCGGACATTGTTACCGCAATCGATCGCGTTCGGCAAGCTGGCATTCGCGACGACGGAAGAATTATCTTCTTCGGCTTCAAAGGATGGCGTCATGAGGAGATCATCGCCGTCGGCAATCGCGTTGTTTGCCGGGCTAGAGATTAAATCTCTCCTCGAAAGCATGGCGCTGATAATCTCTTTCTGAATTTATCAAATAATGTATATATGTGTGTTGTGTTTGAGTTTGTGTCGTGTATTGACCTAGCACACTATTGCCAAAGTCTGGTTGCTTCAACTCGTTTCTTCGCTTCCATAAGTGACATAAGGTTTTGCAGGTGAAAGCTGATGCTACAGCTGTTGGATGAGGTGACAAGATTGTGAACGGAAAGGGATTTTTTTGCGAATGGTCGCCAAACGGTATTTTTTTCGAGCACGCATCGCTTAATTCAGTCGTGGACTGATTGAAGAAAAAATCAAAGCACGATCAAGACCTATTTTTGCCTAAACTCACGAAATGTGACTACGATTCTTTCATGACAAAAGAGATGCCGACAACCATTACCATGAAAGCCAAGTTCAACATAGTACATACCACTCTATCTCATTCATTATTCATACCATCAATAGAGATGAAAATGGGATCTGAAATGTTACTGTACGCCAGCAGCATAGTTGAAGTTGTGCTGGTCTCCCGCGTTGCCCATTTTCAATGTCACATTTCATGTTTTCCTCGAACAGAATTGGGGTTTGCGGTAGTTCTATCATGTAAAAGAAAGGAAGAATATGGATGATGTTCACATACATCGATTAGAACGGAAGAAAATGGATCAAGTTCATATGCATTAAGCAATCCATATAATCTTGCGACACTTGATTGAATCTTCATCAATTAAATGTAGCGAAGAACATTTTCAATGCAAGGGAGAATTGCATTGCATTTTCTTTTCGATCAACAAGCATTCACACCAAACGATACGATAAACGTGAAAGTTGCTGCTGCCACTCGATTGGTACTACTTCTACTGTCCGCAGAGTATCGCAATTTTCAACAAGTGCTGTTGCTTCCAAGTTCTGACGAAACTTCTCGACTGATGTAGAATTCAACATAAATGTATTTTTTTCCTGTCGACTTTTCATCTCATACAAAAATACTTCGAAACTTTAAAGAATGATAATCTATTCATTATGCTGATATTATAATGGGTATTGTCGACATGTCTAAAAAATGTTCTTGTAACGCGACCGCGGAGTTTCTTCGATATGATAAGATCGCGAATTGTATCCCTAGCATCGAAAATTGGCAAATGAAAGGGCAACCTTTTGTACCAAATCTGTAATATAGCTCCCAATTCTGGCAAGAAGCTTATTTCGCATATGCCGATACGTATTCCAGAACCCCCGTCTTGGAATTCATTCTCGTCTTCTTGATCTGTCGGAGTTGCTTCTTCGACATGGCCTTGAGCGTTGATTTCAGCTTTCCGGTATTGAGTTCCTTGGCAGACTTTTGTGCGTTCTGGAACTCGTTCTCGGCTCTTCGGCGTTCGTTCTCCAGTCGTCGTTCCTTCTTTTGGACCTTGGAGAGACGTCGCTCTTCTCGGAGTTCGGCTTGCAATTCCAGAGCCTCCTTGCGAGCAAGTCTTTCTTGCTGCCGTTCTTCCCACGTCTTAATTTGGTTGTTCGTTTTGGTTTTAACCAAGGTGGAAGCTCGCTTTTGCGGACGGACCTTCCAGGATCTTCCAGAAACATTCCGGCCTTTGGTCTTTGGTTGGTCGAGCATTTTGACGATATCTCCCTTCATGAGCGATTTCTCTTCCACCTCGTGGACGAGCGGGCCGTTGCCGTCGGCGTCCTTGAATACTCCCGAACTGCTGGTTGTTGTCGCCATGGTTATTTTCTATCTATATAAAGGTGCAATTAATTGGACTTCTAAAGGAATGTATTGAATTCAATTGCCTTTGGCGTCCTGAATTCTCGTCGAGGTGTTTTTTTCTTTCTCAAAGTCGCAACTGCAACACGACCGAGGTTCCTTTCGGTCGTTTGACGAGCAACATACGGTTACGTTGGTTGGTGGGAGGAGATACGAACGATTGGCGGGTGCACAGACAGACGCTTACTTCCTAAAGAGTTATTGATTACCTTGATTCTCCCTCACGTGCTCGATCCATACTACTCATGCTTCCATACTGTTTTTGAAGGAATGATTTTGGTTTTTAGTACACATTTTCGTACGTAGACAGCAATCAACATATGTCCACAGATGGATCACTTCGGATTTCGCCGTCTTTGAGTCTTCCGGAATGAAAGAAAGAACATCGGTACAAGAGTTTTGCTTCCTTCCATCACGAAGAAAAATCTGAACGGAGTCGACCGTTTTGACACCGGAGGCACCGAGGGATTTTTGTTCTTTTCGAGCGAAGATTGATGTTTCAATTCTTTTCTTGCTGTGCCCATCGCGTAAATCACCTGTAATTTGTAGTTTCGACCGAACCAGAACCTTTCATTCTCTTAATACACAATTGTTTGCGGAGTAGACTGTACATTTCATTGTTGCAAACTCAGTAATTAACCATCGAAGAACAAACCAACACACTTGTTCGATACTCCCACTGGAATTTATTCTCAAAACTATCGACTCCACCGATTACCAAGCCACAGAAAAATCGACCGCTCGAGACTTTCTTTGTTCAGATCCAAGCTAAGCAAGACTTCGCCGAACACCTGTGGGGATTCGACAAGAGAGGTTTCGACGCAGCTTCGAAACAACATGCACATAACGCAGAGTGTAGTACAGTTGCAGTTGTGTTACCACTTTTGCAATTGTTTGCTCCTGGTTGGCTTTTTGGGAGGTTGTGTTTCCTTTGTTCTGGCACTGATGACACTATACGGTGCCATCGGGATACGATCGGCCTTCTTCATGAGCTTTTCCGGATTTTTTGGGCTAGTGAGAATGATCATGCCGCCGTGGTCGTCACTGATTGTTGCGGAAGAAGATATGTTCTTGTCGGTGCACGAAGAAACCTAGACACCGCCAAGTCAAGCTCTCCGACCTCGCCGTCGAGACACGGAAGCTTCGCAGCGCAAGGCAAAGATTCTTGTAACTCTTGTACGCACGATTCGTCGTGTTCAATTTGTTTGCAGAACTTTGAAATCGGCCAAGAGGTCTCCCGTGTTTCCCATTGTAAGCACGCCTTTCATTCGGACTGTTTGAGGACATGGGCGCAGAAAAGTACAACGTGCCCATATTGCCGACAGGACATGGAGAAAGCTATTCCTCCCAAAGAGGAGGCCAAAACCAACCGGCTCAAGCTTCCGGGGGCACTGGGGAATCTTTGACGGAGCCCTCGATTCCATCTTTGATCTAGCGTCATGATGTGACAGTAGATATCGAACAAGTCTGCTAGCAATTTGAACATAACTTCCTGACTTGTTGGAGCACGTCTCCGAAACTCCCATTATTTTAGGTGATGAGAATGACAAGACAGGGGCAATCTTCGAAATCAGTCACTACCTGCACGTATACAGTACCTCTAGAGAGAAACTAGATTCTATGGTACACACGCAAAAGAATAAAATAAAATGTGTATCATTACTATTGAAATACTTTTTGATGCTTTTAATACGCATGTCGACATTTTTCACAATTGTATCGAGAGAAAACTCGATTCAATCTTTCGTTTGCAATGTAACATAGACCACCACAAATCCGAACCCATTCCATCTGCGTGCTGTATCTAGAAAGATTTGTTTTCGTTGATTCGAATTATCACTGACCCTTTTCACCGCGGTTATTCTCGTTACACGGTTATCGCTGCTGCCCCTGCATCTTCGGTGTTTGGAACACTGACATACCCCGTCGGACGGCCGTTGGTCTCGCTGCTGGCGCTGGTAGATGAGGTGCTCGATGTGGCAAACCGCGATTGCAGAATGTACAGCATGAGCGATAAAATTGTAACCTCGGAAACAAACTTGATGGCCACGTAGGTGTCCCACCAGGGATGCGAAAAGGCACGGGCAACCGTGTGCTCCTCCTTCCAGTACAAAAAGACAAAGACACAAAAGACGGTCTCCGAGGGCGGCTCGAGTGAAAAAGAACAAGTTTCCCGTCACCGTAATCCAGACAATTCGTTTCACCTGGCTGTCCGTCGAGACCTGGTTGATCGCCCCCAGAGTCTTGAGGACAGTCTGAAAACGGTGCGAAAAAATGGTAATCTCGCAGACGCAGACGATCGAGACAACCGCCAAGAGCACCGAATTGAAGAGAATCATACCCTCTGTGGTATAGAGGCCAAAGCCAAATCCGGCAATGTTGGCAATCTCCAAAACCTACCAAGAAAGATACCAATACCAAAAAGGTAAGCATGGGAAGCGAGCGCCGCGAGGCGGGATGAAAGTACTTTTTGAGAATGTCGGCCCAGTACACCAGAATCAAGATGAAAATGCTAAACAATGACAGACTCCCCGCCGTCAACACAACCTCGGAAAGGAATGCCCCGAGCCACGCCGGATGCTCTTCGTCAAACGCGAAAATCGCCACGGGCGTGTAAGCTGGGAGTCCAGACCGTGGCCGGAATCAAAAACCAAATGGCCCGAAAGACGGACGTCAACAGAATCAAGGAATAAAAGGCGGTAACGACCGTCGTTTCCGATCCCCTCTGCGCGCGGGTCCAGGACATGCGTCTTGCCGCAAAGAGAGCGGTAATCAAAAAGGCAGCTCCAAAGGCAAAGTCCATGTCCTGTTCCTGCGAAGTGACACCGACAAAGATGCCACTGTCAACATCCGCATCTTCCGCTGTTGACGTGGTATTTCGTCAGCTCCTCGAGGAATCTCGATATATATTCTTTCATCATGGCTTTTTTTCGCTTCAAGTGATCGGCAAATTACGATTGCCCCGAAACAAAACTCTGCGGTTGCCCGAATCTCTTCCCTCCCTCTGTTTCGTTCTTTCAGAAAATACAACCAACCCAGAAACACAAGGAGATCGTCAAAAGGCTTTTTATTGAGTAGTTAAAGAAACTCTTCTGCAGATGGGGTGATTGCAGTGGTGGAAGACGAGACTATTAATTGGGATGATGATCCTTCTGTTCGCCGCATACCTACCAGCACAAGCGAGGAGAAATACTAGCTAGGGTAGGACTGTGTCGAATCAATCATCAATCACGCCGGTGACACTACCATTGAGACGGGGTGAAAAATACCTATGCCAAGGTCGGAAGGCAATAAAGATTCTCTTTGAAAAATCAAGAAAGATTTTCGAAAGGAATTCATAACTGCTCTCGATTTTTATGTGTTCAGTATTTTATAACAGACGATTACATTCTCCATCCCAATATCATACTTTCCCGCGAGCACAGGAACCTTGCTGGCGCTCGCTCCCGCTCAAAGCTAAAGAAATCGATGTCATCGTGTTGTTTCTGCGGGACCCAACCGACGAGTGACTGTACGGGCGAAGTGCAGAACCACCTTTCGATGCCAAACTGCGATTTGATAGAGTTTCAAAACAAAACTCGAAGTTGCTTGTTGTATTCACATTTATTATTTACAGTAGTTTATAGTATTATACATGATCTCTTTGCTAGCCCATTCCACAGTATTCCATTAGTCGCCTTTCCGTAAGAATCGATTTCTGTCGGAAAACTTTTCGAGCTTTCCTCCTCCTATGGAAACTGAATAGAATCTTCTTCGTCGTCGTCATATTCCTCGTCCGTAGAATTCTCATTTCTCCCAAGGACGTCGACATAGTCGTCGGTAAAGTTTTCTTCGACCTCTATATATTCTTCCACCAAGTCCTCTACCAAATCGTTCAAATCATTCAAATCTGGCAATAAAAGGTCTTCTGGTGACGTTGGTTCAATGGTGGGTCGAGGCTGCCGACGGTTGGAAGGATACTTGTCGGAATTCTGGTGGGACTTATTGTGGGAGCACTCGTGGTAAACTTTGGAAGGAGTCCTTGCGTCATATTGCTTCCGATATCGAAGAAATCAAACTAGAGGATAAAAGGGACCCTCCATTTCTCCTTTTTAAGCAAGCAGAAAAAAAGCGGGAATGCAGAATGAAAATGTCAGCACCAGCAATTGGCGTGGCAATGATGATTCTCCTGACGAAAAGATGGCAAAGTCTTCGTCGAGTCCCTTGGTCATGTCACTTCCGATTTCGAAGAAATCGACTAGAGGATAATAGGGACCCTCTTGTTGTCCTTTTACATCAACAAAAGAAACGCGGAACAGCACAACGAGAATGTCAGCAGCAGTAGCTGGGAAGGAAGCTGCACTTATGACGGGAATTGCCGAAATGGTGACCAATTCCTCGACAGGCTCCTTTTCGTGGTTCATTCCCAGCGTCATGTCGCTGCCGACGTCGAAAAAGTCCACCACCGGGTAGTAAGGTCCCTCGACACCGCCTATAAAATACAGTGAGACATGAATGGTCGTACGCGACGAAACGAATGACGAATACAACAAATGTTACTTACGGGGATTCTGCTTGACAAATCCACCCATATTCATATCGACCACCACTTCCTTTTGGGTAATCTTGATGGCACTTCCGTCCTCGTCGGTACCGTCTTGCAGGTCGAGAATCAGCATTTCGTCGTACCATCGGGCGACGTTTTCGTCACCAAAATAAAACTGAGAAGTCAGCTTTTCGGTTCCATCCACAAAGACCTTGAAGTGAATGTGGGTAATGGGCCGCGACTGATAGATTCCAGGTCGGTAGGTTCGAAACTCGAAAGAACCGTTGGCGTCCGTTCTGGCCGTCCCAAAGTAGGAAAAGTCCTCTTGGAGTTCGTGCCCATCCAGATCGTCTCCCGGATGGAAGTAGTTTCCATTGTGATCCGCGTGCCAGAACTGGACTTGGGCATTGTCCAAGGGCTCTCCGAGGTCGTTGAGCAAGAGGCCGTCGAACAAGAGCTGGGTATTGAAGGATGCTCGAGGTAGTAGAGGATGGGACATCCTGTGGAAAGTCCAATCGTTTCGGCACCGAGTTCACTCAAGAGGGACAACTCCTGAAGCTCTCGCCGCCGCTGTCGAATCAGCTCGTCGGGCACTCCGCACGAGGCCCCGCGGCCAATGAAGTAGGAGTTCCACAGCAAGAGTGAAAGAAGATTTTTGGGAGTAATCGACAGTCATGGTTGTTGGTGATTTTGTTTCTTTCAAATTGTGAGCAAATAAAAATTATGTGACATAGTATGTCTCATTTCTCGACAAAAATGAACAAGCGTGACGGACTGCCTAATCCAAGGGCTTCTATGTAGTTCATCGTGCCTCGGCGATAACCAACCAACGTCGGTGATGGGTGACAATTTGGCACGATCCCAGATTCGAAGCAAGCGGGACAAAGACGAAGCACACTCCGAATGCAATGCGTAGTTCGCAGCGTTATTTGTAATGAGACTCACGACTCCAGAAAAAAGTTTGAAATGAAAAAGCGAACTCTTCCAAACTTAATCCCCCGTGCTTTAAACGACTTGTTTTGATTTTTAGGACTACCAAGGGCCTGCCAACGGAACAATACTTAGGGTGAGACTCGACCAAGCCGGTTCTCCCACCAAGAATCAGGGTCCCCACGATGGTTGTGCCGTACAAAAGCCATGCAGTTTTGTGACTTGTGAAGCACGACAGATTCAATTTCGCACGACACATGAGAAAAAGGGCGGGATGACGTGGGACTAGTCCCGCTTGGTTTAGTTCGTGATTAAAAGGAACTACAATAGCGTTAGAGATACAGTCACGACTCAGATCGAAGAATACCCAAACGCCGCGTGGTGCGTGTCAAAAATTAGTGCTTCCTTCGTGTATGTCAACGAAAAGAACGTGATCGAAGACGAAAAAGACCGCCAAGACGCACTATCGATCACGCTTCGTTTGTTCGCTGGCCTCATGGTGCACAAAATTCTGACCGAATCAAAAATCCTATCGTGTGTGATTGCAATATCCAATACTAAATTTATCGTATCTTTCTGAAAACTAACAACCATGAAGTTCCTTGGTAAGTTCGGTTCTAATACCACTGATAGACGCCGCAAGAATACTGTTCATCGACAATGGACACGGCGACGAAACGAAGGAAAAAGAAGTAGCCGTTGAGGCCATTTTTTCGCTTCGGCGAAGCGAACGATAATTCGGTGATATTTGCAATATTTTTCCATCAATTCATCCACTCATGCTCGCTGTCTCTCTGCTTGGCAACTCTCGTGATTCTCGCTTTGATCGCATGGCAATTGTACCCTAAAATCGATCCTTTCATGATTCTACTTGCACAACTGTCATTATGGCGCGCTTCTTTCTTCTTTGGACCCATGAACCTTGGCTTCTTGTCGTTCTGTTAGGCTGCGCTGCTCTCTTGTCTTCGTTGATGACCTCTGCGGTTGTCAACGCTGGGACGTCAAGCATTAAGATGCACAAACGCTCCGATGAGGAGATGGTGGACTGCGCATTTGAAGCGCGAACGTGATGCCCTTTACAATGTCTTGCACATGACCGAATCGGATGAGGCCAAGAGCCGCAACCTTCGTGCTTCCAATGTGAACGAAAGCGAAAACACCATTATTAAGGACTATGGAAATGCTCAATATTACGGAGTTATGGAAATCGGAACTCCTCCCCAGTCCTTCCAGGTGATTTTCGACACGGGATCGTCCAACTTGTGGGTTCCAAAGGTCGGCTGCACACACTGCGGACTTCCCTTTATTTCGCACAAGAGCAAGTACGATGATTCCAAGTCTTCGACGTACGAAGCCGACGGAAAGAAATTCGAAATCATGTACGGAAGCGGCAGCGTGGAGGGATTTTTTCTCCAAGGACGCAGTCACCATTGGTGAGGACATTGTCTTGGACTGCTGTCGAATTTGCCGAAGTCAGCGACGCCGGAGGTCTCGGCATGGCCTACAGCATTGGAAAGTTTGACGGAATCTTGGGAATGGGTTTCACCTAGCATTAGTGTCGGAGGCGTTCCCTACCATTTTTGAGGAAGCCATCAAACAAAACAAGGTCGATCAGCCCATCTTTGCCTTTTATTTGGGAGACAATGCCGATGGCGAATTGACCTTTGGAGGATACTGATTCTTCCAAGTTCGAAGGCGATCTCGAGTATGTCAAGCTCGAGTCTGCCACCTATTGGGAAATTGCACTTGATTCGGTTTCGGCGGGAAGCTACACCATGGACGGACACATTACGGGAATTGTAGATTCCGGAACCTCCTTGATCACCGGACCTCGGGCCGAAATCACCAAGCTTGCTCAAGCCGTCGGAGCGACCGCCAATATTGTGGGAGAATACACCATTGACTGTGCCAAGGTTCCAGATTTGCCCGATGTCGTTTTCACCATTGGCGGAACCGAATATTCCATTCCCGGAGAAAAGACCATTATCAAGGCGCAAAACACTTGTTTGTTTGCCTTTATGGCCCTCGACATTCCGGCGCCCGGCCCACAGTGGATTTTGGGAGATGTCTTTATGCGAGAATATTACACGGTCTTCAACTACCACGACCAGACCATTGGATTCGCGAAGGCCAAGTAAATTACTCTTTGTATAATACAACATGCACGAAATAGGTGAAATGCGGAGGTCATCCAACTCCGACGACAACCGAATTACATTTTTATATAATTTATATATAATCAACGTAATGTTTTTTAACTATTGAAGGTGTTCGTTCTACTTATTTTTGTAATTTATAAAGGCTGTAGGATAACGATTCATGGCAAATCGCTTGCCATGATCCACTTCACAGTGATCAAAATAATCGTTCGAGGAAAACTAAATTTGTTGTGAATATCTATTCCTGTTGGCAAAAATTTCGCAATTCCTCGCGTTTCGTTTCTCCAAAGGATATGCTATCGAGATATCCCTCTACGGAACCGTATTGCTCCCGCGTCCATTTTAGCGTCTCTTCCATGGCTTCTGCTGGGCTTCCCCGAAAATAGCTCCAATCGATCATGGAAGACGACGATTTGTCGTCGCTGTCTTTGGTTTGGTTTGGAGACTCTCCTATTAATTCTCCCGACAGTGCATAGGCATCAACAATCGAGATATCACTGGAATTTTCTTGTAAAATAGTTTGTAAAAGCATCGCCATAATTCCCGTCCTATCCTTTCCCTTTTGGCAGTGAAAGATCACCGGTGCTCCTTTGGATTGCAGGCAGGCCTCGAGGGCAGACGCCAGTTGCCTGCCGCCCGTTTTCATCATGAGCACATACAACAACGGAAGTCCTCCTCTCTCCTAAGTGCCTGGCTGCGGCACGATCGAGTGCCCCACCGGAAAAGGCTGTTTGTAACGTCGCCTTTATTCGTTCCCCAGCGTCCATTGTTTCAATAGCCTCGTCCCAAAAGGCATCGACGTTTTCCAAGACGGGAATTTTCAGGAATTCGACACTGGAAGAATCATAAAACATGTTGGAAGCTTCGGTGCGAACCCTTTGACCTTTTCGAATTTCGTCGGCATTTCGTAAAGTCAATGACTATGGCCAGGGGTGCATTCAATGCTGATCCGTTCAGCAAGCCTTCCGCGTCTTCTTCAGTGAGATCGTCCAGTGTCGCCGATCGATAGAGATTTGAACCGGGAACCACCGGACGCAAATTCTTGATGGATTGTACGCTTGTGTTTTCAATGTTCGTCGCATGTAGCGCCGTAGTAGATGACAATCGAAGCTCAGAAGAGGAGGGAACGATTACAAGAGCCTGCGTCGTTGCCATTGCCAAGACGACAACGAACCATGATAGGATTCTCACACCACTAAACGCCGGTGAAGATCTCATCTTATGGATTCCACAATACAGAGATGGTTGGCTGTCGGTATGGGGAGTGTTAGATATGCAATATTCTTCTCCCGCCATTGTGTTATTTCCACTTTTTTCTCATTTTGATGAATAATTAAGAATGAGAAACATTCGTCAGAAAAAAGTGACATGGTATTTTCAAAATCCGGGACTCAATCGATTGATTCATTCCACAGTTTGACCAAAAATTTCGCTGGGCGCGCTCGACAAAATTGGAACCCCCTATCCGTTGGGAATCTATGAAGATTGGATGGGAAATTCGGCAAACACGAACAACATAGAAAAAATGATGTGTGCAAGAACTCTTCAACATTCTTGTGATTACTACTACTTTATCGAACAAACGCGAAAGCAATATACATCGGGTCAACTGCCTTCGAACTTCGTCAACAACTCTAACCTCTTGGCATCCGCATCAAACAAGCAAAAGTACCTACCAACGTCGGAATTGGAATCATTATAGCGGCAGTAGAATGCGGTATTACGGAATCCTGTACGTTTCATGGATTTGTGATTTATTTTCGAAGCGGAAGCTCTTTTCCAATTCGATATTTCCTCTGACCATTCCTCTTGTTTGTTTTTCTCTCCGCTATAGTTCGTATCCACACGGCGGCTGGGCCATTACGGGCCTGACGGTCTCGTCCATTTGCGCCCTGGGTGCCACCATGTATGGAATGGCTTCCTGCCGCATGTTTTATATTGACTACATGACCGATCGAGGAGACTTTGGGGACTTTTACAGGGATCCCACGGCCGACGGAGATCCCGTGTTGCAGCGGGTGGGCGCGGGTCTCTTTAGTTGGTTGGTACCCAGCAACGAGGACCGCAACGGCGACGAAAAGCTGGATTGGACGGACGGCCAGTGTGCGGGATTTTCCCAGAGCCAGCGGGAATTCTTCAGCGACATTATTTTTGAGGTCTCGAGAATCTTTGCCATTATTGCGGTCTTGGGTGGAATGTGCGTGGTCTTGAGTATCTTTTTGTTGTCGTGCATGGCCATGAGAAGATTCCAGATTTGGATGCTGAGTTTTCGTGTTATTTGGTATCACGGCCATGACGGGAGCGACCTTTTTGGTATTAATGAGCCAGCTCTGTAACGACCTGGTGAGCTACCAGGATGAGTCTTATACGACGGAATGCACGATCTGATCAGGGAGGATTGGTGGTGATTGCGGCGGCGATTTTCTGGGCTGTCGCCTTTTTGATCAGTGTCGTGTATATCAAAGATCCCAAACGGGATTTGGGCATTCGGGACGGGACAAATCACAAACAAATTCGACACGCGAGCGGAAGAGCGACTGCGTCGAGAGGCGGAACGACGCGTGAAGAAGGAACAAAAAAAGCAGCAACGAAATCAAAAGAAACGGGGAAAGCCTGAACAAGCAGATGTCGAAGAGGGAAGCTTTTTAGAAAGCTTACGACGAAATGATTCTGTTCAGATCTCGAATTGCACAATTCATAATATTTGCTACACCAGCCCGCAGTTTCTGATCAAACAATTTATCTCTGGGTCAATTTGAATTGCATATTTTCGAAGGAAACTATTTCAAATCAGATTCAACAAACTGCGTGAGCTATTCTCGATTGCATCGGCCGCATGACTCAGAAAAAATTGTTATCGCAGCCCCAAGATGACGGATGCCAATAGAGCATCTCGATTCTAGATCTCAAAGTTTCGTGGGTTATACGAGTACCCACTGCATTCCTCCCTTTTTCGGATCAGAAATATTGTCATGATTGAATTTATTTGACATAATGCGATCATGGTCTGACAACACCATTTCCAATTTCGGAGTTACTGTATTTTAGTTTATAATGCTTTGCAATTCATAGATATTACCTAGGCGAATTCGCAACAAATTTACTTTTCAAAATATACCACTTCGTCGTAGAATTCTCTTATCACTGGATTACAGTCAAAAAATGCTTTAAGTAAAACATTCAAAATTGTGCTGTTATAACAATAAGGTACAGTTGTATCATAAAATACTCTAGGTTCTATAGGATTTTAACGTTCGGCAGCGTTTTCGACTTCCGTAGAAACGCTGTTTGTGGCTTCTATTTTCTCAAATGTCAGTTTCATGGAGCGGATTTCGCTCACATCGAACCACTTTTGTGAGCCCCGCTTCGTCCCCACAATCCATCACCTCGTTGCACATATGCGCAAGCCATGCCGAGTGGCAGACAACCGCGAGGTTTGATTCTTCTCGTTGCATCAGAAAATTCGTAAGGAAATCGTAGATTCGGTCTCCTTTGGCTTGCTCCGTCTCGAATTTTGTTGCGTCAAACAAGGAGTCCTCTTCTGTAAACTCGTGCGCCAGCTCCAACTCGGGAAATTGGGCTTGGATTTCGGAAAGCGTGCGACGCTTGTTGCAAACCAAATATCCGGTTTCCTCCCGGCATCCCTCGTGGGCCATCCACTTGACCGTGTCCGTATAGTCGGCAAAACTCAGCTTGGCTGTTTCAATAGCCCGCAGGAGCGGAGAAACAATCACTACTTCGGGTTTCAGAGTTACCGCCTTCTTTCGTTGGTTTCGGCATTGGTTCTTGCCCAATTCGGTCAGAGGAGAGTCGACAATTTCTGGTCGAACCCACGGATTGACGGAAACATCCGAACTGAAAATGTCGGGGCGAACTCCCGCGTCTCTCAAAACATCCCCCAACAAATTGTGGTATCCCTGCCCGTGTCGTTGAAAGTGAACAATCTTTGTTGCCACAACCTTCGAGTCCACTAAATTATCCACATTTTCGAAATCGATTGATGTCCAATCCAACAATTCGGCCCGAATCTTATAGTTTCGTGGCATTGGCGGCGTCAAGCCGTCTTCCACACTCATCATTTGTGCTTTTTCGCGGAGCAAATCGGCTTCTGTCCAGGCCGCGTTTGGTGACACACTTGTTGTGGCCTTTCGCTGGGAGAGTCCGTAGGCACCCGTAGTCAGCCTTGCGACCAACAGTACAAAGAACAACCGAGGCGCCATTGTCTATTGGAGAGTTTGGTGAAATGAGAACAAATTACAACTCGAATTTGTCCAAACATGGTTTTTCTTTTGCAGATTCTCGTGTTTTCTCCTTACGTCGGCATGAGAATCCATCGTCATCGATGGTCAAGATTCCCATGGGAAAAAAGTCATTCGTTTCTACTCGTGACTAAAAAGAGACTAAACTAGTTCTATGTGCATTTAACGGATACACTACAAACTGTACGTACGTACGTGTAAGTAGCGCGCCGTAATTAAATCGCACACAAAATACCTTCACGTGTCAAATTTCACGCCTCCCGCTTTTAAAAGTTCGGAAGGATTTTCAAAAAATGATCGCAAATACTCTATTGGACGAGATATCGTAGTGTACGGGCTAACTCGTTCTTCCCCCCAAAAGGAATCAGAAAATCAGATGGTTGAAGATACACATCTTCTTATTTCACAACACATACCATCGAGAACAAGCCAAAGGCAGTCGTTGCCGATAGCATTATTTAAAAACGATTCTCACATCTCTGAATCGTCGGGTAACTGCTCGTACATGCGACTTTCGCTGTAGTTGTTTGACTCGAACATAATCTCGATCACAAGTCGATTGATTACCTCGTCTGCACGGGTGTCACACAGTCCTACAAGCATGGCGCTCGGACAGGATTGCAATGCGCAACGGCGGAAGAGGCCACTGCAATCTTCTCGCAATGACGATTCTTTGAGTTCAACAACTCGTTCGGTTGGCCGTATGTGTGTCTTGGCCATTGCCATTGCATCCATGGCCACCCATGCTCCTTTGGCAAGCGCCAAGAGCATCAACCGCAACCACCTCCGTCACAACATTGCAAATCTGAGAGGCGGCGATATCGGTGGAGGCGAGATCAACGACAAAGATCTCGACGAGTATATTGACTTTCTGTTGGCCTATGCCGACGACGAGGCCACAGAGGCGGACAATCCGCTCTTTAAAGACCAAGATGTGGCACCCCTTTTGGGCTCGATCGAAGAGTCCACGGCCGTCGAAGAAGAAGCAGATGGCATTGGCTTGGAACCAATGGTGGAAGATCCCCACAATGACACACAGATCGATGCCATGGTCGAGACGTTGGTGGCATCCGTCGACGATGCTGACTTGGATAAACCGTTGGAAGACGATACGATAGTGCAAGAAGAACCTGCTGTGGAAGAAGTCGCAGCTCCAGTAGAGCCCGTACCTGTTATGGCGCAAGCAGATGCTGAGGAGGAGGCAGCCGCCGAAAGTAGCAGCAGTGAATCCTTTTATCTGGGATCTTCAGCGGTGGAAGAAATGCCGCCGCCAGTCATCGAAGAGGAACCACCCAAAGAGGCCGAAATTCCGGCTGAAACCACCGAGGACAGCGAACCAAAGGTGGGAATCTTTGGTTCCCTGATGCAAAAGATGGGACTGAAAAAGAGCGAAGAAGAAGCAGCCGAAGACGTGGCGATTGTGGAGGAAGATGCCACCATTGTCGAACCAGTGGACGAGGCACCTGCCGAAGAAGAGGTTGCTGTCGAAACAACGATTGTAGAAGAACCAATCGAAGAGGCAACCGTTGTTGTCGAGGAAAGCATTGAGCTCGACTCGATTGAGCCGGTGGAAGAAGGAACAACCGAAGAAGAAACACCCAAGGTCAAGCTGAATTTCATGGCACCAGTAACCGCCACTATGGCCACGCTGGACAGCGCCAAGACTGCCACTCTGACAGCCCTTGGTAACACGGGAGCTGCCACCATGAAAACACTCGGTAACACAAAAACTGCCACCATGACGGCCCTCGGCAACACGAGCGCTGCTACCATGAAAACCATCGGCAACACGAAAACTGCAACCATGACAGCACTGGACAACACTAGTAAGAGCGTGGTTTCTTCCGCCAAGAGTTACTATCAGGGCGCTTCTTCTGCCATCCAGGGTGTATGGAGCAAGCGGCCATTTCAAAGCCAACCTCCTCCGGAGCGGGACTATTCCAAGATTTACCAAAAGTACTTTGCTGCAGACCAAGAAGAGGAAGAAATAATTCCTGCGAAATCCAGCAGTCGTCTGGGCAGTGCCTTTTTGAAGCCCTGGGGTACGGTATCGAAATTCTTGGAACCCAGCAAACTCCTTACCGGAGCCGAGGAATCCTATTCGATTGGAATCCAAGGCTTTGTGGACAAGGATGCTGCTTCCGAAGACGCAGAGGTAGAAGTCGTAGAAGAAGAGGTTGACGAAGCCATTACGGAAAGCACCGATGTCGTGGATGAGCCCGAAGAGGCAGAGGTTATCACAGAAAGCGTCGAAGTCGATCTTGATGTCGCAGAGATCCCTGAAGCTGTGGAAATTGTCGAAGACATCGTTGAGACAGAAGTCGAAGTCGAAGAAATCACAGAAGAGGCTGAAATCGTCGAAGACATCGTTGAGGCAGAAGTCGAAGTCGAAGAAATCACAGAAGAGGCTGAAATCGTCGAAGACATCGTTGAGGCAGAAGTCGAAGTCGAAGTCGAAGAAATCACTGAAGAGGCTGAAATCGTCGAAGAAATCGTTGAGGCAGAAGTCGAAGTCGAAGAAATCACTGAAGAGGCTGAAATCGTCGAAGAAATCGTTGAGGCAGAAGAGGTTGTCGAAGAGGCTGAAATCGTTGAAGAGATCGTTGAGGCAGAAATCGAGGCAGAAGTTGAAGCGGAAGAGATTGTCGAAGACGCTGAAATTATCGAAGAAGCCATTGAGGCAGAAGTCGAGGTAGAAGAGTTTGTCGAAAGTGCTGAAATTGTCGAGGAAATTGTTGAGACAGAAGAGATTCTCGAAGAAAGTGTCGAGGCAGAAGAGGCTCTAGAAGATGTAGAAATCATCGAAGACGCTGAAATTATCGAAGACATCGTTGAGGCAGAAGAGGCTCTAGAAGAGGCTGAAATTATTGAAGAAATCGTCGAGGCAGAAGAGGTTCTCGAAGAGGCTGAAATTATCGAGGAAATCGTCGAGGCAGAAGAGGTTCTCGAAGAGCCTGACATTATCGAAGAAAGCGTCGAGGTAGAAGTCCTAATTGACACAGAGGAGACCCCTGTCGAAACAGAAGAGTCGATTGATTCGAACGAAGATACGCCAGCTCCCCGTAGACCTTTTCTCAGTAGGCTTTGGGGAACCAAGGTACCCCCGCCAAATGCTGTTGAATCAGTAGATGTTGATGCTGAGTTGGAGGAAGTAACCGCTGAAGAGACTCTTGAAGAAATTGTCGAAGTAACGGATGATTTGGTAGAGGATGACGAAACAACAACGGAAGAGGTGCCTAAGAAGCGAAATGTTTTTGCCCGTCTTTGGGGTGTTTCGAAGGAGCCATCTTCTGAACCAGTTGAAGATGTCGACGTTGACGTCTCAGTTAGTATCGTCGAGGAAGAAGAATCCTTGGATTCTCTTGAAATTTCCGAATCATCTGGAGTGGAAGATGTGGAAGATG
This sequence comes from Pseudo-nitzschia delicatissima, assembly GCA_037355735.1. Lineage (NCBI taxonomy): Eukaryota > Bacillariophyta > Bacillariophyceae > Bacillariales > Bacillariaceae > Pseudo-nitzschia > Pseudo-nitzschia delicatissima. The sequence goes on along the minus strand of CM074778.1, from coordinate 1,021,996 downwards.
TGGAAGATGTTGAAGATGATGTCGATGTTATCCAGCTCGATGAACTCGAGAGTGAGGAAAGGAATGTTTTCCAACTCCATATTCCAGAAAGACAAGAAGCAACGGAAGAAAGCAGTCTGCCCGAAATCGAAAGCATCGAAGTGGATGAAGATATCACTGTTCTGGAGGATTCCAGTGAAAACGAAGAAATATCTGTGCTCCAATTGCACCAAGAGGGCACTCTTGTCGATGAAGATGAAATTGTCGCAGAGGATATGGATGCAGAATTTGTCATGTCTCCCATGCCCGAAGAAATCGAGTCTGACGAATCGGAAGACTTGGTGGAAGAGTTAGATGAGGAAGAGGATGTGGATGCCGAGTTCGTTATGCCCGCCGTGCCCGAAGAAGTTGAGGTTGACGAATCAGAGGATTTTGTCGAAGAACTCGACGAATCAGAGGATGTGGATGCAGAATTCGTTATGCCCGCATCCCGAAGAAGTCGAGGTTGATGAATCGGAAGAGCTTGTCGAAGAACTAGACGAGGAAGAGGATTTTGTCGAAGAACTCGACGAATCAGAGGATGTGGATGCAGAATTCGTCATCCCCGAAGAAGTCGAGGTTGATGAATCGGAAGAGCTTGTCGAAGAACTAGACGCGGAAGAGGATTTTGTCGAAGAGCTCGATGAAGAAGAGGATGTGGATGAAGAATTCGTTATGCCCGCAATTCCCGAAGAAGTCGAGGTTGATGAAACCGAAGAATTCGTCGAAGAGCTCGACGAAGAAGAGGATGAAGATGAAGAATTCGTTATGCCTGCCGTGCCCGAAGATGTTGATTCGGATGATCTCGAAGACTTCATCGGAGAAGTCGACATTGAGGTCCCCATTGAAGAAGACATTCTGTTGGAGAAGCTAGAAATGGACGAAAGCGAAGAGGAGGAACTCATCTACGTTGACGAAGACGACTATGAACCTTACGCGTTGGAGGTTGAACTGGAAAATGCAAACTTTGTAACTAGGTTTTTGGTCAACAAGGGGCTGGAGCAAGTGATTATGGTTGCAATCCTTATCGCACAATGGTTCCGTGCTTACATTCTTGCTCCAATTCTCGACAGCTTTGACTGGGTCAAAGAGGGAAAAGCGCAAGATCTGATAGAAACTGTCATGAAGACGCGTGGAGGAGCTCTTTCAATGAGCGAAAGCGAAGATGCGGACCAAGAAGAAGAACTGGAAGCGGAAGAACATGAAGTTTTGAGTGAAGAGAAAGCTACAGAATCCGATATCGACACTGCAGAATCTACCTCTGATAGCAAGAAGGAAAGCGCCGAGCAAGATGATTCCGCAGAGGGTGAGTGAGCATTGAAGCAGACCAACCAAGAAGCTACAATCCAGGTCCTGCATCACAAACCTTTCCATTTGCAACTGTACCTTATAATTTAATAACTGTTTTATTCATGTTTCATTCCCCATTTCTAGGTTCAGCACCTGCCGAGGAAGCTCTTCCTGCCGTGCCTCGAGTGCCACCGAATTTCTTATTTCGCCGCCTCCTAGACTATGGCCATATTGGACACATCTTGATTATGGACATTATCCTGGCGTTGGAATGGGTCAAGGTGTACCTACCAGACATTCAGAAAGGCATCGACTTTGTCCTGGTGGACGTCCTTGGACGCAAGAAACGGTCGCGTGGCCGGCAAGAGCCCGATAATCTCATGAATAGTGGTTTCGTCAACACCGGAGAGGGTTCTCGCGTTGGAAGAAAATCCAAAAAGATGAGAAAGAAGGAAGACGAAAAGGCACTTTCCCAACTTGCGGACATTGGGGATGTCAACCAAGCCAAATACAGCTTTGTCTCTCAGAGCTTTCTGGAGCGACACGGGATTGGACCTTTTAATGTGGCAGTCTCCGAAGTCGAACTCGGTTTTGAGCCACCGAAAAAGCGAAAGACAGAAGACGAGGAGGAAGATAGCGACTCGTGGATTATGGATGCGCTGGGAGTGGAACAAGACCAAGAGGACGAGGAAGAATCCAATATCTCCTTTGAACCAAGCGTGGGAGTTTCTGTCGGCAGCGGTGGCCCTTCGGCAAGCGTCGGCTTTGAAGTGACCTTTGGTGGTGGCAGCGGCAAGAAAAAATCCAAATCGAACTCATCATCATTGCGCAGCGTATTGGAGAGCAGCAGCACTACCCCGAAAAAGAAACGAAAACCCAAGGTCGTGAGCGACAGCGAGAGCGGTCTCATGGGACGCTTGCGGGCACAAGGTGCCAATAGCCTGGTGGGACGCAAGGCTCTCGGAGCCTATCCAGGTGACCTCCCTCCCCCGGACGAGGCTGCCGATTCGAGAGGAGTCATTGACATAGCAGAGAGATATGGCTATGGTGACTGGTCGGACGAAGACGATGACGAGGATGACAACTTTGGCTTTGGTGGTGATTTTGACGAAGAACTTCCCCGAAAGTCCACAAAGAAACTCAAAACCAAGAAACGAAGATCGTCGTCTTCCCGCAACAAACAGAGCGTGGAAATCGGTTTAGGCCTTGATCTCGGCAGTTCGTCTCAGGAATCACTGCCCGTAACGAGTGTATCGTCTCGCAGCAAACGCAAAAAGGCATCTTCCCTGTCGGTGTCTTCGTCTATAAAGAAATCTTCGAGCAGCCGTCGTAAACGGAAACCCCGGAGCAGCAGCCAGCTTCCATCGCTGGCCATGGAAAAACTGGGAAATAGAGCTGCGTCAAGCGCAAGCACCACAACTTCTACAAGTAGTGCATCGAAACCAAAAGCAGATTCGGCAGTAAAGGATCTACTTTCCGCAGCTAAAACTGCAACATCAAAACCCAAGAGCGCAAGTCCCGCTATGTCACTCTTGGACAAAGCGAAAAAGAAGGACGATAAGGAGGAGTAACAAATGAAAAACTAATGATTTAAAATAAATACAATTATGCTACAACTTTTGATCTTCCATTCAAAATGTGAGAATGAATCAATCATCTTCATTCCGACTGAAAGGAGTTGAGAGTGTTTTTAGAAGCGGGTCTGCAAAAAATGAACCCAAACTGATTTTTGAGAAGGAAAACGAAAAAAAATACATTCTCATAATTCTGTCATTCGTTCGGATGGACCAAATTGAGTCGTTTAGAGCTCGTTACGCGCGCGAATATGCGTTGACACATACATAATTCGGGGTTCCCCTCTTTTGTACACGTCGTAAACGCGCGGAGTTGTGGTGGTGCTGTTATCGCTGAACACGCGTGTCTGTAACGTTGTCGTTATGAGATTTTCAAGAAGGCTATTTCCCCGATTACCCTTCCTTCGAGTCGGAATGCAGTCTTATTGCGACCACGGAAATCGTGGAAGTTTTATTATCAATAATACGAAGCGCCTTCTCAGCATTTCCAGAACAAGAACCTCTATTTACACAAGCTTGAAGCTCATCAACCTGGTAATGGGAAAAGGAAGAACACTCGATCGGCAACCAAAGTCTGAAGAAAACCTTTGAGTGAGGAATATCAACCAAAATATACTAGAGAAGGGTTGCGATCGATACCAGACCGGACGGGATCTCTCTTTTGCGGGCGGAAAGAGATTTTCATTCGGAGCACACGACAACAAACGGAAGCGACTGACTGCTTGTTGGGAAGAACAAAATGCCGCCGTCTCAATATGGGTACAATCTGCCACCTCCGAGCCGGGGTCCGTCACCGAGCTACGATCAGAAGGTTACCGAAGCCTACAACGGGGGGAATGGGTTTACTCCCATCAAGACAAACACGCGGAATAGCCAACTATTTCAGAACAGCAGCGACAGCAGCAGCAACGCCAACACACGCCGACCACCCGACTATGCCAATGGAGGTCCTGCCGCTGGTCGATCGTGTCTGGTTGTTCCCAGTTTTGGAAGCGGAAAGAAAAAGAAGAAAAAGGAAAAGAAAGTTACCACCAGCCCCGTCGCCACGCCGACTCCGAAGAAAAAGGGAGGCGCATTCTTTGGCAAAAACAACGTCTCGGGGACGGATTCGGTATCCACGTCGGCGGAATCTTCCATGCCTGATCCCTATCAGGTGTATTACAGCAACCGCGCCGAAAAACAAAGCTTGCTCAAGTCTTTTAGCAAAAAACAGAGCGGGGGCAACAAGGATGCCCGAGATTGGTATCTGGAAACCATGGTGGAAGTAGACGAAACCGCCGAACAGGATAGCAATCACAACAAGATCAATATTTCCAACCAACCATTGCAATTCCAACAGCCGCAACAACAAAATCAACCGCAGTCCTATTCCCAATTCACACCGCAATTCACACCGCCAGCACAACGGCAAACCAACAACAATCCAAACTTTGGGCCAACAAATTTTGATTCGAATTCGGGATTTGGGCCACCAACGACGCCTTCGGACAATGGTTTTCCGAATTTGCTTCAGCTTCCTCCCGTAGAAAATCGAGGTCATGACGCACGGCGAAATCAAGGACGAATGCATGCCTACGATGGTGAAATGGAACCCGAGGGAGTTCGGGGACAGGAGGCCAAAATCAACACGGTGAACAACAATGGCAATTCGCAGCATTCGGCGCCCATTTACGACGGACCAGGATCATCGCCATATTTTTCCACTCCACAACCATTCATGAGGGACTTTGCAAAATCCAATGCATCCGAAAATTCTTCGCAGCTGTTGCCCATCCACCAGGTGGTCAACAACCGGCAACGCAACACGATGAGGATAGCACAGCCCGAAACAACACCCCAAAAGCCAACAATACAAGCCAAATATAGCCCGGGCTACGCGGAACGAATGAACATTGCTTCGAACGTTTTGGGTGGTGGTCAGCTGCCGCCGCAGCAATCGGCGGTGAGCGATTACAGCGGGTTTGAAGAGGATATGGAGCACGAGGAAATGATTTCCAACAATAGGGCAGAATTCGAACAAGAATTTCGGCAGCAGGCGGGAAATCGCCAGGCACTGGAGAGATTGAATCTGCAGCAGCAGCAAGACCAGCTTCGGCAAATAAACCAAAAGATTGCCCAAGGTTCTCCGAATGTGAGATCCCAAAATCAATCGACCATGAGCGACGATCTGGGGTCCTTTGACACACCCTCAAGGACATCTAGAAAGTCTGCCCCTGTCAATATCGACGATGCCTCCTTTGAAAATCCCCTGGAGCACATTCAGGGAATTCATGCTATGGCGATGGAACACGTTACCAAGGGAGAATTTGACATGGCACTCCAAGCCTTCCAGGAGGTCTTGAAAGTCTACTTGAAAGAGCACGGCCCTGCCCATCCCCTCACGGCCAGTGCCCACCACAATTTGGGGACTGTTCACACCAAGCGCGCTGGGTTGTTACCAGAACACACGCTGCACCAGCGTCACTGCCGGGAGCAGGCACTGCAGTGCTTCCAGGCAGCTGCAAGATCCGCTCGGGATTGTCCCACTCTGGGGCCAAACCATCCCAACGTGGCAGTATCGTTGGTGAGAATTGGCTTTTTGTTGTTGCAAGCAAGGCAATACAAAAATGCGGTGATTACCTTTGAGGAAGCCTTGCGGATACGAACGGAAAATTATGGATTGTATCACGGGCTGGTGGCAAATTTGTTCAACAATCTGGGGGTCTGTCACATGCATCTACAACAATTTTCGGAGGGCCGGAAACAGCTCCAGCAGGCTCTGGACATTCAAAAAGAACTCCTTGTTCAAGAGGGAGAGGATTCTTCAACTGCGTTATTGGAGCTAGCGGACACTTTGTGTAATATTGGGGGTTTGAACCTCGAATGGATTAGGCGGCAGGGGCCAGACGCTCGTCGTGCCCTGGATGCCGAAAATGCCTTTGTGGAAGCCATACGGCTGCGCACAAAAGTGTTGGGAGAGGATCATGCCCTCACAAATCAGGTTCGATCCCTCCACGACATGGTTCGAAGCCTTCCGATGCCAACCTCGGTAGAAAAGACGCCTCCAAAACCAGCAACTCGATCTCCCAATCGGGCACCTCCCAGCTGGACATCTGCGTCGACAACTTCCAAACAACAGCAGCATTTGGGTGACTTTTCTCCGGTGGCCATTTCGGACATGACCAAGTCATCGGCCGCCGGAACTCAGCACAGCGCCCGCTCAATGGCCGACAGTCTAGATGAGAGCGCTGTTATGAATGACAAGAGTGGGTTGAATCTTCCAGCGCTGAAAAATCACGATCAAAAGTTGAGAAATCAATCGGGAAATCGCAGCAACGCAAATGACAACAAAACGTTTATGGACTTGTATGATAGAACGGAGGAGAGCTGGGTTCTTCGAAAACCACAAGACGACGAGACATCCTCTGCAGCGAATCAACCCTATGTATCGTATGCGCGAAGCACTGTATCGATGGGAAGCGAATCGAATAACGGCGAAAGTGATAGGGCAGCAACCATGAGGCAGGCCAAGGAGATGTTGGATGCTCACCAGGACTTTATGTACTCTCCAAATAGCAATCCAAGTCGAAGGCCTTCCGGAACAGAGCGAACGATTGAGGATAGGGACGGAAACGCCTACGAAGATGGATTGGTTCCGCTTGCGGGAGATTGGCCAGGGCCTCGGGACACGAATCGTCTATCGCCGATTTGCCTCCAGAATCCTACCCGAAATCTGCATACCATTCACAATTGTGCCGTATCGTACATGGCCAGGGGCCGCCATACCGAAGCAGTGGCATTGTTGGAAATGGTGGTGGAGTGTCAAAAGCAAAAGTACGGTGCCTTGCACGCAAATGTCGGGTCTGCTGTTCACAACGTCGGAATTGCCTACCTGGGGGGAGAAATCCACTACAAGGCCTTTCAGGCATTTGAAGAAGCTGTTCGGATTCGAAAGGCTGCTCTTGGAAGGAGCCATCCCGTGGTGGCTGTTTCGCTGGTCAAGTTTGGTATCTCGCTGATGCTTCTCCAGCGCCACGAAGATTCTCTCTGGATTTTCCGTGATGCCCTGGCCATCCGCAAAGAATCTCTGGGGGATTTGCATCCGTCGAATGCCCGCATTTATAATAATATCGGGTGTGTACATGTAGAACTGGACGAATTGGAAGAGGCACGCAAAGATTTTGAAGCAGCCTTGGACATTCAGCGAAACGCTCTTATTCAAAACGCGGAGAATGGGCCAATGATTTTTGGGGCATCAACCACGCTTCAAAACCTGGGATATTTGTACGGAAAACGGGAACTCTACGAAAAGGCAGCTATGGTGCTTCGGGAGTCGTTAAGTGTAAGTCAAAATTATGTTATCGGAATTGGTGAAGTGCAATATTATTTTGTCATTGATCGATTGAAAACTCAACACGCTTTTGTATGTGATATTCTTTTCTTTGTTGCCATTAATTACGATAGCTCCAAGAACGCATCATGCCACCCGAACATCCAACCGTGTTGATCACGTTAGAAAGCTTGGCGGAAACGTGTTTGGATGCACAACGATATACACATGCACTCAAGTACTACCGAGAGCTTTTTGACAGGTCTCAGACGGTGGAGCCACTGGACTGCATGAAACAGGCAACGACGCTACAAACCATGGCCTCTATATACGGGAAGCTAGAGGATCCAAAATTGCAAGTGAAAAAGCTCGAAATGGCCATCAAGTTTGTTCGATCTTCCAATATTGAAAACCCAATCGACCGAAGGGCAATGGAAGACAGACTACTGGGGGAAATAGAAGTAGTCCAAGGGAATATTCTTTCCAATCAAGACCGACAGGATTGGGTATGAAAGGGAATATAGAATGTGTGCGCAAGGAATCAACGAGTGCGCAGTCGGTAACAGTATAATTAATAATCAATCAATCAATTGTAACAATAGTAAGCAGCATACTATAAATGATTTACTCAGCAGCAGGAGTGGGATTCTTGACACGGGTGACCAGAACCTCAAATAGGAGCGTCGCGTCCGTCTTGAAGAGTCTGTCGTAAATGCGCTTGCCATCCTTGGTGGTTGGCTGGGGGAGCTGGTTGTCGTTTCGTGCCTGAAAGACGGCCGTCGACGGCAGGACAATTCGTCGGAGGCCATTCTTGTGCATTCCCATCATGGCTTCTTCCAAACCTGGTGGGAGTTCCCCGCTTCCAACCGTCCAGGCAATCTCGTTAAATTCCGTGTCGCCCTTGGTGGTAAAGTATTTGACGCCTCCTGGCTCGTTTGCCGTCGAAAAGGACTGGCATCGAATCGACATTTCGACGGCAATCTTGGAGCCCTTTTCAACCACTGGAAATCACAAAGAAAACAGTTCAACAAGAAAGCATCAGAAAAAAGTTGACAACCAAGACAGAAAAAACGAAATGCAAACATATCACGTACCTGCATCGCCCTTTCCTTCCCGGTATTCTCGGTACTCGACGCCCGATGGGAGCTTTTCGTATGGAATGTTCACAGTGTCAGTGGCAGGTCGCTGGATTTCCTCGATTTGTCGGAGGCGCTGGAGGTTTCCGCTGGCGTCACCCTCGACGCTGTAGCTCTTGAGCAAGGAAGGATCGATACCGGCATTGGCAACAGTAGGCAAAATAGTCGCGGTTGCTCCCACCAAAACGGTATTCAAAAAGGATCGGCGGTCGTTGTCATCGCTTTTCGCAAAAAGTGCCGACGATCGAGTCGCAGTGTTGGGAGAGCTCTGGAAGGACAGAGCCGAAGAGAGAAGGGAAAGGAGGAGGAGTTGCTGGAATTTCATCATGTTGCTCTGTATTTGTTGTCGTGAATAGATATTATGGTCGTCTAGGTGCTGTTCTTCTTCGATCTGAGGTAGTGAGAAAAAGGTATCGAAAACAGAGATTTTGGGCATTTTTTTGATTTCGTCGGCCGTGTCAACGAGAGTGTGTCTGCGTTGCCACAATACGTGTTGTTTGGGTTTTTCGAAGTCGACTCACCGATGAATATCCAAGTACACGTCATTCCCATTTGGAGCTGGAGTAGCTTCTTTTATGTTTCGTGTGGGACTCGGTTCGTGATTGAATGAATATTTCCGACTCCTTCGACTTCAATTTTCGAAGTTGAAGAACAAATCAGCAAGGGGTCGTCAGTAACGAAGGTGCCATCAGTAGGCTCGTCGTGTGTTTTGCGTTCTTCTGTACCGTTCTCTACACAAAATCTCACGGTAGCCTGAAAGTTTTCCCTGTTCTTCCAATTCCACATGATTCTACATTTCGGTATTTTCCAATTTGAACTCTTCAATCGACGACGACGACAAATCGTGGAAGCTTCCATCTGCCGAAAACTGATTTCATTCGTATAATCAATCTATCCGGTATTGCTACAAGAGCGATTCCAAGGACAAGAGATTATAATCTGCTACAGTAACACACTCAAGAGCAATGGATAACACATCAAGGATAAAGGAGTCGGCTACGATGACACAGCGGAAGAGACGGCGGCAGCTGACGGTTGCCAACGCGATGCTGGTCACCTGCTTCGTCTTTCTCCTGGCCACAAAGAATGCAAGCGCCTTTACCTCAATACGGCAGGCAACTCGGAGGCGGAGCCCTTGCAGCGTTGATTCCTTTGGCGACGAAAACGACATGATATTGCAAAACAAACGAACGTGTTTATCCATGGCGTCGACGACGACACGGAATTTTGCCGACCTGGATCGAAAAATTGTCGGTCTGGGACGCAAAGGAAAAACAGATGAGGCCTTGAGGATTTTCGAAAGCATCGAACGACCCAACATTCGGATAATAAACGGAGCTATTGACGCCTGTGCCAGGGCACGGCCGACGAGGCTGGACAAGGCGCTGGAAATTTTTGAGCAGGCAACTCCCAAGCCGAATGTCTTTACCTTTGGTAGTTTGCTAAATGCCTGCAATCGGGCACGGAACGTCGACAAGGCGATGGAATTGCTGCGATCGATGGAAACCGACTATGGGGTTTCACCAAATGCGATTGTCTATTCGAGTGCTATTTCCGCATGCGCAAGATCGGAGCCTCCCAAACCCGACCTAGCTTTGAAATTGCTAAAAGAAGTCGTCGAAGAAAAGAAGCTCTCCATGAGCGTCGTCGGATTCAATGCGGCCATTTCCGCCTGTGCCCAGGCATCGGATTGGGAGAATGCAATCTCATTGTTGACAAGAATGGAAGAAGCCAAGACAAACAACAATGGATTTTTGGTTCCGGAACCCGACGTGGTGACGTATGGAACAGTTTTGGCTGCCTGCGAACGCGGAGGCCAGTGGAAGCTCATTTTGAAAAACGCCGAATCCATGCAGGAGCGTGGTTTGCCATTGGATGGTTTGTCCGTCATGACCTGCTTGCATGCCTGTGCTGAACTTGGCCTTGCCTATGAGGGTTTGAGGTATCTTGACATGATGAAATCCGTCAAAGAGGTCACTCCTCGAACTGCCCGCTACCAACGGTATGGAGCCCGCAAGCCTCTGATGGGCCCCGATGCGGTTGCCTATCGATGTGCTAATCAGTGCGTGTGCCCGCGGAGGAGCCTGGAAGGAGGGCATTCGGTTGTTACAGGAATGCAAAGAAGTGACGGGAACTCCCGCCAACACGGTTGCCTACACTGCGGCTATTACCGGGTGTGAATACGCCGGAGAATGGAAGGAGGCTTTTTATTTGCTCGATAAAATGCGCAAGGAGGGCGTGGAACCGAATGAGCTCACCATGGGTGCCGTGATTGGTGCCTGTGCCACTGCCCTTACTCAAGACGAATACAGGCAGCCGGAAATCCCCCTTGAAGATCCCATGCCCCTGCCCCAGAAAAAGGCAATGCAGCTATTGAGTCTGATGAAAAAGGATCCTAGTTTGGTCAAGCCAAACATTCAGGTCTACAACGCGGCAATTCGCGTCTGTGCCGAGGCTGGGAGACACTGCCCGTGCCTTTCGAATCTTGCAGGACGCCAAAGATTCTGATATCGACCGTACGCAATTTACCTATGGATCGCTCATGACAGCCTGCGAGCGCAGCGCATGTGTTGAGAGTGCCAGCAAGGCATTTCGGTTGATGAAGGAGGATGGGATTATCGCCAATGAGATTATTTACGGAGCTGCCATTAGCTGCTGCCGCAAGGCCAAGGAGCCCAAACGTGCACTTCTGCTGTTGCGAAAAATGATCAAGGAGGAGCTTTCACCAAACGCAGCAACTCTGAACACGGTCATGATTGCCCAAACAGACGCCGGCAAAGCTTCCGACAGCGATAAGGTTATGCGGGTGTACAAACTCATGAAATCGGAATTTGTCGACGATCGCGGAAGGCCCAACCGATATACCTATAACATTCTCATCAATTATTTTGCCGAAATCGAAAAAGCCCGCTGCTGCCGAGGCCTTTTTGGACAAGATGCGCAAGGATGGTTTCAAACCAGACGTGGACTTGTTCACAACGACCGTTACCGCGTACGAACGTGCCCACCAGCCACTCAAGGCACTGAATCTAATGGAAAGCATGCAAAACGACGGATACGACTTTTATGGCGTCAAGGTATTTGACGCAGCCTTCAAAAACGGCGTGAAAGTCTTGAATGCGGTTGGTCAGAACTTTGCGGCGGGAGACGAGGAAAAACAGAGCATCACCATGAGACTGAACAATACCGACGATGAAAGCTACCATGACGACGATGAAGAAGATGATGAATACTAATTACGAAGACGAGACGAACCCACAATTCACAATGAATTAATCACAACACAAAGCAATACAATCCATCAATCATCGATTCACACACAACAATTGTTCCGAAACCAGAAATACTAATTTGATACAGCATAGAAACTAACCAATTGAACAATAGAATTCCGTCATCACTTTTGAAAGAGCCTATTCTATATTATAATGAATAACTTTCTCTATAGCAATAGTCATTCATTTGTTGCGTATTCTTCGGAGCGAATGTTCATAATGTACATTTCGAAATGTTCGTCAAACATGTTGATCGTCGATAATGGAGAGACGATATCACAGATGATATTTCTGTGCTTCCGAAAATCGTGGATTATCCATTTCTCAGTGCTGATAAATCGAGCAAATGCATGGTGTGACAGACATTCGTGTGTGACTAATGCATTCTTGATCTTGTCATTCCATTGGTTGGTGAGATGTGTCAAAATAGGTGATGCCCGCAATGGCGGAAAGGGTTTCCGCTCTTTTTGCTTCCGATTTTTGCGCAAGCAAAATGTTTGCTTGCTAAAATCACTGTGTTTCTTTGACAAATTTCATTCATTCTTATTCGTACCTCCTCCAGTGCATGATTGATCTGATCTACCAAGCGATGGCACTGATCAAAGGTCAAACTGGCGTCCGGAAAGGCAGTTACCATTCCCGAGGCATTAGTCGCTGTTGCTGTCCTTTTGAAGTCGAAGCATGACGTGGGTAGATACCGTAAAGGTGCCGACATGCTCCAATATGATGCAGTCTTTGATGCTTTCCATGGGCAAGAGCGGGTAGTGAATGCACGCTGGCTGCTTTTTGGCCGTGGTAGGTAGTTGTCTTGGATCGCTGAACTCCCAGCGGCAGAATTTCCAGGGAATCCTCGACGCTTTTGGGGCTTGCATAGAGGCGATGACAGAGAATCACGCCCAACAACGCCGTGACAATGTGTACCGCTTTGTCGGCAGGAATATTCCAATAGTAATATGCGGAAATCTCCGTATATTTCATGGCCACGTCTAAAAGAGGGGTGATCGCCAATGGCCACCACCAATACCACGACCGCTGGGGGTACTTGTCGAAACGAATCGTGTACATTGTCGGTACATCTTCCGCCTCCTGTGATTCATCATCGTTATTTTTAGTCATTTTTATTGATCTCGGGTTGTGGAACCATCCACAAATCAATCCAAATGGATTTATGAAAGGCTTTCTTCAACAATGTCTGTCTTCGGCGTTGAGGTGAGATTATGGTGTTTTGTGAATTTCTCGTCAAAGCAAAAATAAAGAGAAGCAATGGTTCGCCCACACGTTCCTTTATTCTTTTTAACAAGATTGATTCTCGAATTTGAAATTCGACGCGCAGGAAACGAAGAAAAATTGCAGGCAAATCGAACTACACGTAGATTAGCTTCCAAGAATTGACAGAATTTCAAATAATAGAACAATGCTTTACTTTTCTATTCACTTGTATTAATTTTGCAGGCTGTAGATTATCATTGTTGTTGTTGTTGTTGTAGCGACTCGAACGGGACGGCCATGATCCGTGAGACTTCGGTCTTCCATGATCCACCCATCGGGTATCCGAATCATCATTTTCTTTTGCAAGACGCAGGTTCGATAGTCCATATCGGTGGCCATCACGACAACCCCGGGTGAGATTATCCGTGTCACCAAGTAGACTGCCGAATCTCGTTGGTTTCGATAGACGGAGGCATCCTTTACTACGCGATAAAAGGCCGGAAAGGCCGGGGTGTCTTGAGCAGGAGTAGACATGCCACTGGGTTTTAATGTGGCAATTGGAGGGGATTTAAGGTCATTCGTTTCAACCAAAGGTGATGTTTCCTTTCGTCTCCTCCTCCGTTGTCGGACATTCGCTGTCATTTTCGGGAGGTTGGTCTGTGTCCTCTTCTCTTTCGTCTTTGGTTTCATCCTCTTCTCCTTCTTCTGCTTGCTCTTCGGCTTGTTGCTGTTGCTCTTGTATTCGCGCATCAATCACGTCTTGTTGTTTTTGCCGAGCTTCCATTGCCGAAATATCCCCTCGGCAAGGTGGGGCATGTCTGCTGTTGGACCAGCCATTCTCGGAGACAGCTCTTGTGAAAGATGTGACCGCATCCCGGCAGACGCTTGGCCGTCTCGACCGTCATTTCGTCACGGCAAATGATGCAGATGTGTTCTTCTTCTAATTCCTCCAGAGTGGGATTCTGGAAGCGGTTCATGCTCGACAGCAATTTGCGGTATTTTTGAAAGGCCTGGATTCCGTTGTTTGAGCGCCAAAAAGCTCACGTATACCTCTCTGATTAGATTGATGGGCAATCCGTAATAGCAAAAGACGATTGAAAAGAAAGTCAAGTAAAAGACAAATCGTGCCGTTTGGGCCTGAAGTTCCACGCAAAAGATGAGCGTAGCCTTGTGGTCCTTCCATGGATGGATCCATCGCTGCCAAAAGGTAGATCGCGGAGGTTGGCCTTCTTGTTGTTGTTCTTGCTGAGCTTGTTGCTGCTGTTCGTGCAAATATTGAAAAATTCCGTCCAACAAATGCAAATGCCACAACAGAGCATTACTAATGACCGAGGTCAACAAAATGGCCGACTCGAAAGGCAAACAATATCGACACGGACGGCCCGTCCTTGGCAATGGCTTGTCCGCACTAAGACCGACCGGCCCAAATATCCAGTAGTTGCAAGATGCAAATCAAGACAAACAGCTTGGCATGGGGCAGCCGAATGGACATTCTCCCGGACGCATTGGCAATCACAACCTCTTCGGTCAGCCGCAAGTGTGCTTCGCGGGCATCGACAATGTGGTGCAGACACTTGGCAAAGACCAAGACCAAAAACAGCAGTGCCGTCTTGACGGTCAGCTCGCTCCGAAAAATGGTCAGCGCCAGACAGGTTTCGGTAATGTGCCACCGGAAAATAATCCCCCAGTCCTTCGGCCTCGTTGCGTCGCAATCCATTCAGAAAACACCTGGGTAGTAGTAGTAAAAGCCCACACCAACAGTGCGACAAAGGCATTTCCCAAAATCACAAAGGCGTATTTTGAGGAAGATAAAAAGACCAGAGCCAGATACCACTGCTGTCCGTGTTCCGAAGAGCATAATACACCAACAGCACAGCGGCCCAGAGGCTGACCTTGACATAGGGAAAGGCCTTCTTGTGTTCCTCGTCTCGAAAGGGAATATTGTTGTGGTTGTGTGGTTCCATTGGATCCTCCTTCGGGAAAATCGTCGTCGTCAAAAATGAACATGCCGCCGTCGTCGTTATGGAGCAAATCTCCGTCTTGCAATATGCTATTCTCGTCATCTTCCATGTCCTCCTCCAATTGCTGCATCGTTCATCAACATATCTTCTTCTTCTTCTTCGTGATCTTCTTCTTGCGCCATTAGCATTTCTTCCATTTGCTTCTTCCGCCAAACGCTGCATGTCAGCGGCTGCATCATCGGCGAGCCGCTGTGGGTCTTCCATGATTGATCTAAGAAGCACGCAAGCACGAATCAATCAATCAATCAATCAATCAAAATTAATCCGATTTGTCTTCTCGTCCATTCGCACGATAGTTTACAACCAGACGTATTTTCTCTCCCCTGTGCTGTAGTTTGTTATGCTTGTCTTTCTTTGTTGTTGTTGTTGTTGTCTTGTGCTTTCATGAACAATAGTTCGTTGGACCGGATATAATGAATAGGATATCGGCAAGTTGAAAGTTTTGATGACTCTCGAAAGAAAACGAGGAAGCAAGCTTCACAATCCTTTTGGGGGTTTGGTCGAATGAGTCGTCTTAAGAGACATGGATCCTGTCATGGACGGTCATTTCGAAACAAATAAGTTTCGCGTACTTATGCTCGTACACTCTCGTAGAAAGACGTGTTGGACTCTTTGATCGCGCCCGAATACAATCTGCTTTGCTAGTAGCGCCAATTCGATAGAGGTATGTAGCAAGTACAGTACACGTACGGTAGGTAGAAGCGTTTTTCCTCTTGGCGTGTCCCAGGGAGTTCTTCTTCTACTAAGCTGAGTAGCCTATTTGTATGGAAGGTACATACATGTAAGGTGCGACGGGAATTGGTTAATTGAAATTTCATCCTACTGGCGCGCGAGCTGGTGAGTATGAGGAGACCTCACGAAAATAAATCAGGATTAATGAGACCCAAATTCTCCCAAGAGACCCTCTTATGTGAAATATTATAAGAAACAAAACAAACAACAACATCTGCCCTATTGGGTTGAGTTTTATGAGGTTCGGATTACACACGACGAGGAAAATCAATATTTGTAGTGCAACAACAGAACTCCGGAGAGAACAGAGAACTCCATCACACTTCAAGCACCTCTTATATTGTGCAGCAAAAAGGACTTCAACGGCTACCAATGAGAGAGTAAACAAGAGACAGAGACAAGCATTTTGAAATATATAGAGATAGCAGCAATCGATCATTGCAAATCCAATCTTGTGTGATTGCCGTCGCGTTAACATTCCATTTGACGGCACCAACTCCGGGATATAGCCAACGAACGAACGGCTTTCATTAAAGGATATAGACACAAAATCGACAATCACGTTATTAATTTCGGTATCCGGATCCAAATAATACAATCCAGCAAAGGCAAACAACAAACAATATCATCATCATGAGCAATCCTACCAACAAGGAAGGCCGGGTGGAAGACAACAAGCAAAAGGCCGACGAAAAACCAAAGGCAACGCAAACCAACAATACTGCGGAGGATCGAATGCAGCGCAAGCAGCAAGAATGGATTTCGGATTCCTATAATGCCACCACGGAGTTGTTGGAAAGGCTTCCAGCGGACGGAGCCCGCTTTTTGGCTCCCATGCCATCGGTAGTGAGTTTAAGAAATGCCATTGTGTCTCCTCCTTCGTTGCCAATGAATTTACGACGCAAGCGAGGCACGGACGCAACAACGATTGTCTCGTCCACCTCGAGTGCTTCCGGAACTCTTGCGGGCGAAACAGTCAACACGGGAGGGACGGTAAACACGGACGATGCCGTGGTTGGAGAACCTTCGGGAGATCAACAGGCCGATATTGCCTACCCAATTCCCCACGCACGCAACAACAATGCCATTGGTGACCCACCACTCGACAACAGCAGCAACAGCACAGTGTCGATTCCTATTAACGCAAGCACGCACGGCCAAAATTCTCTGCTGACACCCAACCGCGGCCACCATGCCCTCTTTCGAAATCTAGAAGATTTGGAGGGCTTTGACAAATTGGAATCGGAATTGCAGCTGCGTTCCCCATTAACGACAAGTCTCACCACGATTGCCACGGGGACGGACGTTCACTATCAGAGCCCTAGAGAGGCGATTCAAACTCTCGAGGCGCTATCGAAAAGCGTCCCCCGCCGCGTCTGCCAGCATCCCTTCAAGAAGAACGACATTGTCTGGGTCTGTCGGACCTGCCAGGCGGACGAGACGTGTGTTCTTGTGCCACGCCTGTTTCAAGGGCTCCGAACCACGAGGGACACGATGTGGCCTTTTATCACGCCCAGGCGGGTGGATGCTGTGACTGCGGAGATCCGGATGCCTGGGATCCCTCGGGATTTTGTACCAAGCACGGGCCTTCGGCGGTGGCCACGACGTGCACCATCATTGGCGACACCACCAGCAAGGACGAATTGCCAAAGCTGGGACCACTCAGCGGCTCGGTGGTCTATAAGGTGCAGGGAATTGTTCCCGCAGCCGTCGATTGGATGGTCAAGCACGTGGCATCGGCGGCGGAAGAAGGGATTTGTGCGGACGGAAGAAGAAGAAGGAGAAGTAAGCGATGCCGATGCTTGCTAACGATACATCCACACTGAATGATTCTGTGCAAGAAAGCCTGGAGCATCCCGCGGTGGCACAATCTCCCGGAGACGACGTGGAAATGGAAGATTCCTCGGAGCAAACTTTACAACCACCCTTTGGTCCAACGCCGAAAGATTTTCAATCCCATGGCTGCCGGAAAATCACGGAGGCCAGAATCGAAGGACAAGCCACTCACAAAAGCCGAAAAACTCGGCATGCTGGCGCGGCAGGGAGGTGGTCTCTATTTGGTGCTGAAAAGCGATGACATTCATTCGGATAGACAGCTAGTAGAAGCCGTTCACGAATTGTTTGGAACTAGCAGCATGTATACGGAATCGACACTCACCAAGGTTGTCCAGGCTCTCAAGCAGTTTGGACAACTCGTAGTATGGGGAACCACCGAACTGCTAGCGGAATTGTCACCAACGCAGGTTCAGCTGTGGCTGGATGGGGACAAGATCGCCTCTGGGGTTTTGGGACAAGCCATGCTACGAAGAGCGGAGATTTTGACAAGATCGCACGGACTTTTTTGTTCGATTCTGACGCGGAGAGAACTCCAGGTGGAACAGCGTGCTGTCAATGTCCTGCAGTGGTTGACGGGGTTGGCTCGAAGTTGCGATCCTTTATGCCAAAAGGTGGCCGAATCGATAAGTCCCGATCGGCACCTGGCACCTTTGCTGCGAGCGGATTTCAAGCTGAGTTCGCGGGTAACGAAATATTGGCATTCGCTGCTGCTGACATTGCTGGCAGTTCCTACCTTCAAGTCACATTTGGCAGTCGCCTATTGCGACACATATCAATCCTGTGACGGCGGAATACGCCCGCGGGATGGGAGTCTTGGAGCGAAGCGGGTATGCCCTGAGCGTGCAGTTTTTGAATCGGGTAACGTACGTCCTGGACTTAGTGCAGCGACGGGATTTGTTGGGAAAATTGGGAGCTAGTCTCTTTCAGACGCTGGACGTGGCAGCTGTACCCGTAGAGGAGGAGGGCGCAGCAAAGAGTCATCCACGGAAGCGACTAAATCCTGTACACTTTGTCATGATGAATCGACGATATTCGCCGTGCATATCCGATCTCAAATGTGTCCTTAATGTCAAGGGAATGCCACGGTTATTTGCTACTAAATCGGGTTGCTTTTTGAAGGATTGGATTGCTGCGCTAGGCCTTGGACAAATGATGGACTCGCAGAGCTGGAGAGATTGGAGTCAGGGACACGTCGAATTGGAACACCGCGGGTGGGTGGGAGCTTTTAATGCTTCCATCAGTCTTGGTTCGTTGTTTGAAAGACTGCTGAGCTGGGACGATTCCGACCCTTCGCCCATTCAAGATCCTAATTCCCCAATGTCAAAGAATCTCATGACTTGTGTGGAACTTACCTTTCACGTCTTGACTACTGGAATTTACGATTGGCAAAACCTGGCAATGACTTCGTACAAGGCTACACCGCAGACGACTGTTTTGGAACCCTATAAACGTCGATCAGCGAGTCTGCCATTTTCCACAATTTCCGTCAAGATGGGATCCGTATTGGCCTTTCGCGGGCCTGCCTATATCGCAAGTGACACCATTTTCATTTCATCTTCCGTTGCATCGATTCGTCGCTGCGTGTTTGAGAGAAGCCTGTTTGCGACAAACGGGCATTCGAGATTTGCGCGCAATGCTATCGAAAAATCTGACAACGGAAGTACAAGACAAACTTTTTATTGGATTGATGGAATTCCCTCTCTTGGTTCTGTCTCGAGCTGCTCAAGTTCGAGCGGGTTTGTGGAGGCGGAATGGTAATGGCCTCAATGATCAGGTGCTCAACTACGCTGAGCCACCCTTTTGCCGGGCGATGCGAGATGCTGACTTGCTTCTAATTCAGTTTGCAATGCTTGGGCGAATCCAAAATCAAACCTCGGATTGCCGTCCGGATTCCGATGTGGGAGTTTGCTTTTTGGTTCATCTCTTGCTGCATCGTCTCGGACTATTTGAATTTTGTGGACTTGCCGAAGGCTCCAAATGCCAATGTAAATCGATACCTGGACGAAGTGGAAAAGGGACTGTATCCTGGGGAAAAGAATTCTGGAGATATGGGTGATGATTTACCGATGCCTTCCACGTATTCCCCGGCTAGAGACGCTGCTGCCTGCCTCTTATTGTTGGAGGAATTCCTACATGCCATCATTATCATCTGCAAAGAGCTGCCTCCAGAACCACCCACCGATAAGGCAGCACACACATCTCAAGCCAAATCGCGACTGCGACGGGAGGTAATCCACCGTTTGGCATCAGGTCCCAAGACGCATAGTGAAATGGCAGAAGTTCATCATGTTCTAAGTCACTGGGATAATGTGTATCTCAGTGAAGAAGGAAAATTGTTGAATCCTGATGATGCCACGGGTGCTGCACTTGGAGTTGTCTTAGCCGAGGTAGCGAATCGAAAAATATCACGCAGAACGATGGAGCCCGATAAATGGGAACTGAATCGAGAAGCCTGGGAGTCGTATGATCCAAGCTTCTACCACATCAATCTTCGAAATCACCAGACAGCAGCAGAATCACGACCAGCTTTCCCAGCGGACAACAAATTTCGGGTCAAGCCAAAGCCATTTTGCCCGGCTTTGTTTGCGTCTCATCCTGATTTCATTCGTTTGCGACGAGATGTTACTTGTGATGTTACAATTCTAGCTGTAACTTATCGCACGCTACATATGCACATTCGTGATAACAAGAAAAGCAAAGAATCTGCCGAGTTGCGAGGAGCTATGGCATATGAAGGAGACGATAAGAGTGAGACTGCTGTTGCCCGAGCCGTTCATTTACTCACATTGGGAGCATATGCTTGGCAAAATGCTTCCAGTGCGGATAAAAATTGGCGCAACAGTGGAGGAGGCTCGATTGGTAGCATTTTCTTCGATCGTAGTGACGATAGTGCTGCTCCTACTGTTAAAGAATGGATATCAGCTGCTCTATTGGCAAACCCGAAACTTCAACAAGATTCTGCTTGGTACGATGGCGAAGAAAATTGTTTACAATTACTTCGCCGTCTAGCGGTTGATGGTGGCTACGATGGGTGCTTTTTTGCACAAGATCGAGCTGTACAGGCTGGAGCAGCGTGGCTGTGCGAGTTTGCTGCTAGGTATAATAGCGAGGCAAGCAAACTAGTATATCTCAAGGAGCCTGCTGATAACGCAGATGATGGTGAGAAGCAAGAAACAGAATTAGAAAGGCGAAAACGATTTGCGAAGCAAAAGGCAATCGAGAGAATGAAAGCCCAAGCTGCAAAATTTGCATTCGCGATGCAAGAAGAGCTAGTTGACAAAGACGAGAAAGATGCATCAATGCATGGTAGCGAAGCAATGGAAGACACGGCAATGTCTCCAGCTGTAAGCCGAAGAATGAGTTTTGCCTCTAATTTAAGTTCGTCTTCATTAGCAGGTTCGGACGACGCAACATCAGCTACTACTCCCGATTCTGTGCAGGGAGTCTTCGATGAACCTCCGATTCCAACGAGACTTTTGAAGTGCAGACCACAATGTATTATATGCAGTGACGATAGTAATGCAGAGAAAAGAACAAAAGAACGAGAAGATCTGGGTCATCGGCATAGTCGTCGAAGGCGAACGAACGGAGGCAACGCCCTTGCCTTTGTGGGTTACACGCAAGCAAGTACTGTAATGAAGGGCGGGGGAGGTCCTCCAACGAATGGAAATTCCTGTACTTTTGTTCCGGTCAGACGCTTTGTCGGAGCGCACGTTGCATTATGTGGCCATGCTATTCATAGCGAATGCTGGGAATCTTACTTGGCTACCATTTCTCGCCGAGAAGATCGGCGCGTTTCGAAGAAAGACGAATTTCGATGTCCTCTTTGCCAAAGATTGAGTAACTGTCTTATACCATTTATTGACGTCGGTGCAGATTGGATCAATCCTGCGTCGAGTGCAAACAGCACTATGGCAATGGACACGAATAAATTGAAGAGCGATGATAAGGATGATGACATGTCTTGTGAGTCTTCGGAATGTGCCGGCCCCTTGTCGTCACAAAAATTCCTCGATTCCACACCATGGTGGGTTTCGCGCCATAACGACTCTGTTACTTGGGATGGACAATGTGCTTTTGTGTCGAACAAGCAAGATCCTGTGAAAATGGAACAAACAAATTTACCCCCAGGTATTTCTCCGACCCCTCGTCGTCGAAGTGTGAGAGCTTTGCGCAAGAAGGATCTTTATGCCGCCTGGAATGCAATGATGAAAACGCCACGATTTGTAAGACGCAAACTGAGATCGAAAGCAGATGGTAGAAACAGCAATCATGGCTCCCATCATAGTGCTCAGGAGGATTTGAGCATTGCACCTCTGTCTTCTACTGACTCGGCGGCGGAAACTGTTGTGTGGAGAAGGTTTATGGACCAAGTTAGTGATATTACGTACAAGGCCGATGGAAGGCGATTAGGAGATGAAAATCTCCACAAAGACTTTGGAGAGTTCAGACATTATATTGTTGAGAAATACTCTTATAGTTTGGCAAACAAATATGTAAACAAAGAACCGTTGGATGTAAGTACCATTCGGAGAACGATTGAGATTTTCGTTTTTCTTATTTTGAAACTTTTCTGACACAATCATTATTTCAAATTGAAGTGGCCATCGTGCGTATTTCCGACCGCACTGTACGAGACGCAGCGACAGGAACTTTCCAGGGAGAAACTTTTATCGAAGTTGATGATGGCAATACAAAGCTTGACCTACAGTATCTGTAGTGAGGTTAATGAGGCTCGCCGTTCGATTAGGAAAGCAAAAATCAAAGCTACAAAATATGCTGGATCGGACGACAGAAGCATGAACGCTATATTCTCGAAGTATGGCATTGCTCACATTTTATGCGATGGAAAGCTAATTGTTATTCCCCGACCTAATGCAACCGAAGACGATGGATTCCAACCATTCAATGGAAGACTTGGGCGCCTGCGCTATTTTGGTCTAGCAGTGATGGCCACAGCTGGTGCTGTCGCGGCGGATCTTGTCCAGCTCGTTATTGGGTTTCCCTTACAGTCGACTAGAGACACTTTACCGGAGCCATACAGAGCACCAATCGTTTACCCAATTTTGTTTGGGCATGTTTTAACGCATGTGGTTGCAGCAATATGTGCTTCTGGAGGAAGGGCAAGAGCAAGAAGCGACGCTCTTGAACTCGTGTGGCCGATTCCATTCTGTAGCAGGGGCAGCTTTATTTCTTCCAACGACAACAAGAAAACTGACTCAGTTGTTGACGACTCGGAAGGGTTCATCAAATTAGGCATGCTGGCGAGAGTTCTTCAAGTATTGCTCGGCAAGATTGGCATGATTTATACCGAAGCAGAAGGTATGCTTGACAGCTATCAAGAAGGGGCAGTTTTGGAAACTGTTCTGAAAATGCGCAATCGTGGCGCAAAAGATGATTCCGCAGAAAACACGTGGGCAATGCATTGTCTATCTCTCCTCGAGATGGCGTTATCCAAACCTGGTCATTCCAATTTTGTTCAGAATGAATCTCACTTTGACGAAACTATTGCGAAAAAAATTGAAGAGGGCTGTTTCCTGGGAGCACAGGCTGCGTGCTCGTTTCTCGCGGATATCGGAATCATTTTGCAACTTCTAGTTCCAGGCATTATGACGCGATACATTGACTTGGACAACATCGATGATCGAGATCAAGATAATGACAATGTATATTCGACACTGTCGAAGCTTCACGAACTCTTTCATTTTGAATCTCTTTCCGAAATTCTCGAGTCTGACGCCATCCAAGAAGTTGTGTCAAATTGGTACGAGACAGCTCGAAAGCATACGAGTTCGAAAATGCTCTCCTCTCCAATGATTTCCAGGTCAGGGGCAACTGTGACCAATAGACTTTACAAAACGCAAGGATTTCGTGTCTATGATTGGCCTTTGGAGTCGTGCCGTGACGTTGTAGATCGAAACCAAAGTGACGGGAAGGACATGGAAAAAGAGAGTTCTGTGAAAGATAAGATTGAGGGAACACCAATGGATATCGACACACCAGTACAACCAGACGTTCTCCAACCCAATCCCGCAGCTCGACCACCAGCTCCAACTCCTTTGGTTTCATTCAGCTCGAAGAAGAATGTGAAATTAATCGGTGGCTTCACTCCCGATAAAAATCCCATACTCACGAGCAATCGTCCACGGGTATCGATGATGCCAACCTCCTACACTGACTTGTACGCCGAGCTTAGTCAACTCTTACCCGACAGTGAACAAACTGCTGTTTGTTTGGTATGTGGAGAGGTATTGAATGCCGGTGGAAGGGGAGAATGCACAAGACATTCCTACAAATGCGGTGCAGGGGCAGGCATGTTCTTTCTCTTGCAAGAATGTGCCGGTCTGATTATGCACAACGGCAAGGCAGCATACATTCATAGTCCATACGTGGACAGTCATGGAGAAACTCCGCAGTACAGGGGACGTCCCCTGAATCTAGATCTCGACCGCTATGGTCACTTGCACGAGGTTTGGTCGGGACACAATATTCGACAGCAAGTATTGGCCGAACGAGAAAGCTCCCGACAAATCATTGTCGATGGCTTTTATTAAAAGAAAAACAGAGAAAAATTTTGCATAGCGAAAAGAACTGTAAATTAATAGAGAATTTCATTTAGAATCCCAATCGATTAGATTTGGTACGAGAAAATTACTTTCGGGATTTGGTGTGTAAGATTGTAGCTTTGCTCCTATTCTTTCTCTCGATAAGTCGTTCGAATGCGATGGAATGTTTTCTCTCATGCTTTTGATGAAAAAATCGGAATGGTACACACAATTGTCTGTGTTTGTTGGACAATTAAAGATTGAAACGTGGATTTTCTTGGAAAATGATAAAATGAGATTTGACCTGTGAAGAAAGACTGAATTTTAGAGGAAGTGGGCTTGCTCATTATTCCCCGTATTTTCGGCAGCTGGGTGATTAATTTTCTGGATAGATTCATCTACTGGCTCCAATTGACCTCCCCACAATGCCAAAAGTTTCTTGGAAAATTCAATGGGCGACATTCCGATCGATGTCGCGGACGCATACCGCTGCCGAAGCTGGAGAAAGAAAATTGTAATCAATTGAGAAATACTTTCAAATAGTGTGACCGTGATGGCAATTTTCGTAGAAAAGCCAATCAAATCAAAATTCTGTCATCCAAAACGTACCTGAAGTCGTAGCAATCGGTTCTTTTCGGATTCGATGGAGCACCCGAGCAGGGGGTTGTCCAAGATACGATGGACCTGTTGATATGCATAGGAAGAATTTTTGTTCCCCGAATCTTCCGATGTGATAGTAGGATTCTTGCAGGAGCATACCTGCGATATCAGATCCAGCGCATATTGATCAATGGGCCGATTTGGTCCTTGCACAGCTCGAAATGTGAAGTGTTGACCAAGAGCCGAAACGGGAGTTGTTGTGTTTGTTTTTTTGGCAAACGGTTGTTTTCCCGCGGCATTTTTAGGTCTCTTGTAATCCCGTGATTCTATTGTTGTTGTCAAGTTAAACTTTGGAACTTTCGTCGTCCTTTCCGATATTATAGAGTAGTCCCGTCGGCGTTTCTTCTCTTTCTTCCTCTTCTCTTCTACATTGTCGTTATAGAAGGCTGTTTTCACCTGCTTCCGCCGCTCTCTCGGTTCGGTCCAATAGGATCCCTTCCCGCAGTAATCTCGGAGTTCTTTGGGTACAGAGATCGATGCTGTCGTCTCGAGGTTGAGGGTATGCTGGGTGATTGAAGAATCTACCACGGAAGCAGGTGTCAATATTTTCTTGGGTTGTTCTGTCGCTGGTTTCCTTCGTTTCGTTTGTTTGCTTTTCTTTGTTTCAATCCAGGCCCATCGACTGCGGCTTTTCGGAATTCGCAGGTGCTTGATCTTGGATTCGTTCACGCTTCCATTGCTTGATCTCGAAGAATCTGTTATGGTTATCGGTCGATGGAGTTTTGTTTTGGCGCTCAATCGGTTGGTACACGTAGTCGATGTTTCCCCTTCGTCTTCCGGTATCAATGATAATGCAGATTTCGAATAGATGCTCTTGGAACGACGTCGTGTCGTGGTCGGCTCCATCCAATAGCTTCCCTTTCCGCAGTGATCCCGGAGTTCTTTTGGTACAGAGATTGGCGTTACCGTCTCTACTTTCTGCTGCCGATTCATGGTTTCCACAGTTGCTGTCCATGGGCACTTGTCTGGCGAGTGGCTTGTTTTGCGGGCAACGTCGCATTGCAATTTCGGCTTGAGCGGCAACGGCGACACCGACGAGGAAGACGAGGAATAGCCGCAAATGGAGGAATCTATCGTCGATGCGGTGACGTTGTCAAAATCGAACCAATCATTGCTGATGCTAAGATTGTAGATATCATGACTCGAGACGGCAGTCTCAAAGGCAAACGTTCGTTTCGTTCCATTCTCCATCGCATTTATGAGCATATTGTCGGCGGTAGGAGGGAACGACAAACGCGGCAGTGACCGATGCGGCATTTTCGGTTCCTTGGAATTTGTGAATTGTACCTCCGTGCGAATCGCGTTTTCTCCTTCAAATTGTGATAAGTGAAACAAGTAGGTGCCGGAAATTGATGAAGTTTGATAATCCCCGTATTGAACTCATCAAAAGTGATGTGGATGGCTATTTTCTCAACACAATGGCCATGGACTCTAAAACGCCCAAACGATGTCCCATTTATTTCACAAACGGTCGCTCGAAAACAAGGATTTTGCATGCAGGGATTGAGAACTCATCTATTGCATTGCATTCAATAGCTGTTAATCAGAAACGATAAAGAGTGCCGCCGCAGATAGAAGTTTCTTATGGGCCCAGGCACATTTGATGATATAGCCCTGTGTGAATCATAAATAAAGAATGTGCCCGTAATCGGACATTGGGGAGAAAGATTGGACTCAAAAACATCAATGGCGGATAGACGTGATAGATGAAACTAAATAATAGAAGTAGTGTAGTTTTCGAAATGTCATCTTTGGCGCGTCCAGGAAGCCTCAAGAAATAGACGTAGAACTTGTGCCAATTTCTACGATATCGCTTCGCGCAAATATCTGCGCAAGAAATCTCCAACTTTCCGACTGAGACATCGATCGACCATGGCGGTCGCATAACTCAACAAAGAACCATATAACGACATTAACAACGATATCATGCAAACAACAACCCTCGAATTAGTATTCTTTGTTGTAGATATTATTATTTGGTCGTTCGATTGGAGCAAAACTATGAGACAAGGCGACGAAAACCGGTCAACAATCAGACAAAAAGAAATGTGACCTTGACGGGGCTCGAACCCGCAACCTTCAGTTTCGAAGACTGAAGCTCTACCATTGAGCCACAAGGCCGAAATCGTATTTCTGTTGACACGTCAGATGGATCAAGCTTTGTAAACAATAGAGCTAAATTTTTCTCGGAAGGATGTTGTTGAAAGAACCTCTCTAGTTTGTTGACCACTGCTTATGTGGGGGTTTGAAGAAGTGTTGTAGTTGTTCGCTCCAACTGTGACCAAACTTCAACTAGATCTAGTACAGCTTTTTGTTCTCTGGCATATTTAACCGTGTTTGTATTATCGTTCGCATCCTCCATCTATCTACAATCACGATCCATACCACTCTGGAAAGTCCTGTTGTGCTTCGTGATACCATCCGGCAATCGCCATTCGATTTCCTTGCTGCGTCTCCAATACCTCGTGGGGAACGGTAGCGGAATCAAACAGGACCAGAGTCCCTCCTTTGGGCACCACATCGACGATTTGGCATGCTCGTATATCCTCGACGCCCACGAATCTGCTTTGGTGATCGACATTTAATTGCAATGCCAGAGCGCTGGCAAAATCAACTGGCTCCAGGTTTGGATTGGACGGCCACGATGGACTATTGGGTCCAAAGGGTTGCGAAATATAATCTCGATGTTGTTGCTGTTGTTCGTCTTTGCTTTCCGTTCGGATGCGATATAAAGCTGACAGGGCATGCCACTCGAATCCATCCTCCTCTCTGTCATCATTTCGAGTCTTGACCCAGCTATCCAAAAAGACTGGCTCGTATATTGATTCGGATTCGATGGACGACGATTCGTCGATGCGCAGCCATCCCACTTGTATATTCCCATCGTGCGATCCACACTGGACACCCTCGCAGCAGCTTCGCACATAGGCCCGCAGTTCTCCACCACCTCCAGCGACACTTGTTTCCTTTCCATCGCTGCCTCCCCATCCATGTTCATTCAGATAAATCAACCAGGAAATGCTTCTTCGGGTATCATTGATCCACCCCTTAGTCCCCTTGGTCATTTCGTGGCGCTCGTCCTGATGCCTCGGAAGGTGAGATCCCTTGGGCGACAGACTGTAATACATTTCCGATAGTTCGAGACTGCCATTGGGTTTGGACAGACGCTTTTCCAATTCCACCTTGATATCTTCCAGTTTTTCTTCGACCACCAGACGCATGTTCGAATAGTTGGTCTTTCCTTTCCACAAGTCGGGTGTGATGGTACACGTCAGGCGGTCACTCGAACCAAATTTGTTTTGGTCTCCCGCGACACGGTTGGACAATCCGCTGGGTCGAAAGGTTTTCGTTTCGGTTTGCTTTTTCTGTAACTGAAACATGTCCTCTCGCAACAGTTCGACTTGTTTCGGGGTCAAAAAGTTTTCTCGAACGTATATTTGTCCCTTGCAGATTTTCGAATAATCATGGTGGTAGTTCTTGTCGTCCATGCCATCATCCGAATCATCGGTGTCAACGTTAAGATTCCGCGGTGATGTTGTCTTGGAGAATGAATTTTTAAGGTGACCATGCGGAACTTTGTAATTCGACAGCAATCGTGATCGAAGAAGGCCAAATGATGATGTCGCCATTAGGATCACGGCGATACAAAGGAACAGAATGATTGTTGTTGTCGACATTGTGAATACCGATCGTCTGACTCGATCTAAAACATCATCATATTGAAAAAAACAACGAATGAATCAATCGGCAATGAAGAAGAATCGACAAAGCTTTTCCGAAAAAGAACCACCCGATCTTTTATCCACTGTAATGTGTGGAGTTGTAAAAAAACATTAAATCGTAGAGCAAGTCCTTTGTTGCTGTGAAGAATGATGGGTCGGAAGAGAAGCTTGTTGTGCAACAAACAAAACATCAGAATTGGTGTGAAATAATCGTAAATCCGATATTATTTCACAAAAAAATTCGACAATGGCAGGATTCGAACCTGCGCGTACAAAGTACAATGGATTAGCAATCCATCGCCTTAACCACTCGGCCACATTGTCAGGGCT
This sequence comes from Pseudo-nitzschia delicatissima, assembly GCA_037355735.1. Classification (NCBI taxonomy): domain Eukaryota; phylum Bacillariophyta; class Bacillariophyceae; order Bacillariales; family Bacillariaceae; genus Pseudo-nitzschia; species Pseudo-nitzschia delicatissima. The sequence continues at coordinate 993,339 of CM074778.1, read as the reverse complement.
GTTTCTAGAATCCTTTCTCGGCCTATACAAAGCGTACTCTAAAGCGTAGAAACTACCGTACGTTTCTTCGACACTCGTGATCGGACGTAAGACAGACTTTCCAAACAAAAAAAACCCTCAGCCTCGTGACCAGATTGTTCTCCAGCAAGGAGCATTCCGTCACTGTTGAGAAGATGATTAACATTAGTTCATAGGAATAATTACAAAAAGTCTTTAATTCTACCAGGTTCTATCACTAAAATTTCTTAATTGGTTCTAGTTGTAAAATAGAAGGAGAGGCATCGATGCTTACAGATGCCATCGAACAAAGCCAAAAAGAAGCGGACCATATCAGGATCGAACTGATGGCCTTGCGATTAACAGTCGCACGCTCTACCAACTGAGCTAAAGGTCCGAAGAATCTGTTAGATCTTCTTACCCCGGACGATAATTCTGTGGATATAAACACTACTAGTATTAATGAAACCCGTGATGACCGTCGTAACCCTTGTCCTTTTTTTGATGACCGTTCCAAACACCAACACGTGAAATCCTCACTAGTAGTAGCGGCATTGCGATTGGCGCAATACAAAAATCCATAGTTCCTCAAACGTGTGGTGGATCGAGAAGATTGAAAGGCGCACCCGTCGGAATTGACAGATTCCAGTATTCGCAATAAATGTACAATCAAACTTATATACAACAACATCATAAAAAAGTTTGTTTCACACAACAACCATTACAACACTGCATTGCATTCTATAAAAACAAACAAGAATTAATTCAAAATGCCTATTGATATCAACGAGCTCCGAACCTACAAGGGAGGAGATCCCGAAAAATACAAGAAATACATGGAACAGCGGTACAAGCCAACCGAATGGGTGGACGAGGTCATTGCCGAGGACGAGAAATGGCGTGCTCTAACCAAGGAAAAGGACGAACTCCGAAAGGAGGTCAACAAGATCCAAAAGGAAAAGATTACCCCAAAAAAGAAGGCCAAGGAGGACTGCGCCGCCGAAATCGCCGAGATGAAGGCCGTCCAACAGAAAATCAAGGACGTCGAGGCCCAGCTTCCCGAGATTGCCGCAGCCCGGGACAAGCTCTTGAATCGAATCGGAAACATTGTCGATCCGGAAGTTCCCATTAGCAACAACGAAGAGGAAGACAATCTGGTCATTTGCCTGAAACCCATTCCGCCCGAGGGAGAAGGCATTTTGCCTGCTTCCCAGGGACATTTGAAATACACGCTTCCGGAATCCAAACCCATGACCCACGACGAACTCTTGTGGCGAATTGGTGGATACGAACCCATTCGTGGATCCAATGTGGCCGGACACCGTGCCTATTTCTTGACGAATGCCGGTGTTTTGCTCAACCAGGCCATTATCAATTACGGGATTGCCTTTTTGGGTGCACGAGGATACAACGTCGTCCAGCCTCCCTTTTTCATGAACAAGGACGTCATGGCCTCCATTGCCCAATTGGACGACTTTGACGAACAGCTTTACAAGGTTTCTGGAAAGACGGACGATCCCAACGACAAGGTCGACAAGTATCTGATTGCCACTTCCGAACAACCCCTCTGTGCCTACCACAAGGACGAATGGGTTCCCAAGGCCAGTCTGCCGCTAAGATATGCGGGAATCTCCACGTGTTTCCGAAAGGAGGCCGGATCTAGTGGAAAGGACATTCGTGGAATCTTTCGTGTCCACCAGTTTGAAAAGATTGAACAATTCTGTCTGGTAGACGACGATTTGGAGGTCTCCCAGGCCGAACACAAGCGCATGCTCGAGGCGGCCAAGGAATTCTACGACAGTTTGGGATTCTCTTATAGGGTTGTCTGCTTGGTCAGTGACGAGCTCAACGACGCCGCCATCAAAAAGTATGATCTGGAGGCCTGGTTCCCCGGACAGCAGGCCTACCGCGAGCTGGTCAGTTGCTCCAACTGTACCGATTACCAGGCCCGTGGAGTAGGAACGCGCTGCGGAACCAAGCAAAAGTCCAAGGGTGACATGAATGCTAGAAATTCCTATGTGCACATGCTCAACGCAACCCTGTGCGCCACCGGACGAGGAATCTGCTGTCTGTTGGAAACCTACCAAACGCCAGAGGGTGTCATTGTGCCCGAGGTCCTTCGTCCCTACATGGGAGGCAAGGACTTTTTGCCCTTTGTGAGAGGACCACCCGAATTGACTGCGGGAGAAAAGGGAAAGAAGAAGAAATAAACTACGAGTTGCTTTCTTCTAGATTTAGATTGCGGGCATCCTGGTTTTGGAGGATGAAACGTAGCAACTAAAGACATATGGTGCCGAAATGTGGAAGAGAAATTTTGGCAAAACATTCGCAACAATGGTTGCAAGAGTTTTAAAAATATTAAAATATGATTATGACACGTTTACAAAAGCATCGATCGAATTTTTACTATATTCGTTGATAATTGTGTAGTGTACTCGGTTTTGGAATTGTGATTATTGAACGAGTGAAAGATTGGCGAAGAAAGATATTTCATGATTTTTCATCTGCCTTTCGAAATTTGTTTCGTGACCATAGTTGAAGCTTTAAGTGATAACGCAGTTTACGATGACTAACGTGCAGTGGAGATATGAGAACGACTTCCCCTTCACTTCACTTCCCTTCCGTATTATTTCGTAACCAAGAGATAACGAAGTGTGCGATGATAAATGCCTAGAGGAGAACTTCAAATTGCGTTTCATTTCAATCCCTCATCATTTCATGACTATATTCAAAGTGATCACGAACATAAACACTTTGTCAATAGATTTGAGTACTTCTTAGAAAAAACACAAATATTTCAAGTCTATAGAGTTATGTTATCAAAATTCTATTTATTTATTTCTTGCCCTTCCCCTTCTTGGCAAATGCAGGATTCTTGCTCATTCGGAACAAACTTGGTGTGACCTCAAGGATCTCGTCGGCGGCAAGGTATTCGACACAGGAATCCAAGGACATATCAATAGGAGCAATGATACCGGCGTTCTTGTCCTTCGAAGCAGCACGCATGTTATTCAGCGCCTTGGTCTTGCAAATGTTGACCTCGAGGTCACCGGGGCGTTGGTGGATACCAATGATCATGCCCTTGTAAACGTCATCACCGACGCTGACAAACATGTTTCCACGGGATTGGGCACCTTCAATACCAAATGTTGTGGCAGGTCCGTCAGCAAAGGCAAGAAGAGATCCCTTGTCGCGGGCTTGGATTCCACCCTCAATCATAGGGCGGTAGGAATCGAAAACACTGTCGATAAGGGCAGTTCCTCGCGTCGACGAAAGGAGGGCGGATCGAAGACCCAACATACCTCGGGTAGGAACCAAATACTTGACGACAGACATACCAGAAGACTCTTCGAGTCCCATGTCTTGGAGTTCACCCTTGCGGTTGTTGAGAAGGTCAATGACAGGTCCGTTGTATTCTTCGGGGACACGAACTTCGACTGATTCCCAAGGTTCTTCCTTCTTTCCGGTTTCTTCGTTTTCCTTGATAATAACAGTGGGGGGACCAACTTCGAGTTCGAAACCTTCACGACGCATGGTTTCGATAAGGACAGTAAGATGCAATTGACCACGTCCAGAGACTTCGTATCGGTCGGCAGAATCGGTTTCGGCAACCTGGAGGGCGACGTTGCGGTCGAGTTCCTTGAAAAGACGGTCACGGATCATTCGGCTGGTCAAGAATTTTCCTTCTTGTCCGGCAAGAGGACTCTTGTTGACACCAATGGTCATTCGGACAGTGGGTTGTTCGACGGCAATTGGTTCGAGAGGCTCGGCAGCGTTAAGTCCGGCGTTTTCGTTGGTGATGAGGGTATCTCCGATTTCAACATCTTCGATACCGCTAAACATAATAATCTCTCCGGCGGATGCTTCTTCAACATCCAACTTTCCGAGGTTGTCAAAGACAAACAATTCATTGACACGTCCGGTTCTCTTCTCCTTGTCGGGGTGGGCAAGAGCGATGGGTTGTCCTGCCTTGACGGAACCATTGGTGATTCGGGCGATACCCATTTTTCCCTTGAAGGGGTCGAAGTCGATGTTACTGACAAGAGCCTGGAGGGCTTCGGGTTCAGGCTTTTCAACGGTGGGTGGGCGGATGTGTTCCAAAATGGCATCAAAGAGAGGTCCCATGTCGTCGGCAAGGTTGTCGGGTTCGTTTCCGGCTCGTCCCTGAAGACCAGAGGCGTAAACGACCTTGAAATCAGTTTGTTCGTCGGTGGCACCAAGGTCGACAAAGAGATCGAAGACATTGTCAACGACGTAGTCGACACGGGCAGCAGGACGATCGACCTTGTTGACAACGACAAGAGCGTTCATTCCCTTGGAAAGGGCCTTGTCGAGGACGAAATCGGGTTTGGGGCTTGGGTCCCTCAACGGAATCGACGAGGAGAATAACACCGTCACACATGTTCAAGACACGCTCGACTTCTCCACCAAAGTCTGCGTGACCTGGTGTGTCCATGATGTTAATCTTGACACCGTCGCGCTGGACGGCAAGATTTTTCGACAAAATAGTAATTCCTCTCTCTCGCTTCCTGGTCTTCGGAGTCCATAACACGCTCTCCGGCTTCATCGGCTTGGCCTTCGTCACGGAAGACACCCGACTGGCGGATGAGGGCATCGACCAAAGTGGTCTTTCCGTGATCGACGTGGGCAATAACGGCTATGTTTCTATAATTCACAAAAGAGTTGTATGGTTAAAAAAAAGTCAGCGACCTGACAAAATAAATTCCATGGAACAAAATCGAATCTCCCCTTCCATATCGAATCTTTTTATCCATTCTGCGCCACTAACCTGATGTTTTCAATAGACTTCGCTCCGGTTCCGGTCTCCGATGCAGATTCGGCAACGGCAGACATGAAGAGAGGAGCCTTCATGGAGGCACCGCATGTGTTCGACAATTGTTGCGCTCTGGGAACGAATGCCGAAGCATTCGATGCGACAGAAAGCAAGAGTGCCGATAGGAGGGAAATCTTCTTGAAGAGTTCCATTTTCAAATACTTCTATAAAACGTTTTTGTATCAGAAACGAAATAATTGTGATGGAAGAGTTGAAGATATTCCCTTTCGATGTGGTGCTCGACTTCGTCGTAGGAAGATTAAAGTCGAGACTTTTCGAAAAAAGGGTTCCACCTGTGGGCGATGATGGATGACGAGTGTGATGTGGTTCTCATGAAAGTTGCAAGAGGGAAGGAATTTATTTCTTTTTGGCGGTGTGTCACGAATTTTAACTCGAACTCCAAAAGGAATCTTTTCGAACAAACCAAAATGCACATAAATCAAAGTACGAACCGTTGGAGAATGGGTGGACGCGAATTGATGGGTGAGTCGTTCACGTCACAGTGGCGTTTTTGGAGTCGTTCGCGTCAGAAAAACATTTGGAGACGAAAAAAGTCCAGTGACGAAAGAGGGTGATGTGGCGAGACAGAAATGAGGGACATTGTAATTTGGGGGATAGTTAGGGGATGACAGTCGCTACCTTCTATTTTTTTTGTTCTCAAATTTTTCGGTCGAAAGAAGAACGAAGTGGTTGGGAATGTCAAGGCCGAACTAGAATTAGTACTTCTGCTGGTTCAATGTTCAGCAACACTATTGAATAGTAGTTGAATGTCAGATAGAAACTCGAATTACTAATTTGACTATAAAAAGTGATCATTTATCTTTCTTCCCTTCATCTTCTTTGTCGTCACCCTTGGTCTCTTCTTCCTCGGGTCTGTCAAGAGTCGACGCATCTACGATATCCGCCTCCACAGTAAATACCTGATCGGCACCCAAAAAGTCTTGCGATTTGACGTTCACGTGGAACTTGTACTTTCCAGCAACCGAAGGGGCTTTGAATTGAATCTTGACCTTGCCCGACTTTTGTGCTACAGTTCGCGACAATCATCGGCCACGCAGTCAACAACCGTTCTTCGAATGTGCTCTTCTCGAAGCGTGCCAAGTCCTCATCGTTGACCTTCTCCAAGAGAGTTCCCTCCTTTTTGATTGCTACGCAAGATGCAGGTGTTTCTCCGTCGACGCGTTCTCCGGTCACAAAATACCACCATCCCTCACGGTACTGTTGAAGAGCCACCTGGGGTGGAATGCCCTGTTTCTGGCACATAGCAACCTTTTGTCGGGTGAAGTTCTCAGCATGGAGTCGGGTGAGGTCGAGGGAAATAAGCAGAACATCTTCGGTGGCCATTTCGGGGTGCTTGGCGCTTGCGATGCTCGTGTTATCGATTTTCAATCTGGGCAAAACAGCGTATTGCCTTTTCATTATTGAATCAAACCATTCGATCTCCTTTTGTTTGCAGTCTCTGCATCCAATCTTGAAAATACTGACGGCCTCGACAATTGTCTTGGTCAAAGGATACGATCGGAGAGAAACGGCGGATCTTAATGTCGCCTCCAAGAGCATGGCACACCTTTGGCGGAAGTCAGCAGCACTTTTAAAGTAAGTGGGATCGACGAGTTGTTTCGAAGCAGCTTCCACTAATAATTCGAAGAAATTTTTCAACATGGCAGGAATAATGAAGGATGAGAAACATTCTGATGTGAACGAAGACGAAGAGCGCCGTTTGTTGGGAACACAAAAAATGAAAAAATAAATAACTTACACAATTCTGGATGTGCGTTCAACGCCAAAGAGTTGAGTCTTCCAGCAACGAAACACAAGTTCCTTCGCAAGCCAGGATGGTCCATTGCTGACACCTTCTTTCCTTTGTAATCAAATTTCATGTCCTTCAAAAAGCGAAGATCTTCCGGTGGCCATGCACCAGTTCTTCCCAATGTCTTTTCCACCCATTCTTGTCCGATAACTCCATCGTCCATTCCTTCGATGGGAATTTTCATCTTACCCGACGCTTTTGCAACCTCCTTTCCAAGCTTTTGCTTTTCTTCCATAATTTTCTTTGAAAGTTCTGCCTTTTTTCTTGGTCTCCTCATCCTCGTCGTCGTCATCGGCCCAGCCGTCGTCGTCCAAATCAAACAGTTTATCATCAGTCGACTTCTTTGATTCCGCTTTCTTTTTTGCCGCCTCCTCTTTATCGGCTTCTATGCGTTTTGCGATCAACTTTTCTCTGTTTCCCAACGATTTTGTACTCCAAAGAATGGACTCCGGTGTACTGGCAACGGCCAGAAGGACATCCAGAGGATCAGATTCTGGTGTCAGTTTGCTAGCAATGTATGTAATGTCTGCCAACCCAACCGTATTGGTGGCCAGTGCTTCATCGACATCGACATCAGATCCCCTTTTCTTTTCCTTCTTTTGGGAGAAAAAGTAGTAGGCAGCAGCCGCAATGATTACAACCAAAACCAAACCGTACCCCAAAAGCATACTGCTTTTTTCGTCAACTTCGACTTCGACGTCGACTTCGATGTCTACACCTTCCTCAGACATGATACCGCTTCAATTTTGTCGTTCAACTATCGTATATGATTCTTTTGTAACACCAGTGAAGAATTCCAGCGTTCTTTCAATCTCAATAGATGTCGAAGCTGCTCTCTCTAGAAGAAAACGACAAGAAACATGTAATGACCATCTGCATTTGCCGATTTAGCGAGAAGTTTTAGATTAAAAAACTGCTATGAACGGTATGTACGAGTACGTATTCAAATTTTGCCTTCGCGAAGGCTTCTCATGGAGTACAGTACGGGAGGTACGTGCGTAGGTATCGCAGACTTTTGCAATACTTCAACTAACTTATAACCTAATGTTTCCACGTGGAAGTGTTTTGTCGCATGAAAGCTCTAACTCTATTGGTCTTTGATTGAAGTCAGTCTGATTACAGGTATTTCCAGGTGGAATAGAATGTTGAAGCTAAGTTTTTCAACGATAGATGTGAAAAAACCAAGATTTTGCGTTCGAAAATAGCTAAAGAATGAAGAATTGTCGTGTCGACAGAAGTGAATGAGAACTACATTGTATCTATTGCCTATACCGTAACCTGTTCGACACTTCGCTTGGTCAACACTAGCAGTATCAGCTCCAGCCCTATTTGTAAAAAGCGAAGAAGAAAATCTCTTCACTATGTTCAAACTGTCTCTTTCCACCCTACTCTTACTGCTGTCGGTGGAGTCTGCGTTGGGGTTTGTCCCTGCGTCTAAAAGAGCTGCGGGTGCTTCCACTCAGTCGTCCTTCCAATTGGATGCTTCGTCCTCTGATGATATCGTTGATTGCTTGGTCTTGGGAGGAGGAATTTCTGGAAGTACTCTGGCACACAACTTGAACAAGAATGGACTTGATGTCGTCCTGGCAGAAGCTCGAGACTATTTGGGAGGAAATGTCAAATCCCATCGCGACGACGAAGGATTCCTGTGGGAAGAGGGACCCAACTCGTTCGCGACACAGCCAAGCTATCGTTCGAATTGCCTATGAACTCGGAATTTCCGATCAATTGGTATTTGCGAACGAATCTTTGCCGCCATGGGTCAACCACAACGGCAAGCTCCACCCTTTGCCAAAGGGTCAGGGAGGAAAGGGCCCCTAAGGGACAAATCGAACTCGTCTTTGGGCCAAACGGTGTTTTGAAATTCGCCTTGCTAGGAGAACTCCTCTCGTGGCCAGGAAAAATCCGTGCAGGTATTGGTGCATTTGTCGGACACGCTCCCCCTCCGGAGGGCAAAGAAGAAACGATTCGAGAGTGGGTGACCCGTATTTTGGGAGAAGAGGTTTTTCTCAGGTGCATTGACCCGTTCGTGTCGGGTGTTTATGCTGGAAATCCTGAGACTCTCTCCTATCAAGGCAGCTTTGCCGAAAATCGGACGAATTGAAGATATTTCCTATTCGATCGATTGGAATAAATTCGGGGCTCTCTTTTATGGAGGTCTAAAGCGACAAGTCGAGTTGACAAAGGAGCGCAAGGCCGATCCACCCGCCCCCTGAATGGCCCGAATTTGAATACGGAAACCCTGGATCGTTCCGAGAGGGACTTGCTACTTTGCCGAATGCTATTTCCAAGGAACTTGGTGTCGGTGATGACCAAAAGATTCGGTTGGAACACAAAGCGACAAAGATCGAAAAGAAAACCAACGACGACGGAAGCGACTATTACGAGGCAACATTCGACACTCCTCGAGGAACAAAAACAGTGAAAGCCAAGACACTTGTTTCGACAATGCCTGCGCATTGCATTGCCGATGTCTTGGAACCCGTCATGGAAGAATCGAAAGAAATTTTCGAGAAGGTTCGAAAGGATATTGATCGCATTGGTGTCTACTATCCTCCTGTTGCCGCAGTTACGGTTGCCTACCCCAAAAAATCCTTCAAAGATGTGGAATTGCCAAATGGATTTGGAAATCTTCAAGACTTGCCTGGGTTTGGTAGTCTTAATCCTCGCACAGAGGGAGTACGAACGCTTGGAACCTTGTGGTCGTCTTCTCTCTTCCCTGGCAGAGCACCCAAGGATTACAACTTGTTGTTGAACTACATTGGCGGATCTCGGGATGTTGGACTCGCTGATCTGTCGGAGGAAGAGATCCTCGCCGAGGTCGACAAGGGCTGTCGACAAGTCTTGCTGCAGGATAGCGCACCTCCCGCTAAGTTGATTGGAATGAAGATCTGGCCGACCGCCATTCCCCAATACGAATTGGGACATTTGCCTATTATGGATGAGCTCGAAAAAGCGGAAGCAAAACATCCTGGATTCTGGATCTGCGGTAACTACCGAAGCGGTGTTGCCTTCCCCGATTGCGTCACCTTTGGATACGAAAAGGCCAAGGAAGTCAAGGCGTTTTTGGATGCTCAAGGAGCACCCGCAGCCAAGGAGGAAAAGAAAGAGGAAGTTCCAGCTCCCGCTCCTGTAGAAACCGAAAGCAAGGAAGAAGAAACGAAGGTCAAAGCGTCTGTAGAGGAGGATGTTAGCGCTGACGAATCATTGAACGGCGAGAGCAGCGAAGAAGTAGTTGTAGAGAAAGAAGAGCGGCCGATACCGTTTTTCATGACAGAGAAAGTGGCAGCAAAAGAACCCGAGAAGGTTACCAGCAAAGGCTACATATAAATAGGGAGTGGCCAATCTTAACTAGACTAGCAAAAGGGTTTGAAATGTGCAAAATACGTCTCTTGTCAATGGTACATTGTAGCTGGTACAAAATAGATTGCAAAAAAGCGAATCCAAAGCAATTTTTGCATTCAACCTCGTGTCACAGATCCTCTTCGCCCAGGAAGCACACGTAGTCTCGATACAATTCTCGTAAGACCTCCCGAATTCATATAGGAGTTTATAGTATTTGTTTCGTTCTCTATGCGTAACGCTTTCATCGAATGTAATATGGTTCAAAAATGGTAATTATAGTTTGTTTTACATTTCACTCCTGCATCTTTTTAATGAAGGTGTATTCAGCATGTATTGTTGATCAGGTTTGGAACATTTGTATCGTTTGATCGACTGCAGAAAATCGTGGTGGTGAGGGTGATGTACGTGGTGATTGGCCACAAACCTTTCGTTGCACCATTCGATCCTTTTTCAGCTGTCGGAGAATGCAGAAATTCGTTTCTGTCATGAGTTTGAGAATGCTGGAATCGGGAAGACTGTCATCACTGGCACTGCTGTTGGTGTTCTTTATTGTGCCCGCGAGCCATTGCATCTTATTGCCTACAAACTTGTTGTTGGCGATAATTTCGTCAAAATCGACCATTCGTTTCAGGTTGGATTCCATTCGGGACTTCTTCTTGGCCACGAGGGATGATCTGTATCGGCCTGCCAGGTTATCGCGAAGGCTCTGGGAGACTTTTTCGCGTGCCTGTTCCAAACCCACGATCTTCCACTCACCATCGCTGCCCTTTTTGACAAAGCCGCCATTCGGGCTTTTTTGTTGGATTGTTTCGATGATGTTTCGAACAATCTTGGATTTGTTGCGTTTTTCGGTAGTGCCGGCGTATTCTTTGGCACGTTTTTGGATGAGCGATTGAAAATAAATGTTTCCGGCAGTGGGTCTTGGCAGTCTTGCCCTGGCTACAGATGACATCGAACTGACCGGGTTCAAAGTCCCTGTTCCAGTTCTCTAGTTTTGGTTTCGAGATTCGTCTTTACGGAGCTAACCGGTCGTCGAGGACGACGAAGTATCAATGATAGGAGATCTGTATTGGCACATTGCTTTCGTTGTAATGGGAAAGCATAGGAGTTGTAGGGAGGGCTAGTAGTTGCGCTGTCATTCTGTTGAATTGCATGAGTGGATTATGGCAGATAGTCAGTTGTGAAGTGGTCTTTGATAAGCTGCTAAAGTATTTTATGAGCCATACACATGTCCATGTCAACAATCTTCCAGAAAAGCTCCCATAATTGGAATTCCAAGGATCTCTATGGGTATGGAACTATTATGGTGAAACCACGACCTCGTCCTTGGAGAACAGTCAACATTTAGAAACAGTTCTATGCCTCTTCAGTCAATCAAGATCAACCGAGATGACCTCAGACGTGCCCAGGGGCCACCAAAATCTATACTTTAAAATATCTCCATACAATGTATGAATATAATTTGAATACTTATAATTTCCCATAGGCTCTTCAGACCCGCGACACTTGTGCAAGTGAGGAGTTGAGAGCTTGGGCTCAGCAGTGGAGTCTCTATCATGAACGCGCGGGTCTCAAGAGAAGAGGCGTTCGTCTAGTCATTTTTCTTTCAGTCATCATAGTTTCAGTCATGAATATGTTGGTCTTGACAGAAGAACGTGCTTCGCCAATTTTTTTCTTTTGCGTCGAGTCGAGTCATTCGGAACCTAACGGCCCGAAAAGTACGAATTTAGTCTCTTGCACGTGATAGAAATAAAAATGCTGCAGTACGTCGACAAAACTACGACCAACGCACATACCTGACCGATTTTCATTCGAAGGCCGTCATTGATCGAATCTGTGACTCATAGCAAAGATTCGTTTGGGAGATGAAAAAATAGCATTGTTCCGAATTTTTGTTTTTTAAATCGCGCTGGATCGCTTCGGCCCTACTTCAGACGTTAATAATTGCACAAGCACGCGTCATTTGTTGAACTTGACAACGCATTGAGGAAACCCCGCACTTATTCTCACACATCACTTTTATTCGGAAAAACAACGACGCAATCTACATGCTGTATCAAAACGAATCGACTACACAATCACGGCATACGATACGGCAGGAGAACAGAATAAGGATGGTCGGTTCTGTTGCGCTTCGAGGCAGGAAATCGAATGCGCCAATGGTTTATCTGGCTGTTGTTACGCTCGCGTTGAGGTAGGTTCAAACTTCTTGTCGTTCGAATTACAAATTCGGGAGCTCTTCCTCCTCGGTCGTTGTTGGTCCTGTCGAATTTTTTGCTCCTTCCAACGGATCGGAAATTCTGAAAGATGACGCAATGGTATGGGATCGTCACGGCAGGTTTCTCTCGATGACGCGCTGTATACCTACCCAATCGGACCAATTGACTAGCGAGCATCTGGCGCGCACGGCTGGTTCTGACGTCATATAAAGTGCGCGATGATGTGCATGTATTTTCTCGTAGTGTTTGTGAGTATTGTTTGTGATTGAACTTTATCTCGAATCCAAATTTGATCGCGCTCGTGCACGGCAATCGTATTCTTTGGAACAAACGAGAAGAAAACGATGTGTTTCTGTTCCATGTGTTCTCCAAATACTCACCCGCGCACTCGTGGTAAAACGGTATGTGAGAACACGACGATTGGAACTTGTGTGCTAAATTCTTGGCTCGCGCTCGCCTTTTTCTGCCCTCTTAACACGAGGAAGTGTGGGTCTCTTCAACCTTTATCGGTGCAAAGTATCTTTCGCATTGCATGTACGCAGCTGGCTGCCGTTAATGTCCACAAGAACGACAGAAAGCATTCCATTGTTTAACCCGTTCGCCAGAGCCTTTCATCTGCATTGTCCAATTTAAACAATCATTTGAAAACTAGCTCACCGAAACTAGACAAGGAACATAGCAACTAGCATCTGTGAAGAATTCTCGCTACCATCTTCCATTCGTGAAAGCAGTTCTATCTCAATTAGCTTCCGTTTCTCCAACCAACGCGGTGCCGGAGCAAGCTAATTTCCTACCGTCCAATACATCACATACATCCAAAGATGACAAGAACAATAACTCACTCCGACTTTTCCCTCATCTTTCTCGTTAGTAGCTTGCTACTGTCGGCGTCGGTCACCGAAGCATGGGGTCCTGGTTTTTTGCGACGGGGACAACGCCTTCGACCTGTCCCGACAAACCTCTGCGTGTTGGCCGGACGCCCTCGAAAGTCGTCCAATGTACAACTTCCAGAGGATTTTGATCAAGATGGCAAGGTCACTCGCCAACGAAAAGAACTGAAGTACATGCTTGAAAAGCAACAAGAGAATGCCAAGCCTGGAACAGCATCGGCGAGCTTTAGCACCGATATTTACGACAAGAAGGTCGATCTGGCATCGGCTGCCCCCCAATACGTCACTCCGGATCCCTTGGAGGAAATGGACGAAACCGATAGCAAGGACGAGAACAGCAACAATTTTTTGAACGTACCCCAGTTGAACTTGCCGCCCCGCATTGCACAGCCAGGCCTCGGATTTCAACACCACCAACGAGCTGTGAAGAGTCTTGTGCACGAACGATTTGGACGGCAACCACAACAACAAGGCAACAAAAGCAATAACAATGAAAATGTAGACCCAAAGTCTCGCCTTGTGTCAAAAAAGCCGGAGTGGAAAAAACTAGAGGCTCACAAGGCTGAAATCGAAGAAATGCATTTGCGGGATTTGTTGCAAGACGAAGAACGCGCCCAGGGCATGTTTGCAGAACACGACGGTGTATACCTCGATTACTCGCGTCAGCGAGCAACATCGAAAACGATGGATCTTCTTCAGGATCTGGCCAAGACACAAAAACTCGAAGAACGCATAAAGGACATGGTCACGGGAGAGAAAATCAACTTTACCGAAAAGCGGGCTGTCCTGCACACAGCGCTCCGCGCCAATCCGGACGAGGAGATCATTGTTGACGGCGTCAATGTTGTCGATGAGGTTCACCAGGTGAAGGAACAAATCAAACACTTCACCCAGGGCGTCCGCAACGGAGAAATTCTAGGATACACCGGCAAGCGACTCCGAAATATTATTTCTGTCGGCATTGGTGGCTCCTATTTGGGTCCTGAATTTCTTCACGAGGTCCTCAAAACGGAGCCAGAAGGCGTCAATTCGGCCCTTGGATACAATTTGCGGTTTTTGGCCAACGTCGATCCCATTGATGTTGAACGAACATGCGCTGATCTTGATCCGGAAGAAACCTTGATTGTGGTCGTCTCGAAAACATTTACCACTGCTGAAACCATGCTCAATGCTCGGGCGATGCGTCAGTGGCTATGGGATTTTATGGGCAACGACAAGGAGGTCGTACGCAAGCACGTTGTGGCATGCGCCTCGATCTCGTCCATCGACAAGGTCCAAGAGTTTGGAATCGACACGGAAAATTACTTTTTCCGATTCTGGGATTGGGTTGGCGGTCGATACAGCGTTTGTAGCGCTGTAGGTGCCGTGCCAATCAGTCTCATGTACGGTTTTGACCTCTTTGAACAGTTCCTGAAGGTATGTGAAGATTGTATACGTCGTTGAATGTTTGAAGTATAGCTTGCGCGAAACTAACCAATTTTTTCCTACGACTACCAATTTTGTTGAGAATAGGGTGCCCAATCAGTAGATGAGCACTTCAAGACAACTCCTATGGAAAAGAACATTCCCGTCATTATGGGTTTGCTAGGAGTTTGGAATCATTCTTTCTTGGGTTACAAAACCCGAACAACTTTGCCTTACGCAGAAGCTTTGTTGAGATTGCCATCTCACATTCAACAATTGGATATGGAATCGAACGGAAAGGTCATGACAAAACACGGTGTGGAAGTGGATTACAATGTTGGAGAAATCGATTTCGGTGAACCCGGGACAAATGGACAGCACTCGTTTTTCCAACTCTTGCACATGGGCCAAACGGCTCCCTGTGACTTTATTGGCTTCTGCCAATCCCAGCACGATTTGTGCTTGGACAACGAATCCTTGAGCTCCCACGACGAACTCATGGCCAACTTTTTCGCTCAGCCTGACGCTTTGGCCAATGGCAAGACCGAAGAGGAAGTCCGTGCCGAAGGAATCGAAGAAGAATTGATCCCTCACCGTGTCTTCAAGGGAAATCGTCCTAGCATGTCCCTACTCATGCCCAAGCTAACGGCGTATGCGGCAGGTCAATTGCTGGCGATTTACGAACACAGGACAGCGGTACAGGGATTTATTTGGGACATTAATTCGTTCGATCAATGGGGTGTCGAACTCGGAAAGAAACTCGCGAACGACGTCAAGAGCCAACTGATAGGGGCACGAAGCGCTGCGGGTGGAGACCACGTAATCAAGGCATCCAATCCGGCCTCGTCCAGGATACTGAATTACTACGTCAACAACAGTCCCGCAAACGCTTGCTTCACCGGAGACGGAAACGATGTCAATCCTATGACTCGTATCACGAGGAAAACGCACCAAGACCACAGCGCAAGCCGAGCATCCTCATCAGTCGCTCCTCCCACACAGCACGATCTCGGGGGAAACCAAGGACGTCTATAATTTTGACTTTCTGAAAAAGAAAGAAGCCGTGGATTGGCACCCAGTCTACGATCCTGTATATAATTGAAATGTGATAAAACTCTAAAGCAATGTTATCTGTTTGGTATTTTACTTCTATCTCTTTACCCAAATAAATTTTTATGCGATTGTCTAGATCATTGATTATTTGTATTAGTCTTGAGCATTCAGGTAGCAGCAGTGTCATTCACAAACCATGCGATGAGTTCTTCAGCAGTTTTGCCCCTCATGCGTCCGGTTGGATTGACATCAGCTGTCATCTCGTGTATGTTCGGCAATATAGCAGGTATGTAGGTTGCAAAAGGATTTACTCCGCGATTGCCCTTCTGAAAGTAACCCTGCCCAAAGGTTCCGACGACCGGAAAAATACCGAAGGAGCTCAGCGAGGTAATGCTGGTATTCGCCATGACGAGTCGGGCGTAGGCCAGTGGAAGTGTTTCGTTGGCACCGTTGTGAATTGAAATCGTGGCGTTGGGAGCAAATTCTTGTAAATAGTCTACAAGCGCATAGACAACTTCGCGACACAATTCGGTCCTTCCTTTGTCTACGTTTCGGGCATTGCTTTTTTCGAAAGGTTGGGTCAAGATTCCTATGCTTTCCGTGTTATTTGGAATCCATTTTTTGTATTCATTGAAGCGAATCATCCCGAAATCGTATCGATTTGCCCCGCCAAGAACATCTCCGCATCGGAAATGAAGTGCAACGTCATCCAACTGCACATCGGGAATGAGAGGTTCGGCATCGAAAGGGATATCGGGATGTTGACGAATGTCATCTTGTGAACCCACCAGCGTAACTGCCATTTTTCGTAAATCGTCTTGGATCTGTAAAGCCATGTGGTCGATACGTAGAAATGGATATTTTGGAGGACATGCTTCTTTTTGGTTTGGTCGATTTCCGCCATGTGGCCAAGAAGTACGATTCGTTCGAGGAGAGACTTGGTATTGATCAAACCACGGCAACAATTTACTCATTTTCGACGTTTTTCCGTCTTGGCATTGGAATTTAAAGTCTACACCCGCAAGATATGCAGCCATTCGAACTGCGTAGACAGCAGTCACCCAGTTCCCTTGTCCATAAGTTGTGATTGATACAATCCATGGTTGCATTCACCAAAGCAGGAGGAACATCAATATATTCATCCAATGATTCGGCGAGTGTCATGTTCCTCAAGAGATTGCACAGCATTTTTTGTCCATCACCCCAGAAAATATATTTGCTGTTGACATCCACAACGAGCTGCCCCTTTTCATTGATGTACCCTTCTTCGTCTGCTACTCGAAATCTTGCGTCCGCAAAATGTTGTTCTCCTTGTGCTTGAATGGTGTAGTATACATCTCGATTCCAGGGTATTGCCATTGTCGATTCGAGCGAAGACGATATCGGCGTTTGTGAAGGAGCTGTTGTATTAGGTTTTGTCGACGTTGGAGTTTGGGTAGGAGGCGCCGACGTTGGCGGATGGGAAGGAGGAGCTGTTGGTTTTTGGGAAGGAGGAGGCGATATTGGTGGTTGCGTAGGAGGACTCGTTGGCCGTTTCGAAGGAGGGTTCGTTGGAGTAATTTCTAGCGTGCTATTATGAACTCTGTGCCCGTCTTCGGTTCCTTTGGCGTAGCTCATGTAAGACTTGTGAAAATTCAACTGGGAAGGCAAGATCGTGATGATGAACAAGAGTGACAACATCAGAAGGATGTGAACAAAATAATGTCTTGATCGAGCCATTTTCCAAATCTCAATGTTGTGTATAAGCGTTGTCTAGTGATGTTGTGAGCCCTTCTCCGACAATAGATTCATGAAGTTGTATGACTGGAATGCTATGAGCTTGTCTTCGATCCAGTGAAATGATTGCTCAATGCACAAAAATCGAAAAAGAAGTTCGTTACAAAATTCAAAAAGACCGTATTTATACAACGCCGACCACTGAAATCCGTATGCGTTCGTAATTTTGTTCTCTCGCTTGGCATTACCTCAACAGATTTAACAATCTCGCTTGCGACATTTTAATCCCAACGCGCATGGCAATGGCATAGTACCAGTATGGTATGCAACCAAAGACTCGAGTTTCCGGGACTCAGTGAATCGTAAAATCCTTTCTTGCATGATTGTTTCAGAAGTGCCAAAATTTATTTGTTCTTTCTCTTTTTGTTGTGAGGATAATGAATGCTTGAATTATATTTTATTCTATTTGTTGAACCACTAATACGCTGTACGATTCTAGCTGCCATTACGGTTCCGATACTAGCCAGTTGGATAGATCACTGAAAGACATCGTGTCGATAGTTTCGGGATTGAGAACATTGCCATCCAGGAGATGCAAGTTCTCAAATCCCTCGTACTTCACAATGTTTGGAAGAATGCTGTTTTCGGGTAACGGCTGAAAGTAACCTTCCCCAAAGGTTCCAATGATGGGAATCATACCAAAATCACTAAAGGAGCTAAACGATTGTCGGGCCATGACGATTCGAGCGTATTGCAATGGCAGGCTGTCCTTCTCGTACATGGAAATCGTGACGTCTTTATAGAAGGACTGCAAATACTCCAACAACAGATTGCTAGCGCGATGACACACATCATCCTTTTCATTTCTTTCTTCTCGAAGGATGCCGATTGTTTTTACACTTTTGTCAATGTGCTTGGTGTATTCGTGAAACTGCATCATTCCCACACGGTTTTGTTGTTGTGTCGTTATCGTCGAATCACTTACATCGCTGTAACACGGAAAATGAATAATCACGTCATCTATAGATACGTCAGGAATCCATGGTTCGACATCCAACGGAATCAGAGGATGAATTCGTATGATTTTCGGATCCTTGGAATGGCTGCCCATGAGTTGCAGAGCCATTTTGCGGACATCCTCTCGTATCTGGTCGGCCATGGTTTCGATTGGAATGATGGCATCACTGGTGCTCTTTAATGAGCACAATTGATCCTCGGTTGGCGCAGTTCCTCGATACGGCCATGGATCTGCGTCATCCGAGGACGACTGGTGGGAGGAAAACCACGGAAATACCCAGCGCAACTTTCTCGACTTTTGCTTCATGTAATCGTTGGGAAATATTTTGCCATCCTCATCGTGGTTGTGGTTGATGCAGTGAAAGCGAAAATCGACTTTGGACAGTGCCGTAGTCATTTTAAGACCATACAGTGCCAAAATTGCAGAAGCTTGTCCGTTGGCTTGTTCGTTGATTTTGTTGCAATCTGCGGAAACGTTGAGCACCACCGGAGGAGTTCCCACTTCCCTCGATAGGCCTAGATTGGTTCTTCCCGTCACAAGCCTCAACAAATGACAGAGATGCATAGTTTCCTGGGGTTCACCGGGTATCCTCAGCGGATCTTTTTCTATGCTGGGAAAAACAATCGTGTCATTGACGTCAATGACGAGCCGCGTGTCTTCCACGTATTTCGAATAGTTGGTTCCTGCATGGTGGACGGTCTCGCCCGCAATGATCAATTCGGCATCGCGACGCATCCATCGAATGCGAGCCCATTTTCCGTGTTTTTCGGTCGACGTGTGCAAAATGCCCTTGTGCTGAAAGTCGTCATTGTGTAGGTGGGTTTCGTCCTTGTCGTTCAAAATCTGGGAAAAGCTTCCTCGTATCTTGTGATGAGTCGTCGAGTATTTCGTTTCCAGTTGGTCGTCCAACCGATAGTGCAAATTGGAAGAGCTTCTGGTATAGGGACTGGATTCTCCCGCAAAGTGCAAGTCGTGGCTCAGGGAAATGGCCCTCCGCGTCGACGAGAGATTCTTGAGCATGGACAGCACGGTCAACACTCCGATTGCCGTCAATATCAAAACGTGACTTCGCCAAACCGCGTTCATGATTCTATTTCTACCACCTCGCTGGATGGGTTTGTATTTCATTACACGGAAATTAGAATATTTCAATTCTTGAATGATTGTTGGGTTGCATCTTGAGACCTGTGTGTGTGTGTGTAATGTAGTGAGTACGATTTCCACTCGTAGATCCGAACAGTTTCTCGCTCCGAGTTGCAAAAAATACCTGTCGCAAGTGAAGCATCTTGACCGGAACAAAAACAAACGGTCGAGCGGGAAACTATTGAGGAAAAAAAGTGAGAGCAGGGCGAAAAGCAGTTTGTCGTTAAAAAAATTTGCGCCGGCCTTTCCACATTGAAACCATAACCCTAACGCTAAATGGCGCGCGAAGATACCTCGTTGAAGCACAGCACATGCGCGCTAGTTCATTTTTTCCCCCTCCCTCCGATGTGAAATAATAAAATGAATGGAATCAGCTTGTTTCGGAATTGTTGATTGGTTTTGGTGCAAATCGTTGACAACCACAACAACAAGAACACAACGAGAATTTTGAATTCACGGCAAGGCAGCATTGTCAAGAAACAAATACCAATCAGCCACGAGAGCACTTCTCAGATCCAAAAGAAGCCTTCTGTATTTCCACGAAATTCACACATCTCAGAGTGGCTTTCAATCATGGGAATGGCAACCACCACCGCAAGGACGCTTGCGACAGCCTTTGTGTCGCCTCTACACAGCGGCAAGAATATGCTACAGAGTCCAGCCCTTTTCTCTCCAAATACAATGACAGCTGGCATCCGAAGCTTGAATGTGCCCAGATCATCATCGAGCCTTCAATCCATGGTGGCCCTCGATCCTTCGACAACCATGCAGGCGATTCGGTATTTTCAGGGTTCCCAGCTCCCGGCAATCTTTGTCGCGGGGGCCTCGTTGGCGGGCTTGTTTGCCATGACGGAGGGAATCAGCAACATACGGAGCATGTCCAAGCTCCAGATATTTCTATTGAGGTTGTATCACGTCACCTCGGTGCTGAGTTTTTGCTTGGGTGTGTCAAGTTTGGTCACGTCATCCAGTGCATCGACGCTGCTATTGTTGTCGGATTTTTCCATGGTACCTTCTCAAATGGACGCCTATCAGTTCTTACGGTCGAATCTGAATTTCGAGTTTCTCTTTACGAGGTGGTCATTGCTCATGAGTGTTCCCTTTTTGGTTGTGTCGACCACGATTCGGATGCTTTTGCAGTTTGAGCTCTTCAAGCCAAAACGACGGCTGGCGGGATGGAGCGTCGTCTCTACCATGTTGGGTGTGGTTTGTTTCCTAATGGGCTACGCCAACACCACACAGCACTGCTGGCCATCGGTGTGGGGATTGACGCAGGAGACGTTATTAATTTTCTGGAGGCGGGCGTTTGTGAATCGTCAGCCCATGTTTCTGGCATCGGCAATCTCCTTTGGGATTGGAATTTTGCTGACGTTACGCTTTCTCATGCCCTCAAGCGTCACCTACGATCAGCTGGCAGATCACGACGGATATACATGATAAGGCAAATGAATTATCAGTAGATTGCTACTACTAAAGGGAATAGTTTTTCAATTCAATACTACTGTACGCAATTTTGTTTACACGTTTCGTAAAAGAGCAATACGCAACACATGCTTTTCACATAGTGATGAAAATTTTCGGAATATGCGTTCTCAACAATTAGCATTCCAGCAGTAGTTCCTACCTCTTCATCGCATTTTGTCACATTTTGTCACATTACGTCGCATTACGTCGCTACAGAGCAGTTTCATTGCTTTCTTCAGCGAGATTCGGAAATCCTTTTGGGCTGTACATGTCGGGTCGTATCCATGGAACCAATGCGAGAATCAATGCGTGCACATAATATGCCGATCGTCCCAATCATGCCTGCCGTCAAATATCCCACCGTCCCCGATCCGTGTTTGGATTTGTTCCGTCCACTAATCTTATCGTCCGCGTCTCCCAGTTCCATTCCCTGTTTGATGAGATTGCCCATGGCCGGTGGCAACAAAAAGTTGGCTGTCTTGGCCAGGCTTGTAATGAGTTTTTCAGTCCTGTTCCCAATCACCGGTTTCGCTGGAGGCTAAAGATTCCGTCAAAAGCGCATTCCGTTTGCCATACAAGGCCATCCACGCCATGCACCACAGGGTTTGTTCGCCACTTGGATCCAGCACCAGTTCAGACCATTCCAATCCGCCTTCCAATCCAACACTCAAGTGAGGAAACTCATTATTGGCCTTCTCATAGGCATGGTAGGCACGAATTGCACGATTCTTGGCGCCCTGGATGGTTTCTTTCTGGAGACGAGAGTCGAATATAAGCGAGGATGAGTGGGGACGATACAACAACACACACACGGGAAAGCTTATTGCATTCGAATAGTGCATATAGTAACCATCGCAAAGAGTACTTACATCACCAAAGGGTTGATCAGGGAACGCCAGGATTCTACGGAAAAGCCCTCCACACGAATCTCAACCTCTGTTTGGGCGGAAGTTTGAATGGATTGCTGGATCGCTTCTTTCACGGCATCGATTTTGCACGGGTTCTTTGTCCCGACAGCAATTTTCAGCACTCTAGCGGTGCTTTCACTCATAGCCTACTATGTATATGTTGTATTGAAGTTTCGTACAGGCAAGAAATCAACGAAAGCTTGGGCAAGGCCAATGCTAGAGGTTTTGGGCATCAATGGTGTGTCTCACGTTTGACTTAGTCTTTTCGTCGCCGAGATGGAATTTGAAAAATCTTGTGTTTTCGCGGGTTGACAAGCATTCTTATCAGTCACGTGCGGGACTGAGCGAGATTGGAAAAATCACGGAGGAAAGAAGAAAATTCACAGAATAGAAAAAATTACAAAAATCCCCATCATTATTTACAACATAGTACATTCTTCTTGTGATAATGCAACATAGTTTATAATTTAGCTGCGTGAATCTATTCACACTTTTGGCTTTTTGGCTTCCCCAACCCCCAATATATCTCCCATATCGTACAAGGCGTCGTCTGCCGTGGCAGTGGATTTTGTCGACGCCGCCTGCCATGAGCATGGCCTTGCGCTTGATGCCCCGTTCCTTTTCATTGATCTCATCGCTCGATTTCGTCAACCGCTTCTTGAGAGAGATCCAGTCCTTGACAAAGTTCTCCTGGAAGGCTAGCGTGTCGCAGTTCTCAATGTACGTGGACATGTATTCGTGCTGCAATGCTTGTTTGGCGGAAATTCCGCTTTTCCGGGTCAAGGTGAAGCATCTGGCGTATCAAATCGATGGCTCCAGCGTACGAGACTGTGTCACTCCCGTCTTTCATCATTCTCGGTATCGCCTTTTCAACTCCGGGTCGATACTTCTTTTCGGGTTTCTTGTAGTATGGAAACTTGACTCCAATCTCAAAGTTATCACCGGAGGGGATGCCCACCAGTTTGTACATAGCTGCCAAGAGCGATTCTCGACTGGATTTGTCCTTGCCGGAATACAAGGGTTTGTTCAAGAGAAGATGCGAGAGCAAAGCATCCCAATGCCCAGATGTCCGTTTCCATCGTGTATTTGGGTGATCCTAGCAAAAGCTCGGGAGGGACGTACGGATCCTTCAGAATATCGTCCTGCTCATCGTTAACGTATTTCGGATTCTCCTTCTTTCGGCGATCAAGCTCTTTTTTCTTTTCTCTAGCTTGCTTTAGAAGGCCACTGTTTTTGTTCCGCTTCTGGTCGCTCTTGCCCTCAAAACTTGTTTTGTAAAAGCTGCCAATCTTCGCAACGCCACTGTGATCGATCACAATCAGATCCATGTTGAGAGTCCCCCGGAGGACAATTCCGTTCTCGTGACAGTGTAAGAGAGCGGAAAGAAGATCGAAAGCACCAGGTTGCAAAGATGGTTGGGCTCAGCATCTTTTGGTCGTCATTTCCATCTCTTCGCTTTTTCTGTACAAACCGTTGGAGAATGAAGGGTGTTGGCTGGATGACCAGGTGACGGTCATTAACCATGTCTTTTCTCTCCTTTTCTTTCTTCGCAGCCAGCTCGTTTTCGAGACTTGTGCGGGTAAGAGAGAAAATATCTTCGTCGATTCGCTTTAGGTCAAAATTGCTCTTGAAGCTGTCTGATAAGGGGTTCTTTTCTCTATTTTGCAATTCCGATGGCAGAGCCAAACCGAATGGGCAAGTACAAGTTCGGATGTCCTTGCGGCGAGCTGATGAGGCCATGGAGTTGCCTCAGTGTTTGCATTTCTTGGAGCGCTGCGGGTGAAAACCCAACCTGCGCTACGGTCTGTTTTGACTTCTTCCCCTTCTTGGCATCCCGTTTAGCCTTCGATTGCTCCCGAGCGGCAACCTTCTCCGATGGCCACCGGTGCAAAGACACCGCTACATAGCGATCGGAAGCACCATTCGAGGAGTTCTTCCCGGCAGGTGAAGAAAGCATCGAGAATGCCGGCGATTTTCCCTGACTTCCAAAACACAAATCTTTTAGCGCATCAATGGTTTTGTCGTCCTCGTTGTTTAGGAACATGTACACATATGGATCCAGTCGTACTCGGACCATAGCGAGGAGGGATCCACCAACGAAGTCCTTTTTGTCTCAAGTCAGAAGACTTGATCTTTCCCGGAACACAGCATTTTCCTCCCGTCTTTCGCCCCCACACGGCTTGATTCGAGACCTCTGACTGAATTGTTCCCGACCAGCCATCCTGAATCATGTTCATTTGAAGTGTACCCGGTTCTCCTTTTGCTTGGATGGTGTTTTGATTCTCGTATGAATTTCCTCGTTGATCAATGGGTTCGCCAAGTGGGTGCTGATCGCTTGATTCCGTTTTTGTTACCTCTTTCAACAGATATGAAGCAATCGATATCGCTCTCCAAGATCCTTCTAAAACTATGTCATATGCCATGCTCATTTGGTTCTTGTTGATGAAGATTTTGCATTTGCTTTCTGCACTGATGCCATCGATCGAAGGTAGGACAGAATCCTTCATTGAAGAAATTGGCACATTCTGATATATTCGGCGCTCTCTGTTGCGATCTCGTATAATCTTGTATCGAAGTTCTGTCTCAGAAGGCCGAATCGATGCCACTCCCTGCTTGTTGCTCATCAAGAATGCACATAGAGCCTTGATTGCAGGCAAGCGATCTTGAAGCCCTTTTTTGCCCTGCTTAACTATAGGGTGATTGGCCAGGTGTTTCCTCCCGAATCCTGTTTTCTTCAACGAAGAAGCAATAATCTCGGCAGTCTGCAATACCTTGATGGGAATTAGCGAGAGTGCCGTGATTAGGTTTTCAAACTTGGCATCCAAGAACGCCGCACATGCCGTGAATATATATTCCTCTCCGTATGTTAGCCAAAGATCTTGACCGGCAGCTAGCACAGGCCCACTAATGGCAAAATCAAGTATTGTGTTTGCAAGCCGTTGATCCATCGCCCCGGATTCTACAGCTGCGGCAACAATCCAGTCAAATCCCCCATAAAAGACATCGTAATTGAGGCGTTCTAAAACCTCTAACTCTGCCGCAATGACTTTTTCTTCCCAAACGAGAGATTCTTCTTTCGAAGAATCAAATTTAACTCCAGGATAAAAGCTCTTGTAGGCAGCACCAAGAACTGTCTCGAGTTTCTTCCATTTCGATTTCTTTTGTGCCTTGTTGGCAATGAAAACACACGCAAGCAAGAGTTCCCTGGGTTTCAATTGCGTTTCTGTAGATAGCTGTTGCAACATCATCATTGTTAAAAACCGATACATGATGATCGACGCATGCGCCGCGACATTCCCGCTGAAGTCAAGCGAATTGATAATGTCACTAATGTCCAGACACGCGTTCGCCATAGTCTTGGAATCAAAAATAACATTTGTTTTGGCAAACGAGGTTCGAGCAGCACTTGGATTTTCGTCCGATTCATTGCCCGATTTCTTTTTTGTGGATCGTAGTGCAAACGCCCAGTCTCTCCCGTAGATCCAATTGTCTTGCCGTATGCAATGATCTCTATACAATTCGATCTGGAGTCGAACAAGCTCTTCCGCCAAGGCTACACGTTCTCCGATATCGTCTGACAAACTTACGACGCCTCCATCCATCCCTCTTTCTTCTCCGTCGATGCGTAGGTGATCCCCCGTCACCGTGTCGATGGTCACCGAGGCACGGGCCACCTTGCGGACAAATTCAAAGAATTGGCCATTGTTTTGTAACATCTGGGGCATATAGATTCGATCTGCTCCCAGATATAGGTATTTGACACCACGTCCTACCTCCATCGCCCGCGATTCAACCTGCTTCCAGAATTTTGGAACCACCCGAGGTTCACATCCAAAATACAGCTTTCGGGGAGCGTTGGGGGTAGCGATGCTTACTAATCGATTTTCCTTGTTGATTCGCCCCATGTCTGACTCCGCCTGAACCCAGATCGTGCATCGCTGGGCTTCCTCGAAGGAGGAAAAGAAGGGCGACCACCGCGAAAGATCTTCCTTGGCATCCTGCCTTAGTGATAAGCTGCTATTTGATGCCCCTTTCCCCCCATACTGGTTGGACGATGTTTCCAATCCCGCTCGGTCAAACTCTAACAACTTGTGAAAGTCAGAACTGCTCATTTCGCCTCCCAGGATTCCCAAATCCCGGAATATGCCTGAGGCAGTCTTGGGCGTGTTGAATTCTTCGCACGCAGCATTGAGCTGTTTCCAGAGGTGCTCCTTGGCTACCTCGACGTCCGCAGCGATAGCTCCCTCGACGGTGAGCTTTGCAAACTGCTTAGATTTAGATTCAGATGGGACGAAGGTAATGTTGACGCTCCGACACCGCTCCCGAAGACCTGGGAGCTTGCGCTTGACGCTGTCGACTAATGACTCTTGGAAAGACAAACTCGGTTGAGTTCAATGCAACCACAGACACTGTCTTTGTGGGAGTTTTCGTGCTAATGACAGGCTTGCCATTGTTGGTGGCGATGGCCACAGCAGCAAGGCCTCCTTCCCGAGCGACAAGATAGCCCACATTCTTGGTCAGAATTTCTCGCGCCTTCATGACGTCTGAGCCCGCAATCGTCATTCTCCAAACAGTGCCGTCCTGGCTGTCGTTGAGCGCCTGCATCCGCTGCTCGTATTCGGGATGGTCGATTTGGCTCAAAACAACATCCTTGGCAAGTTGTTGTGGCGTAATGGTTACCCGGCAGGATCTTTGGCATCGTTCGATGAGGTGCCGATCGAAGAGGGCCTCCTTGACGTGTGTTTGTGTGTATACGTAATTCCTGGTGCTTGTCCCCTGCTGTCCCTGCAAGATGACTCCCGACAAGGATCGATTGAAACTCGTGGCTCCATTTGCTTGGCTCCCATTGGCAGTATTACTGCTGCTGTTATTGCTGGTGGTATTGCTGCTGCTGCTCTTTTTGCGAATGATGAATTGCTCAGCTTCTTCGTCCAGTATCATCCAGTCTTCGGTTTTCAAATCTTCCCAAACCTCGTCTAGATCGTGCCGATACATTAGTAAATGCTTCCCGGTGTTCTCGTCATACTGAACAACGTCTGCTGGATAATAATCCTGGGCTTCCTTGGAAAAAAGCTTGATACACCGATTGACGATTTCCTTTCCCGCCCGGGAGATCATGGGCTTTTTCCAGTGCTGGGAGAGTCGCCTCTCGATTTCTTCCTCCTCCATGCTGCGGCTGACCTCCAAGGTTTGCCGACAATTTGCAGATCCACAGTAGCACTTGGTGGGCGCACGTCCCCGCTTGCGCTCCCACTGGTAGTCAAAGGAGAGCTCTTCCCCCGCCGCAATGTCCTTGCAGGCCACGACGGCAGCCCTCAATATTCCCCGAACCTTCCAGCGCTCGACCCGGCAGTTTGGATCGCAGCTGTGATTGATATATCGAGCGACACCCCCTACTTTACGGGCATCCAGGTACACATCATTGGTAATCGCCATAATGTAGAGCTTGCGCTCGGTGGCATACCTTCGAAAGAGTCTATTCAAAAATAATTTGTTGACTGCCTTGCCGACGTATTCCGTGACGAGCTCGCCTTGTTTCACTTCCTCCAAAACCTTGAGGCCTTTTCCCTTCTTTTCCGTCTGAATCACCTCGAGCTGCTTCCATTGTTTTTTCTGGAATCCGCTTGTTGGCACAGAATTCACCCTGCCTCGCAGTTGGATCGGCATTCTTCCAGGCAGGCAAAGTTGACGCACGAAAGGTCTTTGCAACGCATCTGTTCCTCCATGGGCAGCGTCTGCTGATCCTCCCATTTGGGGCGACAGCAACCACAGGGGTCGTCGGATTTTCCTGCCTTTGGTTTTGGTGCCTAGTTCGTCCGTTAAGCTGTTGGTGTCGGGCCCCCAGACGGTTTTGTCAATCAGTCGAAACTCGGGATCTTCTGTCTTCAAAAAGTCGTAGTTTTGGACAAAGGGACACGAATATGCGCCATTGGAATTTGGGACAGGCATGCACTGTCGGTTGGGATAGTCAAAGGGAGGAACGGGGCTGACGGAGGCGCTCGCCACACCCCGCGATCCATTGCGGGGATCCATATTTTGTCGTGTTTTGTGAATTGTTGATTCTGTGTGTGATGTGTTCGTAGGTGTTCTTGTTTTGCGAAAAAGGATCCAAACAAATTGCCACTGGAATCGAGGGTGGATGAATAAATTGATGGCCTTCTTATTTCTGTTGTTTGGACACCGATTAAGACGTATCCTATCTTTGCTTTGGCGTTGTCGATAGAATATCCAATGCTTTTGGGATTGTAGCCTTCTCTTTTTCTTGCGTGCAATGCGGATGATGCAACAACGGTCATGCGTACATGATGGTAGCCTATGTAGCAAACATGTGAAGTAAAGGATGAAAAAATCAAATCATGCGCCAAAACGGGCTGAGGAAAAACAAAACGAGAACCAATAGTTTTATGAATTTGAGGGTGAAAACATCGGGGGCGAGGAAGGCAACAAGCTGGTTCGACTACCAGAGTGTACGCAGTTCTACACGGTCGTGTGAAACCGCGTCTTCTTCATCCGATCGATGTGGCGCGCGACCGGAAGGTGCGAAAAATCTGCCGCACCAACAACATGAGATGATTATTACTAAGGATATAGTTTAAAATCACATAATATCTTCTTCCGCTGAGATTTTTTTCCGCAGTGAGCAAAAAGCACAAAAAGCAACTCTTTCTATCAGCATCAACAACATCAACCGCAGTTCTACTCACGTTGCTCGACATTCCGTCCGATACCAAGGGATTTGAGCCCACAGTACATTGAAGATGAAGATTGTGTCGTCGCTTTGCCGCAATGGCATGATTTGCTCATGGAAATCCGTTCCGACGAGTCGAAAAATTCTTGCTTCCCATTCCATTATTTGTCGCGGTAATCGCAAGGCGAGTGATCTCCGTTTGTTTTCCTCCTCCAGCTCTGAAGGCCTGATCGACACACTCAACACAAAACTCGATTGGGATGATAGAATTGGCCTCCAGGATCGATTTTCATTGGGGGAAAAGGGATGGCTTGTAGAGGTTGACTGGCGGTCGACCCCGTACGGAGCAGGTTTGTTTGCCAAACAAGATATTTTAAAAGGAACGCTCCTTAGGAAGGGAATCCTGGGAGTGAACCTTAAAGAATTTAGTTCTATCCAAGACATTGAGGACTTTTGCAATCTCGGTGAGGATGACGAATACCAGGCACGACTCGAATACGTCAAGGACTATCTGTGGGGATTTAGCAAGGACACGGACGACAAGGGATACGCGACAACAACAAATCCATCCCAAGACGATCGATTCTTTGGCATGTGGATTCCGGGAAATGGGTTGAACCACAACGAGATTCCCAACACTGTCTACAAGGCAACCGAGGAGGGAATTGATCTGGTGGCTCTGGTCGACATTCAAGCCGATGACGAGCTCTTTGACGACTATCGGAGGCACGGGACGTCGTCACCATGGCTCAAAGACTTTGCCGAACTGCACAACGTCACTCTAAACTTTGCAGACTGTAACGAATTCGTATGAGCACGCTATGCTTTTGCGATTGAATACTTCAATGTCATAAAATAGAATACAATAAATCATAAATCCCTCCCCGAATATTATTTTTGTCCATACGTGTTAAGAGCAGTGTGTAACAATCAATTTTAGCTTTTCATTTCTTTCTTTTTTCAAACACCATGAGGCATTCCACGTGCTTGGTTTGTGGAAAGAGGTCAAATGGCTGGATGGAAACAATATCGTATCCTCCCACCTCGACAATCCCCTTGGCGTCACGCGCCTGTGTCTTTGGCCCACAGCTCATGTAGACAATCCGCTGCGGGCTGTATTCATAGAGCTGTTCCAAAAAGGTTCCGGAGCATCCCTTGCGCGGGGGATCCAAGACCACCACCGTCATGTCTCGATCAAACTCTTGAATCTTTTGTTCTTCAAAGCCATCAATGGTCAGCGCCGGAGGGCTGGTAAAGAGTGCTTCGGCACTGGCTGCAACAAACTGGCAGTTGGTGATGTTATTGGAAGTAGCATTGAGAGTAGCCTCCTCAACCGCGGCGTCGTTGACCTCAATGCCTACGCACAATTTAAACTTTTGGCTGGCCGTCAGCGCAAATAGCCCTGATCCACAGTAGCAATCTAGTAGGTAAGAAGGAACATCTCCATTGTGGTTGGGTTTCAAAGCAGCTTCCACGACGGCATCCACCATGAGGGGTACTACATAATTGTTGTTTTGAAAGAAATTTCCTGCCATGTACCGAAATTTAATGCCCTTGACGGTCGTCGTCATGTACTCCTTGAATTCGGTAACCACCACGGGCTTGCCCGTGTCAGGATCGGGATCCGCCTCTCGAAACAGCAGCGTAGCCCCTAGATCGACACTCTTGCTTCTTCGGCCCCGCTTGCGCCTCTTTTTGTTGTTTAAGACACCCGTCTTGGCCAGATTGTGGAGGCTTTCGCGTGTCTCTTTGTATTTGGCATTAATGGCGGGTGTGGCAATGGGGCATTCTTCCACGTCGATAATGTCCTTGCAGGTAACCTGTTGAAAGCCAATCGCCTTGAGTTCGTACTCGTCATCCCCCATCTTGACGGGTGCCTGGTAATGCGGTGTGATTTTGTTGCGATACTCAAAGATTTCGTCCGTGCCTTTGGTAGGAAAGAGTTTGTCTCGAATGGTATCATCGGAAGGAGTATAGCCCTGTATGTTTTGTGCTTCCAGTCCCTTTCGCACGTACTCCGTCTTCCACTCTCGCTGTTTTTCAATGGCCATGTGCTGGAACTGACATCCTCCGCAAGAGCCTGCCAGGGGGCAGCGAGGTTTGATGCGTTCGGGGCTGGGCCTGAGGATTTCCACCAGATCGGCCTCGCTATATCCGGCTACTTCAGGAGATTCTTCATTTGCAAAATTCTTAAAGATGCGGACCCTCACCAATTCTCCTGGCATGACCAGGGGAACCCTAACCTCCCAGCCTTCAGGGATCTTTTCCAACTCTACCGCGGAAGCAGCGGCTTCCGCTTTGGAGACAAGTTCTGAATCGGAACCCACCAGTTTGGGTTGTCGAGTGTTTTGATCGTCTCCTGTCGCCAAATGCCCTCGACCCCAACCCAATTCTCCCAGCGTATCAATGACAATGTTCAAGTGATAGTGAAAGGTAAATGGGCCTTCACGGAATCCCCGCGGGGGAGTGACGGCGGAATAGGGCGATGGGAGTAGTCGTTTTGCTGCTTCCGTTGCTGCGGGAGCTTGAGGATTGCTCACTTCGGTCATGGTTTTTCAAAATTCCTTTCTATACACACGTGTATTACTTGTGTTTTAATAAATGAGGTTGGTGTCCAGATGAAGACGAAGAAAATTCTGGTGTCTCCAAAGACAATTGAAAGGGTTTCCAATTGCAATGAAAGAAACTGAAATCGATTGACATCAATCAACTTCCTAAAAAATTCACCAAGACGACAAAAAAGGGATTAGTGGTGGTGATGAAGTGTGACTCGTTATCACTCGTGATTAAAGTAGAAAATTAGCGAGAAAGCGCGCAAAACGCGGAAGCATGACGAAGTCTTCTCTCAGCCAAACACGCAAGAAAGCCGACAGAAATCAGAAAAGAAGCGAGAAGAATAATTTTTGCCGAGAAACAACACATCTGTTTTTGTTGATACATCTCGAATCATCTGTCTCGACTCACAAAACAACAATCCTTTTGCACTTTCGACAACTAGTGTATCTTCCATCGAAATAGACAAAGTCAATTGATTTCGAGAATACAATACAAAAAAGAACCATGATGCTTAAATCCCTTACATCACGAAGACTTAATACCGCAATCCTCCGTGCCGCGGTAGGAAACTCGACAACGACCGTCGCTCCTCTCTCAACAGCTGCTACGTCGGCCTCTTTTCTTCCGCAACAAAAATCCATTCAATTATAATTTGAACAATTTCGTGGAAATACCGCAACGCCGTTGGATGAGCGACGCGAAGCCACCTGCTGAGGAAAAAGAAGATGATGAAAAGGTTGAAGAGACAACCGAAGAGGAAACGCCTGCAGAAGAGGAGGGACCTTCGGCGGAGGAAAAACTAAAGGAAGAATTGGCCGAAATGAAGAACCAGCTTTTGCGTAGTTTGGCGGAACAAGAAAATATTCGATCCATCGCCCGCCGAGACGTCGAGGCCGCCCGAAACTTTTCCGTCAAGTCCTTTGCCAAGAGTCTGCTAGAGGTGGCCGACAATCTGGATCGGGCACTGGACAGCGTCGACGATGGTGAAGTCCAAAAGAACGATACTCTCAAGCTGTTTGTCGAGGGCATTGAAATGACCAATGGAGGTCTGTCAAAGGCTTTGAAATCGAACGGTGTCGAGGCCTTTTGCGAGGCACCCGGGGACGAATTCGATGCCGAAAAACACCAGGCTTTGATGGAGTACGAGGATCCCAAAGCGACACCAGGAACGGTGGGGGTCGTCATGAAAAAGGGCTACATGCTTAATGGACGCGTCTTGCGTGCAGCCGAAGTCGGAGTCGTCAAAAAGAAATAGAAAGTAATTAAAAGTAATGAGGAGAATGTTGACAAAATGGCAAAAATCATAAACGAATTTGCGTATGTGATGGCTATAGTTGGACGACTGCAGATCATGGATGATCCACTTTGTTAACGTTTGTGAACGTTTATTAGACTATTGAGAATAATACTAGCTAGAGAGAATAGTATCTCGTCAATACAATACTTCTACTTCTGAACTAATTGCAATTGATCGTTTTTGACACAAATCTCGTTCAGTCCCGCACGTGACTGATAGAAAACACAGAAAAGCACGCCCACATCATTGGTTTCGTCTGAGTCTACAATTCTACCAGGAGTACGTACGTTCAATACACAAACTTTGTTGTGAATTTTCGTCATCCGTGTTTTGAGCTCGTCCGACCTTCTTAGTTTCCGCTGAGACATCGCCATCATATTACACTCACCTGAATGCATCAACCTCCGATGCAAGTCCAGCGGAGTTTATAGAAAATGAGCCGTATAGTTCAGAGTGCACGGCAGGCTAGAGTGCCTTTCCCTGGCGACGGGGTACGGAAAGTCGGATGCGATACAATGGCCAGAAGAGGTGCTGCAAATCGGCATTTTACAATCGAAGCGATAACGACGTTGAATCCTCATGCCTCGATCGGCTCGCAGGCAAGATTGCGGTAATATATCACAGATCCGTAAAGCTGACGATGTGGCAACGCCGCGAATATCACCAGCTATTTCAGAATCCGCCATCCACAATTGCAAATACGCAACTGCAAATACGACACTTTGTCTTTGACAGAAGAAAGGCCCGCAAAGCCAAAAAGCAAAAGGACCCCTTCAAGATTCTCAAGATTCCCAAGACAGTCCTTGTACAAGGATGTCAAGGATCAAGTTTCTAAAGATTGCCATGGCAAACCATCCCGATATGCATTCCGAGGGTCTCTCTGAAAAAGAACAAGAGGCCATGCGAGAAAAATTCATCGAGGCACGAATGGCCTTTGAACGCCTCCAGGAGGATCCACAAGACGGGACGGCCATCCTCAAGGAAGAATTGATCGATAGGGAGAGCAATTTTGACTCGTGGTTCAAGAACGAAACCGGACTCAAGAATCCCTTTGATGTAGATCTCTCTCCCGAAACGATGAAGGAGGTTGCGGAAATGACAGAGAAGATGGGTGGCCAGCAGGGGATGGAACGAGACGGAGGAAGTAAGTAAAGAGCACAAATGAACAATTGTACAATGCTTGGTCCTGTCTTTTTTCCGATTCTTGGCTTGTTTGCGAATGAATCGTTGAATTTCGAATTCGATTTGTATGCCTTGCGAACTACGGAGTCGCGTAGGCTTGGTTTTGTGTTTGTAATCCTCACCATTTCCCTGTATCATTGTATCTTCATGTACCCAAATCTAATTTCTTGTACTCGCTTTTGTGTAGTGTGGGCACTTGGCACGCATGGTAACCTCTGCTGTGAAAACGGGTGGGGATGCCTCCTCGATATTGCGTTTGGAATCGGGAGACGTCAAGCAGCGACAAGGCTCCACCCCGGGCGGCGCGCTGCGACGCCCGAGAAGGCGATAGCCCAATATCAATACGAGAGCGCGATCGAATTTGGATTGTCCCATTTGCTAGGAAAGCATTCATTTTATACGATGTAAGATAATCTGTAGAAAGATAATTGATTGCATTGCTAGATAGAAGATATTTTCCACTATAGTTTTTGCCAACCATGCAAAGTCATGGACATATTCCGAGCTCTGTAGATGGTTCTTGCTTATTATTATCGGGTAATGTGGAAAGATTGAATTGCCCTCGTTAAGGATTCAAGTTCCGACGATGCAGTTGTTGTTTTTTCCATGCCAAGTTCGTTACGATACCCTTCCACATTTCATGGAGAGTGCTGGGTTGCGCAATATTTGAGAGATCCTTTATCCTCGTTGTCTTACGCATTCGATAAAAAGTTCTGGTTGTTTGGGTTTTTTTTTCTGTAAATCGAATCCTGCCCGTTCTTGTATAGCAAGTGGCATGCTGTCGCGACAAGAAATCATCAATCGATTTCGTGCGTTCAGCGATCCCCGAAACTTTATCCATCCAATTTTTCAGTCATCTTACAGCTTGATCTTGGCCCAGATGCGTTCGTGCACATAATAAATGCCAATCTTGGCGAAAAACTCAAAAAAGCCAATCTGAAAGGCAATGGCGGTTTCTCCGGTGACAACCTTGGCAATGACAATCGTCGTTCCGCTCGCGACAAACCTCCAGGTCAAACCCTTGGCGAGACTTCGGAGATGCGAATCCTCGCGTGGCGCCATCATGACCCCGTCCGATTCCATGGACGCATAGGGCGACGTTGGGGCCTCAGGGTCACTTTCTGTTGTAAGAGTCGTCTCCCGCGGCATTCCTCGTTTTCGGGCTTCCATGAGTACAAATTGTCAATAGTGGTCAAGGGAAACAGCCAATCCAATAGTAAGAATTGTTATCACCCGGGTAGTTGGTTGTTGTTGCTGGAGCTGCGGTGAGCGAACAAGCTTATTGTAGTCGAGATGGTCGATACTATATCCAGGAACGGCCGCAACCAAAAGAGAACAAGACAATGCCGACGAAAATGGGTCACAGCGATAGTTTTGATTCTCTTACGGACAGGTTCGAAATTCAAAAAACCGCATGCCATGTGCATGCAATTCATGTGCACTTCATGTGCAGTATCGGATTTTGTTTCTCTCGAATTTTGGGGGAAAGCCCCCATCCACAAGATCCACATAACGGTTGGGAAAATTTTCGCCCTTCCGTTCGACATCGCTGAATCGGATCTCTCATTATTTTGATCGCGAGAGGGGGTATTTATTAGTCCCATCCGGCGTACATTTATGTAAGTGGACATTTCTGCCGCGACCGCTTCGGCGCTTTCCGTGATTGAGTCGAAAAGTCGACATCGATCCACACAACATACATACATACATACATACTTGTCGTACTGGTCAAACTGTGGTGACAGGGATTTTCTACTGCGATTCTTCTTCCGAAAAGCCTCGACCAATCGGCTGCGAGAATTTTGGCACAAAAAGTGCCACTGCAAGTCCCGGTCGCGTGTTGGAAAACCGCGCTAAAAAGTCGTGATTGAAGCTGGGAGTTTTTCTCCGCACTGCATGCAGAAATAGCGCATCGCACAAGTGTTCCTTGGTTTTTTGTGAGCGATGAAAAAAACGGCAAGGGAGGAATTGCGAGACAGGGAGCCAGGCTTCGTCTATCGATGGATCTATGGAAATCTGGACGATGGTGGAACAAAAGCTAATAGAAGAATGAGATTGAAAGTAAAATGGATAAACTGTTATATCTAATGTAAAATGTAGAATCGAATTACGTTATGAATGAAGTTTCTTCGAGCTATGGCGGAGAAGCGAAAGCGAAGCTTCTTGTATTGACTGGATTGTTCCATCGCAGGTTGTATAGCGTAGGAACCATGTAAAAATGTCTCAAATGTAGTAAACGACTGTCTTGTTGGGGTCTATTGAAGGTATATGGTGGTGGTGGTGTGAGTGTGTGGTTTGTATTGTCTCGTCACCTCGGTGCCACCACTCCCGTCAAAGACTTTTTTCGACGAGGACCCTTGAGGCCGCAAGACGATGGTCGGACTTCCTTCGTGGTATTGTCCAGTTGTGGGAAGAAAGGTCGACCCGTAAACGATGATGTCTTTCTTGAAGGTCTTGAGAGAAGAGGGCTCCCAGCACGGACTTGTGTTTTGGTCAAAGGAGATGGAGATCGTAGAAGCTTCGAGCGAAGGCGAAATCGGTTGCTCGAGTGGAAGCGATGTGGATTTGACATGCTTCAGCTGTCGGATGAGTTCCATTTTCTTCTTGATTCTTCGAGATGCCTTGCTGACTGGTTCCTTGGACTGCTTCTTGCGCTTCAATTCAGAAACGACAGAGATGCGAGGCCAGTAGGAACCCTGGATTTCCACGAGCTCGCTCGGCCGAAGGATGGAAGTTCGGGTGCGATGAAGAGGATTAATCTGTCCGGGAGGGACAGCAAAGAATAGATTGGGAGTGCGCCATGATCATAGATGCTTGTCTTAGTAAGTTTGCTTTGTTTGCTTGGATTGTTTTCGGTTGTGTGGATGTTCTTGTTGTGGTTTGGTTCGCAACTAGTGTGTTTTTGTGTTTGTGAATGAAATACTAGATTTGTGATGCAAACGAAAACGATACAGAAAAAGCACGATGGAAAAAATCGGTTTTTGAACCATGCCCCTGCCAGGCTTCTACGGGTTTGCCGTTCTGAACGATTTCTCCATCTACGTACTACACGTTGTCCAGTACGCGGTGTCGCGGAAACTCGGTGTCGCGGAAACACGGTGTGGCAGGTTTTTCTGCGCTTGCTTCTTCTCGTGTCAGTTTTTCGAGAAGCGCCCGACCCCAGCGACCCTCACACATTGAGATTATATTTTTTGTACGTGAGTGGATTTTGAATCCTGTACAGGCACGTAGAGCGACAGTACTGGAACACTGGCGAAGGGATTTGAAACTCCGAGATTCTCAGTCACGAGTTACGGAGTTCCATAAATAACCCCGACAAAAAAGGTGTGTGTTTTTCTTGAGTCGTGGCATCCAGAACTCGGAGTGAGTCGTACGAAAAGGATTCCAACACAGCAGAAACCTGCGCCCAAGCACTTGTACTTCGAAGAGAGACAGAGAGCATCTGTTCATGCTTGGGGATTGATTCATCATTATTCCCACTTGTAGAATGGAAGGGAGTATAAATCTCTGAGTGGAACAGGTTTCGACATTTTCTATCGTCTTCTCCTTGAACTGGGATAGGTGATACAGTGAAGTTGTGATCGAACTTCCCGAGACTCGCAGTCACTTTTCATCGATCTCAACCCTCTCTTCATTTCTTTACAGTTTGATCTTTGTGACCAATCGCTTTCAAACGCTACGACAGATGACAACGTGTGCAACATCGATCTGAGTGAAACATGGATGCCATGTTTCAAAAGAAAGAACGAATGGATGAATCAATCCAGAGATAGATGGTCCATGGCAGTCCTGACGTCTCCTATCCGAAACCCAGTCGCTTGCAAATGGTATCCCGAAACTTAATACACGTGAGAAGCACAAGACTCGATTCTAATTCTTTTCGGGAAGTCTCCTTCTCCAGAGCTAGGGATGCAAACCGCCAGATAGCATTTGGATTGCATCACAAAGCTACGAATCGCAGACTACATGGGTGACCCCAAACAATTTTTTCGATTCACGACAGCAAGATCCTGAATCGTATCAAATCAGGTCGTTCCCTAACTCAATTCTTCGCTCCGAAAGCATCGATCAGTCCAGGTATGCTTCTAGGTGTCTTCGAATGCGAAGAGCGATCCGATTCAACCAATCTATGAGATTCTCTTTGTTTCTGGATGGGAGCAGATGATGGAACTAGGTTCACAACTCAAAATGACAACACTATAAGGAATATGAAAAGAAAATGTGTTCGAAAATTAATGCATGTAATTATTATTTTATTCTTTGCTTTTTCTTGCTTGGCTGCTAATCTGGCCTTCTTTTTGGCTTCCTTGGCAGCCGCATCCTCCGCGGCTTGTCGTGCCTTGTGATCATCGTAGGCTTGCTTCATTCGTCCCATGTTTTCTTTGGAAATGGTTTTGTGTTCGACAAGAGGATATGGGTAGTTATCACCGAGGAAAACTCCGGCAGTGGCAAGCGTCGATGCCGGTGCTTCCCACGGAGAGTAGATGAATTTGCTCGGGACATCCTTCAGTTCTGGCACGTACTTTCGAATGTATTGTCCGTTTGGATCGTTCTTCTTTTGGTATGAAATCGGCGAATAGCAACGGAAATATTGGTAAAAGAAGCCACTGCAGGACAACCACATCCAATTGAATCCATTCAGAGCGTAATCCGCATCCAGGAGCTGTGCTTCAAAGTGTTTTGCTCCCTCTTCCCACGATTGCCACAGGTCTCCCCGCGTCAAAAAGCATGCAACGGCGTGCCTCCCCAAATGGTGAATCCATCCTTCCTGTGCCAGCTGCCTCATGGCAGCATCGATCCAAGGATATCCGGTTTTTCCCTCTTTCCACGCTTGTAGAAGCTTTGGATCGTCGTCCCAGGGAATCTGTCGGGAGTATTTATTTCCAACCATGTGATTCCAGGAACCAGCACAATGAAGATTGGCATCGTGGGCCATCAAATTGTTAAAATCCCGCCATAGTAGCTGCCCGTGAAGGCTCACGGGGGGCTTGGATACCTTCGAGGCGGAGGACTTGGCAATGGCCTTGTCGATGGCGTACCATACTTCTCGTGGCGAGAGGCATCCCCACGATAGATAGGGGCCGAGCGCAGTGGTAGATGGCTCTAGAGAAGTACAACTCGTTTGGGGTTTCTCAAAGGTGGCCACCCAGTTGGCATCCTTGAGTTTTTTCTTGAGAGCCTTGCGGGCCAGGGTTTCTCCCCCGTGCACTATAGGCGTGAGATTCTGGCAGTCGCTGGCATCCCACAGGGATTCGATATCAGGATTTGGGGATTCCTCGTGGCCACGGCAGATCCGTCGGGCGTTTGGGTGGCAAATATAACTTGGACAGCTCTTCGAAATTTTCGTTTTTCGGAAAGGAGTCTGGGTGTGGCAAAACTTTTTTCATCTGGGGCATTCCATTAAAGACTTTTTGAAAGGCCGTCATGGTGCCGGGAACTTTGCTTTTGGATTTTGTCACGTAATCTTTTAGTGGATAGAGCGTTTCGCTGGGTGCTGTGAACAATCGAATGTCGGCGGATTGTGCCAAATTTACGATTCGTTCGTCGCGCTCCAATGCGTAGGGTTCACCAGTTTCGTCCTCCTCAAAGCTCAGATCCGTAATCTCCCATTCCTTCCATTTTTCGGGCAAAACCACAGTCGGATCTCCATTCAAAACGTAAAGCCTCGACCCCAGCGTTCGCAGATTCTTGTCCAAATCTTGGAGGCATTCGACGAGAAAATTGGCGCGTAGAGGAGTGCAGCGAAACAACTGATAAGAATTTCCGTCCAGAACGTATACAGGATAAACATTCTTGGGGGCTTGTTCCTAGACAGGCCACGAGTGCCGGGTTGTCGGACAACCTCAAGCCCTTTCGGAACCAATGCATCGCATTGACGCTGGCCTTTCCCATGGTTCCTGGTGTGTTTGTGGAAGATAGCGAAGAGGCGAAGCCAATCAATATCGCGACTACAAAAGACCTGAGAATCAGTTTGAAAGAAGATATAGTACTTGGTACGACGAGGAAGGCAATGGAACATTCAGGTTGCTTCGTTTCTTTCTTCGGGACGTTTGAATCGTCAAGAAGTTGGTAGTGAATGGCAGCAGGTATCAGGATTATTCGTGACTTTTTGAGTTTGCCATTGTCAACGGAGAACAAATTCGGTCATTAGATCATTCCGGTTTGCAGTTCTCTTTCGATTGATTCGAGATTGATGGACTCAATTCTCCACATCATTGATGGATGGAATTATTGATTGATTCATTCATCTTTCATTCGCGTTCGTTCGTTTC
This sequence comes from Pseudo-nitzschia delicatissima, assembly GCA_037355735.1. Lineage (NCBI taxonomy): Eukaryota > Bacillariophyta > Bacillariophyceae > Bacillariales > Bacillariaceae > Pseudo-nitzschia > Pseudo-nitzschia delicatissima. The sequence goes on along the minus strand of CM074778.1, from coordinate 953,543 downwards.
ATTTTGAGATTTCTTGTGACTGACTCTGCCGAAATCCCCGACGATGACGTGTAGTTTTGGCGCGAAAATGTGAAGTGAATCTGCGAGTTCTATCTCGACTTTTTCGAATAAATCATTAGAGTTAGAGTTTTAGAGGTTCATTGACACCTCGATCCTCCTGCCTCACGTACACAGAACGGACCATTTTCGACCGCCATGGTCGCGATCTTTTTCTAGGACTTTTTCTACAGGGTCCAAAGTAGTAATTTCCCGCAAGTCTTGTCCAACCGCGCAGACCTGAAATTTTCGAGTCGACGACCATGGCGAAATTCGGGTCTTAAGCAAGCTGCTCCGAAGACGACGTAGAAATTCTACACGCCCGACCGTCCCTTTTATCTTGTTTCTTTTTCATGGAGACTCCCATCGCAGGATGAGGAAGCCCATAAAGCAATAAGACTAATTCTTTCTCAAAATATCTCACGGCAGTTACCGAACTCTGGATGGATGTTTTTCTGGGTTTGATTTTGTGACCTGGATCCTCTCTAGAGAGCTGAGATCGATATCGAGGCACGAAGCCAACGACGAGGGTGTCACCGTTATTCTGCACCTACGAATCTAGTGTTAACATACAATAGCAAACGAGGACGACCACCATGTATCCCAATAACAATCAAGGCAATAACGGCAACGGGTCGAGTTCTTGGAGCATTCCAAAGAAAAAATCTTCTCTCGATGCTTCCATACCTCGAAGAAATTCCGGAAACGGATCTTCTTCCCACGGTTCTTCTTCACAACAGTCATCGATGGCCATCCCCCGCAAGCCCAAACACCCACCGTCGGGCAACGGTTTTGGTGCTATTCCCCGCAAGAATTCCTTTACCGGAAGCAACTTTACGGGAAGCATTCCTCGGCGCAACTCGGGAGGCTCTTCTTCCGGGCCACCATCTCTGCACGGTAGCATTCCGCGGCGCAACTCGGGGCCTTCCTCCCACAGCAGCGCTAGCAACAGCAACGGGAATCGTCCTCCGGGTCAACACAAACGCTTGTCCTTCAAGATACCAATGAAAGCAAAGCAACATTCCAAAAAGCACAAATAGCGGCAATAGCAGTAGCAGCAACTTTCACGATGGTTCTCGTCCAATATGGAACGAGGAGCTGCAAGCTCCTCCACCACCCCGACAGCAGCAGCAGCAACAGTCCTTTTTAAGCCCAAATATTGTCTCGGAACACCCCTTTCGGATTTCGATCGATCTGAGGGGTGTCAACCTTAACAACGGCGGCATTCCCCGGGCACCTGCGCCACCAAAGATGGTACCTCTCAAGATGGCACCTACCGCCACCAAGCGCAAAAAGACACAAAACATTGAGTACAAGGAGTTCGATGACACGGACTCGGAGGTTGAGCTGACGGATTCGGACGACGACGATTACGGTGCCAAGAAAAAACTGAAGAAGAAATCCATGCCGAAAAAGGCTAAGAAACCCTCGACCTCGTCTTTGAACGCCAAGGCGGAGGCTGCTGTCGCGGCAACGGCTTCGGGTATCTCCGCCTACCAGCAGGTTCCATATTTAGGTCCCTTCCGTGGCCAACGTGGGTGCGCTTCCCGCCAAAACGTGGCTGGAGCTTGGAAACATTTCGTTCGAGTCTCCACCCACGGGCGCGGTAGCATCTCTGTGGTATTCGAGGGAGGTCTTTTTGAACACGTACGTCGTGGAAAAGATTTTGGCATGGAAAACTAGACCAATGACGCAGTTGGAATGGGATCCTTCTACGTATACAGAAGAAACAAAGCCTTTTGCATCTCCTATCATCGACACTGCTAAGGCTGCCAAGTTCTCCGAAATGGCACGGGCAAATCCCCTCATCTGGAAGAATGCACAGAAACGCAACGAAGTATCTAGAATAGCCCAGGAGCAGTGTCCGATCGTTATGGCCATGGCAGTAGAAGCGCAAAATCGAGAAGCCGAAAAGTTAAGCAACGGAAACGGGCAGGCAATGGATATTGAGACAAGCGAAAATGACACAACCGAAAACTCTAATAAAATGCCACTGACACCCCGCTATCGAATCAAACCAACGCCTGCCACAGGAAGTGCTGATCGGGAAGAAGTCTATCTGATAAAATGGCGAGGAAAATCCTATTTGCATGCCAGCTGGGAACGGGGATCTGATATTATTCGAATGGATCAAACCAACAACACGGCTCGACACAAGATGAGAAAATTTGTCCAGGCACAGGAGCTAGCTTTTGGTCCGAACTGGAAACGAGTTTTGGAAGAGGAGCGCAAGATGAGTGCTGCTGCCCATATCCACGGTCAGAACGAGGCTGCTTCTGAGGACAATGGGAAATCAACAGAAGATTTTGAAGAGGAATACTATCCTCCCGCCAACACCGATGTTGAGCGCATTTTGGGGTGTGACGAATCTGAGATGGATCTCTCGCTGTACGAAAAGCAGCGAGCCCTGAACATTCTCGACGAGCAGGAACAAGTTCCAACAGCGGGAAAACGGAACAAGAAAACGATGGAATTCCAAGGATGGCCTCAAGGAATTGCTGACCGAAGCACCCTGGGATCCAGAAGATAATGTGCGATATGTTGTGAAATGGAAGGGCCTTCCCTATTGCCGAAATCACATGGGAATATTGGAAGGACATAAAGGCAGATGCTGCGGACGAGGCGGAAGACTTTTGGATACGGCAAAAGCCACCCTGATGACGAGACATTGATCCGCAATTCGCAGTCACATCCACACATCAAAGACTTTCGAAAGGTTCAAGAATCACCTGCGTACGGTCTTTCGGATCGAATAAGAAACGTGGCAGACTCTGTAAATGGCAAACTGGTGCCCAAAGATGACGAAGACGATTCTGATAACAAAGGGTTTCCGTTTGCGAAACTACCAGCTCGAGGGTGTCAACTGGTTGCTCTTCAACTGGTGGAATCGTCGTTCGTGCATCCTTGCCGATGAGATGGGACTGGGAAAGACGATTCAGTCGGTGGGTTTCATTAAGCTCCTCCAGGATCTTCCGCTCACCGGAGTCAGGGGACCGTATTTGATCGTTGCTCCTTTATCTCTGATTGGCCAGTGGCAGTCAGAGGCCAAGAGCTGGGCGCCAGATTTAAACATTGTTTTGTATCATGGATCGGCAGACGCTAGAGACTTTTTGGTCAAAAACGAGTTTTTCTTCACTGACCAGTTTGTATCGAAGCAAACCGCTACGAAGTTGCGAAAGCAACACGTGACGAAATTTCACATCTTGATCACTACTTACGAGGTGGTCTTGAAGGACGTGGAAGTCTTTACGAAAATCAAGTGGAAGGCGTTGATTGTGGATGAAGCCCATCGCCTTAAAAACTCCGACTCGAAACTCTTTGCAGAATTGTCATCGGTTCCACGCGACTATTGCATACTACTAACAGGTACTCCGTTGGCCAACGCGACGGAGGAACTTTGGGCATTGTTAAAGTTTGCAAATCGTGCCGTCTTTGACTCAAAGGAGGAATTTTTGGAAAAGTTTGGCCAGCTGACCGATTCTGGACAGGTTGATCAGCTGCATGCTGTCCTAAAGCCATATCTGCTAAGGAGGGTGAAAGAAGACGTTGAGAAAGCCATGCCTCCCAAAACCGAAACGATTCTCGAGGTGTCGCTGACGCCTAGCCAAAAGAAATTCTACAAGGCCATATACGAGCGCAACACCACATTTCTCTTCAAGGGGGCAAAGCCAAAAAATTCACCGAGTTTGATGAACGTAATGATGGAACTAAGGAAATGCTGTAACCACCCATTTTTGATTCGAGGAGCCGAGGACAAACTTCTTGGCGAGGCGGCGGAGCAAATGCGGATCAATAATCCAAACGCTCCACCTGATCACGTGAAAGTTTTTCATGACCAACTTGTCAAGTCTTCTGGTAAAATGGTGTTGATTAACAAGTTGCTCCCGAAACTATTCACAAATGGCCACAAAGTGCTAATCTTTAGCCAGATGGTTCGTGTGCTTGATCTTCTGGAAGAATTGCTAAAAATGATGCGATATAAATATGAGAGATTGGATGGCTCTACCAGATCCTCATCGAGAGCAGCAGCTGTAGATCGCTTCGTTCGAAAGTCATGTCAACGTTTCGTCATGCTATTGAGTACAAGAGCTGGTGGATTGGGGCTAAATCTAACAGCTGCAGACATCGTTATTATTTACGACAGTGATTGGAATCCGCAAAACGACTTGCAGGCAATGGCAAGAGCTCATAGGATTGGTCAAACGAAAGCAGTCAGAGTCTATAGGTTGCTCACAGCCAAAACATACGAGATGCACATGTTTCATAGTGCAAGTATGAAGTTGGGTTTGGAGCAAGCCGTGCTTTCACAGCAACGCGACCAAGGGGAAGAGGGCGCGGAGGGAAAGAAATCAAAATCGAAAAGTGAAAGGGAGGCGCAAGCCAAAAAGATTGATCAACTTCTCAAGAAGGGTGCATACGATGTTTTCCGCGATGATGATGACGAGGAAGCTAAAAAGTTCATGGAAACTGATATTGATCAGCTGATGGAGAGTTCGGCGAAGGACGTGACATATGGTAAAAAACAAAATAATCTAAGCAGTGGGCTGGGGTCATTCAGCAAAGCTAGTTTTGTCACCGATACAGGCGATGGGGAAAAAGATGTTGACCTCGATGATCCGGACTTTTGGTCAAAAGCGGTTGGCCTTGACAAACCAACCGAAACACCTGAAGAAATCAGTCACATGATTGATGATGGGGTAAAAAGATCACGAAAGCAAGTCGAGCAATTCGATCCTTATGCTGACATGAGGGAAGAAGAGCGAATCAGACAAGAACAGATTGACAAGGAGATGGAAGCTGCCAAGAAAGAAAAGGAGAGGCGGAGGGAAGAAAACAGAGCAAAGAAATCTGAGAAAGGCAAGAAAAAAAGATCTCGCGAAGAAAGAGAAGCCGAGAGTAAGGAGGCAAGAACTCTCCCTCCCCCACCTAATTCTTTGAAGAAAAAGAAGAAAGTGAAAACTAATGGAGAAGGAGATGATCCAAAGAAGATGAAATCTCTGCTAAAGAACAAAAAGAGCCTCCCAATGACGAAAAAAGACGCCTTTCTAAATGAACAACCACCAGAGAAGAAGTATAGACTATCACAGAAGAGGTCGAAACGATCAATTGAACGTAGGCGAGCTCAACTGAAGGCAGAGAACGCAAATCCTACTATAGAGAACGTGAAGCAAGCATGGGAACCCTCGCATAGAAATCGTGCCGTGGCTGCATGCATTCGATTTGGATTTTCACGATACATCAAGATTCGGCATGAGTCGAATTTGCAGTGTTTACCAATCCAGGATATCGAGGTTTTCTTCCGCCAATGTAAGTGTGCGACACCGCAGTGAAAATGACTCCTACATTCGTTAACTAACATACCTCTCGTTCGTCATGTCGATTTTAGTTTTTTATCAACAATCTCTTCAACTTGCAGTAGTATTCATGCAGATATTGCAAAAGGATACAAATGGACTTCTCGATGACGATTTAAGGACCAATCTGCAAGAATTTTTGGGTCTGTCAAGTTCGGAAGAGGTTGAATGGTTCAGTGACTGCATTGTTAAAGGAATGCAGCACTATCTAGAAATAGAAAACAATCGTAAAGTTCTGCGACTTCCTTTCATTCTCGCCGAAGAGAGCTATGTATCGGATCTTCGACGTGGGGCAGCGTTGAGGTCATTGAGGAGGATACGTATGGCCTGCCGAGTTGAACGAATTATTCGTGATTGCGTAGATGCAATAATTGCGGGTAAGTGCCATGTTGATCATTTTGAATTTGTTCTGCAAGAAGTACCGAATAACTCACATAGGATTTTCTCTTCTTACATGATTTTCAGAGCTCGGATACGAGCAGCTTGGGCAACGGGGATGCCCAACAAGCAATTTAACCACTTTAGATATCGATATGAAAGCGAGACTTGTAAGCACCGAAGAGCTTTCGCTGTCGATTAACATGCTTTTCTCGAAAGTTGATCACAAGGCTCCAGCAAATTGGTGGGATCGGTCGTGCGACATTGCGCTTCTTCTCGGAACATTCGTTCATGGCTTGGGGAACTACGAGTCCATGCTCAACGATGAAACCCTACCATTTATAAGAAAAATCAGCAAGTATGCGAAATCGGACACTATGTGCTGTGATGCACAGACACGTTTTGCAAATGCCGCAATCGCGGCCAAGAAAGTTTGCGACGATGCACTCGAAGCATCTAAATTAAAGGCTCAAAAGGAGGTTCAAAAAGCCGTCGCTGCAGCAGCTGCAGCAGCTTTGAAAAGGGAAAAAGAAGCTGCTGCATTGAGAGAAGGCGGGGTTGCAGCAGATGCCGTGATTAGTAACATGGGTGAGCAACCAATGGATCATCTGTACGAGATTCAAGGAGGCAAAGATGACCACTTTATCACACTACCAAGACTGAAGCAAGCGATCGAATTATCAATTCGATCGAAATCTTCATCATCATTGACATCTTCCGAGGTCAAAGCCGACGCCTCCAGCATTTCATCGGACTTAAAAGAGTCGAAGGGAACAGAGGAAAACAAGGGAAGAAGAAAGCGAAATCTATTTCACACGCTGCCGATGCCGGATGCGCGTGTTCTAGATTTCAGGTTGAAATTACTGGTGACAGAAATAGAAAGAAAGCATTCAGATCGTAGAAAAAACGAAGTATCATTTGACTTCTTAACACCAAAAGTGTGGCCAGCGTCGAACATCGTTTTGCAGAACCAACGAATGCGAAACTCTTCAGCACGTTTTGCGCTCGAATCCGACTCCAAACAATCATTGGATCATATTATTGAATATGCCGGAATCGGGTTAAATGGAACGCAATGCGGTGTTATGCACCGAACCGTGGACGACAGAACTGACTTCAGTATCGGAGCAGCCAGCCCAGATTTACATCAGGTTGCACATGGCCCCGAGTCTCCACGATATCTACGTGCATTAGGAGTTCCGATGACTTTCGGTAGATTTGGTTTGGCTGCATTGGTATATGCCGATGAAGAATGTCTTGAGAATATGTTGGAAAATGAACGCAAGCGATTTTACTGCAACGGCGAAAAAGAAGTTGGTTCATCGGTAGAGAAAGAGGGCAATGCGGAAAGTAACGACTCCGAAAAGCTTAAACTAGGAGAACAAAATGCAGAAACACCCGTAAAGGTGGAAATGCCGACGGGAAATGGCCAAGCAAGGAAAGATTTGAAGAGCATCCTGGCCAATATTGTTCCTACCTCTTTCCGAGACAATGCAGTTCTAAGAGCAGGGGTGACATCTGTACTTCTGTATTTTGGGTATCCCTTCATCGGAACTGGCGAATTGAAGATTTCCTCTCATTTCTTGAAGACAATCCAAGAATCATCAAATGTTGAATCTTCTGAACTTTATGAGAACCAAGTTTTCGGAGAAGATCGATTTAAATCGTTGTTGCAGAAATTTTGTGGAGACACAAACATCCCGAATCTAGATTCTGTGAAAGAATACGTCGAGGGATTCTTTTTGCCTCATTGCTTGAAGCTTTGTATGTACGGAAACAGCGCAACAACTCGAATCACGCGCGGTAGCAAGGGCGAATACGAAACATCTGACGGCATCAGTAGCTATCCCGAACCTACGGAAAAACTGCAGAGTCCATTTCCCGATCCCTGCTTGCCTCTGACGGAACAATCGATGGAAGCAGTGGGAATAGCAAGCGCTATTCTGCGCCGAGTTCGATTGATGCGATGCATTCTCAAGATTTCAAGTGGGCAGATTCAGAGCGATAAGTTGCAAGAAATCTTGCATTCTAAGACCATGCGAAAATCCATGAACGGGTTTCCCGTTTGGTGGTGCCCGTGGATTCACGATGCCGCGCTTGTTGCCCATGCCAGCACACGCGGGCTCTTTTCCGTTCTTCGAGACCTCGAGTCCGAATCGGGACGAGAAGCTGGCCCTGTATTTTCCCGACAAGCCATCACACAACACATTCGATCTACTCTCTTTGCCGACGCATCAACCGCGCAATCGATCAAGGGAGCATCTTCTCCGGATGAAACCTCTGCATGGATCGAACAGTATGCGAAGGAATTCCCGTCTCTGAATGCCATCGAACGCCGACTCGCTTTCCTTTGCGCCAAGTTAACGGAAGATATCGAAAACGAGTCACGTTTTGACAACCTGCCAATGTACGATCACGGTGGTTGGCCCAGAAACTAACGTGTTAAAAAATACACATGTACTTCATAAATAGATAATACAACGAAATGTTATACTCTAATTCTAATGAAAGATGCCGCAATAATTAATTGCCAGAAGTAAATTCGTTCTAGTTAGTTCCCATTTTCCTTCATTGATTCTACCAGGCTTGTCCAATAGTGATCGACGGTGGGCTTGTGCCCCAGAAGGTCTTCCAGCATAATGTTTGCATCACGGGCACCACCATGGATCAGCATCTTTTTCCATATTCGTTCTCCCGAACTTCGATTCAGGCTCTGCTGGTGAAATAGCTCGTTCCAAATGGCATCGGCAAAGACCTGAGAATAGAGGTATCCATAATATCCGGCACCGTAGGTCACCAAATGCCCGACGTTTGTAAACCAATGCGTATTTTCGGCAAAGGGAACACCGCTCTGCTGATGCATTGCCGACCAAACATCTCGGGTGGGCACTCCATGTCGTGGCCCGAAAATCGTCTGGTCAAATTTCGAAAGGACAATCTGGTTTTGCATCTCTATGAATCGAAATTGGTTTCGGCTCCTGGCCAGATTTGCGGCCATGGATTCTGGTAAAGCCTCCCCGTTTGGCTTACAAGCCAGCAGAGGCAAAAAGTGCTTGCACCAGGCATAGTGTTCCATCCAGTGGGAGGGTGTCTCGACAAAATCCATGGAAGCACGGGTACCCGACATGTGCTGAAAGTTGGTTCGGCTCAGCAGCGAGTGCAGGGCATGCCCAAACTCGTGCAAAAAGGTTTCGACCTCCTGGTGGGAGGAAAAGCTGGCCTGTCCCGTGTTCATGTTGCACACCAAATGCGACAATGGGCTTTTGGTAATCGGAATCTGGACCATTTTCCAGACAGCCACACCGTACAGTAAAATGGGCAGCGTGTGTGTATTTTCCCGGCCGTGGATGCAAATCTAGATACATGGTTCCCAATTCTCTTCCGGTGTCTTCCTCCAAGGCGACAAATTTTCGAATGGGTTCGTCTTCCGCGGTGTTGTTTTCGCCATCCAAGTCCCATCGTTCTCCGTCCTCCAGTTTTCGTTCTTCCATGCGAATCCCAAAGAGTGTTTTCGTCAGCAGTTTCATGGCCCGCAAGGCAATTTGATAGGCTCAGGTAGGGTGCCAACTCGTTGGGATCTACCCCACTTTGTGCCTTTAACAATTTGGTATAGAACTTCACGTCCCAAGGTTCTATTTCGGGTGATCCTTCGATCTGCTGCTTGGCATGCGAGAGCATTCCCATTTCTTGTTGGTAGGCTGGTTGGATTCTGCCCTGCAGATCCTGTAAAAATTCCGCAACGGCTTGTGGCGTTTGGGCCATTTTGTCTTGCAAAAACCGATGCCCATACGATTCAAAGCCAAGTGTTGTGGCCAGCCGATGCCGGGCATCAATCATGGCATCCAAGACATCTAAATTTTCGGGACAGCTCGTCATGGTTTCCAGGTAAACCTCCTTGCGCAGGGCTCCATTGGAGGCAAAACTCGTAATGGAATGGGAAATGGGAGAAGACGCCGTCAGCTGAACCTTGTGTTGTTCGTCGCCACTTCCATAGACTGCTCCATTGGATTCCAGAACGTGTCTGGGTATCACGGCTTCCACCAGATTGGCCTCCACCCAGAATTGCTTTCGGGAGTTGGTAATATTGTTGGCAAAGAGTGTCTCGAGGGTTGTCACCGTGTTGTGGAGTTGCTTGACCTCCTCGCGTTCGTCATCTGGCAAATGAATCCCATCCAGTTCGAATTCCCGTTTCAACAGGAAACAAAATCTCCGTTCTTCCTCGGACAAATCTGCATCAAATCCAGCTTCCACCATGGCCAGCGCCTGATACAGCCGTGTGTCCGTGTTCAGAGTGGCAATATAATCCTGTAACTCTAAAAAGGATTGGTTGGCCGCCTCCCTCCATTGTGGATCAGCATGGGCAGACCGACAGAGCTCTGCCGCGTCAATGACGTTGCATACCGTCCGGCTGATCTGATCGAGCTGATACAATACGTCCCTGGCGTGGCTTTGGGATTCAATAGAGGGAGGAATGCTGTCGCGGAGTTGATCGCATTCCAATACAGCCTTTTTGGTCAGCCTTGAAAAATCGCTGGGATACACTAGACCCGGGATGGAAAAGAGACCAATCTCTTTGTCGTGTTGTTGTTGTTGTTGTTGCTGATGTGTTGATAACCATCGTTTGTCAAATCTTACGGCTCGGCACGTTGGTTTTCCATTCTTAAAGAATAATGTCCCAGTGATCGCTGTTGCTTCTTTTGAATTGCCGAAATTCGAACAAATTGCAGCAATTCCTCGTCCTCGCCAACAATCGAGCCGACAGAGTTCTCAATCCCATTTCGTTGTCTTCTGTTAGATAACTAGATAGCTATCTCTAGCTTGCAAGTACATTGATTTTTGATGAGAAGAGAAAAAGGATACTTTGTTGAATATTATGGATGTCATCTCAACATCATTATTATTTGTCGTTTGTGCAGGAAGATGTTTTTGATGATTCTTTGACTCACTGGATCATAGTATTGTACATTCGAGAACCAATGGAAATCAAAAAAGAATTGAGTCTTGTTACAAGTCACGAATCGAATCAGAGAGAGAAGAAAAAGACTTCCTTAGTGTTTCTAACGAAAGGTCTGACGTGCTACGGAAGACGCGCAGCAAGCCGCATGAAATTACGGTACAAACGTCGTGTAAAAAGATGCATAGCAACCCTACGACAAGCGCCCTGCCAATAGATGGCAACAACGGCAACACGAAGCAAGAGCAACAATATACCGACTGTATTGTACACACTGCCTTGTTCGCAGCTCTAGTGAATCCTTTCTTGGTTTAGAATAAATCCACCATGGCGAACACAGCGAAATCGGTAATCGCAAAAGGCCTGAGGCAGGCTGGCAATATGTTGCGAGAGGAAGCCGGAGGTTTGGAGGTAAGAAGCATTAAGAGCGATGATTTTTGGCTTGTGGTGATGGCATCGGAAGAGCGAAACAAATCTTCTTTCAAAGTCTCCTGACACTTTTTCTTTCGAATTATTGTATGAATTCAACTAATATTCGTTGTTTTTGTCACTTCCAATAGATTGTCTCTCGGCACCGCCCCAAGATGACCTTCTTGGGCCAGTCTCCCTTTGTCACAAACGATACCTTTGTGGCCCCCACCGCTTCGATCATCGGTGAGGTCACCAACTGGGATCAATCCAGCGTCTGGTACGGAGCCGTCGTCCGCGCAGACTCCTCGCATCCCTATTACCATTGGCTTTACATCCAGCGTCGGAGAGGGCTCGGTCGTGACCACTCTGAAAAAGAACGCTACCCTCACAACGGGCTTTCCACCAACTACCCACATTGGCCACTACGTGACCATTGGCGGAGGCTGCGTTCTCAAGTCCTGCAAGATTGACGATTTGGTGGTCGTCGGAGAAAAGTGCACCATCTTGGAAGGCGCCGTCGTCGAGTCGAACGTTATTTTGGAACCGGGGACGGTCGTTCCTCCGTATTCGTATATTCCGTCGGGACAAAAGTGGGGCGGAAACCCGGCCCAGTTTATCGCCAATGTCACGGCCGATGAGGCCGAAGAAATCAAGACCATTTCGCTGGAGACCCACCAAAAGGCCAAGGAACACCTCACGGAATTCCTTCCGGTTGGAAACACCTACATCCACCTGGAGGAACTAGAAAAGCAACAAACCGCATAAGAATTTGCTTCATCCCAAAAAAGAAAAAGCAAACAGAACTATGTATAGTATAAGAGCATATACATATTGCCATATCAATATAATTCGTTAATACTACTTACTACTGTACTGCGTAGTCACATTTGCGATTCGTGAGCTCGATGTTGCGTATCCTTTGAAAACGAAAACACAAATTCTTGCGATTCAAAAATAATGAACCGTAAAGTAATCACATCATGCATTCATTTTTGAACTCGACTTTTAGAACTTGTTTATCAAAAGAAGTGATGGCAGGTACGATACCGTCCGCTCGGGGGCCCCTCGCGCCAGAGACCTAACATGGTTGCAAGATGATTTGGTAGTTGAGAAAGTAGAGGGCGTTGGGGTTGTTGTTGTTGATTTGTAACACACCAATACAACCCAATTAGCAATCAAACGCAAACGAGCGCACGGTACCAATACCCGGGCAATGTCGGTGAATCGAACACCGGTCTACAGCTCCATAGAGCTGGCGTTTTCACCACTAAACTTACATTGCTTTGTAGTACAATCGTGACTTGCCAACTATATTTCACGTTGCCTTCAGATTTTTGTGAGAAGGTTGGAGCCATTCGTTTGCCGCCAATACGTGATTGACGATCAAGGAGGACGAGAGAGAGAGAGAGAGAGAAGTCGCAAGAACTAGGCATTTTGTTCTAGTTGAAAAAGTTGAGACTAGATTCCATCAAGTGTTGTGTGACTTCGTTGGAAATGAAAGTCCGTCATGAAGAGTTTGTTTCTAGTTGTGTTTCTGAATTATTTCGTTGTCCTAATTGTTTGCAGTCATCGGGCAGTCAAAACATTGCGAATGCGAACGAATCTTAGTTTCAAAGGCTCTTCATCGACATCCATCAAAAATAGAATAAAATATGTTGTACACCATTATATTTTTATGTTGTAGCAAAAAAGAAGAAACAAACCTCCAATATCCTTCTTATGGTTCGATAAAGTGAAGCTCAACAATAGCAGTCTAGCTCTCTTCTTTCAAATCCAATTATGTTACAAGTATCGTCGTCGCTCCAAAAAGTGTCGAAAGTATAGAATTTGTACAGCAGCGATTGCGATTACCACAATGCCCTGCAAAACCACCCACCACATGAGCTGGCCAAAGGTTGCTTCCACGACTTCTCTGTGTGACCCCTCGCGGACTCGCATGTATTGGTGGTGGTTGATCAGATTCAAGAGGCCTCTGTGCAACTCTCCGGCCGCCTTGCGATTCTTTTCGTTTTGCGAATGAACCTCCTTGTTTTCGTTCTTGGGTTCCACGGCATATTCAAAGCCGATGACCCGGTCTTCCCCGTCGTGGGTTCTTGCCGATTTTGACTTTCTCCCGCGGCCTGCCGTCACGAGTCCGTTCTGCAGGCACAAACTGACCTTTTGTTCCGGCTTGAGGGTAATCCGGAAGATTCCCTCCGAGGCACGCCGTCTCGAACGAAAGAGGACGTGCTCTTCCTTGGTGTCCAAGATGACAACGCTGACGGGTTCGGGACTCAATTCGTCGTTCAGTAAATCAAAGTTCCCGTGCAAGGTACCGCCGGCGGCTCCCGGGGAGAGAATGTTAAAGCATGCTTCATCGTGTGCGGGTACTGTTGCAACGTAGGCGGCGTCGACGAACTGATACGGTATTATGCACGCGAGGATTGTGAAAACCACCAAGATTGCGGCGGATCGTAAGGGCTTCCTACGAATCATCTTTAGATCGGAATGACCTCTTGTATGATCTGGTAAATGGAAGTATCGAAATAGTTGTTCTCTATGCAACCAGGGGTCAAGAAGATTGTCGGGTCGATGTTTGTAGCGCAATTCCGATCGGCCCAGTGTAAGGCTTTTTGTAATGGCTTTTTGGGTCTTTTGATGCTGTTGACGATTAAGTTCACAAAAATGAAGAGGGGAACCTCAAGTTTCAGACATGCTTCTGTGTGTCTGTCTGCGTGACCAATCAAGACCCAGAACCACCGTTATCGACGATCTTTCCAATTTGGGTCTATCATATGTATTTGACATATGTATCATATGATGAATCTCAAATTTGCGGCCATCTTCCCGCCATCCGTTGCGCACATCATGAATGATGCGTCAATAAACGCACGCGATCGTTTTCCGGAAAACCCATCAGAGAGACCCATCAAAAAGGAGAAAAACTGGGCAAACTGCCAATCCTCCCACACTATCTTTGAGAAGGACAAGCACATTGTCCAGCAATATAAGTCTTATTGAACGCCTCTCTGCTGTTTCGAAGATTCTCCTGGATAGACGCGTTGTTACATCACTCTCGGCAATTGCTTGAAAACCGAGGATGGGATCAAAGAAACTGGAACTCAAGCTACCGACGACACGATTTATTCTAGTCGCGTTGGTAGCATCAATACACAGCATGCTTCTCTTGAGGGTAACCACGGGATTCTCAAATGCGGTGAATTCGCGGCGACTTATATCGTCGTCTTCTTTGTTTCTTCCGGAACTTCGAAATGCTGCAAGAAACACGAATCGACCGAAGCTGCATTTTATCAAATCAAACCAGGAGAGTCAATGCTATCGACGATGCTATGGTTCATCATCGATATTCATGTCGACAACGGATTCAACAATACCTACCGAAGAATCCAAACCCGCCACAGTGCTCACCAAAGAAGCTGTGCCCCGGGAGATTGTAATTCCCAGGAAATTTGTCCCCACACCCTTCGATTATCACCAAGAGCTCACCATCACAATCGACTCGCTCACAAACATGGGATGGGGCGTGGGGAGAGTCAAACTCGACGACGAAAACACCAGTGATACCTACGTCGATAACAGCAGCGACGATGATTCCGAAAGCGAAGCAAAGGAACGCCTGTGGGTGGTCATGGTTCCCCACGTGCTGGTGGGCGAAACCGTCACCGTCAGCATTTACCGCAACATGAAGAGCTACAGCGAGGGTGACCTTGTCGAAGTCGTGGAGGCGAGCCCGGAGCGAGTGACCCCCAAGTGCCCACTGGCAGGAACCTGTGGGGGATGCCAGTACCAGCACATGTCCATAAAAGCCCAGCGCGAATGGAAGACAAAGCACGTCGAAGAAGTCTTGATGCAACAGGACATACAAGGCTACAACACACCGGAACTCCTGAGCGTCCTGCCGACGTCCGGAACCGACGAGGTCTTTGGATATCGCTCCAAGATCACTCCGCACTACCAGGCGCCAACCGAACATCCCGATGGGAGGTTTGAAATGCAGGAAATTGGCTTTCAGCGATCCTCCAACCGGAATCTGGTGGACGTGCCCGAGTGTTTTATTGCCATGCCGGCCATTAACGAAAAGTACAAGGAAACCCGATTGCGTTTGCACGAAGAAGCCAAACAGGGTCTTTTGAACAAACCACCCAAAAAGAAGAAACGGAGGAAACGGGGAAGCAGGGGAGGTGCCCAGGGGGCAACTCTGCTGTTCCGCCAGGCCGACGATGAAATCGACGAGGAAACGGGCGAGGCAACACCGGTGGTGGTAACAGATCACAACCAGTACATGACCACCACCATCAAGGGGCTGAAATTCAAGTACATTGCCGGAAACTTTTTCCAAAACAACAATTACGTGGTGCCTTTGATGGTCGATGCCGTGGTTAAAGCCGCCACCCAGCCGGTGGCAGCCACCGGAAAGGCCCCCTCCAAGCTGATTGATTGCTACTGTGGTTCTGGCCTCTTTGCCATTAGTGCAGCAGCAAACTTTGACCTTTGCGTCGGGATCGAGCTCAACGAAAAGGCCATTGGGGAAGCCACGGCCAATGCGGAAGCAAATGACATTGCCAATTGCCAATTCATGGCCGCCAGTGCCGAGGCAATCTTTACCAGCCCTCCCGAAATTACCATTCCGGGCTTTGAGCAACAACGAGTCCAGACCTTTGATCGACAGGAGACGGTGGTCATTGTCGATCCGCCCCGAAAGGGCTGCTCGGAGGAATTTTTGAAGCAGTTGTACGAGTATAGCCCGCAGCGAATCGTCTACATGAGCTGTGGGCCAGCAACCCAGGCCCGGGATGCCAAAGGGATTGTGGAAGTGGGAGGATACGAGGTCACGTCCATCGAACCCTTTGATTTGTTTCCGCAGACAAAACACATTGAGTCTCTGATGGTATTTGAAAAGAAGGAATCGAAGTGAATAAAGAATATATCGTTCGAGAATTCGAATCGATATCGGACAAAACGATAGACGTAAGGTTCTACGATATAATAACTAGAGAAGGAATAGGATTTGAGAGTCAAAAAAATCTGCTAATGTTAACTGATGTACGTACAAAATCTTCAAATATGTAAAATATACAGTAGTTCCTTATGCGGCCTTTGGAAATCTTGGTCCATTCTCTATCGACTGAAGAACCGGTCTGTTGTTGTTCCGTGGTGATAGTGCCTTGCGTTTCATGCGAGGCTTGAGGATGAATTTCGAAGGCTTATGGACATCGTTTTCGGATTCGCCTCCGACAATGGGAACGAAGAGGTCTTCGGGAAGCTTGTTCTCTTTTGCATCGAAGAGTCGTTTTCGAAGAAAAGATCCATCTCGAGGAGCATTCTCGTCTTGAGTTCTTTCTCGGAAATGTTGAAGGTTGCGCCTTCTCCTGAGTTTCAAGAGGCGATCCAATCGCTCAATTGAAAGCAATTCGTTTGGGCTGGGAATTCTCTCGGGAGAACGGTGACTTGTTAGGATGGACTTGGTGAATTTGTGATGAATGCATAGATCCTCAATGGGAGTGATGGGCCGGTGATGTTTTGGAGTTGTTAGAGTGGTGGTCTTGGTGTTCTGTAGCTTGTTGCTATCAAATCGGAAAGTATCGTCGATGCTCAATGGGAGCAGCGTCGATGATAGATGACGAATTCCAATGTCATTGTGAAATACTTCTGTATCGAGTCTGTTCTTGCGGGGGAGAATCGCTTCTTGGGCAGTCCTCGAAGATCCGGGAAGACTTCCGAGCATCATTTCGTCTCGAGCAATGCAAAAGTTGGCATTGAGATCTAGAATTCTTGGCATCTTGTACGATTCTTTCTTTGCGAGACGAAACATGGAGTTCTTGGTTTGTGTTGTATTCATTTTGAATTTATGTCGAGATGATTGAAAGGAATGCTTTCTCAATCCAACAGCGAAGAAGAATGTGCATGGAAGCACGAGAGAAGCTTGAAAAATGGAGAAGAATGCATATATTTTGTCAAGAACGGCAAAATATCATACAATTATTCAATAGGCGAAGGCAGTATAGAACAACCACTATAGAACAACAATAGGAAAAGACTTTATTGCATGACAAATGTTTTTGCGGACAGAACCTACTCTGCGAGAACCCGCAATGTCATTAATGGGAGATGAGACTATTGCTTGATAAAATTGTGGCGGACTAATAGTGTCTCATGTACACAAACCTACGAGAAACCGCAATGACATTGGTCGATTTGAACAATCGATAAAAACACAAAGATTCTTAAATAAAATGGCATTCGGAGAAAGACTGGGCATTTATTATTCCGAAAGGAGGAACTTCAAAGAAAAATGGAGAAGCCTCTCAAAATCTGAATCAATTCCTATTATTGCTGAAATATATAACGCTAAAAGCGATTTTTTTAATACCAGTAAAGGCTGTGACCCAACAATACCACTGGGATATAAATTTTGTTAAATGTAAATTCGAACCACTTAAGGAAACACCGGCACAAAGCCGTTCCCGCTTAGCCTCTTTTCTTTTACGTCTGACCAACACATCAAGTCTCTACAATGGGCTACCAGAATCATATACTGCTATGAAAATACCTCGAGGAACAAGTAAAAAGACATCCAAGATTGTCAGCGCTTGAGCAGCATTCTGTCCATGGAACGCAGTGGATACGTTACCTTGAGTAGGAGGAATAAATCTTTGAAAATATTCTTCTTCTTCAGCTCCACCACCAAGACCGGAATCATGGGCAAAGAACAAGAAAATTGTCAATCATTCCAATGCGGTTCTAGTAGTATGTAGCAAAATAATTACGTCTTGCTCTCCTAGATTATTATACTATGATTTCCAAAATTATGAGATCCCTACGACAGATGACCATCACCCGCGTCCATTGCTGCTGCTTTCCTCGAAAGAAGTTTCGATTTAGTACTGCTGCTGCTCATCCGCACCTCGTCACCATTCGCCTTCACGTCACTATTCTGTACGCAATCGCCACTACAGTATTCTGTATGCGATCGTCACTATTTTGTATGCAATTCGTACTCGGATAGCCTGTCACAGGACACGCTATTTCTTTTATCGTCAGAATGACGAGTATGTCGATTGTAAAATTTTCATACCACCTGTTTCAGTTGCTTTCTCATCCCCATCTCGTCACCGTTCGTCTTTGATCTCATTTTGCAATCGTCAGTCGGATAAACTATCACCGAGGACACGTTGTATAATATAATTGTCGGGATGGTGAATACGTCGAATGAAACATTAACGGGAAGCAGCTGTTCGGCAGCATGCGAACCAATGCGCAATGACGAGAGAACCGGTCAAAAAGGTGAGATGATTCAAAATCCAAACTCCGCCATTCAAATCTCAAACGTGAACCATTCCCAAACATGGACGAACGAGTTTCGAATAGAAAACCTTAACTATAATAGATATCCCTTTGATATGTTGAGACTAGTTATGTCTCTTTGTTGCGTTGTACGTGTAGAGAAACTCTGCGTTTCCACCATGTTTGACTGCCTTCGAGGTTCGTAATGAATGTCAACAAATTCATGAACATTATCATCATTTATTTCTCGGCACGGAAGATGGTAGATGAAATAAAACACTCAAATCGTTACGCCTAGGTTTAAAATACTATCTCCCTCTGCCTCTCTACGGTACCACTGAAATTATCTTCAAGCAGTGGAAGAAGATCGAAAGGCCCAATCATGGCATCCACTGCTGGCCGCGAACGCAAGCACTCCATCGTCGTCACCGACGACTGTTGGATCGGCATCTTCGGCTGACCACACGGCCTCCTCTCCCGCAGCCTCGTCCACCATTGCTGTTACCGCACCAGGTTCTGCAGCTGGCGCCGCAGCTGCCCCTGCTTTCAAGAAGAAAAACCACTTAGCACTCTGGGATATGGAAGGGCCTGGCATCGACACTTGGATCGGCACAATTCCCGGCCCCTTTCAGAGCAACGGGACAGCTGCTGCTGCTTCCGCTGGAGGGGAAAACAACGATGCGAAAGCCCAAGACGGGTCTGTGGTTCCAAATACGGCGACATCCGCTAATCCAGGTACGTATGACCATACCGTTTTGCAACTCAGAGATCTAGTTTGTTTCTGAGAATCAGAAAACAAAGTATGCAGTTTGTTTTATGCCAACAGCAAAATGCTGCACTAGATTCAACGAGATTGCATGAATATCTCGAGAATTATTTTGCTATATATTGGATGAAAGAAAATGAATTTATTACATCTTAGGAAGGACGAAAGGATTGATTCTAGATTGCTAAATGGAATCGCCTTTTTTCACTCCTTCTAATGATATTGTTTATTTTTCTTTATTTCACGCATCCGATTTTTGGTAAAAGACACATCATCTGCGAACAAAAAACATGGCGTTGATCCCAACATTTCAAAGCAAACATGGCAGAATCTAAGAAAAGCCGTCCAGGAATTGAAAATCGTCCTTCGGCCAAAGGAGGAGGACGCTGCCGACGCCGATGACGGTAGCCAACCTCCTGCGAAAAAACAAAAACGAGATTCAGATGATGCAGCGGCTGCGAACAATGGAAAGAAAAAGCAAAAGGAATTCTATTCCATCGTTGATCCATACAATCTTTACCGCCACACGGTTCGAATAATCGGTGACGGCGAGGCCAACGATGACGACGAAGATGTGATAGAGCTCGAGGACGATGCTGCCCGAGAGCTCAAAACTACAATCGGAGGGAAATTCTCTCAACTCACTCTCTCTGGAATCATCAACGGATTGGCGGGACATCCCGGTGGAATTTTGAGCAAAAAATTGCAACGCTTACCGAACATAGACGCAAAGTTACTCGACGCGATCCCTACCGCTGGCGGCGCCTCTTTGACCGTCCTCAAAAAGCTAGCGCACAGCTTGTCCCGATCGATTCAGACCCAAATTGAAGCCGACGTATTGATTACTACTCCTCTTCGAATTAAAGAAATGTTGGCAAAGGACTTGTCCACTGCGGAATTCAAATCCATCCGAAAGCGAATTTACGACACGGTGATATTGGGAAAGGGGTTGTCCCAGCCCGAAGGCATCGATATCCCTACGGCTGCTGCGAACTCTCAGGGTGTGCACGTTTTAGAAAAATTCAAGAAGTGCGCTTCATGTGGGAACACCGAGCAATCCTACTTTGTTCTGGATCGAAAAAACGGAGACGTCATCTGCAGCCGTTGTGGAACCGTAAATAGTGAATCGCTCATGCACGAAGGATCGCAATTTCGAAAATTCGAGGGCGAGGCTGACCGTAACCACCATGGTGACACACAGAATCCCCTATATTCCAATGCACACAACATGTCTACGACACTGGGTGGGGTTCAGATGAACACCGGTGCCGGTGTTGGAGGATTCGGCAGTCAGAGAGGGCGGGGTCTTGAAACAGTCTTGCGAAATGCCCATGCGTATACCGAATTGAACATTTCCCAATTTGGCAAGGGCGATCGTCGAACCCGTACAGGATACAAAGATAAACAAAAGAAAGATGCATTTATCCAGATGGCTCACGTCGGAGACGCGTTGAATTTGCACGAGGCAGTCGTTCAGCGGGGCAAAGAATTGTTTGCCGGCTTTCGTGACGATCGTGAATTGGTCCAACAGTTCAAGGGTGTCATTGCTGGATGCTTGTGCGAAGCATTTGAACAACTCTCTTCGGACGGAAGAAGTATATTGAAACAAAAACAAGTTGATAATACTGAAATAGCATTCTCCAATCCACGAGCCAATCGACGCAATCAGCTTCACCATGCCAAACTAGCCGGGAAGGGTGGGCTGCTTTTGGATATGGATTCTGTCTCGAAGGAAAAGAATCCCAAAGATAACGAGTCGTCTTTGACAAAGAAGACTATTTCTTCTTGGACATTGGATGACTGCCGTTCGTGGATGATGGAAGTGTCTCGTTCTGTTGCACAAGAATGGGTCGACGAGCGAAAGAAGGGAACAAAAGACATTCCCCAGGGAACACGGGAGGAATTGGAAGGCAAAATGGTGGAGCACTCTATTGCACTCTGCGACGCTTTAGAGGCAGAATTGAACAGCTCCGGCAGCAGCAGGGTTGGACGAGGACGAGTCGTGACTCCTCGGGTAAATGACATGGCCAAGCTTGGCATCAAGTGGCAACACGCGCACGAACGCGGATCTGGGGGAAAAGGCGGTGTTGGTGGCAGTGGTAAAAACCAACCCCAGCGAAGCGGACGAACGGCAGGGACAGGTCTTGATCTTAAAGTCGGCGAAAAAGCTTGGTCAGATCGTCAGGGATAAAACGGCAGGAGAAGCAATTCACAAGGAACTTCGTTCCATTGTTAACAAGCAACAAGCGCTCAAGAGACAAATGTTGAGGAACGAAGCCACCCGGCAACGACTGGTGCAAATGAAGCGCAAGCCATGGTTGCAAGCACGCGCGCAGATCAATGATTGATTCTAAAGAAGAAAACATTGCTTCGTGCGGCACTGGATTCTTGCATGCTAGTTTACGTTTAAATAGATTAGAACAACCTTTGTGATTTTAAAAAAAAGCAGTTTGCCGTGTTATTATGAAATTATTCATTTCGATTTTCAAAACTGTCGAGCCTTTCTATCGTCGAAAGTTATGGTGCTTGTTTGTCAGTTACGTGTGCCTCGACTTTCCGTTTTGGCGTCGATTGAAGCAGGACCAATCTGAATCGAGGGGGCTCGGAGCATGCTTCACGGTGATCATTGCTCCGTAAAAGCTTTGAATAGACGAGTTTCTATTTATTTTCCTCATTTGCAAGGTTTCTTTTGTTAACGTTTCCTTCACGAAAGTTTGATCACTTGGAGGAATTCGAAGACAAGAACTTTTCGTCCCAGTCTTTATACGATTCATCATTTTTCGAATCTCCCAATCCTTCTTTTTCTCGTCGATCTTTCAATAATTTTTTATCCCATTCTTCCAAAAGGTCTTCTTCGGATTTCGTAGCAAACAATTCCAAGACCTCCTCCTTCTCACTGCTCGCGCTACCGTCTTTAGTCTCGGCAATTTTCTCTAGAGCCATTTTCGTGATATCTCCATCCTCATAATCTTCTTTTCCCATCCACTTCGCTACGGATCGTTTGGTGATATCTCCCAACTGATAATTGCGGTCTCCAGTAATCATTTCCTTCATGCGACCATCAATCTCACCCGTGATAGCTGTCACCACTTTGTTTCCGACAGTTTGTGCGATGCTGGCCTCCATTGTCATGTTCAAGAGTTCGGTCAACACCCGGAGTGGCAAAACACTCGTGACCGGTTGTAAATTAATCCCAATCGTGGCGACGATCCTCAAAAACAGCCACAGATCTTCTCTGGTGTATTCGCCGTCCTTCAGACGACGAACGACCTCTTTGCTTATGTCACCGAACTTATAATCCGCCTTGTCGGTGAATTTCGATACCTGTTCCTTGGCCTTCTTGTCAAGCCAACGAGAAATGTCACCAAACTTGTATCCCTCGGAACCCGATTCCTCTTTTACCTTTTTCAGCAAACCCCGGGTCAAATCCCCAAATTGATATCCTTCCTTTGACTCGTCATCCTTATTTGACAGCAAACTCCGGGTCAAATCCCCAAAACGATATCCTTTCTTTCCCTCGACATCGTCTTTTGCCATTGAAAGAGGAACATTGTGGACATTCTCGTTACCGGTGGGAAAGACGACAAAGGCTTCTGTGACATCTACCGCTATGGAACAAATCACAAGAAACGATAGAAAAATAAGAGAAAGATGAACCATATTTTCGGCTTCTTCGTTCAATAGTTCGTCGAAATAACTTGCTGGCCTCCTGTTTGTCGATTCAGCTGTGTTGTTGCTTCTGTTTGGAATGATCTTTATCTTTTTGTCGAGAGTTGAAGTTCTCGTCGTTGACGCCGATTTGAATGTCAAGGGTGCTGAAGGAAAGCGAAAATTCAAAAATATTTTTCAAAAATAGATTCATGAGCCAGACACACTTCGATTTGTACACTATTCGCACATTTCACGACAGTTTATTCCATCTTGCCCACCCCGCTCGCAAACGGCTAAGTTTTTCGATTCTAAAATTGGAATACTGTCACCTCATTGGATGATCTCCACGAAGCATGCAAAGTGAACTTCATCAAGATCGCCGTCACAAAACGTATCCCGACTGACAAAATCTACAAAAAGAACGTTGCGATTTTCATCTTCCACTGTGTATTCTTTGAAAGAAAAAGAAATACAAAGCAATCCGGTTATTGAATGAAGAAGTTAACAGCAAACATGAACAGCAAATCTCAAGACGAAGGCGTTATGACAGGCGCAGAAATTGAAGACAAGTCTCCTGATGGCATCAATGCCAATGCTGGCGACGGCGATGATGATTTCTTCGAAAGCCTCCGATTGCGCCAAACCACGATAGAGGAAGAGGAACAAGCAGAAGAGCTTAATGAGAGTATTGTGGACTCCACTCCAGCAATGATGGTTCTAGACACCCATGCCAATGACGAAATTCCTGACTTGACATCAAATATCAGTCCTACATCAATTTCGACAGCCTCCACCGAGGAGAAATATATCGACGAAGAGATTTCAACCTTCGACAAAGCAGAGAAAGAGATTCCTCTGGAGGTGAAACCGAGAACATCTTCAGATTTGACAACTACTGCTGCTTCTCCCACACGTATCACGAAGTGTGGCCTTTTCATCGTTCTTGGTCTGTTGAGCAGCGCAAGTTGGTTTGCTTGCAACGAAATTACAACTGGATTCAAAGTTTCTACCTTCACAAAATCTAAACAAAATTTGGATCTAGTCGTTCGATATCTTCCAGAATTTTCAAGATGCACGAAAACGACCTCACTTCTACGAACAGCAAAACGAACTCTACAGTCTCGACGCAACTCTTTACCAGAAGCCTCAAGAATCTGCTTCTGAAGTTCATGCAACTGACCATCTACAACAGCAACTAGAGATGGATACAGCACAGGAACGAGGTCCTAAACGCACAATGGGCGGAGGGGTTTTGAGAACTGGAAACAGACGATCGAAAAAGATGCACGTAGACAAATACTTCCAAAAGGGGAAAATGGATCTTTCATCTTCGTCGTCCGATACCTCTATGAGCAAAATTCTCCCTTCAACAATTGTTCAGAAGGTACAACGTACAAGCGAACAAGTGACAAACACATTGGCAACGTTAGCTGGCGACTTGGCAGAATACCTTAATTCTGTAGCCAAGAGCGCCAAGTTCCGAATGCAACAAAACGTGAACAATATCGCACAACATTTGAACAATATCATGAAAACTCTAGCATCCAAGAATGCTGAAATTCAAGCGGGGAGTCATTCTATGGTGGGAGGTCGGGAATCATTGATGCATGTTGGGACAGCAGCCAAAAACGTGGCGCAACATCTGAATGAAATGACAAAGCATCTGGCATCCACAAATGCCGAAATTCAAGCGAATAATATTCAAATGGTGGGGGTACGCGAATCTTTCACGAACATTGGAACAACAGTCCGGAAACGAACGTCCAGAATCGTAACTCGCAAGGCTCAAAATCGATGCCATATATTTCTAGCTAGATTGGGTCTTTTGGTGTACAATAATTAGTGGGAACAGTTTTGACAGGTTGACGGTTTATGGGTTTTGAATAGCATTAAAAGTATTTGAAAACTGTTAAACTTCACCTTGTGTTGATGAACGACAATAAGTACGTGCATTTACTCGTCCTAACAGAAAATGTTTCCGCGGTACAAAATGAAATGCATAAGAAAGCGTGCGAACGAGAAAATCGCGGAGGAAGTAGCGTTACCATGATCGATGTTCACTAGATCGATGTTACGAATGATCTTGTCTCAAATTTCCATCGTCCAATCAACTCGATTTTTGAAGTCATCGTGATCGTCGTCGTCATCGTCGTCGCTAGGTTTGTAGTTTTTCCGTTCCGCTGCTCGCCTCTTTTTTCTTTCTTTCCTTTTGGACTTCCGCAGCTTCGACCGGACCACAGCTTTGGGGAGTTCGCTTGTTACCGCCGTCTTGTTTGGGTTGATTATTTCCTTCGTGGCATTGTACACTCTGGCTGTGCTGGTTGCTTCTTTTGGTGCTTTGTACACTCTGGCTTGAGGTCGAGAATACGCTTTTGTTGCTTCCGCCCTCGGCAAGACTCTCCACAATTCTTTGTGCAAGTCACCATAATTTAATTGGTTATAATGCCCCAAGAATCCTGTCAGATCCGATATGTCATTCGTTGTAAATTCTCTTACACCGCAAAAAGCGGCACCCCTGACGTTGTTGACCCCGAATTTCATCATGTATTCCGCCGTCTTTTGAGATTCCATTCCCAGGACATAGCGGGACGGGATGCGATTGAATTCCGCAAGCACACGAATGGGTTTGTGTTGTTTGGTCCACTTGCTCCCGCTTCTTTTTCCTTGAAAGTGTTGGTAATATCGCATCTTTCTATTCTTTGTCGATCCGACATAGTACTTGCCGTGTTCACATTCCAAGACGTAGACTGTGTTGCGAAACATAAGGTATCGGATTTTCTGGCGGAAACCCCTCAAGCGATAAACGATTCTTTGTCGAATACCACCTTTTTTCCAGTTGTATTTTTTGTATCCGTAGTTTTTCTTCTGCATGTAACTTCTTCTATTCTTGGCCGTGGATAGCCAATTCAGTTTCTTGACATCTCTCCTTATTATACCCTTTCGTTTCCTGCTCTTGTAACTCTTCATTGCTTCGCCACCTTCCCCCACAAATTCTACCTTATTGCGATCTTTTCTACCGAATAGAGCATTGCGTTGAGAACAATGACGGCAGCTGGATGACAGCGATCGGTCTTGGTATAGTAGCGGCGACGACGAAAAAGCATCTACCGTGCTCATCGCCAATAGCGTCGTCAGCAACAGCAGACTCGTAATGAGTCGGCTCGCCTTCAAGTCCCTCATTATTCAAAAAGTTTCGAAATTTCTCTTTTGTTTTGCATTATTGAAGAAGAGGAAAAGTTTCTGATATTCTTACAACCAAAAGGCGCATTCCATTGCTTTGTTACGATACCGAATCTCGGAATTTTCGAGCAGTTGTGAGAATAATGATGTGTCGAGTTTAGAACCATGACATCGTTCCCATAGCAAAAAAAGAAACTTTGGCAGATGGTTGGGATTCGTAGTCCTACGTGTTTTCGGTATGTAAGTTGTCCGTTTGTTCCTGTTAGCACTCACGATAACTTCCCTTTTTATGGCGCCCCCGAATCTACTCATAACGAGCGGCGTACGTACGAGCTACAACAAAATCCGAAAAGATCCTTTTTCGAGTGATGGTCATGATTTCATGAGTCACGACTAAATACGATTCACTTTTTTATGCATTCACTCTGCTTCTCCTACATCACTCAACGGATATATATCGAACCACGCAAGAAAACATTGGCATAGATCATCGACCTGTCATAAAAATCATTCTACATTTTCGAAACGAAATTTAGTTTCCAACCGACAAGCGGAAGGAAAGTGGTTTTATCTTGAACTTACGAAGCAAAACAAGAGACAAGCGAAAAGCACCGCAATCGATTTGCCTGTAACTTAGCAATAGTAACCACCAGTAAAATAATCAAAGCATTTCCCTCATTGTTGACAACCGACAGTGTAGAAGAACTTTAAGGATGGAGGAAAACTGGATATTTTCACTCAGTCTCCCATCGAAGGAAAATGGTAACGGAGAACGGCATAGGGTCGAATTGGTGTCTACTTTTGGAACTTCGGAGATAACGGAACTACCATCGCCGAATGGCCAGAGCAAGACAGTGAAGCAATCGTCTTCGACGACGGCATCAAAATCACCTACCGACGGCATCAAAAGTATCGAAGAAACAAAGTCATTGTTGAGCAACGAATCCTACGATGACGAAGACTTGGAGGACGACGAGCCTAAAGACTGCTGGAAGTTTCACAGTTCCGTTCATGGTTTGGCATTGCAGTCTTCCACTCTGTTGCGACTCTCGTACAAGCCAGCTTGGCAGAGCATCCCCGAATTCACAAAGGGAAAACGGCAGAGAGCGGTGTCCCGAAAGCTCTTTTCGTGCTGCAAGTCATCGGATGATTTGGAGGAAGAGCAAATCTGGGAGGTGTATTCCACCAAGCACATTGTCAAAACTGAAAAGCTGAAAACCACCATTCGCGGATATGGAACCTGTCAGGCCGTGCAGGTATTTTTGAAACCTCTGGGCGACGCGAATTTCGATGACATGGAAACGCCGAAAAAGTTTCAAACTGCTCTCAAGTTACACCAAGAAAGAGCCAAGAATCAAAAGACACACTCCTGGACGCGATTCACCGAACCTTCAGACACTCTTCCAGAGAGCAAGGATGAAGATTCGGAATACATTGTTCTTACATTTGCAGTGCCACTCGACTCTAACCTATGCGGTCACAATCACGATCCTCCTTTGTTGTGGAAGGTTGACATACCTCCCCACTGGTCCGGTGATTCTCTGACGCTAGATACTATTACTGTCATGGATGGGACGGTCGACTTGCGTGAACCTGCCACAGCTGTGTACATCGAAGGTTACCAAAGCTGGTCATTTACCGGAACCGTTTGGAAAGGAGACAAACAGCCAAGTTCTGCCATGCCCAACGTGTTTTCCAAAGCATTTAATCTCGGTGGTTGTTTGCCAGAAGCTCCCACCGCCGTACTGCCCGCAAAAGGATGGTCAACCAATGTTTGTAACCCAGAGTTCTTCGAATCTGCAAGAATCCCCAAAACCATTATTGGGAAAAATAACAAACAATATCCCTACAAGTCCGATTTTTTCGCTTGCATAACAACCGCACGGGACGAAATCATGGACGAGAATGGCGGGCCAGCTCTTGTTTGTGGATGGCTGTCTCAACACAAACAATTTGGAGTGGTTTCGATCGATGATCAACTGGAAAATGTGAAAATGCACGCAACGCACGAGGCCATGCTGAATACCAGGGTTAGCACCGATTGGGCATATGCGCAACTCATCACTCCACACCGCTACGACGAGGAGCCTATGGTACACTACCTACATGGTGCTGCTGCTCATAACCAGGCGAAGCCATTACAGAATGGACCTCTTCTCACGGGATGGTGCAGTTGGTACCATTATTACGAAAATATTTCGGAAGAGAATTTGAGATCCAACTTTACCAGACTCACCACCATGAAAGATAAGGTTCCCACCAATATGGCAATGGTCGATGATGGATATATGACAGCCTGGGGAGACTGGGACTCGCTCAAGCCCAAGAAATTCACGACTATGGATGTAGTTGCTGGTGACATTGCGTCTTCCCGCATGAAGCCGGGTTTGTGGATGGCACCCTTCACTTGCGACAAGCATTCCAAGATTGCCAAAAATCACCCCGAGTGGATTATCCGAAACGAAAAAGGCCGTCCAGCCAACTCGTCGAATTGTGGTAAATTCTTTTACGGTTTAGATGCGACAAATCCGCACGTTCGAGAGCACGTTTTCAATTCCATTCGAATGGCCGTTCACGAATGGGGATTCAAAGTGTTGAAAATCGATTTCTTGTATGCGGCGTGTCTGGAAGGCAATGGAAAGTACGATATGTCGATGACTCGAGCTGAGGCAATGCATCTGGCTCTACAAACTATTCGGGAAGCAGCGGGGTCAAACGTGTTCTTGATTGGCTGTGGCTGCCCGATGGCCACTGGTATCGGGTACATCGATGGCATGAGAGTGTCTGCCGATACGGGGCCAACATGGTATCCAGAGCTTCCTCTGCCATGGTGGGACAACGGTACGCTCCCTTCCGTTAGAGGCATGATTCGCAATAGCATGAGCCGAGCTCCAATGGGACACAGATGGTGGCAAAATGATCCCGATTGTTTGTTGCTTGGAGAAACCACCAAGCTCACGAATGAAGAAGTTGCGAGTGCAGCTTCGATCATTGCAATGACATGTGGAATGCTACTCGTTTCTGACGACCTGACGCAGGTTAGCCAGAATAGAATGAATATTTTGAGCCGAATTTATCCAATGACGGGGGTATCAGGAGTTATCCTTGACCTTCACACGACCAAAAGCAAGGGAATGCCCTCTTTGATCCGATTGTGGTGTACGGATAAGCGTCAGCAACTCGAGAAATTCCGATCGTCGCAAAGCTTTTTTCAAAGCCTAGAAGAGGAAGATTTTACTGCGGAAGCAACGCATTTCGGAAAGCAAAGTGCTTTTGATCTAGATAAGAACTACAACGCGCATGAACGAACTAGAAGTTGCATCGACGTCGCAAAAGGCATGGGCACGTGGACAGTCATTTCTTTGTCAAACTGGTCTGACAAGCCCAAGAACATGCGCATTCCTCGTTTGGCGATATACTCGCCGTCCGAGACGGGCTGGGGCTCCCGTGACGAAAATGGATCTCTCGATGAGGAAGATGGGCCGAAAACTGGTGGCTACCACGTCTTCTCGACGTGGTCAGGTCGATACAAATATTTGTCACTGAAGGGGAACAAGGGTGACGATGCTTACCCTATCAGCCAGCAGCTTCTTGCCCACGAAACAGAGATTTTCCATATTCGAAAGGTGACTCCATCGAAACCACAATACGTGGGTAGCGATATTCACTTTTCGTGTGGTTACGAGGTTTTGTCCTTTTACGCGTCACCCTCCAAAGTGCAGATTCGACTCAAGCACGAGCTCAAGCGCGTGGGACATGTCTATCTCTTTATTCCTGTTGTTGATACGAGTCATGTAGAGGTGACAGTGGCTGGCAAGTCGACACGTTGGAGCGTGATCTGCAACGTCCCCGACGATCGCGAAGAAGGCGTGATTTCACATTGCTGTGGACGCATCATTCGGGTTTCCGTGGTAGTCAAGGCCGATGGTTCTGAGAAGGATGGCGAAATCTTAGTAAACTACTAAGGATAATTTTAATATACAATGCAATCAAATGTATTTCCCGTTTAATTTTGTTCTTAGTATAGAAGAAGATTTAGTTGAGCAATTTCCAGTTTATCCCCGTGATTGAAATTTTCCTTCAACTATCCCCGTATATCCTGATACATTATCATCCCCTCTTCCCCACTAGGATTAATCGATACACGGCCATGCGAAGAAGAATCTTTGCTTCCGGATCCAAGGTCCTCGGAGCATGGAACTTTCTTGCCTCCCCAGATTCTGCCAAATTTTTGGCACGTGTGAATACTGCCACCTGACGAAGGGTTTGGTGGTGTGTGGCTTTCGATAGTCGAGACAAACCATTTGGTTGCAACACGAGTGATTCTTGTCGAAGAGTCGAATGGCGTCGTGACGCCAAAATGGTCAATCGATAGTGCTCTCCTGCGAGTTTTTGTCTCGAAAGTGGTACCAGCAAATCGCCCAGGATTTCTTGCAGCGAAAGGAGCAAAAAGGATCGATGGCTTTCTCTGCCTCTTGCAATTTCCGTCGTCCAACACAATTCCAACAACCCGAGGGCCGATGTTGCCAGATGATCGAGGAGGTTGCCATTAGAGCAATCCTCTTCCACCATCGCAATCTTGTCGCTGTAGAGGTCTCTCACTATTTTTGCAACAACCTGAAAGATATGACCAATCAACGGTGGGCTGATTCGAGCGAGCTGGGGCACCATGATAGTATAGACGTGAAACGAGGAAAGAACATCGAGGATCGTAGTATTCTGGCGGGAGAGAATCGTCCTGGAACCTCTCTCGGTGATATCATTCGCGGCAGTTGCATCGGCATGTTGATGGTAATTAGCCTCATCTAGCAACATGGAACGAATCCATTCCTGGACACGAAACAGATGTCCAACTCTCCCATTCTTCTGATTAGTATCGTCTCCGATGCTGTCATCTTCTTCGTTGTTGAGAGAGTAACTATTTTGACTTTGACTTTGGCTGTTGCAATGACTTTTGCTGTTATGTGTGGCAGGAGTCACAACCATCGCAGAACTGCCGATTCGAGAGGATGCCGAAGGAGTCGACGTCGAATCTGTGGTAGACTTGGAGGACAGCGATGGACGTCTGTATCTCGTTTTGGGTGGGGCTAGCTTCTTTTCCTCGTGGTTTGATACGTTACTCTCGTTGGTATTTGCCACCATCAAGACCTGCAGCTGACGGGCCAAATGGCCGGCAGCACCCGCAAGGGCTTTTGACGCCCGCATTTCTTCTAGCCTTTTATTGTTTCGGTGTGCCACTACCCACGTTTCAGCAAGAGTCTTGGCCGCTCGAAACATGTAATCAATGTGGTTTTGGTCCCAGTTGCATTCCAGGGATGGATTTGGAAACCTTCGTTCGCGGCTGTGACAAAAGAGGTGATCAAGAACCGAAGAATCGCATTCTGAAGCATTCCTGGGAGGCGATTCCATCATTCTTTGTTTCTTGGTTTCATTGACTAGAGATTCTTCCAAAGTTTTCTTTGATTTGGCTGTTGCCCGGGCCTTGACGACGACAAAGGCCAGGGCCGTTTTGAGCGTACATTCCTCTTCTCGGGTCAACAATTTTGTGCTTGTTACCAAATCCGAGGAATGACGAGACCACGAAGATGTTCTATTGTCAGATTGAAGATTTGTTTCGGAATCGCTCGTCGAACAAAGTCTCCTGTTGTCATTGGGGTCTTCCATCGTCTTTTCTACGAGCTTCTTCTGTCGCTTCCGATGTCTCTCGGAGATTGGGAAGCTATCAACACCTACTTCGCTTGTTCTCGTCAATGTATGATAGATAAACGCTTTAACGCAGTGGACAAAACTTTGTAGATGAACGACCACAAAAGATAATTGGTTGAGGCCAATGATGTATGACACGGTGGAAGAAACAATCTTGACTGGGCAGAAAAAAGAAAATGAAGAAGGAAAAAAGACAAAACTGAAAACGGATTTTTGAGAATGGAAAAAGTTGATCTTCATTCTTGCTTCCGATGCTCCGCTCATACAGTCGTGGGTCGATTTTTGAGTCACTAGTTTTGTTCTCTTTCCCAAAAATTCTTCTGCGAACCGAATGCTACGGTAACAATGGTACAAACCTACGTTCAATCATCCTTCCTCCAAACGAACGACTGGGAACAAAAACCCAACGAGTTCGATCTTCATGGCGCGACGAAGATTCTGCACGACTCAACTCACAAAGGTATCTCCACAAGAAGCAAATCGGTTGTTGACATTCATTTGCACTTCGACACAGTTTCATCGCAACACAAGAGATTTCTCTCGCCGATAGCTCACAAAATCGACCATCGCTGAATGCACAACTTAAGCATCAAACTCCACCAACTTCGTAATTCAACGCAATGATGACCAAGACTATTGCCATTCTGTATGCCACCAAGGGAGGCATGGGCGACGTCGGCAAGTTCGCCATGACACTTTCTACCCTCGACCCAAGCTACAACGTCCGCCCCGTGGCCCTTTCCATCGAGAGCAGTAGCGAGGGCACCGACAAGGGCCTCGAAGTAGACGTGGAAGATCTCGAACTCAAGAAAAAGACGGAAGAACTCCTGGCCAAGATGGAAGATACCATTCTCAAGATTGATATTGCCAAAGACTCGGCCCAAGAAGAGATTGCAGGCGCCATCGAGGGCGCCGACGCCGTCATCAGCTGCCTCGGAAATCGGCAGCCCTCGATGGAGCGATGGTGTTCGCTCGGAACCCAAAAGGTAATCGGGGCAATGAAGGCCAAGAAAGTCGAGAGACTCGTTAGCTTGTCCTCCTTTGGCATTGGAACCGACTTGATCAAGACGTCCGCCATTTCCATTCTCTGGAGGACCATGCTCCGGACCATGCTCCGAAGTGCCCGCAAGGATCTGCGTGACCTGGAACAAAGTGTCCGCGAGAGCGGCCTGGACTTTTGCATCGTCCGTCCCGTCGGCCTCACTCCTTCCGAGGCACCGCAGGGATCCTGCGACCAACTCCTGTCTAAAGAGGACGGGAACCTCGAAATCCTCATGTCCAAATCTGATGCGGCGAAATTTATGCTCAAGGAAGCACTGGAGCCAACCATCCAAGGTAGGGAGGTTACCATTGGGTACTCGACGACTCGAAAGACGGCCGGCAAAGCCGTCGCATGATGATCCTGTGATGCTGTGCGTTGAAAATAAGAGAGAGAAAGATCATCGAAGTGTACACATATTTTCTTTTAGTGATGTCGAGTAATGATTCTGAAACGCCATTGTAATGATTAGATATGAAAAAGTAGTAGAATTAGTTACGAATGTTTCTTGTTTCTTCCTCTTGTTTCTTAGAATCTCGTCTCTCGTGATAGTGTGGTATCATGATGCTTACGATGAGCTACCGGAGAAAGTTTGTAAAGAATATTTATAGCCTCTAGTCAGCATCGTGATTCAGGATCGAGAACACTATTGTGATGTTTGGTTTCTCTATCAACCTTGGAGTGGATAAGATGAAAAGAAGCTGTCGTTTTGTCATCATCAAGTATTTTGGGGGGTTCGTGATGATTAATTTCGGGTCAAATACAAAATCTATTCCCATTTGGTCAATGATCCCCGATTATCTCGACCGACCGGCGCGCAAGAAACAATTTGAAACAACGGACGAGCCTGCCTAAAGAATATTCTAACCGTCACTCGGATTGCGCATAGTTCTAGCCCGACGAAAACTGCTTCTGTATCGCAGCTGAGGAGCACTTTCTGGTGGGAACACGGGTTTCCAGGACTCGGCCACAAATGATGCACGAAACTGACAGATTTTCGCCTAAAAATTATAACAGAAAACTGTTGGACCAAGGTAAAATTCCAAAACGTCAACGATCGAAAGAAGTGAGGTGACAGACTTCATCATCAAAATATATAATGTTCATTGAAGCATCAACATCAGTGGCTTAGACTCTAGACAGTTCAATTGCAACAAGTCCCGCCGTTATCAATCGAAAAAGCCCCGCAATCTGCTCAATCGATTCCCCTTTGTAGTCCAACCACTACTCTAGACCAATCTTTGATATGTTCAAAAACGTGCCATTTCCAAAAGGCAAGGAAGGATCTAAACATATCGTAGGACGTGTCGTTGAAGTCGACGGAAAGGAGGTTGACGAGAACTTCAACACGAACACGAATATTAATTCTTCGTCCTCGGTTCAAAAGTCCACAACGTCCTCGGTTCAGAAGTCTTCAATTTCTTCTTCTGTATCCAAAATTTTTGGTGCATCACCGTTCAAGAAGGCTTCGACAACACGTACTCCGGGGCGAAAATTACTTAAGAAACTCATTTGCACTCCAGGAAAATCAAGAAGCTTCCCGGACACTTCTGTTTCAGACCTCGACGATTTCGGTACCTTCATTCCCAACAACAACTCAGAGGGACTCACCGTATCTCGTTCCACCAGCAGTGACGACGCAAAAGAATTAAACAGCATCCAAGCATCGAGTACCAGCCAAATGCCCTCTAGTCCTCCGAAGACTGGCAAGAAGACTCTTAGCAGAAGACGACAAACTTTCGAACAACGATATTATGATGAAGACGCCAACCAAATCACAGAATCATCACATTTCGAACAACGTCAACAGCTAGCAAACGGATAGACGACGCTTTAGTAGCTGCCTCAAATCGATCAGGCTTCAACGACGACATGATATTCTTGACGAATTCTGCATCTGATGATGAGATCGATCACAGAAATGAAAGCGAGGGCAATCAGATGTCGAGAATAAAATACACTTCCCCATATTCTTCACCAGGGCAACGTGAAAGACGTTCCTCGGCATCCAAACTGGGTCAATTCGCCATGAAATCGCCAGGAATGAGCATACCAACACCTGCTGTAACGCTTGGAGCGTTTGCAAATGGATTTTCTGCTGGATCAGAACTCCCTTTCCCACATCCACTTCGCGGTGTTCAAAATAGCCCGATGGATAAAATGAATACCACAACGCCAAATCCGAAAAACCTTTCCACCCAGTTTGAGGATGTTGAAGATGACGACGCATTTTTGCCCGACGATTTCGTCAATCCCAATAACGAACCAAAGCAGAATGGAGGACAATTTACACTGGAGCAAGTCGAGCGAAAGATTCGAGAAGCGAAGAGGGAGGAGCGACTTTGTTTGAGAGAACAGCATGAAAAGGAAATGGAAGAATGCCAAATGGAGTTCGAAAAGATCTTGCAGGATAGCGGAACGCAGTGGAAAAAGGATGCCGATGAGCAAGAGGAGAAGTACTGAAAAAATTCTGAAGGAAGAACGGCGCAAGACGTCACTGAAGCACCACGAACTCATCAATAATGCACAGTCCCTCCAAGATGTAATGGAAAAAATGAAAGAAATGGAGGCTGAACGCGATCTACTGAAGGGGCGTGTTATAGAACTCCAAAAAACCGACGACAGGATGGCGAGCACCGCTTCTCAAAACCTAGAACTCGAATCTTTGAAACGTGAAAAAGAAATTGCCAATCAGAAGACTGTTGAATTATCGGATCAGCTCAGACTTGTAACAGAATCAAGTGAACAATCCCAAAGTCAACTACAGCAAGCATTAGAAGTAGTCGAGCACCTGAAAGGTCAACTGGCAGAGCTCCCTTCGGCGGATCCTGAAGAAATCCGAACTTCGATGCTCGAAGTAGAAAATTTGAGGAATCTCCGTGCGGAAGACGGAAGAGAAATTCAAGCGCTCCAGGATCGACTGAGTGAAATCGTAGACGAGCACCGAGATGCGTTTACTCCACAAAAAAAGAATTCAAGTCACATCGAATCTCCTTGTGTTGGTGAAATCGATATGTTGAGGGTCAGCTATGATAAAGCCCAAGAACAGCTAAAGTCAATGGGGAGGGTATTGAAACGTTATAAAGCGGAAAGGGACGAACTCAAAGGGACAGTTGATGAATTGGAAGAACGACATGTTCAGGCCATCGAGATTGCGGTCAAGCTGGCTACCCAAGATCAGAAAGAAAAAATTCAGATGTTAAACAATGAGAACGAAGCTCTTCGACAAAAATCACCAGACATTGGCGAGCAAATGGTCGAGGAAATGAAAAATCACATGGAAGATTTGAAAAGAAATCACGAAAAAGAGATTACAGGATTGCGAGAAACTCTAGACAAGCAGAGCAAAGCTGCGAAAGAAACGCAAGAAGCAATGCTGGCTGAATTTGAATTGGAAAGCAACTGAATTGAAGAAAACGTACGAAGAAAAAATTGAAAGTCTGATTCAAGAAATGGACAAACTCCGATCAGATCAATACGATGAACTGTCTATTGAGAGAACAAATTCGAAAGAGGAAGTCTCTAGTCTACAAAACGAACTTCGTCAACTTACGGCAGATTTCGAGAATGAAAAACTCGAAATACTAGAACAGAAAAAGAGAGAATGCGAAGCACTCGAGGACCAGATCAAGTCGATGAACGAAATGCATAGCGAAGAATTGGAACTTGTCGCAAGTGAAACCCGCGAGAAAATTGACGGTTTGAACAAAAGAGTTATCGAACTTGAACGGGATCTCGAGGCAAAATCTTCTGGAGCGGCTGGTTTCGAACAGATGAAATCAGATTTAGAGCAGTGCTTTGAGGGAGGCGAAGGAGCACGCGGAGGCTGAAAAAGAGCGTCTCTTGATCCAGATTGATTCCCTCAAGGAAGAAAAGGAAGCCGAAACGAAGAAATCGAGCAGACTGGAGACGCAACTAGTTGAAATACGATCCGACAGTGCGGCGAGATTTGAAAAGGTTAAGGAAGAATATGAGCGCCAGATCCACGAAGTCAAATCTGAACACGCCAGTGAAAGTGATGAATTGCTTGCGCAATTGGATCTTATCGAAGCTGAGGCGGCACAGCGGTTCAAGAATGCAGAGGTTGCATGTTTCGGAGAAAGACTCTGTTATTACCGTGCTAGGATCGCAACTCGCGGAATCAGAATCTCGGGCTGCGTCAACTTTCAAAGAATATGAATCCTTGAAAAACGAAATTGAGTCTCTGCGGAGCGATCTGGAGGTTGTAACTGCTTCTAATGAAGCGAGTCAGAGGGAAATCGCCAAACTTGTCCAACGACATGAAAAGGAGATTGAAGAACAAATTCAGCTCAGAGAGGCGGCGTGTAATGAGGCCAGGGAAGAAATGATTGCTCTGGCAGAGGGACAACTTGCAGAAAGACAAGAATATTATCAAGCATTGAAGAGAGAGCTTGATACTGCTCTATCAAAAATTTCAGTGCTTGAACGAGATATGCGACTTGCATCGAAAGAAATGGAAGAAATGGGCAAACGACATGATGCACGCGAGGCTGATCTGAGAGATGAATTAGCGCAGAGCAAAGCAGGTATGTTTTCGATTTGTGATGTATTCGATTATTTTTTGTGTTTGATTCTTGTTGCTAATATTATTGCAAATGATACTCCGTCTTCACGTACAACAGCAATTGCCACCAAAGAAGCAAATCGCATTCGAGCAGAGAAACTTCATCAAAATGAACTTGAACGAGCTAAAGAAGCCGAGAAAGTTATGAGGTCAAAGTATGAAGAATCAAAAACGGCTAGTCATTCGATCCAGAAAACATTGGCCGGAATGGTAACAGAGAAACAGAGGCTCGAACAAGAACTAGCAGAGGTTACTGCCATCAGTGAAGAGCTAGCCACGATTTGTGAGAAGAATAAATTGATGTAAATCGGGACGTAGCCGTTGGGATACAATATAATATCATGTATATATAAAGCATAGATTATTCGAAAACGAACCATCAACGCCACCACGTGCATCATTTCTAACGTTTGAGGACGGTCGGGCGAGACGTTAGTATTCATGTTATCAGTGCCAGCTAGTGTATTCAATGGGATGTGTTCTCATCACAAGATTTGAAAGATGTAGAATATGTGATACCCTCCAACATGTCCGATAATAGTATTATAATATCTCTATTGTATGTCTTTCCGTCGGTCTGCAAACAGTCAGTAGTGCGTCAGGACGGCCGCGGCTCGTTTCCCCTTCACGGTTGAATGCGAGACAGTCTTCCGCGACTACGTGCGGTTGGTGGTGGACGTTAAATGGAAAAACGGAGTTGGGTCTGCATAAAGAACTTTTCTTTCTTATAAGACTCATTTGAGTCACGAGTTACAAACTCTACGACTGATGCAAGCCAAAATCATCGATCACAACGTCCGAAGAGCGACAAACACACAATCAAACAAACAGCCAGAGGAAAAAGCCTAATGCAAAAAGTATTTTACACTTTCGAATTGCAATGGGACAATGGTAAGCGCATTTTTCATCGCATTATCACGAATATATTTATAAAGGATACCGAAAGGGTTTTGGAACGAGAAGTTGCTCTTTCGTTTTAGCGAATACCTTTTTCTTATCGAATATCGAATTCACCCATCGCGACTGGCCCTTGTCGTCAGGTTCTCGCAAGAACCTCGATGGCGTTGAATTCTCTTTCTTCGCATTTGTTTGCTGATCTAAATCTGTTCTCAGTTGACAAATTATAACATTCTATAATTTGCTTCTTTTGGAAATCCTTTATTTTCCTTCCACAAGCCGCTTTCTTCACTGCAACATCCGTGGGAAAGAACGGCGATAATCGAGTTCCCTTCCATTTCAAGCCCTCTTGAGAAGACACATAAGTTCATGTCGGGCTGGTTGCCCCACTCGTGACTGATGTATTTCAGACGGGTGTCCAATTGCACTCCAAGCCTCCACGAAGATTCTCCGCCACCAAAACCTTGTTCTCTACTTAACTCTTCCGAACACAAAATTTTAAAATGGGAGTTGAAAAAAAAAAAGCGCGGCCTAAGTATTGGTATTGCGCAACATCCCCTAACAACAGTACGATCGTAAGTTCACAGTATGTATGGACGAATTCAATTCAGAGAATGCTTTCTTATTTACTAGATTTATCTCTACTCTTGCGACGGTCTTGTTGATTCCTCTTTTTATTTTCCATAACAGAGGAGAGCCTAGCCTTCATCCTGTCAAGCACCACCCGATGACGACCAAGGATCGTCTCGTCAGAAAGATCTTCTTCCTCGTCTGATTCATCTTCGTTCGCAACAGGGATCACATTGGGCCAACTGACGATTGGAGCAAAGATAGTGCGCTTCTTTAACGGACATTTTGGATTCTTTTTCCTTTTGCTCTTTTATTGCGCTTGGAAGCTCGACTTTCTGGAATATTCCCGCGATATCTCCCCAAGGAATTTCCCTGGTACTCCTGTGATCTCCATCAGCGTCTTTCTTGGCTTCGGCCTTGATCGATCTCTTGCCCTGCTCATTTTGAACATCAGGGATTTTGGATCCACCTGAAGCTGATCGTCGCCGACGTTGACCTCTTCCTGAGTTTCTTAAAATAGCAGCGCCCTGTGCTAAAGAGAGAGAGCGTGGTCTCGTGGACTTGTCAAATCGGCCGTATGGTGCATTGTCCATTGCATTAGCATCCCATTCGAGCGGTGGAGACTGATGGTTAGGATTATACAATGACCAAGAAGTTGCAGCAGCTGACCCACTACCAGACTGTATCGAAGGCTCGGAGAAGGAGGAGCGTCTCCTCTGAGAACCGCCTCGGGAAGTCCCCGCATTGGCCTTATTACTAGAACTGGTCATTGCAGAACTATTCAACTCTACATAAGGCCCCAGAATTGTCGTGCCTCCCTTCACATTCTGGCGATCTTGCAATTTCTTCAATGACTTTTGGATCATTGCTCTCGTGTGAGCTCTTCGCATCAATTCATCTCCTGTCAGTCCTTTGGTGAAGCCCGTTGGAGGGCGGCAAGGGTCTTCCCATGCGCCTGACTCGTCGGTAAACACATCATATGGAATCATTGTCGATACACCGTGTTTTTCATTCTGGACGACTTCGAAGAGTGGGCCGTGTCCAAGAGCCTCTCCTGCACGAACCATTGCACTGACATATGCGTGTGAAAAACTAAGAGACATGGTTGCTTTTCGGGAAACAACTGCGGCCAACAGCGCACGTTCCTGAGATTTAGCAAACAATGCACACTTTCTACATTCATCGAGATAGTCGACCAGATTATTGAATTGCGGAATGGCCGAGTTCTAAAAAAAGGAAAAGAAAACTTGCGTAAGTGTTTGTTGTCTTTCATGAATGATTACGAAAATCGATCACCAGCTCAACTTACCATATCTTCGTTCAATACCAATGTCATGTTCAGAGATTTGCTTACGACAGACGCAGCTAAAAGGTCTATTTTGGTGGTGGTTGTCTTCAGCGAATCTTGCTCTGCTTTGCCGTGCACCCCTTTTTGCCCACTGGAACTCTTGCTTTTATGCGCAAGCAGTGCGGTAGTGAGACCATTCGCGCGAGACGTTGATCCTATGACTTCATTCGAGAGTGCAGTGACCGCCTTATTTACAG
Source organism: Pseudo-nitzschia delicatissima (assembly GCA_037355735.1). Classification (NCBI taxonomy): domain Eukaryota; phylum Bacillariophyta; class Bacillariophyceae; order Bacillariales; family Bacillariaceae; genus Pseudo-nitzschia; species Pseudo-nitzschia delicatissima. The sequence continues at coordinate 913,187 of CM074778.1, read as the reverse complement.
CAGCGTTAATGAACCATTTGCACTCTGGGTCGACGTCAATCCTACCGCTTTTCGCAAACGCTCGTTGAAAGCAGCCTTCTTGATTCCGCCATAACCACAACAGGATTACCGCAGCAATTATATCTCGGGACGAGGCAGGCATACTTCCGACATTGCTGTTCTTGAAAACAAGGCCGTTCATTCGGTCTTTCAAAGGGTTCATCACCACAGTTTTGGGTATCGGCACAGCCATTCCTACTGAGGTTATATAGTTCACAACACGCAAACCCTCGCAAGCAAGATCTCTATAGACTGAAACACCAATTGCTTCATGACATCTGCCTGCCAACACAAGTGTTGCAAAGTCGGAGGAGATTCCAGGAGGAGCTTCAGGAACATAGTATTGAAGCCCAGCAGATATTTTTGCTGAATTCTTCTTCTGAGTTTCACTCGCTTTGTCCATGTCTGATGACATTGGCGGTTTGTCCTCCTTTTTGGTCGATAATGTTTTATCTTGACTTTGGTACGAATCAGACCTTTTCGGCTTCGCTCCCTCGGAAGGTTTATCACGCGACGTTTTCCTTTCCGATGCCTTGGTCCTTTCCGATGCCTTGGATTTCGACGATTTGCTTGGCGATTTCGGTACGTTTGTGGATGATTGGTTCGAACGATCGTCACTTTTACCTACGCTTGATGTCCGTTTCCTTTTTTCGCTTTGACCACTTCCTTTTCCATTCTGAATGGAATTCTTCCTTTTCTTATTGACACTCACGTTTGAATTCCGTGCATCTGTCTTTTTATCGTTGTTTTTATTTTGATTGGCTGCATTCGAACTCTGCTGATTTTTTTTCTCGTTCTGCTGCGAAGATTGTGCTTTGGGGGCATCACGATCTACCGAAGGCTTTTTTGCGAATTTTTGGCTTCAGGCTTTGCTTTTTGAGATACAGCTTTATGATCCATACTGGCCTTCTGCGGGACTCGCATTCATCGCTCTATTTTGTAACCCTTGACGAGCAATTCAATGCCGCAGCTGTCGGGTTCAACAATTGACCTGGGATGTGAGGATAACCCGCCTGTGCAAAAGGCGTGTCTACAACTGCCATTCCCCTCATCAACGCTACAGCTTGCTGGCGTTGAGCTGCAGCCACACAAGCAGCTAAGTTTTGCTGCTCGCGCGCCAACAGAACTCTTGTTCGATCTTCAACGGTTAAAGGCATGACACCATTGGGATTGAGGCCAAGCGCAGCCAAGTTATTTGAATTGGCAACAGCTGCTGCTGCGGAGGCTTGAGACCAACCATAAGCTGCCTGGGCCTGCGGTGAATGATGTAAACCACTTATGTAATCAGTGAGATCACCAGCTCCAGAATGCCCGTGCGCTTGAAGGCGCGACAAACGCAGTTGATGTGCAAGTTGTAAGGCATTCGTTTGACGGTAATGGTCTGCTGATTGGAGTTGAGCTTGCAATTGAGCAGAATGTTGCTGCGCTACTCCTTGTGCTTGCAATGACGCTAGCCGTTGCTGCTGCAATCGTTCTTCTCGGATCAGATTTTGTCGCATCAGATTTGCTTGAGTTGCCGCTGCACTCATAGTTTGATTTTGGGCCATGTTGAGTTTTCTTTTCGGCGATTTGCCGATTTTAGAATTCTTCGCAGCTTTTCCGCCCGTCTCGGATTTTTTATCCGGACTCTTTACAGATTCTTTGCCTTCACTGGTACTACCACTACCGCTACCGCCGCCACGTATAGCGAGGGGTGCTGAAGCTTTCGGTTGGATCTTCTTATCAGGGTCCTTCTCGTTATTCTGAACAACAGTGCTGCTTTCGATGCCAAATTTATCTGTGTCGCTATAGAAAGCTGCAGTGAAACTCCTCTTTTGGGTTGATAGCTTCTGTTCCAATTCTTTAAGTTTCGAAATTGAATAACTGTAAGGTCCCGAATCGGTTGCAGGGGTTTCTTTGAACAGTGAAGACGCCAGGCTTGTTTCAAACGCAAATTTCTCTGACTTCGTGTCACTGGAAACAGAAGACTTGATCAATCCAACAGCTTTTAGCACATTCAGTGTCAACGTGGAATCAATACCACCGTTATCTCTTTTCATGAGTTCAGCTCCCTGGTTCGCATTTGACGTGGAACTTCCCATTTCTTCCAGACTATCGAGGTACAGTCCACGAACAAAGCCGATTTCTGATATCTTCCTGTGCTTTTTGGGGCGACCGAGCAACGGATTTTCTTGAGTTTCAATCGATTCAATTGCTATCGCGGCTTTGTTGGAAGAGGGTGTAAACTGATCCAAAATCTTTCGGATAGATAATGCTGCTCGGGTTGTTCCTGCTTCTGTTCTCGATAAAACCGTAATTTTTTTGTGCCGTCTACGTTCTTTCACGGAAGGTACGGGAGGCAGTGTCAACTGGGCCGTTTGTTGCATTTGAAGCATCGGCTATTCCACCCGCACTGGTAACAGGGCGACGACGGCCACCAAGTGAATCAGGGAAGGGGTGTTTGAAACGATGTGGAGTATTTTTGTGATACTGAGTTGTGGGGCCTTGGAAAGTCCCGACGCCGCGCTCCATCATGGCCAGGGTAGCCGCACTGTACTTTTGTATCCGTTCGCAATTCTTCGTGAATGGGATTCAAATTCAGTAACGTCTGAACAGTCATCGGTGTTTGTACTCTTGCACGAATAGCCTTGGCACCCGCAGCAGTTTGCCCTGCCGGTACTTTGGTAACAGCCTTTGGTGCAACTACACGTTTGACACCAATTATTTTCCTGCCTTCACCAGCTTTCTGAGAACCCCGGGGGCGAGAAGGAAGTAGCTTTGGTTTGGTCTTGTGAGCAGTCGAAGATATATTTCTTGCCCCCATTAGTGGTTGCTTTGCGGTAGCCAGTGTTCCAAGGGTTTTGAAATGGGGCGACCGAGAGTAGTAATTTCTGTCAAAGAAGTTGTGTGCTTTCTGGTTTACTTTCTGAAGCAATCGCTTCTCCCGATCAGCTCTAGCAACTTTTCCCTGTCGAGCACGTTCTAACATGAGTTTCCCGGATGTTGCAGCTGCCGCACTTATACCTTTTACACGCTGGCTTGTTTTCGGATTAATTGGTGCTCGCTCTCGATACATGCTCATGTCTATGTCGGGTATATTGTCTTCAGGTAAGACAATCAAGCTCAAACCGGAAGTCACGTACAAGTTTTGTTCGGCGGAATCGGCATTCGACGCTGCAGAGGAAGAAGGCGTTGCTGTTACTGTTATTCGGGGCTCCAGTGGATGCAGCGTTTGTATTGGATCCAGCAGGGGCATTGGCAGAAGTTGACGAAGTTGGTGGTATTTGTGCGACAGCATCACTGCTATTGATTTTTTGGGACTCTCTCTTCTCGGCGTTCTTCTCGTCCGTGATTCGCTTGAGTTCCAACTCCAACTTTCGATGCATACCACTCGGATCATCTTTCACGGTTTTAATGATATCCTGGGTTTGAGGTGGAGGCTGAAGACATACGCGGTATTTTCCGTAGACGCGTTCTGTAAAGGCTGCCCGAAGTTGTCGAGTTTGGTCCAAAGCAATCTGCAATCTACGCCTCGCATCTCCTAACGATGTGTCAGAATGGGTGATATACGGATTATATTTCTCCGTCAAAGGAGCTCGTTGTCTCTGCAACTCCTCATCACCGATGGAATTTGTCGAATCGTCCATATCACTGTTGGGGGCACTTGTGACTTGATTCTTCTTCGAAATGTTGGAAGAAGATGAATTTGTGGGCAAAGTCTTTTTTGTCAAGACTGGATTGGTTGACGAAGATTGGGAGGTTGTCGGCGGTTGTCGAGTTATTGTTGCTGCCGCCGACGGCTTTGTAAGAGAATTCTTTATCCCCAATGCCGTCGTAGCTTTGACAGAAGGCATACTTCTGCTGTCAACTTTTGCATTTCCTGGTTTCCGGTTGATACTGCTACCCTTGCTTTCTGGTATCAACGGCTTGTTCGGTTTTTTGTCCATTGTGACTCTATCATTCCCGCTGTCATTTCCCCCACCTATTAATTTCGCCGGCACAGGCGGTGCAGCAGATGAAATGGAAATCCCCTTCGACATCGTTTCGGTGCGATCTCTGCTTTGTTCTTTCGTTTGGCTCTTCGGTGCCTCCTTTGCATCGTCTTTCGATGATGATACAGTAGAAGACGATTTGCTGTTTTTCTGAACAATTGGAGCCGAATTTCGTCCTTGGCTTTCGATCATGACGGTTTTACTCGGTGGGCTTGGAATTGGGTGCTTCCAACCGTGCCGTTGATACTGCCACTGCTTCCTTTTGTGTCGATGTCGTTGGGATATTTTTCTCCGTAGCATTGAGTGAGGGAGTTTTCGTCCGTGCGTCTGCGGGCAGGGTACGAGCTACTGCTTCCGACTTTTTCATGGTTTCAGGGCCGTTTTCGGTCGTTCCATTTGGCTCGGTCATCTAAAACCAATCCATACGGATTTGTTTGTTGTGTTAAAGTCGTCTGTTGGTTCGATATTATAGGTATAATCACTTTCCAACTACCTTCAATTCCATGGTTGAGGGAGGATTTTTAAGATGGATATCTACGTCCGAAAACCCTGTAGAATTCCTACCAGAAAAGAGAAAAGAAAGCACCCAAGCAAAAGATTGGGTGTGTACAAAGTTTACCAGAGAGGATTGCGCCATGAAACCCAACGCGCGTGTCAGTACGGCTTTTGCGAAGAGCAACAATAATAATTGCGAACTTCTCACACAACCATGGCGCGCTTCTAAAATTTTAGTTGTTGTCGCCTTTTTTTTGGAAAGGGCGAGGTCTCTGTTTTGTTTCGATCGAGAGAATTGCCGCACGGAGAACCCCAAAAGGGGGAATAATTTTGACTGAAATGAAAGGGGGAAAGAGTTCACAAATCCATCATCATGTTGCTGCTTTGCTTGTATTCTATTATTGCAAATCGATCCTTCACGTTTGCTTGGAAGCCTGCAGAGATTGCCAGTACTCCTCGTAGCTGACTCCGCCTTCTGAAAACAATGCATGACTTAGGTGTTCGCAATGTTTCTCCCTAGCTACACTTCTAGAAATAGGACCTACTTAAAGGCAGGCACCTGCTGCAGCACTCATACCACCACGTCCTCATGCTGCCGCTGCTGCTGCTGCTGCTGGTGTACTTCTTGTGTATGACGAATGCTGAGGATTGTTAGTACTTATCGTACTATCCTCCTCGTCGTTGTGGCCATACTGGTCCTGATCGACGACATTAATAGAACTACTAGTTGTAAGAAACTGAAAGGAAAAGTCAGGAGTAGTGAAAAATCTGATTTGGCCGCAGCAAAAGTCTTTGATTATTACAAATATGAATACTACTGCTGGTGCGTTACTACTTCCGACTAGAGCTGTGCCTTTTTCTTTTTTTCTTTTTTTTTCTCCTGTGTAAACAACTAAATGTATGTAAAATTTCTAACGTCCTTCATCGTATCAGTATGCATTTCTTTTTCTTTTCTTTTTTCGTGTACTAATTCATGCTGTCAAGAATCAGCACGTTCTTAGTATCATGTAGATTCTTGTGAACACTATGTTTCTCTTCTTCTTCTTCTTCTTCTTGTTTCCTCGCCTTGTCGCTGCACCGGAATACATAAACGTTCGTCATTTCGTCCATGTGCGTTGCGACAACGAAGCTCTTTTTGCTTCAATATTATTACTGCTGCCTTGACGGACTCATTTCCCCACCATATCTCATCAATCCTAAAACACTCGGAATGCTACCCTCAATGGAAGAGATTTGAAGGAGGCACCTGTCGTAGAGTGCACGTTTTTGAATACTTTCATTGGCGCTTGTCAAGTTGACCTGGTACATCGCCATCTTCAAAAGCATCTCGTCACCCTCGGTCGGTTCAACGTCGTCGTCTTCTCCTGAGATATTTGCTGGTGTTGAAGAGGCGGCTGTAACAATTTGGTTTTGTGTGAGTGATTCGATCTCTTCGACGAAATAACTTGACAATTCGCTCAATGTTTGCATATGCACCAAAGTGTTATCGTAGATTTTTCTTCGTTCGGAGATGATCCTTTGCTCTTCTTCCCGGTCTTCTTCAATGACAGCAATGAGATCGTCCTCGTGCTTCTTGAATAGCTCTATAGCTTCACGTTTAATGTCATTTTCTTGTAACACTTTCTCTTCGTTAGAAAGGTTGGCTGCAGCTAGGCTGTTTAGTTTGGATATCTCCTGGTTTTGCTCCTCTTGAATTTTCTCCTTTGTAGCCTGTAACGCTGAGCCATATTTTTGAAGTTGTTCTTGTTGTACAGCTGCCTTGCCTTCCAGATCATTCAGCAAAGACTTGATGGAAGATACAGCGTTGCTAAACTTTGAAGAGTTTTCGCCAGATAGTGCTCGGATACCACTACCCTCTTCTTCGGTCGTTGAGATCACGTTCTCTATGTTCGACAATACAACTTTATCTTCTTTAGCAGTATAGGAATGCTCGGTAAGAAGATCTCCTCGGAGCTGCAGCGTTGTCTCTTCAGAAAGAAACAGTCGTCGCTTGAGTTCCACTTGACTGTATTCATAATCCAGCTCTATCTGCTCTGTCTCTTTCCCTAATTCTATTCCCAACTCGTTGAGCATTGCCTCCGCATTCTCTAGATCCTCCAACGAAAACGGCTTGTTCAACATCTGCAGAACCAATCCCCATACTTTCAGACAGTCCAAGGATTTTGCTTGCGATCGCCTTGCCAAACTCCTTGACCATTTCACCTACAGCACTAGCGGAGAAATTGAACCCGATTTCAAGCTCATGATCATTTCCCAAGAAGCTGTACTCTATCTTGAGATTCACTCCACTGGTGCTGGCTGTTGACAAAGTGCTCTCGAAGCTAACCCCTTTGATGACAAGGGGGATGCTGTTGAGGATGTCATTTACTCCTTGGGCGATAAAGCTCAACACATTTGATATTGGTCCGGTAACAGTGTCCTTTACACCTTCCAAGAAAAGAGTAGCGACATCAATCAGCCCTTTTTGGAAGACAATGCTCGCATCGTGGATTTTTACTTAACAAAAAATACAAAGTTAGGAAAAGGTAGAAGGGGAAAAATACGTAAGACCTGTGTTTGTCGAATACTTTCTCACCTCTAGGGTCATCTTCGGGGTTGAAGTTTTCCACCACATCACCTAGTAAGCTCACTGCCGCTCTAGCCCCATCCAATGCCGCCCCTGCTGTCTCCTTCAATAAAATAATTGACGCAACACGCGGATCCAGCTCGAGAGGAGCCCATTCAACAAGTACTTCTAGACCCTCAAGAATTTTCTTCGCCAATTCTAGCGCCGTGTTGGCAGCTAATTTCTTTCCATTAAGTAGCACGATTGCGGGATCTTTTGCCCATTCAGGAATGCTATTTGCGGTTGCTTGGAGTCCAGCAAGAGATTTTTTGCACGCCTTCAAGTATCCTTTCTGCTGCCCACATGCTAGCCTGAACACCTCGCTTACCAACCCACAGTCCACCTATTGTCGTTCTGTATCCTGCGATCTGAACCCAATATCCAGCAGCCTTCCATGCCTGAAAAATCAACTGGTATGTTAGAAAAGGTGTTTGTATCTAATATATCATTTCCGTAGTATAAAAAGCTTACCGTCCAATATCCCAAACGTCCAATAGCTTCGTGTTTACTCCTGATCCTCCCTTCGTAAACGTTGATTTCGTCTGTAAACCATTTCACAGAGTTTTCCCATTCCCTTACCGTTGCTTTAGCATTCTCGACACTTGTCTTCATCCGGTTTATTTCCTCACTCAAGTTTTGAATTTTCCTCTGAACCTCCTGCCTTCGGGCCTCTATTTCTCGGTCAATTCTCTTCAATGTAGTCTTTGCCTCGTCCAAAGCCCTCTGTGCCGCCGCAAGGTTATTCAGTAAGGCTGCTCTCTCTTTTCTGACTACCTCCTTCTTCGCATCAATCGTTTTTTGTAACGACTCTACTTGACTCTTCCATCTTTCCACTTCAGATTCAGCTGCTCTGACTCTTTCAACAAACTCTCTTTGCTGCTGTTTAACAAGTGCAATGAGATCATCGCGTTCGGCATTCAGATTGTCGAGCTGTCGTCTTTTCTTTTGCAGTTCTTCTATTGCGTAATTCAACCCTTCCCTTGCGCCTTTTACCAAATTGTTCGCTACTTCATGGGAATTTTGGGTGATATCCTCGATAATAGTAGTCTGAAAGATAGCTTCAACTGCTAAGAAGCCTTCGCCGTTAGAAACGTCTCCTTCTATCGTCAGTTCTGCCGATAGCACACCCCACATGTCCCCTGTCATTTGGAACCAAATTGTACCTTCGCTTTTTACCATGATCCGCGTTGTCCTTTCAATCCCGAGAACAGTCACAGAACCGTCAACATATATATATAAATCTCTTCCGCCGGTCAGAGGCGGAATATCGATTTCCATCTCGGCTTTGCCCTCACCTCCGGAACCAGATATTTTTAGTACAGGAGGTAAATCAATAGGATCGAGCCAAGCATGAAGTTTAAACCCATTACTCATGGAGAAGCTACCATTGATTGCTCCCGCAAAGAAACCATTAAAGACGGAGACGTGACTAAATCATATAAAATGGTGAAAAAGGAAACGAAAAATGAGAGGATGCAAACAGTTGGGAGAATCGAATGTCAGGCCATCGCCGAAAGAACTTCTTCTTCCAACTTACCATTTAATGTCAAACTCTATGGCTGCAACGTCAAAGTAAAGAATAAGCTTGTTGGCACTCTCGACTGTGCCGGTCAAGACAATGATGTTTCCAATGACATTAGGCACTGAGACTTCTTCGCCAAGGAACGCGTCCACGATACCTTTGATCGAAAGTTCTCCGGGATATCTTAGCTCAAAGCTTCACGGGTAAAAAAGTCGTAGAGTTAGGATATATTAATTTGACGAGACAGCACTCAGTGTGCGCAAACTTTGCGAGAGGGGCTTACCTCTTTGGAATAGGGGTCGTGCCTACCATCGACATGGTGAATTGGAATTCTCCCTCCTTCTCGTATAGGCGAAACTTTGTACTCGCCCCTGCTTGCGCTATGGCGTTTTCAACTGCGAAGACAATACCAAAGTTATCGACGATGACATGTTTTCCAATTCTCATTGCGCCAGCATATAGCATCAGCCCACTAAAGCCATTAAGACCGACACTGAGTTCCCCAATTAATGTGAAAGATTCAATCCCAAGAACGTTCAAATCCAGTTGCCCACCAACCCCGAATTCTAGTTCTCGTCCTTTTCCAGGATTTATAAATCCTGTCGCATTGGAGAGAGTCAATCCTTCTTCTTCGGAGCCAAAAGTTACGGAGTCAGGAAGAAGGCCATCTGGCATGAGGAATTTTACCTTCCTACCATTCTTCTCAGCCATAAGTTCGAATTGCCCTGCTGCGATGATATGACCCGTGATAGGCTCACCAAGTAGCATTAAGCCTTTTTCTATCAAATTATTTTTCGTAGGGATTACAGCGGAGAAAACGGTCCTTGGTTTTAGTTCGTTCCCAAACTTTTTCTTGTAATCTAGCTTGATTGCATCCAATAGTCCCTCGGTAACATTATCAGTTGGGAAAGAATACACGAGAGCCAACTGTTCTGGCCCTCCGACTGCAATTGAAAAGGACGAACTCGCAAACGTCAAGATACGGTCATCTCCAAATGCGAGTGAGACTGATGGTTGGTCAAGTTTAATCTCTGTTAAGTCAAAGGAGATCGAAATGTCTTCAGTGAACTCCAAATCAGGTGGCATGTCCTTGCTGTCAAGATCGAAAATATCTGTTATACCGAAGCTTCCCAGCATCGTGCCAGTTACGACTCCCGAAAGTTTCTCGTCTGCATAACTCAGTTCCCCTGACATTTCAATAGGATAGTTGAAATTGTCTACTTCCAATGAAAGCATGTAGAAAAGAGACACCGAACGATCTTGTGTGAACGGGGAAGCCAAACTTAAACCTGCATAAGGATCTACGATTTTCACTTTTCCAAGTGGAGGTGATTCATCACTGCTAGCAACCGCAAGGTCAAAAAAATCAATCCCCCCTGGGCCACCTAGACCAATGCTGAGGGCTTCAACTGTAGCATCATCACCTGCCAGCGATCCAAGGCCAGAAGTTTTCTTCACGTCGCCCAATCCTGGAATCGAAGATAAAAAAGAGGCGAGAGTAACTGGTTCTAACTTGGTCTCGAGATCTAGAACGAAAGGATTCTCCGCTAAGACCGGAAGCGTGCCAACAATTTGTATCTCTCCGATTGACAAAATAAACTGGGTAGTAAAGAAAAACCCTTCCTGCAGAAAACTCAGCTCGATATCTTGTTGGATGGCTTTCAAACCAAGATTAGTGGAAAACGGAGATTCTTCGTCGAAAGTGAACTTCACGCCACACCTGACACTGGGGTTGGTTCCCAAAGGCCACAGAAAAGAGAGTCCATCCAAACTCAAACCCTCACCAATTTCCTTGATAGGACCAGGAATCGAGTCAATAAGCGAATTGCTGTCACTGGATCCAACCGCTCCACTTAGCATTTCAAAAATGTATCCAATCGTAGGTAGCTCAAAATCACGTGTGCCGTTTCTAAGAATAGAAAACGTCGCACCATAGTCTTCGATTATGGTGATGCATAATTCCCAATTATGTCCATCGCTACTCGTTCCAAGTCGAACCAGAGCACCACGAATGTTTGGATCAATAGTATCGGCAAATTGAATGCCCTGAAACTTTATCGGCGGTACTCATGCCACTCATGGAAGATACTAGAGACAGAAAAGGCCCTATAACTTCAGCACTCTTGACATTGAGAAATTCGTCGATTTCTTGGAAAAGAGGGCTGGAAGAAATTTCAGGAATACTCGATGAAACGAGAGGGTCTCGAGAAATCTGGGGACTTTGTGCTTCTAGCGCTGATACACCTGGTGGTGCTAGTCGTTTAAATGTTTTGAATCCATTTCATATTCCGTCATACGAGGCAAATTGAAGGACGTTGAGCTCTTTGGTACGAGTTTCCTGATTATTAATCCGGTAATGCTTCGGCCACCTCCGCCTCCGCCACCTCCGCCACCTCCTCCGTCACCTCCTCCGTCACCTCCTCCCCCTCCGTCACCGGGGAGTTCAGGATTTTCACCCGTGCCACCTTTTAATATATTCATAGATCTTTTGATAAATGCGTTATAGTTCGTTCGTCGAACCACCATCTCCCCCCTCGCATTCTCAACCACATCGAAGGCTGACAAACCCATATCTCCTCTCAGAGAAAAACTTCGGTTCAAAAATTAGAAATCCTAATTCGATTTCCCATTTCAATTTGTAATACTTGACCTTCTCATCCAAGACCTTGTCATTTTTTGCGATGAACGTACTCAATAAGTTTTGAAGCGATCCGTCAATTTTTTCTTTGAATTCTGTAAAGGTTTGAACGGGATTCCACGCTTTTCGGACAGTTGGAACCAGCGAATCCCTTATCTCTTTTGCGACCTCGGTTGTAGAATCAACCGCTATTTTCACCTTTTGCTTAAACTTTTCTTTCATATGAGTGCATAATTTTCTGAAGAGAGCTTGGAATGAAATCAACAATGCACGGTAGATTTACTTGCATGATACTTTTGAAACTGAATTTGAATCTGCTCAAAGAGGTCGCCCTTCTCCCTATGTTTTTCGATGAATTCAACCATCGTCATAGTAATTTCCTTATTAATAAATTTCTCGATAAATTTCGTAAAAAACGTCTCATACATGACGGAGAATATGCATGCGACGGTTCTGCCAAGGTACTGGAAATGAAGAGGATAGTTATAATGCGTCTCACTCTCAATAAGAGCAAAAAAAGCCGAAGTTCTTGTGATAGGAAGCATAGCGTTCAATTCGATAAATTCTCGTCCCGTGTTGGGGGGACCAGCGCCAGATATCAAATCGACAACAAAGCCCAATCCCTGCCCAATGACTGCCTGAACAACGGTGCTAGGGAGTGTCTCGGTAATCATTTTTATGAGATCCCCGGCCACTGGGATGCAGGTAAGGAAAGGCGCATGAGTCGACACAATCCCTTGGATTGAACCAGCAACAATTTTGCCTGTTGCTTGCCCAACTTGGTCAGCAACACGCTTTCCTTTGGACGCAGCATAATTCCTTATTGCGATAAATGTGGGAAATTGTCCGGCTTCAACGCATTCATAAATCTTTTCGTAGTCTTCATTCAACTTTTTCTTCAACCATGCACTGTCTCCAATGACCAAAACTCCAACTTCTCCAGATTGACTCTCCTGAACGGTAGGCGTGCCTACCGTCAAAGCATTTGTTTGCACGACAATCGCAAGATTCTCCTCGTCATCTTCACCATTCTTATCCCCAACAACCTCTGCTTTGACCAGCGCTTTACTTTCCTCAATAGATCCACCGTATGAGAAGAGTCGACTGCAGCAGCTGGCCGGCGCCTCGTCTTCTGAATCGACTTGACCATCGGCCATCTTGAACGATAAGCGAAGCGCAACTTTTCACGTCGCTGCCGACAGAGAGAGAAAAAGCATGAATGAGTCTCTTGTCACCTTTTACGGAAAAAAAATCAGACTAACTTTGGTTATAATTCAGCACTTACCTTCTCCTTGACCGATATTGTATTTGAAAACGGAGCTCTTGGTAGAGTAAGTTGACAAAAAATGCTTCCCTCTTCGGATAGCAGGAAAGAGAACGTGATGGAAGATCCTCCTCCCCTTTGTATGATCCCGAGAGCTCTTCGTTAACGTATCAAATTTCAATGCGCTTCACTTCGAGTATGTCTTCTAAGATAGCAGAGGAAGAAGTAACAACGATGTCATGTTGGTCAGAATGAATGAATCAGTGCGTTTTTGATATTGAACTAGACGAAAACTCAAAGACGATCGGAAGAAGCTCCACTTCAGCAGTGTGGAGCCGCAAGCGAAAGCAAGGCAGGGCTCTCTAGAAATTGTATTGAAGATCGCTTAGAAAAAACTTCGGAATTCTTGAACTTACGTTTTCGTCCACACTATTCGATGTGAATCTTCTTGAGTGAATTGAATCTTTGGTCTTTGTCTACAATGTTGGTAATTTTTTGGAACGAAGGAAAAAGCACGATGCTGATTGTGATGAATGTTTTGTTTCGAAATCCAATCTTATGGGTGCAAAGAGTGAGAAGACTCAAATTACCGAACTGCCCGCTCAACTTTGAAATCATAGCAGGTGTCAACCAGTTGACAGAAGAAATTGGCAGGATTTTAAAATCTTTTCACATCAAGACCATATTTTCTCCGTCTCCTCCCAATGCTTTCTCATAAGTAGTTTGACACCACGTTCGACGGAACAACTTCGATCGTGTTAAAAAATAAAAAGAAAAATCTTGAGAACGTCATTGTTGTTTTTTGTTTTTCTTTGAGTCGTTGGCATTCATTTCACATTGAATTCAATAAGTATGTAGTCGTACAAATAATGATCCAGTAGGACCTAGATGAGAACACTTATTCGAAAATATAAGTCCATTTCTTGTCGTTCCTTTTAAATCAAGTCTTCCCCACTTGGTATTGGTGGTGGATGTTGCATAATTAAGAGACGAATCATTATGTCAGTAGTGTAGTAATTCGATCGTTCGAAAGAAGAATATCCGAACATTGCTGTGGTTGCGAATGTCTTTTTTTCTGAACAAGGGTGGTCGTAGCTAAGTAAAGTAATTCGAATGTCGAAGACCAATGTGGAAAAAGATCAATACAGTCCGTACAAAGATAGGGCCGGGGAAAATAAATACAATTCGGAAGTGCCTTAAATCGTTTCAAATCTTGACTTAGGCTTCCCAACTCCACAATACAACTGAACCAGTTAACACAAGTCTTAAATATGCAACCTGCCGATTAATGGACCTGGGGATGGGGAACTAAAAGAAAATTCTTGAAAATTGTGAAAGCGTTTATGGCGGATTGAGCATTGATGGCATGAGCTTCTCAATCTTTTCTGACGTTTGGTTTTCGGAGCATTCTGCTCCGCTGCTGTGTCTCGTACGTACGCTCAAGTTGGATCCTATTCTACGGTTCAAACTGTAACTCCTTTCTTTCACACTCGAAGATCGTGATGCATTTTCGAGACCTCGCGTATTTGGACCTCAACTCGACGTTTTGCTCCTCGCGGCGATTCAATCAAGACAAAAAATTTCGACAGAAAAAAGAACTCTCTACACATAGCTATAGTCAATAGATAGGTTACATAAGATTAATACATAGGACTACGTGTATACATACGAAACTTAGGATGTATTGTAACTCCCTTGATGATGGAAAAACCAACATCATCCTCGGTTCCACACAAAAAAATTCTCAAAAATAATAAAAAAAGCGGCTGGTACAATACCTGCCTACAACCAACGGAAAGACTCACTGATAGCATTTGTTTCAAATTTGTTCTATCCAAAGAAATAAAGAGCCAGGGAGAAAGATAGAAACGACTGGATAGCAAGCACTTGCATACTAGTTCACAATCGATACTTTTGACGAGCGAGAAGCAAGAAACCACTCCAAAATGGCAGCAGCCACCCCAGCCATGGACGAGCTGCGGCAGATATTGGCAACACCTCAACCAGGAGCAGCCGCAAACACCAACGCCAATACCATAGCTCTCGCCGCCCTACAAGCCCTGAGAGACGAGGGTGATTCTCGATTTTTGTTTCTGAGAACCATTCTCGAAATCTCTAGCATTGTGGCGCAGGAGGCTCAGCCACAGCCTCAACGTGTGTTGGCCCAGCAACACGAAGAGCTCCTCTTTCATTGCATCACCGGCCTTCGACACGTAGTCCTTACCAAATGGAAGTCATTTTATGGAGCCTTTCGAAAGATTGTGCGTGATTATTGTATGGCTCTCGGAAGTTGTTTCAATGCGAACAACGCGAATGTTCCGATATTCAGCAGAACAATCCGCTTGGCTCTATACAATGCGTCGACCTCCTTTTGGAAACGACAATGGGCCGAAGAGGTTGGTTCGGATGGTAGCACCGTCGCGACACCAGCGGAGCAAAGCCTGATGGAGAGCATGCGGACACAGCAACAGCAGCAAAACCAATCGTCGTTGCGCCTACAAATACCCGATCTCCAAACCAAGGAAGATCTCTTTCGATTTTTGGACGCCGCAATGACAACTCCGGGGCTCGAAATGTCCTCGTCGGCGGGATTCCTGGATATTTTAGTGGGAGAATTTGCGGGAAAATCTGCTAGCCAGTACAACATGCCGCTTGAGTTTCACAAACGAGCCCACGCGGCATTCGAAAGCAACGGCTGGCTTGACCAATCGCTGCAAATAAGCATGAAGGCCCTGAGCCAGGTTGTTGCGCTTTTGAACAGCAGCGCCGAGATTGAAAAACCCATGGAAGACCTGGCATTGGTGGTGGTGCAACTGACGATCGATGTCATTGGATGGGAATTCGGAAGCAGTGCCTGGGATTCGGGTGGATTTCCTACCATCAAGGCCAGCTCCCTTGTCAGGCCTCCCGTGGCGTGGAGATCAGTGCTGGTGCAACCCGAATTTGTCAAGGCTGTCTTTTTGGTGCATTCGCGGGTTGTCCATAGCAACAATGGTCGATCGATGTCTCCAGAACTCGGACACTCTATTCGGCAACTCATTCTTCTCCTGGCCTCGCTGTTTGGCCCGATATTTCCAACCCCCGAGGATCAAACAACCTTTGCCAGCTTTCTGTTGGAGGGCATTCTCCATTTGTTTAACATGTCTGCAAAGGTTGTGACGGAGACACAAGAAGAATCATCGGAACTTCTCGACACTCTTTCCATGGTATTCTCGACTCATTATCAATTACAAGCTGACGATTCTTGTCCAGCTGCCCTTGATGCAATCGCTCCTACAGGCCATGGCTAACCTGGGACGATATTTGCTACAAGAAAACCTGAAGGAATGCCAATCCGTTCAGGGTGATGTAGAGTCGATGGAACACCAGGAATGGCGAGACGAAGCCTTGGCGCTATTGGTGGAAGGAATCGTTTTGCTGTGCAATGACCCGTGGTTGTTGTATTCCGGATCAGAAGACTCGCGCAAGGCAGCACAGGCAGCTCTAGCAACGACGCTGGGTCCGCTGTATACTGAATTCGTTACCTGCCGAACGAAAATGGCAAATATAGAGGAAACCTATCTGATGGCCAATGAAACCGACCTGGATGAAGTTCGGGAAGAAATTTATGCCGTGGATCTGGAAGAAGAAATGACTTCGCTGGCGGCCGTCGGACGCTTAGATCTTCAGGCGTCACTCTCGTGTTTGTCGGCATCGTTTAGCGAGATGATTCCACAGCTGCAAGCACTATGGAATTCTCCAACATCGAATGCTGTCTCTCCCGAAGCCGCTGGTGTGCTAGAACAATCTAGGCTGGTGACGTTGTATATTGGCCATTTGTTGACGGATGAAAATGAAGGCGAAACGCCTGTTATACCCGATGCCATAGTGTCGGCTTGCCAGGGCAATCAGGTTGCAGCCGATGCGGTAATCTCTGCTGTCCAACTAATACAGCAATTTTCAGAGTTTCAGGTTGCGAAAATCACCGCAAATCCTAGCGACCAACGGCTATCCCCTCTCTTGGCCAAGACCTTCCTCTGGTTTTTCAATCGATGGGCACCAGCATACATCCTCCCTGACACCTACGGGTCATCAACAACGCCAAGTACAATCTTATTGGCCTGGGCAAATCCAGAAAAAGTACAGCAAACGATTTCATTTCTCATTACGCTGTGCTTGCATTACAACTGCTACTGGCCCCAGGAAGGCCAAGTTCAAGAAAATGCGACTTTGTTGTTGCTTTCCTTGGCAAAGCGGGGTTCCAAAGCTGAGATTAGTCATTGTCTCGATCCCTCAATTTCGACAACTTGTCATTTATTTTTGTCTCACCTGCGGAATACGACACAGCGCGTCGAACGAGGAGTTTGAGACGATGGTGCAGAGCAAGGCCGGCAACAACGTCCAAAACATGAATCTCGATGTAAACATGCTCCGAGGATTTCATCGATTGCCATACGAGATCAAGGGAAAGCTTTTGACAGCGATACTAATAAGTTGTGGAGAAAAAGAAGACGAAACCTCCACCGCGCTTCTAAATGACTGCTTCATAGCGATCCAAGATGCCTTCTCTTCTTTGGTCAATGTTTTATCGTAAGTCCCCGTTTTGTTTCTCATCGTCTTTGTTTGTCTGAAAAGTGAAAATTCCAATAACCTTATTTTCTTCTTTGAACGCTTGCTTCGACCTTGTTCGGTGAAAATGATGCAGAACAAAACAGATGAAGCCCGATAACATGGATGCCAAGGAAATGGCTTGCCTGTGTATATCCTTATACGATGGAGTCGCCCTTGCTGGTGATATGAAAAGCCCCGAACGCATTCCTCTGTTTATTTCTCCGTCGCTGGTTCATCTATCTGGGTTGATGGAATTTTATGCTCAAGACTTAGTCTATTTGCGAAGGTCTTTTGCGCTTTTTTCGAGATTATTCCTATCAATTCGTATCGACCCTCAACGCATCCCAGTGTCTCTTGCTCTTTCAAGCCTCTTCGAATCTTTTGAAGAGCTATTCTTCCAACCATTGCTCCTCCAACCGTGTCATTACGAGTTCGGCGGGTAACGATAGCACACTCGAAGAGGAAGAGCAAAAATATTCGGATGTCCTTTGCGCCATTCAATTGTTGGTCCAGCTGGGAAGCAAGGATTTCTTCTACAGCTGGCGACCAATCTGTGGATTCGAAACAGGTATCAGAGATGATTTTTGTTGGCCTTCAACAAATATTGCCCCTCATGACCCGTGGCCTTCTCCAATATCCGACATTGTGCTCTCAGTTTTTGCAGTTGGTGGGTTTCATGCTAGAATCCTATGCCGAGCAGCTGAAAATTCTTCCGTTTGAACTCTTCGATGCTCTCTTGGAATCGTTGTTGTACGGCATGACCTATCACGATCCCGAGCATTGCCAAATCGAGTTTGCAGGGAATTTCTGGAATCGCCAAGGCGCATTTGAGCACCCGAGTCCTCGATGTTCACATTGCTGCCACACCCCCAAACCACGAGGGTCTCATCGACAAATGCACGCGCCGATTGCTGATGGAAGTCGTCTTTCAGAACACGATTTGGGATCGTATCGAACCAGCCGGCATGGCCTTGTTACCCCTCGCTGCCATAGATATCAACGGCTTTGGCCGTGTCATCCAGGGCATTGCCCAACAGATTCCCCCGGAACACCAACAGCGGCTTATATCGAACTTTGAATCGCTGATCCGAGCCGATGTGGTTGCGAAAATGACGACCGCAAAAGGTGTGGAAGGTCGAAAGAATCGAATCATGTTCAAGAAGAACTTTGAATCCTTCTGTAACGAAATACATTCGTTCTTGCTAAAGAAATAAATAGCATCGACGACATGGTAGATTGCTTCTATCCCATACGATAACGGCTAGCCTCTGACGCAAAATTTTGGTATAACGCAATAGAACACAATAGCTCAATTTCGTTGAACGTGGTAAATGACATTGCCACGCGATTTATCTTTTTTAAAAGGTCACTCCTAGATTGGCTCCGATGATTTTAAAATAATGGATCTATCATAATCAATATGTCAATAAAATAACGCCCGTGGCATCTGTTTGTTGTTGACGAATCCCTCTAGAAGTAACGCTTAATGCGATTGCAATTAGTTGCCGCCTCCACCAAGATACATGTTGACGCGTTGCATAATGTAATCTTGTTCTGGGTCGTATGGATGTTCTTTCGATGGAATTTCAAGGACCGTGGGGATAGTTTGGTTGTAGTCCTTTAGCACGTGTCGAATTTCACTGGCAATGTGCTGATTGATAAGAATAATTCCAATATCTTCTCTAGCCGACAGCTTTTGGAATGCTTCCTCGACCTGTGAGAGCGGAGTATCCTGCTTGACAATCAAGAAATTTGATCCTTGCGCCGTTCTGTGTCCGACACCCGCGAGCAAGAAGCCCGTGACAGTGTCCTAATCATTTACCACAAACACAAAAAACGCAGGAAAACGATAATTTCGTGAGAGATGAATCAATCGAAAAGACAAAAGAGAAATCATTCGCACCGCGGATTGCTTTTTATTGTCGAATGAAGAGTGTGTATTATTGATTTCCCAAACTGAACAGAGAGCCTTTGTTTTTCTTCAGTTCAATGACGTTGATTGTTCCAAATCGAAAATATAGAGATTATCTCGCTCAGTAGCATTCCTAGCTGCTTCGTCAATCAACCAGCCAGCACCACCCAGAAAATTTCAACCATTCCTTCAATTCCATCACTCTCCATTCTCCCATTTCGTACCAATCCCTCTGTCACAAAGGCAAACGAAATTATCTCATGTCACTAACCTCATCTCCGATGACCGCTACAAGTTTTCCGACCTCCTGAAAAATTAGAAAGAAGAAATCACAAGACGGAGGCAAAATTCTTTGAGTTAGACCAAGTGCCGTACCACAAACACAAATGCAAATCTGATGGCAGGAATGTCTTTTTCCGCTCGGACAAATTCATTCACGACGGGAGACGAGAAAACCCGTCATTGTCTCCCCTTCACACTCGGCTGAATCCTTGTCGCCTTCGATCCTCCACCAACGCAATCTGTGGACACATCATTTCCTTCATGTATGATTGATTATTGATTAGTTCCGCATTCGTCTCACCATTTTGAATCGATTATTGTTTCCTTTTTGATAAGTATCCGAGAGTTGACTATCGTCTTGCTTCTGCTGCTGCTACAGATCTGCGTTTTAACCAAAAAAATTTTACCGAACGCCGATGTACGAATATGAACGTTAGAGGATTCTCGAACACGCGCATCCTCTTTGGTTTGCGAGAGATTGCAATCGGCGAAGCGCCGGCTGGCGACGCGCGCAGGACGTGGTTTTGTGCCTCATTAACTCTATCCCTAAATGAAATAAAGAAAACCGAGACCCAAAAATTAAGGTTTCCCATTCAGTCTTGCGGCACCTGCTGACATGACTGGCGTGTTCGTCAGTGACAGCATCAGTGAAAACGAAGAGCACAGAAAAACACAACATTCTATGCACCAAAAGTAGGTGATCATAAAAATAATAGATCAAGCCTTGAAACAAAAAGCAATTGCGATACATTGCTATACCTATAACTCGACATCTTTTTAATCGAAACCAAGAAAGAACGTCCGCCATGAAAATCTGCAACGCCCTCTTTCTTTCTTCTTGCCTCCTGATGCAAGGCGCAAACGCCTACAGCGTGTTCAAAAATACCGCCCCAGCGACAAAGGCATCGGCTGCCGAGGATAGCGCAGCCATGTCGCGCCGAAATCTCCTCCGATCCGCCGCTGCGCTCTCGGCGGGAGCTCTGTTGGGAAATGTCAATCCGGGAATTGCCCTGGCCGATGACGATGTTGCTACACCCGTGTATTTTGGAGTTGGTGTAAGTTCAACGTGAAAAAGATCGAGGCGATGTTTTCTTACCTTTCATTTTCCCGAGCGATGAAAGCTTTCTCATTCTGATTTTGATTTGTTTCGATAACCACTACAATCACCAAATCTTTGTTTCTGAAAAATAAAAACAGTGCTTTTGGCATATCCAACACGAGTTTGTCATTCAGGGAGAAAAGGAAATGCTGGGCCGGGAACCGAGCCAATACACATCGGCAGCCGGATACGCCGGAGGCAAATCCACCGACGGTGAGGGACGCGTTTGTTACCACAACTTTTCGGGGATTGCGGATTACGGAAAGCTCGGGCACGGAGAAGTCGTTGGCATGACCATCCCCCAGAGCAAGATTGGTGATTTTTCGGATCTCTACTTTTCCTTGTACAATCCCAAAACAAAAGGTGCGTATTGCATTCGAGGTTACACGGAGAGTGCACGCCGCTGTCTCGAATGCAAATATTTTATCATCATTTTTCTCTTTTGGTTCGACTCACTGGTTGTTTCTCTGCTCATTACAATCGAACGAACTAAACAAAATTGCCCATATAAAAAATTCGAATAGACCGCGTCGACCCAATGGATCGTGGTCCCGAGTACAGAAGCTTGATTGGCCTTCCCGGTGGCATGAAGCATTCCAGCTATCCGGCGATTGAAAAATCCGCGGAAAGTGCGGGATTCAAATTGGTGGAAGGCAAGGGCAACGACGGGGACACGCTCGGAAAACAGATTGTCTATGTTTATGACTTCGAAAAAGTTTCCCTTTTACCAGGCCGAGGTGTACCATCAGTTCCACAACGACTTTCAGAGCCCCGCCTACGGAAGAGAGTACAACTCATTGGCCAGCACAGCCTTCGAGGAGAATCGGCTAAAGATGACGGGATGCCCCGATCGAGTTTAAACATTTGGACGAAATCGTCGATTCGGTTGTGGAAATCAACAAAACGAAGTGCGATGATTTTGTTTTTGCAAGACATTAGATTGTGAATTTAAGTCGCATTAGGCTCTAGAACTGTTGTTTTATTTCGAACTTTCCGTCAAGTTGTAGTATGCTTTTTACTCAGCAGCACTATTTGCTTTTTCTTCTTCTTCGTCCATCCCTTCTCCTCCTCGTCCTCCTCTTTCGATCGTACTCGTCCTACAAGAAGTGGTGAACAACGATAGTAGTTCGCCTTGAAGAATTTGGTGATGAAAAATATGCTTTTATGTTCTTATAGGTGAAGGTAGCTCTTGGAGCTACCATGTCGATATAACTAAAAACTAGAGAAGATAATTCGTCAGCCACTGATCAATTTTGAAGAAGAACTTCTCTTTTGGGATGAGAAAAAAGGGGGATTTGCGCGTTAACGCGTGCCAAGACACAAAACCACAGTCTTCACTAAAGAATCCCATTGAATTTTCTTGTATTGCCTCCAACAACGCGTCGACATCTCCAACTTGAAACGCACGGACATTTTTTTTTGATACGATTGATTTTCCCTCTGACATTCGCCGCTTAGGTGAAAGGAAGAGGATCGTTTTCTGGGTTACAACGACGACAATATTAGCCAAGCGAGACAAGACAATATCCTCTGTTGCTGCTTCGCTTTAAACCACAACGAAGAACCCTTCTATTGCTTATATTACACTGAACTTATTGCTCGTCTTTAATTCGATTCCGGACAAACAGAAGTCACCATGAACGTGGAAGGCGGCATGGACGGCCCGGGCTTTTTGGACCCTATCCCCGAAGACGTTTCCGTTGTTGCCACCAGCCAGCATGCGGCAAACCTATCGACGGTTTCCGCCGTCGCTTCTTCTGACTCTGGTGGCATGGCGGCTCCCAACGTGGAAACCAAGAAAAGAGGAAGGCGGAGAAAGGACGTCCCAGCAGGAATGCTAGAACGAGGAAGAGATTCGAGTGGCGACAATCTTTCCGATGCCAATGCGTCTCTGGGTGGAGCGGAAGAGCACGGTCTCGAAGTTTCCCTACCAATTGCAGAGTCAAAGGAAGGCGATGCTTCCAAGCCTGCCATGTGGTCACCGAATTGCAAAAAATGGACATTGATGTTTTCGGGAATCGTGTCGATTTTGGCCGTCGCGGTGGGAGTTGGCATGTACGTAATTCTGATCCAAGGGCCACCAAATCCCCAGCCACTGGGTCCTTTGGAGGGTACGACGCAGTCACCGACTCCCAGTCCTAATTTTTCTCCCTTTCGAGTCAGCTACACGACGGGAGCTCCGGCTTCTGCTCCCGTATACAGCCCGGAGGAAGTTACGAGATTGAATGCGATCTTTCTCAAGGTGCCCGGCACTACGGTTGAGAACATGGTGGATCTGAAAACACCCCAAGGAAAAGCACGCGAATGGATGATTCAATTCCGACTCAAAAATGGACGTAAACCAAGAGCAACGAGTCCAACAACGTTACACTCTCTGCGTCTTGCACTTTTCCACCAATGGCGATTTTTGGACCAAGAAAGCGAATTGGCTCAAGCCAGACAAATCGGAGTGTGAGTGGTTTGGGATTGCTTGCAACAGCGCTTCCAATTTTATAAGGACCATTGACCTGGCAGAAAACAATGTGATTGGGACTCTTCCGAACGAAATGTCATCTCTATCCAACTTGGTGGCTTTGAACATGTCGTACGATGCGATCTCGGGTACCATTCCAAGAGACATGTTCGAATTTTTGGACAGACTCGAAATCGTGGATCTGAAAGAGAATCAAATAACTGGAACCGTTCCAGAACGCTTGTATTCGATTTCGAATTCGGGGCTGAGATATGTCAATCTAGATTTGAATCAACTAACGGGGACGTTTCCGTTCTTTCCGAACGTTGAATACATTACTTTCGGCAACAACAGCCTCACATCCTTCGATAGTAGATACTTCACAACTGCCTCATCCCTGAAAAAATTCAAAGGCTTCCACAACAAATTAAAGGGACCTCTACCTACGACGTGGGAGCTGCCGAATCTGATCCAGTTGGACCTTGGCTATAACTTTTTGACGGGGACGATTCCCCACGAGTTGTGGAACTTGCCGACACTGAAATCTCTCAGTTTGGACCACTCCTTGTTGACGGGGCCGCTGCCAAGCTATTCGGAAAGTGGTGCCATGCACCGCCTCTGGTTAAATTCAAATTTTCTCACCGGAACCATTCCGTTGAACTTTGGATGGAACTGGACGAAACTCTATTCTATCAAACTCCAAAACAACGACGCTTTGACGGGTTCCATTACCACGGAACAATGCAATCAATGGGCTGTGCCTTCCAATCTAGCTCCTTCCACCACAAATACTATTTCAAGAGGGGGCACGTGGACTTTTGATACCGATTGCCAGATAGATTGTGCTTGCTGCACCAATACAGATTGTCCCGCTAACGCCAATGGTCGGCGATGATCAACCGAAATGTTTTGTAAAATATCCAAACTGTGCAAGTTAATTATTTTAATAACGTTTATTTGTCAAAAAACTTTATGAACTGCCACCAATCACGATATTGGTTCCGCAACAACAACAATCCTATTCTATTGACACGGTGGAGAATTTTGTTCCTCTATGTTCTTTGTTTTGTTGAATCTCACAAAAAGGCACAGAAGATTTCGAAGTTTCTCAAACCAGCCGTCTCTCAATACAAACAATATCTCTCTTTAAAAGATCATTCGGAACAGTGCTAGTGCCATCATTGCCGTGCCCATAACATGGTTACTCATTCTGTTGGCCGCCGCCTCCAAGGGAGTATCATCGATAATGGTCGGAGGAAAGGTTTCCTTGTCTCCTACTAAGTTACCCGGATCGTACTTTTGGTTGCATCGTCCGAAACAATCAAAGGACTTGCACGGACCGACGATTTCTGTTGTACAAGAATACGCAAACCCCGAGTTGCATACCAAAAGGACAGGCAAAGCACTCGCATTCCATATCCTTCTCAATCAGGTTGCAATCCCTGTCGAACAAACTGGAATCGCAACCGCAGAGTCCTTTCTGGGAGGCTTCGATCCATTCGGATTGACCAACGGCATCGAGAGGACACTTGATGTATGCGTCAATGCTTTGGAGCTCCCCACCATATTCCATGGTGGATCCGGCGGGGCATTTGTTGGTGTCTCCCGAAATTCTACATCTGTTTTCCGCGGCAATACCGGCCTGCTGATCCAACAGACAAACCTGAAGGTCTCGGTGGACGGGTTTCACTAATTCTTCAAAATCCATTTTTTTTCTTCCTCGTTATTGTGAGGTTTCAGAATTGCTTTTGCAATTAAAATATCAATCAACCGTGAACTAGTTCAGAGTAAGCAAACGATACTAGTGTAGACGTCAACAATGATGCGGAAGGCTTTTGTCTAGAGCTGCAAGTTGTAATGCGAGATTGTTTTGTTCTCGCACTAGCCAATCTTACCAATTTTGATGATTTTGATTTTTGACACCTAAAGTCCACCAATTAGCTCGAAAGACGATGTCGTGCCAAAAATGAGCGCCAAGAGAAGGCTGCTTCGTAGAGCTTAAGTAGTGGAATTTCAACGGACTGTGTGAGTCATAGTAACCCTTCCGGTCATACTGTAACGCCAAAGCACGACTATGCAAACGAGACTAGAATAGTACTATTATGGACGCTTGAAATTTCTTGTTCCGGGCTGGTACAAATATAGCTTCTTTTCTTTTTCGAAGGTCTGTCTGTATATACGTCAGAGTTACGCGCTCGCGAGACTTGAACGATCCACGATAATAATGTTAGTCCTGGCGACTGAACGGCAAATTGGCGGGAATGGCCCTCACGAAAGAAGGAATAGCAATACAAAGAGTAAGCAAACACCTTCTCAACACGGCCTACACAATCAAAACAGGACTTGTAGAAAGAACAAGTAGTGCAACGCCATCAAACCTGATACTAAAGCACCGGAAGGCGGTAGAATTCGGGTCAACAGGTGACTCGTGTTCGCAGGTCTTGTGTGAGAGAAATTCTTCTGAATCTTTCGAGATTAAAGATTTCGACCCTCGGAGGCAATCGAAGCACTTGCATTGATGGCATTGTGGGACTCAGAAGGAGCTGTCCATGGATCGCCTTGAGCTGTGAAAATTAAGCGGTCGACTTTTCAATTTTGATTCGGTCACAGTCCACAGCTGCACCAATACCATTCACTTGAATAACTCTTTTGACGCGATTCCAAATCATGTCACAATCGCACAAGCGCAAAAATTCCCCAAGCTTTCTTCAAAAAACCAGGGCTGCCTTTACCAAGTTTAGCAAGTCCTCTCATTGGAACAAAGTCGTCATCGATGAACAGATCTCATCCACGATTCGAAAAAGGACCCGCTTGAGCAGGCACAGGAAATCCAAAACGAAGGCAAACTCAGAACCAGGGAGAATCATAAAAGACCTCGTCGGCCGGAGTTTGGAACAACAAAAACCCAAATCTCCGGCAAGCGCCGTCGTAACCAAACTCACCCAAGGGCGGATACAATCGTCAACATTGAGTCTTTGTGCGAGCAATAGTGATACTGACTCCGAACACGACGAACGGAAGGTACCCGCAACGTTAAAACTCTCACCGAGTGAACAAACGTCAAAGCGATCCGGACAATCGAAACTCGAGCGCAAAATCTCCCAGAATATTCAATTATCTATGCCACCTTATCCATCATCACGCATGGAGCCTTCGACTTATCCTGATCGGAAACAAAGCGACGACGACGACGAGAATGATGTCGAGATAGTGGAAAAAGAGACTTTTTCTCAAACCACAGACAACAGGAAAAGTAAGAAAAGACGGGAGGCGTCCGGGGTCAGCTTGGGTACTTGTGCATCTCACGATAAAATCGAAGGGCAGAATCACAAGGTCAAAGGAAGAAACATCCAAAGTCACTTTTGAATGGCGCAAGGATAAAATCGATGGGCCTATGCCTAGGAAGAACACACCTGAGCAAAATGGCATTCGTAGCAGCGGTATGACAGTTCCAGCTCTGAAAGCAACTGTGTGTCCGAAAAAGAAAGAAACCAAAAGCTTATGATTGATGTCGAAGGAATTGGCGACGACTCTGACAAGGGTGACAACGACAACACAGGTGGTGTCGAATCTGCTGCTCCATACCTAGGTGAAATGAAATCAATTATCGATTCTTGTGAGAATGACACTGGAAACAAGGTCTATGGTGTCGACTCGGCTAAGAGAACGACTAGGAGTTCGCTTTCTCTCGACATGCACCGATCGTCTTCGAATATGGGCATAAAGAAAGTAAATGGTAGACCAAAGCGCGCAAGGAAAGTAATTGTTCCGGGTCAATCCTTACATAAGGAAAAACAATTGCAATGGCGCAGCCCAAAGGATCAAGACGCGTATCACACCTCGAAAAAGGAGACGCAAGGTACGATTTTTTTCTCATCTCGTGGTGATCGTCAAGAACAACTTCTGACGATGGTATTTTCGGCGCTTTTGAGATTTTCCGTGACTTCTGCTTCTTATTCTTTTCTCATTGACACTTTTTCTTCGTTTTTTTTTCAAAGGCGAATTATTGGGAATCCACTCACTGGACAAAGCTACGAAAATCCAGGTGGTATGACCACTCGTCCAGAAAAAGCAATACGGAACTCCAGTAAGAAAATCGGCTGATCGTATGGAATCGCCAAGGACAAGACGACAAAAACGATTGAAGAAGCAGAAGAAACCAGAAACAATTGACATTTGCAGTAGCGAAAGCGAAGATGACGCAATCGTGGTTACCGAGAAGGAAGAGTGCGATGTGAATGAGTTCACTCTAAAACGACTTGTTATCGACAAAAAGGTATACAACAATCAAGACAACCACCCAACTGTAACATTCAATGACGACGAGGGCATAATGGAAATTACTTTTTACAAACGAAATGGACATAAAAATGTTGAGGAAAAAATCCGTGTTAATCTCTCCGAGATTGAAGAACCTTCTTACTGGTCACCGGGTGACACAGCTACAAAAAACTATCCCGACGACTTGGATAGTTTTATTTGGATGAGGAGCAATGTCACCATGAAATCAATGTCGAAGAGAAAAGGAAGTCATTCGACGAAAAACGTAGCCCTCATTCTTGAATTCGGAGAAGATCAGCACATGCTCGACTTCCTTCCAATCACAAGAGAAAACGGTGCCGACCCAGCATCCTTGCCCCCTGATGACTTGGAACTAACTGCTGAATTATTGATAAAAGACTCGCAAAAGGAATTCAAGCTCAGGAGTAAGGTCAAGCCTCATAAGGTAGACGAATTCATTCTAAACAGGCAAAGTGACGAAATTCTGTTGGTTTATCCATTTGAAGGTGACAGCAATGAATTAGAATGTGCAGCAGAGGGTTTGAAGGAATTGTCGTGGACGGAAAAATCCGAAGAAGACACTCAAGATCTAGTTGAAGGCAAAGAACACAATAAAGTCGGATTCTGAAACCTTACACACAGACAACGAATCTTCAGAAAATACGTTGATTGCAACGAAAAGTGGCCAAAGGTCACATTTCATTGAAGTTCGGGTTGAAGACTACGAAAGGCTTGACTACAGGACAATGGCTCAACGATTCGTTGGTAGATATGTGGATGCAGTGGATTTCAAGGCATATCACCTGCAAGAGATCTTCTAATGTTCACTTTTTCACGTCACATTTCTACACGACTCTGGTTTCGGAAGGCGTTGAGGGTGTCAAATCATGGACGGCTAAGAAAAATATCGATATATTCAACAAGAAACTTATTTTCATCCCAATCAACAAGACACTTCATTGGTCACTTTGTGTCGTGGTAAATCCGGGAGCAATAACACCGCAAGTCGATGATGAGGATCCGCAATTTCCCGTGTATGCTCTTTTTCGACTCGCTCAATATGCACCAGAAATCAAGAGTCCATGGGAAGGTGTTAAAGTGGCTGAACTCTGAATGGAAACGTACACAGAAAACCGATGCCGAACTGTTTAACAGAAAGAGCTGCAAGATGTATGACCCCCAAGGTAAGCAAAGTATTTTGCTATATTGTTTCGTTGAATTTGATATGTGGTTTGATAGTTCTAATTCCTATCCCTCTCGCCTGCTTGAATTCAATTGCAGTTCCTCGCCAGAACAACGGGTCGGATTGCGGAGTCTTTGTCTGCCGCTACGCTTTTGCTATGTTTCAGCTTCGGCACCTGAAATTTAGCCGCCGTGATGCTGAACTTGAACAACTAGAGGACGCAAGCTCACCCCAACGGCAGAGCAGACGTATCCGTAAATCGCAAGAATTTGCTAGTCTTATCACAAATGGCAAGGAGTTCGACTTTGACGTTGACGACATACAGCGCATTCGCGGTGACTTCAAAATTTTGATACAAAAGCTAAACCCGCTTTACCAGTCTTTCAAAGAGAACAGAATCAAGGCAGAAAAAGAAGCAAAGAAGGCCAGAAAGAGGCGCAAGGGGAAGGCAACCAAAAATTCGGAACAGGGAGCTTCCGTCGAGAGCGACGTAGCAGCGGAAACGTCTTCCGCTCCGTCAGCAGCAAACTCGAATGGCAAAGCCCCGAATGACCTGTCGGATTCTAGCAGCAAGGAAAATTTCATTCCGAGAGTGGCGGGTGACAATTTATCACAAAAGATGCCAAGCCCGAATGACGAGGGACAGACAAGAGGCCGCGGTTTCGGAAGCTTTGCAGCGACAGTGTTACGCTCGAAACACAGGAAATCGATAGTCAACCGGGACTGCATCCTTCTTCCACAGGCGAAGGGAGTACAACGTATGACGAGAAAGTCCACCGAACACTACCAACCTCTCTTGTGAAGGGTGAGGAAATGGCGGATAATGAGGACATCGTTCATCTATGAGCCTAATTTCTCTAGGACCTACCATATGCTTTTAGCAGCTGCACTATAGTTTAAAATTATCCAGAATGAAGAACTACGAATACTCTTACTGATTTTGTCACTTCCTGAAAGGACACTATTCTTCTTGTTATCGTCTTGGTGGTGCTTCCTTTAGTTGGAAGATTCTATTTCGTTCTTGTTGGACTTAACAATCGAGTCACGAACGGTTTGCCAATGAAATTCGGTCGTGTCGTGACGTAGCAAGAATTCTTCGATGAAAACAGAAACCCAATCATGACGAGCTCTCTCACCTCCGAAACTGCAACGAAGAACGTTGGTATCCTACGTACCACTTTGTTATTGGATCGAAAATAGTTCACGAGACCTCGCGGAAAAACACAGGAACATACCGTAGTTTGTTGCGAACGAAGATACCGATAAGTTTTTGGCGGGTATGTTTGCTGTGACACGATCATTCACAAAGAGGAAAAAACAACAGATTTTCTGAATTCTTTTTTTTTCTCGACGCACCAATTCACTAGCAACGATCCATCACGGCGATCTTTCCGCTTTATTCAACGTGTAAGAAACATTCCGTCATCGAAGTCATCGGAAGATTCATTTTCTCAATTCATCTCACAACGGCAAACCATCTCTAGGTTCCACAGACGACGAAACCAAATCCACCAAGAATCCATTTCGGGTAATCCTTCTACATTACAGAAAAATGTCGGTGACTGCAAACAAACCAAACCTTTTCCAGTCCATGGCCCTCGGCGGTTGCTCGGCATGCTTCGCCGTAAACTTCACCCACCGTAAGTCTGCTTCCTGCTGCGACAGATTCAACACACTGGTATCTCCCGTGGCACCCCCTGAAAGTTACCACCATTCGCTGCCAAAGCCTTTTTGGTCATTGCGACTCACACTTTTTGTTTGTTTGTTTGTTTGCTCTGCGAATCATCGATGCTCTCTTTGTCGTACAACAGCGATCGAAACGGTCAAGACCCGCATGCAGGTGTCCGGACTCGGTGTTGGCCAAACGGCATCCTCCTTGTACGCGAACGAGGGGGTAGCTTCGTTCTGGAAGGGACTGGGATTTGCCTGGGGAAGAGAAATTTTCTACACGAGCATCAAGCTTGGAGGTAGGTTTTTTGTGTGTGTGCCTGCCGAAGTGTTGTTTTTGTCGGTTCAGGGAATCAAAAGTTTGGCGTTGGCAGTATTCTGCTCGTTGTGAGGAACAAATAGAAAAAGCCTGCGAATATCATAAGTCTGAAGGGAGAAAAATGCATTCGTTTCGGTGTTCGACGGTTTTTGAGGAATTGATTCATGGATTCGTCGTCTGATTTTCCCCCCTTTCTTGTGCGTGTCGAATTTAATTTGAAACAGCCTACGCTCCTGTGAGAGATTACCTTGGTGCCGGTCCCGATGCTCCCTTCTACATGAAATTTTTGGCCGGAGCCTATTACGGGTGGTGTTGGTAGTGTGATTGGCAACCCCTTTGACGTGTTGAAGGTAAGGAAGGAATGAGTTTTGGTGTGACCTACAATCTAAGATGCGATGGTGTCTTAAATTGTGCGGTTGTATCGAGAAGAAATTGGGTGGAACTATTGAATCTAATATGTTGTTGTCGGCGCGATGGAAATCGTTTGCGAATTTTATATAAATTGGTGTTATTTTCACGACTCGACAAAAAATGATTAGACCCTTGCCCAAACCAACAAAGATGCCAGTGTCCCGTTGTCGACCATGGTCAAGAACATGCACAGAGACCAGGGTGTTGCCGGATTTTACCGTGGTGTCGAAGCCAACGTTTTGAGAGCTTGCGTGTTGAATGCCACCAAAATGGGAGTCTACGATTTGTCCAAGGGTTACGTCACCGAATTCACCGGATGGAAGCGAAAGGACATTCGAACCTCCTTTTGCTCCAGTTTCATTGCCGGATTTTTCATGACCTGCACCGTGTCTCCGTTTGACAGAATCCGTACCAATCTCATGAGTCAACCCACCGACAAGAAGATTTACAACGGATTTGTCGATTGCGCCGTCAAGACCGTCAAGAACGACGGTGTCGGCTCCCTGTGGCGTGGTTTCATCCCAATATGGGCGCGTTTTGCTCCCCAAGCAACCTTGCAGCTCTTGACGCTTGAATACTTGTACACTAGCTTTGGTTTCCGGTCGATTTAAGCTGAAAGAAATCGGATGATAACAAACGTGCTCATGAGAGGCGAAGCGTGCGATTTTTGCCTTTCAATTTGTGTTTGGTTCGTATACGGAATCATAATCATATTCATGATGATGAAAATCTTTGAAAATGATCCCAGGTGTTGTACGTGTAGTCTACGAGCACTATAAATTCATTTGTTTCTTCTATTTTGTCTATTTTTGCATTAGTATGATGTATTAGTCTAGCTTTGTTTCTTCTTGCCGACGTCGATAATATCTTCGCGGATGGCAAGCCAGGTCAACCAGGAAGGAAAAATGAAATACGGGGAATATACTGAATCAAGGAACAAGAAAGCAACAATAAATATGAGAATCCAAAAGCACAACTTTTGTCAACATTACTTCCGCATCATTGTTTGCCCTTTTTTTCATCCTGCTCTATACTTACTCGCAATAGTCGCGCATTTCTGCTGTATCGTCATCTCCTCATTCGTTAGAAAGGTACCAATGATGGGCACCAGCTGTTGTGCTGACATGTGTCCCATAGACAATACAGGCCATTCGGAACCATTCGGGATAGTCCTGCTTGTCGCTTTTCGCCAAGAGTCTTTGGATTGCCACAAAGAAAAAGGGCATCTGAAACAAAATCTCAAAACAAATGAGAGAGGAGAACCACGCATAGTCTATCGATGGCGCATTCTTCATCAACACATCTCCAAAAATGTTGCAATACCAGGCCACCACGTCCGTGAGAAAATTTGGATAGTACGGCCCGAAGAGGCCCTGGGCGTCCACAAACAGAGTGATGGGTACGTGCGACAAAAAGTAGCCGAGAAATGCCATTCGGGTGGCTCCTTCCAAGACTTTCATGGTGACACGACTTCTTTTAGGATTCTTGGAAAGCAGGTTGCAACTGCTGAGCTTGTTGTCTCAAACTTTGCTTCAAAGCCGGTATTGTACAATCCCAATGACAGAATGCGAATCCTCTTGGGAACACTGTCCCAAAACAAATGTCTTGGATGTAGACACAAAAAATCAAAAATCAAATAATGTCAAAGCAGAACCCCCAAACTCCCACGTTTCGAAACACATTTGTTTTGGCATCTGGCACTTTCGTGCCTCGTCATTCGCGAATTTGTGAAATGCATGTCGGCTGGCTTTGGCGGCAGATTCTCTCGAAATAGAATGCTGGTGCGCGTCAGCCCTCGAATGAATAACCGCAGACTGTACGAGAAATTTTCTCTCGCGAATCGTGTTTGGTGGAGTTTGAATAAATTTTGACGCCGGCACGGAGTTCCACGAACGACGAAGAATGTCGTCCTCATTTAATGGAAAAGCAAGAAACAAAACACGAACAGAGGAATTCGCACAATTGGAAGAGAACCCTGCCCCCAAGACAACACCTATGGTGTATTGTCCCAATGACAACGAACCCGATGTGGCGCGGAAGATTCCGTTGGAATACATCGTTGTCTGCCAGGAATAGGAATTCATGTGGAAGTAATAGAATTAAGTGAAAGAACGATATGCAGTGTCTGCCATCCAATAGGGGTATTTTATAGTACTGGTATTATCAACTTGAATGTGTAATCATGACGCAGTTGTCCTTTTTGTAAATAAGTGACAAGAATAGCCATGGAGCAATGTTTCACAGGAATAATTGGACGGATGCTAGTGCCGGGAGATAATCATAGATATCCGGCAGCACGGGTATGGAGGCTTCGGCCCAAGTGTCTGGGCATTTCCCTTCCGATTGTATCGGCGCAGAGGGCATCCGGCGGCGATGAAGCTGTTTTTGTGGACTGTATTCAACAACATTTCGTTGCATAGAATCAGCTAAAGTAGCTTCTCTGGACGCGTCTCGTAGTGTTGGAAGCGTTGTTTTGTCGGCGAAGCGTATTGGTGGCATCTCCCAAAACAAGTCGTTGTTTCGAAAGGCCGGTGTTTCGGCTTGTGCTTGCGCTGCTCAACGCCGAGCGGCTGTTGTTCACATTGGTTCGAAGTGTCACCGTAGGCGGAAGCGATACGTTGTGCGAATCCGAAAGAGAAGTAGTTCCACTGTAATAATCATGATCGTTGTAAATGGAAAACTCTTGCAATTCCGAGCCCATAAAGTCGTCTCGGCCGTCCGATACCGAGCTCGAGCTTGCCGGCAATTCCCACATGTCCTCGCTGGGCGAGGCGTTGATTGGGTGCCATGAAGAGACAGACGACACAGTTGTTGGGCTTTGTCTTGCCGAGAAGATGTTTTCTTGATGCTGTTTTGGTGGTTGAAGGAACATTTTAGGATTTGTGTTTGCAGTGATTTTATTCTTGTTGGCCCGTTGTTTGGATTGAAAGTCTAGCAAGTTTCGGTAACTTTGGTGAAGTGATTGATCGAGTTCGTTGGTAGGACTGAAGTGTTTGGAATGTCAGCGGTTTTGTGAAAGAGGGAGTCGATGACGATCCTTCTTTGGAGTTGTAAAAATTGTGAGATCTGGAAATGACAAAACCCACACGTGATGAAACAAACGGCTAGAGAACGAAGGATCTCCGTCTTGCGAATGGATGGAGTGAACCTCGAATTTCCGCGCAAGTGTTGTCGCTAGGTCCTACACGTAGTGGACGGTGGCACAGGGAGATTGCGTGCAAGATCACTCACTCGTGGGATTCAACCCAACGGTCGATCACTAGTTCGCGCACGATTGAGCCAACGCGTAATTTTTCGTGCTGCGAGCCCGTTCAATCCCACAACGACCAAGATTGACAGAATCGCTAAAACTGTATCGTTCGGTAAGAGATTCTTGGATAGTAAAGAGTGAGCAAACGTTCCCTAAAGAACGTTCGACACGAACCATTTCGCCGGAACTTCTTCGGGTGTCGCTTTGGAGTATCAGCGTCTATGCAAGATTGGCGTTTCCGTTCGGCCCAAGTTTCGAGGAAGCAATCTGTCAACGTCCATCACTCGGGGCTTATCGGCATTGAAGAAGCAATCGGAGGGAACAATCAGTTCTATAGAGCTAGAAGTCTCTATAGAAAATGCTAGCTTCCCTCATCAAAGCGAGCACTGTCCAGACGAAGATTGCTCGCCTCACTCTGAACCATGCGAACAAAAGAAACGCTCTTTCGCGTGCACTTCTCGAAGAATTGCAAACACATCT
Source organism: Pseudo-nitzschia delicatissima (assembly GCA_037355735.1). Lineage (NCBI taxonomy): Eukaryota > Bacillariophyta > Bacillariophyceae > Bacillariales > Bacillariaceae > Pseudo-nitzschia > Pseudo-nitzschia delicatissima. The sequence goes on along the minus strand of CM074778.1, from coordinate 878,726 downwards.
CAAACGGATCGAAACCAATGACGACATTCGTGTCGTCATCATCGACGCTAATGGGCCAGTATTCAGCTCGGGGCACGATCTCAACGAGCTCCAGGCGGGTAAAGAACATGAGAATGCTTCCCTGATGGAATTGTGTTCCTCCGTTATGCAAACGGTCGTGAAACTGAAATATCCCGTCATTGCGCAAGTAGAGGGAATCGCCACCGCCGCCGGCTGCCAGTTGGTAGCCTCGTGTGATTTGGCATATGCGTCCGACAAAGCAAGATTTGCTACTCCCGGTGTCGACATTGGATTGTTTTGTTCAACTCCATCGGTGGCACTCGGTCGGTGTGTGCACAGGAAGCATGCAATGAGCATGTTGCTGACGGGGGACACGATATCGGCAAAGGAAGCGGAAAAAATTGGATTGATCAATGCCGTGATCGATTCTGACGATAGCCTCGACGACGAAGTGCTCAAAATCGCAACCAAGATTGCTTCGAAATCTCCAAAGGCAATCGAAATGGGAAAGGCACTATTTTACAATCAACTCCAAATGCCATTGAATGAAGCCTACCAACTTGCTTCGAAAACAATGGTCGAAAACATGAATCACGTATGAAGCAAAAGAAGGGATTGATGCCTTTCTGACGAAACGAAAGCCGGACTGGTCGACCAAGGATTTATGTCGTTTTCAAGACAATTAAATTATTCACGGTGGTCAAAATAAAAGCATTTTTGCAAAACTAATGCTACACGAAGTATTTCCTGGATAAGAAAAGATTCCGAGTAAAAAATAATATCAGCAATCAGCAATCTATAAAAGCTTCGCTAACGAATTTCATTTACGACGACGTTGCCGAACTCGAAGCTTTTGGATCGACGTAGATTCGATTCAAATGGGTGTCATAAAGCTCCAAACGCTGAAAAAAGTTTGCCACTCTCTTGAATGTGGGAGTCCATCCTCTTCTGCTCTGGGTTGTGCTCGAAGCCGCTGTGCCATCTCCAATAAAAATTTCTTACTGCATCCGAAAGGACCAATGGGAGAGTATTTTTTGTAAAAACTTATTAGTAGCACTGATAACGATGGCTTCTTCTTGCACTTTCCCGTGCATTTTCCGATCGCTTGTCAACGAAGCAAAATCGTAGAAGATATTGCATCTCCTAATTGTAAGCATTAGACGACCGTTATTTTTTATTCATTCCTTGCTGCTTTTGAGTCTCCGTTCGGCAGCCTCCGCCGCTGCCCTTCGCCTCGCGGCTCGTTCGTTATCCGAAAGAGAGGTGCTTCCGGCGGACTTGTTCTGCAAGGCTTCCGCGATATTTCCTTTTAGGGGGTCGTTGGGATTGGCCCGAGACATAGCAGGACCACGCAGCTGGTTTTCGAACTGACTCGCCGTGAATCCTCCGACAATCGCTTTTCCGTCCTTGTTGAAGACGCTGTAGGCGCTTGCAGTGGTCTCGTTCGAAAACTTGTCCCGCAACCCGAATCCGAAGATGGCAACAAATACCAGCATCACAAAGGCAATCACGCCGAGGTCGTGATAGACCAGCAGAGCTGCGAATGCCAAACACGCGGAAAGGCCAATATAGAACACATTCGATTTTTCGTTTGCTGCTCGGACCATGGTGCTTTAGAAAACTTTCGTAGTCGTCTGGCGGGAGTTTTGTTCTATCGTCGGGTGCTTGATTCTCGATGATGATGTTGTGTCAGTTCAGAAAAGATTTTTTGAAGAAATAATTTCAAGTAGCTACCGATCGCGTACGTAGATCCTACGAAGTACTACACTAGTCAATTGTACAACGATTTCAAAGCATCGTATCTCATATCAACGCGCTGGGCGGTATCAGAAAAACCTCACAACTTGAGAAGACAAAAAACTTCAACTATCCTGAGTGCCAGAAGATCAAAGCTATCCTCCTTCAGAATTGGAAAAAGACGAAATAGTGTATAATAAAACTGAATTGGTTATTTTTTAATCACTGCCAACAAATCCGTAGCCCGGTTCAAGTAGTCATTCGCAATCGAATTGTAGATTTATTTTTATTTCATCATGTTTTGTAGGTAGAGTGCTAGAGATCCCGACAGAGTTGAATCCGCCGACTTGACGGTGATGTTGAGGGCGGATTCACCGCTGGGGAGTGGTGTCACCTTTCCGTGAACCAAGATAATCTTGGATCCACCGTCGAACATTCCTCCACAGATACCCTCGTTCGTCAGCGTGATAGCTTCAATGGGGTGCAAACCAACGTTTTCGCATTCCTTCATAAAGGTATCCAGCGACACCACCTTCCGTGAGTTCATCGCAACAGGAGACATGGCGGTGCAGGAACCCCAGTGCTGCCCGAATTGAGGAGTGGTGATCTTGAGGGGCGCCATAGGCGAGCCATTGAATTCAAACTTGGCAGTCGAGGCACCAAAACCCTGCAAGGTAGGTGCTTCAAACTCTCCCAAAAGACCTTCTGCGGCAAACGGATCGACAGGTGAGGGCGGAGGCGGAGGAGCCTCAGGCTGATTCAATGGCTCTTCATCGCTGACAGTCTCCACGATTGGTGGTGGAGGAGGTTCGGTGGGTACAACAACGGGGGCAGCTGCGACGGGCTCGAGTGTCGTGGTTCCAAATATATCATCAACAGCCGCGTCAGGAGCTGGGGCGGGAGTGATAACCGCAGGTCCGCCGAAATCCAACAAGTCGAAATCGGCAGCTGGCGCAGCAGCAACGGGAGGTGCGGCAACGGGTGTAGCTGCAACTGGAGGCGCTGCCACGGGCGGAGCTGCGGGAGGCATAGCCCGGGGCACTGGAGGAGCAGCTCGCGGAGGCGGTGGTGGAGCACCAGGGATCATACCCCCAAACAGAGCAGCTGCCTGGCGTTCCTTTTCGAGTTGTTCTGGTGTCTTTTGGGCAACGACTGGCGCTGCGGGGGTAGAACTTCCGAAGGAGCCGCCATAGGCAGTCGATGAGCTGCCCCATGCACTAGATGCAGGAACAGAATTAAATGACGAAGGGGCAGGTGCTGCGGGTGCAGGAACGACGGGAGTCGGAGCAGCGGGCGCAGGTGGTGGCGCTGCTGGTTTCTTTCCCCATACAGCTGCTCTACCGCGTGTGTTCAAGCTTAAACCATCGCCAACAACATCGACGCTGATGGAAGTCTGCGCTTGAGTTCCCGAAGAACTTCCGGGCGGCAACGCAACTCCAGCGGGGCTCGCAATCGCCCCATGTGGGCCACCACCAACTCCACGGGCCATCATAGCCGATCGATTAATGTTCATTTCTGGTTTGGCGTATGGAGTCATCTTGAAAGCAGTGCCGCCATCGGCACCGGAAGAACCATAGTCGTAATCATCATCGTCGTCATCCTCGGGCTTTTCATAGGGACGGGCACCATTCGCAAGTGCCTGTTGGCAAAAGCCATTCAAGAAGCTGAGATTGATGTCAACTTCCAAGTCTTCGGCCGACGCGTCGACGGGAAGAATTTCTCCAAGATACTGGGGGGCTGTCATCAAAAGGGACTGGAATTCCAAACAACGTTGCTGCAAATCAAGATCCTTGCTTCGGGTGTACTCGTCAATTACAGCAGCTGCTTGGGGAGGGCAGGTTCCAATTTGCGCTACCAACTTGAAAATGGCAGACGTCAGGAATCTTCTGGTGGATGGATGGGTGATGGCCTTGTTCCATAGACACAACTTGGACAAGATTTCATCCAACGACATGACAGCACTCAAATAGGCGTATTCTCCCAAGCACCAGGCCATGGTTTCCAGCAAGATTCGAGGCAACTTTGCTGGTGGTTTTTCTTGCAACAATGTAATGTATAACTCAATGGCTGTTTGTCGCAGCATCATGTCTGCCTCTTCCGATTCGCCCGTGCCCTCCGCAATCAAGCTCATCAGATTTCTGTGCTACCTGTTGATCGACCATGTCTCCGGATACCTCAAAGAGTTGGGTGATGGTGGAGATGTACCATGCATTGCTGGGAGCGTATCGTTCGGCAACGGTGCAGACACGAGTGGTCAATTGCTGCTTCAAAAACAAATCCGTCGTGTCTCTCAAAAAGAGCAGGAGCTTGTCGGTAATGAATTCGACGTTGACTGGATTGGTCATTCGGTACAACAGATCAAGCGTTTTTCGTTGCAAGGTTTCATCGGGATCTTCCAAACAGTCCATAACGGACATTTGGTGTTGGGCAGCGTACTGTGGGTGCGTTTCGACAATCTGCGCCAATCCTGTAACTCCTAGATACTTGAGATTGTTCGATCGCGACTGAATGAATCGTGCAATGGCTTCTCCAGCTGCGTCCAAGAGTTTTGGGTTGGGGTAGATTTTCGTAATACACTTGATGCATTCATAGACGATCGCATATCCAGCGTTGATGCCCACGTCGGCTTGTTTTATTGTTTCGTTGAGAACTTCGTACATGCCGCTGCTTGCCTCGGCATCGGCCTGACCAAGCAAGCTGAGAATGCGAACGACTCGGATTTGCATCCAAGGGGCAGGCACGCGATGGTAATTGAATTCTTCCGGCAATCGACGCTCGGAGATTTGTTTCAAGATGCTGACCAATGACGGGATGAGTGGTTTGATATCCATGGGATTACGTTTGGCCATGTCCTCAATGACGTTCAAACAACTTCCCATGACAGCTGGATCGCGGTCACACAAGACCTTTCGGGCTTTCTCCATGAGTTCTTCGGTAGAAACCACATCCGGCGCCAGTTGGAAAAATCGATGAAGTGCAATGATCGCCTTTTTGCGAACAGTTTCGCTGTCGTGAGAAATGAGCTTGGTCACTTCTCCCGAAAGGGCGGGCACCATATCGGAAGTAATCAGGGCCGTTGCCGCCAACAGACCTCCGCAAATTTCCAGCACGTTTGCGGATTGCATATCGCGTTGCATCTGGTTCACCAACATAAATCGGAATTCGTGGTCCGGGCTCAGACATGCGCTGCAAACGAGATACCCCGTCCGTTTGTGGTACAAAGACGCCGACGCGGCCATTTCCACCGCTTTGATATAACCAAACGAGGCGTCGTGACCCAGCATTTCCACGTACAGCAGGCGCACAAGAAATTCTCGGGACTTTTTCTTGCTTTGAAGTGGATTGCTAGCTCCAGATGGAAGCGGGGTGAGCTTCTTCTTCAGGCACTGAACTTCCTTGGCCATGATGCGATCTTCCTCCTGCTTCGACTTCGACTCGCCGACCGCCTTGAGGAGTTCGAAGAACTCCTTTGAAAGGTTGATCCCTCCTGTCGCCATGGTGCTATTTTATATTTACTCGTCGACTCGTGTGTATAGGGTTGTTCGTTTTGCGATGTTGAGTGGCCGAGACTACCACCAATGTTGTTTTGTTGAGTTGTAATGCAGCATAATGCAAAAATCTATTGTCATTGACGATGACCATTATTTTTGTTAGCACCGCACGCCGTCGAGGTAGAAAAATCATTCGAAAACGAGCGCAGTCACGTAAAAAACTAGCTGTTGACTCTTGTAACGGCACTTTCGTGCTATTTCGGTTGAATTCTCTCAAGATTCAAAAAGGGCTATCGAAGTGCACATCAAAGACTGACTCGGGAATGAATGAATTCTGGGATTGGCGGGATTTGATTAGAATGGTTTTCCGCGCGACTCAAAGGCATCCACGTTTTTATCTTCTCTATCGAATTCTACGCTCTTCGTCACTCTTCCAAAACAAATAATATGGTATTGCGCAGCAAAGAGCGAATGAGCCAATACCGTACGGGCATTATAAATCGTGCGTAACTACAAGAAATTCGTACTGTTCTTACGTTGCCGACCGCAGCTTCTTATTCCGATCTCTCACAATCTACAAAACGCAAACATACAACACAACACAGAAACACAAAGTCAAAATATTTTTCAAACACGCACAAATTATAAGAATGGGAGCATCAGCATCATCCACTACACCAACAGCAGACATGAAGGATTTCATCAACGGAGAAATTAGCGCCAACACGGTTGTTATCTTTAGCAAGTCCTACTGCCCATACTGCACGGCCGCCAAGAATCTTTTCCGCAAGTCCGAATTCAGCGGGATCAACGTGGCTACCCACGAACTCGACAAACGCTCCGACGGGTCGGCCATCCAGCAGACACTTCTCGACTTGACTGGCCAACGGACAGTTCCTTCGGTCTGGGTTGGCGGAAAATTCGTGGGTGGAAATTCCGAGACACAGGGTGCCTACGCGAGTGGCCAACTGCAGAGCATGTTGGGACTCAACTAAACAAAACAAATGCCAGTCGAAATAGGCCATTTCGGGAATTGAAATCAAATTATTGTCACTACAATCGTTTTCAACCCAAAAAACGTGAATGAAATTGTCTGTCGGATTATGCAACTCATCAACGCAATTTGCTTTCGTGTTGGTTAGGGAAATCAATCCTTCTTGTATCGCCCTAAAGTCAATTGACGCCAGGCCGGAAATGATGAGCAGTTTTCAAAATAGCCCTCTTTCATCTTCGTCAATAACCATCATCATCGAATCTGTGCGATTCATAATTTAATAGATAAAGTTTCATTTCAGCAAATACCATTACTTTTTATTGTTACATAAACTAATTTAACTCGCCATCTCGGATAAAGCCTAGTCAAATGGCCTTGGCCATTTTATCGTCTTTGCCTCTTGCTACTAGGTTCCACAACTCGATCCGATAGCGAGTCTTCCTCTTCCGACCCCACAATGACACCCAAACTTTCGATATGCAAGACAGCTTTTTCCCCTCTGTCTTTTTGGATCGGGCAGTATTGAAACGCGTACATAGGTTCCCCTTCTGATAGGTATGCTGCCTCCTGACGGAGGGCTTCCGGTTTGAAGCCTCCCGCATCGATATGCCGACGGAACAGCTGTACCAGACTCCACATGGTGTCGTCGTTTGCCATGTTCTGGATGTTCTTTAAGATATGAGAAATCACCTTGTCCATAGTTGCGAGCTCGTAGGCCCCGTGCCCTAGCAATGTTCGGACACGATCTTCAAATTTACCCCCTTCCGAAGAACTGCCAGTTCCGCCATCCAGCAGGGCGTACACCAATGACAAAAATGATTCGTATCGCCTCTTGCCCGCCGCGGCACCCTTCAAGCCTGGAATAGGCTCCACCAACGTTTGCAACGAAGAATCGTCATTTACTTCAAACGCGAGCCTCCTCGCAATGGCAATTCGACGGCAAAGAATTTGATGCAAGCGGAAGAACAGATAAAGACTCTGGGTTCCGATGATGAGCTTGTCGCTCGAACGTTCCAATTTGGTGTGATCATCAAACATACGATGCGTGGTGTATGCCGATTTTTCGGCGTCCAAAACGGAGCAAAGGACGGCACTCGGTCTTACAGAGGCAGTTCCGAATGACAACTTCACGACATACATATGATCTTCCTCCCGACAGGCGATGATACGTCCTTCTCCGTAAATTGTTGACACGGTTGTACCAGCAGGGAGAGGATGATGGTCTACGTTCAAAGGCGTATCGACACCTTCGTTGTTGAGATTCATCTCCTCTGTTACAATTCTACTAGCATTGATTCCACCGTCTTCATCGCGAGTATCTTCTTCCTCGTTCATACTGTTGTCGTCTTTGCTCACAACTCGCGGCAGACGCAACTTCGCGGTTGTTGATTCTTGGAATGCAACCGCTGGCTCTAGCATCCAATTCAAGTTCAAGTCAAACCATGGCCCAAGGAACTCCGTCCACAAACGATGGCATCTTTCCTTGTCCGTTGGTGAGATCGATCCCCTCTCCAATGCAAATGCTAGAATTCGATAGGCATCCTTTCGAATACAGGCGCTATTCTCGTACATGAGACTCATGTCTGGTGTGAAAAGTCTACGATCGGGTTTTGGAAGCTTCAACAGATCGAGCTTTCTCAAAAACTCGTTGCTCTTCGACATTGTCCTCTCGAAGAACGATCCATGCTCTTCTTTCGCTTTCTCAAGGCGAGCCTGGAGCGCCGATGCACTTTCGTTACCATTATTGGCAGCTCTGTCCTTGATGTCATTGAGGAAGGTTCGGTTGCTGATCGCACGTTTGTCGGTTGCCCTGAAGGTAAGACCACGGTTATCAAGACTCTTATAATAATTTGCCTGTGCCATTTCCCTCCAGTGGCGATTGAGACGATCTCTCGCAGCTCTAAACTCGACATCCTTTTGCCTTAGTCGTCTTACGACAACGGGAATGGCCACGGAAGGATTGGTCTTCAGAAGCTTGAGCATCTGTGGACCAGCATCACCGTAGATGCGAGTAATCGAGTTGCGGTGAATGACACCCAGAATATTTGGGTCAAAGGTGTATCGAAAGCGTTTGCCGCCCAATCCCTTTCGTTCCGTAACAGTCTTTGAGTCACCTTCATCCATGCGACTGTCTTCACAAGAAAGTTGTGCCATTTCTTCGGCAAACGGTTCGAGAAGGGCTAGAGTGCACGTATTACTGTCAATGGTCATGTCAATCTCAAAACGCTCGTCCTCGACGCGGAACAGAGTTTCTTCGTGAGTATTTCTCCTCATGTGACGGAAGGTGTAGCTCTCTTCACTTCCAACTGGAAGAGACACCCAAACATCGTTACAGACCTTTGCTTCTTCATCGCTTCTTTGGCTGCAAGGTGGAGCAGGATAATCCCGTGGCAAGGCACGGTACGACGGTCCACATTTTCGGCATCGACTAAAGTCAATCTCTGATAGAGGCACCGAATACCACGAATCTTCCATCGAAGGGACAGCATTCATGCCTTGCCCCCCGGCAGCTGACAAAATACGCTTGAATTCTTCGAAGAGTTTGTTGTTTCGTTTCCCGAGGAGCGGTTCGACCAAATTGAGCATTTCGCTCTTGGAGAGAATCTCCTGTGCATACATGTCGAGACATTTCATAAACTCTGCCCATGCCTGCCCACCGTCTCGGGTATACGAAGCGAGAGCTTCTTTCGCGGCATCAAAAAACTGACGTTCAACAGCCGAGTTGTAGACAAAAGGTTTCGGGAGCTTGAGGATACGTAATCAAAATTGGAGTTTGCTGCGCATCCTTGTATCTCTTCTGGCCGGGAGTTCCCTGGTCGACAACCATGGCTCTATGTTCCGTCATGTCAATGACCTCCTTCGAAGTGCCTTGCATCGGCATGTTCTTATTGTTTTTCTGGGCAGAGAGACGACTTTCCGATTCGGCAGCGGCACGGTGAAGACGTTCTTTTGCTTGTTCCTGAACGGCATCTGGAAGAAAAAAGGTAAATTCTTTCAAAAGATCCTGGATGGTCTTGAAACAAGTGTGCAACTTGTTCCAAAACTTCCTTGATTCCTCGCTGTTCCTTTTGATACGTGTGAAGAATCTCCAAAAACGAATGGTAGGTGCTCTGATCATTCGCAAACCGGCGTTTGATGGTAGTCACATACGAAATTGCGTGGTCAAATTCCACGGCTTGGTGCTGCATTTGCTGTGGAGGTGGCTGTGGAGGCTGTGGAGGCTGCGGAGGCTGCGGAGGCTGCGGAGGCTGTGGTGGGGGCTGCGGTGGTGCAGCTTGTGGAGCTTGCTGTTTTTTGCCCTTTCCGGCCTTACCCTTGGGTTGCTTGGGAGGCCTTTGGCACGGCTTGCTGGAGGCGTTGCTGCTCGAGGCGATCCGTAGGCAAGCATCATTCCCTGTCTTGGGACAGCCTGTTCCGCGTCGCGCATATGTACATCCCGCATCTGCGCTTGCTGCTGCGCCATCGATATTTGTTGAGCGGGAGGAGGAGGTGGTGCCAATCCCTGGGCTTCTTGCAGACGTTGTTGCTCTGCCACCGCTCTTTTTTGTGCCAATGCGATTGCAGGATCTGCTGGCTTGCTGCTGAATCTGGCCCTTGTCCGTCATGACCATCTGTTGTTGCCGCAAAAGCTCCTGTTCTCGTGCGTATTGCGCGTCCATCTGTTTCAAATCTTCCATGCTGATTTTGTAGCCGTCCGGTAGAAACTTGTTGAATCCCAGAATCAAGTGATTGTTTCCCCGAAATAGTTTGGACACGCGCGCGATAACACCGGGGGTGTCAACCTCTTGGCTCTTAAAGTTTTTCATGATTGCTAGAAATTCGTTATAGACGCGAGGTCGACCCCCAAATTCTCGCTTGACGTCATCGAGGTAAAGCAAAGCATCTTCCACACGTAGTTCCCTCATACCACCCATCATTGGACCACCTGGAGGCGGTCGTGGAGGCTGCGGTGGTGCTGGTTGCGCCGGAGGTGCGGGCGGGCCACCATTCAAAGGTGCAGCTCCCATCATGGGGGGTGCTGCGGGGACACCAAATTTGGGAGGGCTGGGGCCAGCAGGAGCAGCAATGCCAGGAGGAGTTGGGTTTTCTTTTGTGATTGCCATTGCGTTCGGAGGTGACTTTGGTTTAACAGGCACCGTAAAATTGTTGGCGCGTATCAGGTGGGGTTGTGCTGGCTTGGTGCCCGGGGATAGCTTTACCGCTGCCCCCGTTGGAGAAATATTGTTCTGCGAGGGCAAAATGCCTCCCGGTGGGGGCACTCCGACGACTCTGCCAGTAATGCCTCCAAGTTGTAGGGCTGGCTTGGCTGCTGGCATCGTTTCAATGCCGTTGGTGCTCGGTTCCGCCGGTTTAGAGGGAATCACCGGAATAATCGGTTGCACTGCTACTGCTGGCTGTGCAGATTCCGCCGGTTTTTCTGGGCTCGCACTCATAGGGAGGAGCTGCAGGAATCCCTACCGGAAGAGCCGGAGGTGCAGGTGGCGCTGCAACAGTAGTCTTTTCAGCTATGTTGGTAGTTGCGAGAGAAGCAGAAGATCTTCCGCCCAGAAACTGGGCAGCGGCACTGCCAGGCGAGGCTGACGGAACTTTCTCTTCTTCCTCGACCGCGGGAGCTTCCTTGGTTTCCGTTTCCAATGGATTATCGGTAGAGATTTCTGCAACTGCTTCCACCTTGGTTTCCGGGACGACGGGTTCACTGGGGGGAGCTGCCGTCTCCACTGCGGGTTCTTTCGGCGCTTGAGAGACGCTCGATTCAAAAGTGTGTCCTGCGTCGCCATTTTTTCCCTGGCGAAGCAACAACCTCTTCGGCAGGTTTTTCTTCGGTGGTATCCATCATCGGTTCGGACGAAGCGGGTTTTTTCGGGTTCCTCCACCGGCGCTTGGAATACCGCGGTTGCCTCAATCTTGGCCTCAATCGTGGCATCGGCACCATTCGTCGGAGGTTTCGATTCCGGGGCAGCATCCGACATGACAACATCGTTGTCGATTCCATTTGAGGGCGCATCGGAAGAAATCACTGGAGCAGCCGGCAAACGAAGTTCCCTCAACAACTTCCCCGGCTTCCGGAGAGCTTCCTCCGTCTTGAACCTCATGAAGATTACCACCTTCCGATGGAAGATTTTTGTTGGAGAGAGACGGAGGCAACATTCTCGACTATCTTGGGCCGTTGGAAGTTACAGTCAATGTCTGTCAATCAAATATTCGGTGATACAATTTGTGTTGTTGTCAAGTAAGAAAGAAAGCAATGTTGTCCGTGGAGCGTGGAGGTACAAAAGAAGGCATGAGAATGGGTTGTGTCAATAATATATGTTGGACATCATCCAAACCAAAACGATGATTGAAAGCACTTCTATCATGTCGTAGCCGCGAAACGTTCCATTCAAGTCAACACAGAAACACACACACACACACACACACACACATACACAAGACCAAGACACAAATAATACTTCCAAAACAATTTGTTGAAGTCAGTCTCACGAACGGATGAGCGGCAGGACGGAGAAGCACCGCGCCGATGCGCAAATGAAAAATTTGGTCGAATGACACACGCCGGGTCGAAATGACACGTCGGGAGGAGACTTTGAGTGAATTCCATTGGTCGGTTCAGTCACGAGTGAAGATTCGCGACTGGATGAGTCCGGCGATCATAGCAATCAGCGCGTTGAACAATGAGGGGGGTAGTAAAGTACACTAAACAGAATGCTCTCGTTGTTGGCCCAGCTTCGACGCCTGCGTTCAAGCCCGTTGCTGGTCGAAGTGTGTCCAGGGCCGACCAAGCCTAGAACCAATTGCCATGGGGGCCGAATAAGACCTCTATGGAACACATTGTGAAAAGGAGAGGGAGATCGGGGCCGATCGGATCTCGAAACGACGCAATGGATAGCGGTGTCTGCGACCGACGACATGGATGAAAGCGCCAAGATAGAAGCACTCGGATCGCTCTGGGGGTCCTTACCTTTCCGTATCTCTGGATAGAAGTCACCTATTGACTTGTTGATGAGTCCGTAGCTTGTTGTAAGAAGTTTTGTTCTCGTTCGCTTCAGAGAAGTCTTCGAATACGACGATGGGCATGCAATACCGATACGCCGCTTTTGAATGAACAATATGGCGGCGCGAGGATAGGCACAACAAGAACCTTTTTCGATGTGTGTGTGCGCTTTCGTAATAGTTTTTCGTGTCTCGCTGATGATTGTCTGTCCCAGCATCCCCGTTTTTCATTGGATTCGGGGGAGGAAGAAAGCAAGAGGAGAGCGTTTAAAATATGTCTGTCTGTCTTTCTTCCCCTGTTTGCGGTTTGTTCTCGCTTGGGTTCCCCTCTTGGGTACAAAAAGTTGTACGCGCGCAGCAGGAACAGCAGAGAAACAACATATAAATAGCGCGAATGTTGCGAGTGCGTTGAAGGGTTCGCGAGAATTTCGAAAGAGAACAAAAAACGGATGGCTGTCTGGCATCTATGAGTGTATAATCATAGGATAGGCTAGTAGGGTATGGCAAGGGCGTGACTCCCAGCTGCATCCACAAAAGCAAAGACTCCTTCTCAACACCTCTCTTTTCCCCCGAAAAAGACCAGCCACAATGATAGGTTTTGTTTGCCAGTCGACATTTAAGAACATCAACCAAAACACAATCAACGAAATCGCGATCCCACCGTATCGTACGAAAATCATTTGCTTTGTTGTCTGCATTAATAAAAGAATAACAACGTTTCCAAGATGATGATCACACCGGCAGAAGAAGAAAACAACGTAGAAGTTCGGAGGGAAGACCAAAACAACATTAACAAATTCGCTCGTCTCAACGCAAGACTCCATGAACTTCGCGGCGAACGAAAAGTCATCAAGGTAAGACGAGGAGGCTTCGTTTGTAAATGGGACAACACATAATCGTGGAGAAATTGTTTTTTTGCCGCGTGGCAAACACACTCCACAATTGTGGGGTTTCTCTTTTGGGTTTTGCAATCACGTCCGATTCGATTCGCTCACTCCTTTCCCTTTGTTGTTCCCGTATTATATTCAAATATTCCCATATCACGATTCACTAAACTTTGATATGACACAACAGCAATCACTGGAACGACTCGACGATGCCTCGACGGAATTGATGATGTCGTCCGACGGGGACAACGTGATGCTCTTGATTGGAGAATCCTTCTTTGATACGTCCGAAGAGGAAGCGACGGAATTTTGCGAGGCGGAAGTAGAACGCATGACGGAAGTCTTGGAGAAACTCGACGAGGAAGAATCGACGATACTGGAGGAGCAGGCTACCTTGAAAAAGGCTCTATACGGGCGATTCGGGAAATCGATTCAGTTGGAGGAGAAAGTATAAACAGAAAGAATCGGGTAACGAGACATGAGACGTGCGGTTGGCCTCGTAGCACACAAAAATATACTAGTATTTCAAAAGAGGATGCACATCCATGTCTTGCAAACATAAACATCTTTACTCAGAATGGATACACTGTAGTAGAAATCTTACTTCGCAGTAATGAAAGTGTCTCTGTCGTGTCGATTCTGAAGTAGTTGTGTTCAATGATAGATCATAGTGTAATGGACATCCCTCTTCACATCATTCTAAAGTTGCATTTCACGAAGTCAAAAAGAGATTATGCAGTCGTTGTCACATATAACGCAATTTATTTTTCCATGACGGATGATGAAATTTCACGTTTAATCTAAAATATACTAAATTGTTCTTTGACATTTGCTTTAACGTCGCATACAATTGGAAAGTGACCCCGGAACAAAGTCATCAAAATATTCTACATAGACCACCACATCATGCTGGCCGAGATCACGATAAGGGACAAGAAAGCACACTGTGATCCACTCGCACCTGCAGTCTTGATATCGGAATCGGACACTCTTGGTCTCATGAGATTGTAGTCGTCATTACCGATTGCAAGCGAATCGCCATCTGGACCAATGCCAATCAACTTTTTCTTGCCCACACCAATCGAATCGATGACAGGGTTTTGAAGGCCACCTTCTTCTTCCAAGGCTTTTTCCACACCGTCAAGACCCCAGAATGTAAAATAAAGCAGCATGCTGTGATCGAAGGAATCGTGGAAATTTGCTTGCGTTGTGCTGCTGGCAGGAACCGATTGTCTCGGCATCTTGTCTTGTCCAAGCGAATGATGAACGTAGACACGCCCGTTCACCACGAGCTGCACCGAGACAATCTCATCCCATATGCCTCCGAATATATTCTGTTCCGAAATAACTTCCAAGGATTGTCCTTCGGTTCCGATGAGCGGAATCAATTCCAATGTGATGTTGTTGATGGACTTGACGTGAGCCGGATACCAGGCTGCGTTGCTTCTCATGTCGAGAACTCCTTCGAACAAATCCTTGAAGTAGATTTGTAATTTTTCCCTATTCGAGAGATGCGTATATTTATTGACCGTCATGTTGAATATAATCGGTTGCAATATCTCCGCATCGACAAACTTGGTTGTATCGAAATCGATGCGTGACGACGACAGGTCGATTTCGGTGTTCGGAGATTCGATTTCTGAATCCAAAGTTATACTAGACTCCGTTGTAAGTGGTGCAGTTGGAGTATCGGTTGGATCATTAGTAGGTTTGGCTGTTGGATCATTAGTAGGTTTGGCTGTTGGATCCATCATCGGTGGTTCAGTCGCCGTCCATACTGGATTTAATAGTGGGTTTAATGTCGGTGGATTCGTAGGATTTATTGGTGGGTTCGTAGGTGGATTCGTAGGTGGATTCGTCGGTGCATTCGTTGGTGCATTTGTAGGTGGATTTGTCGGTGGGTTGGTTGGTGGATTCGTGGGTGGATTTGTAGGTGGATTTGTAGGTGGATTTGTCGGTGGGTTGGTTGGTGGATTCGTGGGTGGATTCGTAAGACCTGCCTGGTTAATGATCAGAGTCATTATCGGTGGGTATGTTGGAGACTGTATCGGAGATCTTGTAGGAGAAGTTGTTGGACGGTACGTCGGAGGATTCGTTGGAGGATACGTCGGAGGTGTGGTCGGACGATAGGTTGGAAGATTCGTCGGAGGATTCGTCGGAGGAGGATATGTTGGAGGGTTTGTCGGAGGTCTGGTTAGTTGAATGCTCGGAGGAAGTTGAGTCCGACGTTTGGTGGGGCTGAGGGTTGGGCTTGAAGGAGAAGCCGACGGAAAATCTGTCTTCTTGTTTTTGTCATTCTTGTCTTTGTTATTCTTATCTTTGTTCTTATCCTTGTTGTCTTTTGGAGGGTCTGTTGGAGAGTTTGACGGAGCACTTGACGGAGAAGATGTTTCCTTTTTTTTGTTGTTGGGGTCCCTGAATTCTTGGTTCAGCAGTCTTCCATGACGAATCGCAACATCTTTGCCTTCGCCTCGTAAAGCTTGTATGTTTCCGTTTTTGTCCGACGCTGCCCTTTCGTTCTGAGCTGGTAACTCGAAAAGTTGTATCTCCTCAGTGGATCCTCTCGGAATATGATGTTGCTTCGCGTCAACGAAGATACCTTGCTTTTGCTGCAAAGCAACCAATAGTAGTTGCAGAAGTGTCAGGACTACTTTCATCTTGGTGTGATTGGGCAGCATATACGAAAGTTCGATGATGTTTTCCTAGAAATGCACGGGTCAATCAACAAGGAATGTGACATCGATTTTCTCTGAGAAAAGAAGAAATGTAGTGTCTTGTTCCATTCCCCGCACTCCTTGAGGGAAGGTTCTGATCCATCATAACACCATCATCGAACATTCATTACACTATATAGCATCGTATCAAATTAGGCACGTGCATTGTTTTAAGAACTCGTGCCGGAATCGAAATTCTCTGCCTTAGACGCCGATTTTGTTGGTTCCACATACATACGCTTTTGGATCCAAGCATTAATAAATTCCTCTTCCGAGATCAAGGTTCCCCAAAAACTTAAAAAACTGTTTTTGGGAATCCTAGTTGCGAGCACGGACCTTCCCCGTATGGTTCTAATTTTGCGAATCGGTCCCAATGCCACGTAGTTTCGTACGGAAAGTTTATCCGGCCACTTTGGTTGCATCTGACTGTTGAGAAAAACTGGCCGGTACCCGCTACGACTAAGCCACCAATAAGCACACAACAAGCACATGACCTTTTTCATAAAGAGCACGTGGGCTGTCACCGTTGGCAGCATCCTCGACATATTCTTGTCGTTTGTTCTAGAGCCTTAACCTTACGTACCTATCAGAAATAATAGAAAAGAGTTCCGGAAGCAATCAAATTATCGTCCCTCCACAAACTCTGTCTCTCGTCTTGTCATCGACTTATGTAGGCTACGTTAACTAACTACAATACAATACATACTGTATGACGAAAAAATACGTCACAAAAATGCTACCCTTTTCTATGAAATGCCATTCGTGAACTGCTGTACAATAAGCATGACGATTGAGAATATGATGTAGGTTTACTTAGGAGGAAAGTTGAAACCATTCCGTTACTGTTAAACTAATATGCTTATAGCCGAGATCAAGAGGAAGGTCAAAACCCCATACTTTGCGGACGCTCTTGCACTCGATGACCTCCTGCTCCCGACTTGTGATATTGCTGTGGCCGGTGAACGCTTCGGCTTGTTGGAGCTGTGATCCCCGTTGTATGCAAAGTTGGCGTCTTTGTCGACGCCAAACGCTATCACCTGCTTTTCTCCCAGCGTTACGGAATCAATGACAGGTTTTCGGAGACCCCCATCTTTTTCCAAAACCTTTTCTAAATCATCGATACCCCAGAATGTGTAGTATAGCAACATGCTGTGATCGAAGGAATTATAAAAGGTGGACGTGGAGTTGCTGTCTTCGATTGCGATGGTCCTCGGTTGTGGGTCATCTTTCTTTCGCGTCGCGGCAGCAGTCATCTGCGCATCTTCGTCTTTCGCATGCACAAAGACGACTCCATTGACGGTGAGTCGGACCGGAATGGTGTGTTTGTCACCACTGTTTTGTTTGCGAGCTCCTTCCAGAACAACGGCACTCGGGAGAGCGTCAGCGTTGTCCGTCACCAAATCGATCGAAAGATTGTCTACCGATTTCGAATGAGTAGGGTACCAGTCTGCGTTGCTTTTCATATTCAATACGTCGTCAATGAAATTTTTGATGAAGGATTGGAGTGCAGCAGTGCCTGTGGCAGTGCCTACTTTTTTGACATTCATGTTGAACGTGATGGGTTGCAATTTCGCCGCGGCAATAAATTTGCTTCCATCCACCACATCAAATGAATCGACATTGGATTCAGTTGGCATCAAATTTGTTTGTTCGAGTGACCATATCGAGAAAGATGATGCTGTAACCGATAATTCGGTGCCATCGTGACCCGAGTCCGTCTCGTCGTCTTTGATATCCTCTTCACTGGATTCTTCATCCTTTTCCTTGTCGTTTTTGTCTTTATTCTTATTGTCCTTGTTGTCATTGTCGTTCTTGTCGTTCTTATTGTTTTTCTCATTCTCGTCTTCCTCTTTCAACTCGCGCCGAGGTAGGCCACTCGTAATTTGATTTGAAACCCTTAAACTCTTTTGATTCTGTGCTCTGACAAATAGAACCGAGCTTTGCGTGATGTAAAGCGTTGCATTCAAGAGCAAAAGGAGGGCTGCACAGCCCATCGGAGGCTTGAATAATCTTGTCATTGTGCCGCTTTGTGAGAGAGAGAAGGTAGGAAGAAAACGCTAGATGGCTTATGTTTTCGAGAATAGTCGAATGGCTTAATTTACTTTGCTCTGAGATTGGATATTGCTCCAGATAAGGATGAGAACCAATTGAGGACGACCACTCCAAGAAAAGATTCACCCTTTTTCAGATTTTTCGTGATCTCAGTGATAAAGGAGAAGGTGGAACAGTGTAAATCCCGCTTTTGTAATTAGTAGAAATCGGATTTTCTTCATCGTAGTAATTCGTACGGAACGGATGTGATTCGAATTTTTTTTGTACGAACGGCGTTGCCGGCAAGGATCATTATGAGAAAAAATGCGGTTGCAAACGTGGATGAGCTTTTATAGCGCCCGATTTCCACGGATTTTGGGCTTTGGGGTCTTACCATAGGAACTAAAGTTGTACCCAAACCTAAAAAAGAATCTTCTTCCTACGGACAGTCGAATCAGCGCATGTTGACAGCTGGATGACTTTTTTTATGAAAGCAAAGAATCTCACAGGCACTTTCGACAAGATTATTTTCAACGACCAGAATCTCACATTTTTAATTATTCATCTCTGTCAACTTTTCTCGTCAACTTCACCAAAATGGCATCCAAAAGCCCTCTGGCGCCACAGGCGTTGACAATGGATCGTCTCGAAGAGAGAGACGAGCTCATTATCGCACAATCCACCTCTCAGTGTTGCCGTATTTATTGCCTCCAGCCGAGTATTAATTGGGTGGTGAGTTGTTGCATTTTCAATGAATTCGTGAATCGTGTTTGAGCACTACGATTTTGGCCTATCCTCACCTATGTTTTTCTTTTCTTCTCCGCTCCATGATTCAGATTGCCGAAGGAAACAACTTTGTGCCCGGTTCTAATCCCTTCGGTCTCGATGCTGTGGGGTGGATTCACGAAGAAAGCAGCCTGTTCGGTCGTTGCTGTAGTCAGTGCGCAGCTGGTTTTCGTGAGATCAAATACGTTCAGCACCACGGACCTCCTCCAGCGTCGTTGATGAAAGAAAACGAAGACTGGTGTTGGTGTCAGACAGAAAAAACACCAAAGAATCTAACGGAGGAAGAACTCAACTTGAACGTTGTCGCAACCCACGAGAAGAAGCAAACATGCGGAGTCTTTTGCTGCTGGGTGCCCTGCGTCTGCGACTGTTTTGGCCTCCCATATCTGGAAACCAAAGACGCGACGGGCAAGGTCTTGGGAAAAACTCAATACGTCTGTGATATGTGCTGCTTTGTTCCCAAGTTCGACATCTCCGATGCTTCTGGAAAGAAGTTGTATCGTTTGCGCCCCGATACTTGTGTTGGTGGATTGTGTATCATGTGTCGCTGCGATGGGGACAACGGAAAGTGCTGCCGCGTTCCTTTTATCCTCCGGGATCCCGACACCCTGGAGCCAGTCCTCAGTGGTGCAGCTCTGAATGGGAAACCCCTCAGCTCAATGGTCGACACGCTCTGGTCTGGGTGGAAAAACGAATGCTGCAGCCAAAAGAATGCCTACCATGTTACGTTCCCAAAAGATATTTCTGCAGAGGAAAAGGCGATTCTGATGGGATCTACTATTCTCGTGGATGTGAGCATATTCGAAGTGAATCAAGATGACAATAGCTAAATTGTTGAAATATTGTGGCGTTTACAAAAGATAATGACTCGCAAAGGAATTAAAATCCATACACGGGTTTATATATGTTCATTTGTTTTTCTCTGCAATTGCAATGACGTGGTGTGAGATGCTTACAATTGGTAAAAGAGATACTTCGATTCATAACTTTACAATTAATATACGTAGTCATGACTGAAAGGTAGCCCTTCATTCATTTTAAATTCAAGCGCGATGTGCAACTGAAACAGCATTCACCATATGTACATCGACCTATGGTATAGAAAATGCTCAAGCTGAAATCATTCCGCGTTGCAATTCATTGATTATTTGCTCGTGGGATAGAGTGATCTTGGCCTTTTCTAGCAATTCGTGGATGCTCTTGGACTTTTGACACGCCTCAATCACGCCCACCAAACGATTTGCGCACTCTTCAATTTTTTCATCGTCGTGATTAGGTGCAAAATCAGAAGACAATTGATCCATTATTGCATAATAAATAATCATCGGGCGCAAGGCACTTCCAAAATCATCAATGTTCGCTCGAGCGCTATTGATCTTTGGACTCATGCTTTTCCGAGCTGGGGGTTGTTGTGATGTTCTTGATACGGAAGGGGGTGACTCTTGGCTGCCACTCACATCCTCATTTTCAGTGTCCCATTCTGCAAACGATCGCGACCGGCTTCTCTTCCTTCCAACGTTTCTCGTCGATATGCATCCGCTGTTATTAATGGCCAACGCGTGGCGGCAGCCAGCACAATTCAACATGCCTCGCAGAAATAGCTCTTTTCCAATCACCCAACGACGCTTTGGATTAGGACAATTTTCGGCATCCTCGGCGACAGAACCATAGTCTTCCTTAGTATTGTGGAATAAAATGCAAGTCAGAGCGGCCATTAGACAAGAATCTGCAATTCCTCGAACGAGGGAAGATTTCCCCGAGGAGTCATAATCTTCTGCTGATATAATCTCACAAGCCGCCAAAAATCCACCGCTTAGATTGCGGGCATGCTGAGCCGTAGCAGGAGCGTCGACTTGAGCTTCGTTCTCGAACATTTTTGCCATTGAAAGCTGATGGTAGATCAGTTGAGAGTTCGATCCAAGGCTCCCTCCTCCACAATCTGCGTCCAATGTTTCACCGTATGCAACCCGCAATAGCATCAGCCGGACGTCGTGAAGTACCGTCCATAGGTTCGATTTGGGTCTAACTCCTATCAAAGTTTGCCACGGCTGTTTGATGTTCAGCGAGCGCCTGCTCGATAGAAAATAACGACACGGATGAGCTTCTTGAGGAGACCAGAGGAAATATGATGTTGCAATTCACTCCTAAATTTCGCAACGCTGCACCTTCCCACTCGCTCTTGGGAGCCTTCGGATGATTTTTGTCAGCAAGACGAGCTTTTGAGTGGCAACTCATATGAATGGCATTGCCTGCAGTAACCGTCGTAGTGTAGTAATTCGATCGATTTCTATTCGATGAACTGCTTGAACCACCTGATGATGTCGCCGAATCCTTCAGTTCATCACTCGCCATCTTTCCACTCTGGTACCATTCTGTTGTGGTTAGAGAGTCTTCTAAGGAAGGAGGTAATTTCGTTGGTAAATTTGCCAACATGCTTCTCCCATCCAAATTCGAACTATCACCATGTGGAATGGCAACCTTTTTGACGTATGCGTAGAGGCCCATCATTTCGGACGATTTGTATTTTCTCCCTTCTTGACAAACTGCGCATGTCAGGCCAGTTTCGTCTTCCATGTTCTCGAGCTCTTTCATCCAGTCAGGTTTTGCAGAAGTGGTTTCCGAATCGTTCTTTTTCTTTTCCGGAGATAAGAGGTCTAGAACTGGTGCCCAGAATGGGGCAGCGGAGGCCTTATCGTCGCCAGTAGAATTGTTCCCATCTGCAGTTGCTCCTGTAAATGCGACGAATTTGTTTACGCTCACGAGAGTCTTCTTTCTACGGTCCATCGCAATTTCCTTCTTTCGGTTTCTTGTCTTTTTTCTTAATGCTTTAATGCTCTTGACCACATCGGACGAAGCATCCCCAAACTCGGCAACGTCATCTAGCAAAGTTTCGGCTTGTAAACTAAAGCTCTTCATCGTGATATCAGCAGAAGCATTATCCGAGGTTGATTCCAACCAGTGGCAAAATTGTAGAAATGAAACGTCACCTTCGTCAAATGTTCCAAGGAATGCTTGAGTCGACGGATGCTCTTTGCTTAGACCGATAAGAATCTCGAAGGAAGTTTTGAGTCCGGCACGTTTGGAGAACTTCTTCCATTTCTTTTCCAATGTCGTCTGCTTTTCTTTGCTCAATTCCGCTTCTTTCGACCATAGAGAAGTCGACCATGATGGTGGCTCCTTAGGACAGTCTCGCAGAATGTGTTTCAAAATCCTTTCAACGAATCCACACTCAAGCAGTTCCGTTCTAAGCGAATTGCAGACTTCATTGGCTGGTAAGCTGATAGACGCATGAATAAAAGTGTCCATAAGGATCGATTTTTGTTCGAAGCTCTTCCTTCTATCGCTGTTGTCATCTACTTCGTATTCGCCAAGTTGATCAGAATCGACATGGACCATAAATTCCGATGCTAATTCCTTCGACAACTTAGGCTTTCCGTAGGTGAGGTAAGGAACTAGCTTCGAAATGACATTCCTCAATGTTCGACTTAAGGAAGATGTCTTGATGGCCTGTATCAAAAGTCTTAACGTCGATGCATCTTCGTCAGATTCATTTTCCTCCGCAGTGTCTGAGGATGTATCGCCATTGGACAACAAAATATCTGATGCCATAACTTCGATTAGTTCTTGTAATGCTGTCGCCGTTGAATTGCTTTCCGAAGACTTGTCACTTTCGTCGTCTTCAAGAGCATTGAGTACGTCCAATAAGTAGCCGAAGCAATGTTGTTGGTGCACGAGCTTGTAGAAGTAGCTTTCTGTTGCTAGTAAGTTTCGCACAGCAAACGAGGAGGCTCAATCCGGGGTAAAAAGATTGTTTGAAAATATTCCGTGCTTGATTTTCAGATCCCCCAACCCCGTCGCGTCGAATCTTTTGCAATGTATGCAAAATATTAGATTGAACTGATCGTAGAAGGCAAAACACTCCGCGTCTAGCCATCACCGTTCGAGTGATACCATATTCCTTCTCCATCAATAACTCTCTTTCTTCTTCCGAAGACGATTCCAACGGCGCTTCAGGATCTGTCAAACTCGACACAGTGTCTTCTGTGGCCTCTCCATCGACACCAGTTAAACGATAAGTCATGACCATAGGTGGTAACTCTTCCGCAGGTGTATCTGCTGTGATAGAGAGAGGACCGCTTCCAGATGATCCCATAGATCGTTCCAAACTGGAATATAACATCAGCGATAAACCAGAGCTCGAAGATAGAAACGATCTGCTTCCCCCACGGCCTCCGCCGCCAAGAAGAGAGGAGAGAGAAGACGACGCTCCACCTGAGTGCTGCATAAGGTGTTCTTTCCAAACTGTTTGGAGTACAACTCGTAGTTTCAGGTCAACGTCTAAAATCTTGTTTGCCACAAGCACTTCCAACATCTCGGCACTGTCACCCATTTGTAGGTCATTAGCGACATGCTGTCGTAGATCTCGTACAGTGGGTTCTTCCTGGTCATTACCAGAACTAGGAGGCTTGAGTGTACTGAAGGAGATGACGTCCTTCGAATGATTCCGTAAATACTCCTCTTGCGTCGGTGCACGTCGTAGGAATATTTTCCCATCCAGAGGTTTCTTCTCGGGTTTCACAATGTTCATAATCGAAGCCATAAGCGCTTCTTCAGCCGCAATACTTAGAGGACTCTTCTCCTTGTGAAGCTGTTGTTGCGGTGATTTTACTTTCGAAACAGGGGGATGTTGTAGTGAAAGGACTTCCATCGCAGCTTTTATATACAATTGCGACCGATCCTTCATAGCTTGCCCACTTAACGCCTTTGGATAAGCATTGAAAGTGGAAGAATGCCCAGTCGACGATGTGCGTTTCGTTGATCTATTAGTGATGTTTCTCTGAAGCTCTAACAACCCCTGTTCAATTTGCGGGAGTTCATCTTCATGGATCATAATTTCGTCTTCGTCATTATCATGATCATCGTCATCTTCCATTTCAATCATACTGTTACAATCTTCGCAATCTTCTCCTTCATCGGAATCAATTTCTTCATCATCCTCTGAGTTGATATCATTGTCTTCTGATAGATGACCATTGTTATTGCTGACATCATCATTCTCATCGTCGTTGTCCTTTTCATCGTTCGACACGTTTACCTTGTCAAGAGCCTCTTCGCCAGTACCTGTGACAGCCTCGTTATCTTCAACTGCCTCGTCATTTTCATCGTCTTCATCGTCTTCGTCATGCTCTTCTTCATCAGTTGAAGGATCCATCAAAGCATCTCCATCTTCGTCAATATCATTTTCGTCATGAAAGTCAACTACAATGTCTTGATTCGCAGCGTCTATATCGTCATCGGAGTTGTTGGATGCGTACAAGGAGCGAAATAGCCTTGCAACCGAGGCTCCCATCGATCTTTCCTCACCACCACGCGGAGATCCCAGCATTATCGGTGATCCCGCAGAATCGTCACCGGGGGAAGATGCGATAGCGGTTCTGTTTGCTCCAGTTTTGGAAACGGTGTTGTTGCTGAGATGACTATCGGTTGACGTTGTCGATAGAGATCTCTTTTTTGGCGAATTCTTTTCGTTCTTGGTCGTGCTTGTTGAGTCGTTCGATTTTCCAAGAAGAGAAGCCAATCGTCGATCGCTTTTGTCCTCGCATACACTATTTGAACCTGAACGACGAGGAAGAATCTTTGGTAGCAACGAAGGATCAATCAATTGTTTCATCATGGTCACATATTTTTCTTCGACCATTCTATTGTATCGATGAGATCCAGTCCAGAGGTGATAAGTTCCCATTAAACAAGCCAGGGGCGAAATCTGGTGAAGACCGTTGTCATTGCTGTTTTTTCCCAAGTTCTTGTTTTCTGTCCATAGCAACTTATGGACCTGATAAACTGCGTCGTCGCTTCCCGTCAAAACAAGCGAATGGATGATATCTACGAACGAGAGACAAACGCGTGTTGTCCCAGCTCTAGCATGTTTTTCTTGTTGAAACAATGATGAGATCTGCCATAAGGAGCTGCATAACCAAGTTAGACCAATGTCGGGACGAACGCAGTAGGCTACGCGTTCGGAACCGGACAATACACGAACCAGAAGGAACTTGAGAAGAGCCAACCATCCAACCATGCACGTTGCATCGACATCACGGAAAGCATTCCCTTTTTTGATTAGAAAGACCAAAATCTCGATTAGGTTTCGAATAGAAGTATCATCCATAGGACAGCCAAGAGCCAGAATTTTCAAGGCAACGCGTCGTTCTCGAACGGACGGCGACGAAAGCGACCGAAACAACCAGTGAATATCTCCGCTATCTCGGTGAGGCGATTCCTTTTCTTGAGCAAGTTTTTCCTCTATTTCGTTTCGCAACTCCTTTTCCACAGGGCTTTTGCTCCTTCCTTTACGGCGTCGTTTTGAGACAGGTTGGCCTGTTTTTGTATCTGAGCTCTTCTTGTTTTTTCCAACTCGTGTGAGTCGTGTCTTGCGATCCTTAATCATTAACTCGATATTGCGGACAATAAGCCGGCCAGCCTTCCACCTGCCAAAGGCATCTTTAACGATACTATCAGCAACTCCTGGACGACGAACCAATCCTTCCAGCAAAGGCAGGGCGAGGGGTCCTTCGGTGCCTGTAGTGCCGACACGGTTTAGCATCAGTGACTGAATCGGTGACAAAGATGAAGGCGCTGTCGTGTTCAAAAGAGTCGCGGTATCAGAGCTTCCGCCGGAACCTTTTGCAGCTTTTGTTGCTGTTATTCTGCGTTTAGTCGGCATTGTAGCACGGTCGATTGACTTCTTTACTTCTGAGCTTGTCGAGTTTGAAGCATATCCTTCTCGCTCTCACTCTGTGATTGCAATGAACCCAACAAAACTATGAAAATTTTAAACATTGATGATTATTATTATTTTGTTGAGAGAGGAGAACATCGAGAGACTTCGATTCCTACGTGTGCTCAATTTGTGTCAAAGAAATCGTAAGAGAAGGTCGCGTTGATGGTCGTTGTGACATTCAATTCTTAGCGCGCGCCGTTCGTACTCCGTTGCGATTCTTTTGAGTTTAGCCTTAAATAAATGAAAATTTGCGCGAAATAATTATGGTTGATCCGTGCCCAATTGCATTTTACGAGTATTCTCTAATGCCAGAAAGCAGCTTTGAGCTTTGGCAGATTACTAATACTGTGTGGCTACAATGAAGCACTTTGAAAAGCCAAAATTGATCAGAATGTTTGGTAATGGGTTACTTATGGTTTAATTACGAGGCAGCTCCATCCACGATTCGCGTGAAGCTATCTGCTGTGAGTGAGGCGCCACCCACGAGAGCACCATCGACGTCCGGCATCGAAATAAGATCGGAAATCGAATCGGGTGTTACGGAACCACCATATTGGATTTGGATTTTGTCCGCAATATCGGATCCATACATCTCCCCCAAGGTGCTGCGAACAACGGCATGCGCAATCTGGGCTTGCTCCGGTGTAGCAACCTTTCCAGTTCCGATGGCCCAGACGGGTTCGTAGGCAATTACCAAACGAGTGCCAGCCACTATAGAAATGGACTCGACAATGTCGTCTCTGGATACTCCGTGTAAGGCGTTTTGGATTTGGAAGCTCACAACACTCGACAACAAGTCGTTTTCGTATTCCTCCAACGTTTCACCAACGCACAAAATCACTTTGAGACCTGGTTCTTGGAGAGACAACTTGATTTTCGCGTTGATTATGTCATCAGATTCTCCGAACAATGTTCGACGTTCGGAATGCCCCACCATGACAAAATCGCAACCCAGCGAACGCACCATCGATGGCGATACTTCTCCCGTAAACGCTCCTTTCGTTTCAATCCCAACGTTCTGTGCCCCTATCTTGATTCCCGTGCCATCCAGGAGCGTAATAGCTCGTTCCAAATAGGGAAAGGGTGGAAAGACGACCACCTCTGGAGTTGCTGCTCCAAAACCTCGGTGGTTGATGAAATTAGATCCGAGCAGATTCAAAAGAGTCGAAGCCTCTTGCACCGTGGATGGATTGAGTTTCCAATTTCCAGCAATCACAGGGACTCTACTTGCTCCGGATGTCGACAATGGTATTTGTCCCTCCAGTGTTATCATTCTGCATATGATTGAAGTCCAAGTAATTGTTACCGAAGGAGTTCAGACAGCTGGGGTTGCGCTGAGTTATACAACGTGAACCTGCCATGAACGCGTTGGTCAGCGACACGAAAGACAAAACTGCAATTGCAGCAGCAATGATGCCACGCTGTTGTTTTCCCCGATGTCACAAACATCATCATGAAAGTATCGATGTGAATTTAGCAATTTTATTGACTACCTGCTATCGATCGAGAAAGACGAGAGATCGGAATGAGGTATGTTGTAGCCAATTTGAGTTGAAACAATAATTATTTTCACAAAAATGCGGCAATCAAGTTGAAAGTTGGCTCCAAGATCCTACGTATGTGTCACTGCTTATGACTCATACGACTACAATCATGTTGTGTCCTGTTCTGACGAAAACGACTGATTCGACTAAAATGAATTGAGGTTTCGAATGTTCTGGAATTATGAATCGCTCACAACCATGCGAATCACTCACTAACATCACGGAAACAACTTCGTTGGTAAAGTACCGAATTTGTTGATGTGCCGCCTACGTTTGAGATTCCTTTACCCATACATTCCTCCGAAAGCGAAAGGCATTCTCAATCAACGAACAAAATGGGAATGATAAAGAAAACCATCGTTTCGGCACTCATAATTGTAGTCACACTTTTGAATGTAGCCGTAGTCGTATTTGGGATTCAACCACAGCAGCACGATGCAATCCCATCCAAGACGAATACGCTCTTTCCGGTCTTATTCGACTCGCCACGCGTTCTCATCGTTCGTAAACCGCACGGAATTGGTCATCACGATGAGGCATCTCCATCGAGTACTGTGGCTAGCGGTGAAGGATCAAGGTGAGTCGATGACTCCAGGAGTTCTCAGTCTGCTTCGAAACGAACGGCGACAGCAGACGGAAGAATCGGGCGAACGGTTGTACGGAGTTCATCGCCTCGACAAGGTAACTTCGGGCATACTTGTATTGGCGAAAGATTCGGAATCGGCATCCACCCTATCTGACTATTTTGCACGTGGCGAAATACAAAAGGTATATTTTGGATTGTCTGCAAAAAAGCCGCAAAAGAAAAAACAGGGTCTTGTCCAAGGCGGCATGACGCGGTCTCGCAACAAGAGCTGGAAACTTGTGAGAAAGCCCAAAAATGCCTCAAAAGGACCTGTCGAAAATTTTGCCAAAACAAGGTTCTTCACCAGTGGCTTTCAGGTCATCGATACAAACAAGGTGGAAAATTCCGATGCTACGAAAATCGATCCCATTCCAAATGTCAGGACAGTGGCCATGTTTCGTCCCTACACAGGCAGGACGCATCAATTACGGGTGGCAGCCAAAGCTATGGGCATCCCTCTATTGGGAGATCCTATCTATAAAGATGGTGGCAATGGAAGCAAGAGCAATGGCGACGATGATGCTTTATCGATTGATACAAGAACTATGTTACATGCGTCAGGAATACACATTCCAGAATTTCTTGATCAAGAAGAGATAAACATTTGGTGCCCACCAACTTTCTTTCATGATGGTCACAATAGGAGTGTGGGAACAATAGAAGAAGTTGAGAGTGGTGACAGTGGTGACAGTGCAAATAAACTTTTGTTGTCAGCTTCATTGGACACGGCAGTTGAAAAATTGATGACAAAGAATTGCGATGTACCAGGTATTCTGGAAACGATGTTAATGCAGCAGAAAGATGAAGAGTGATCGACTTGGAAGTAGCACAAGAATAAAATCCTTCCCTTTCAACAGAGTAGAGTACCTCAACCATACTTCTAATGCTTGAAAAGAATTTTCCGTAACGTATCCATGTTCTATAAGATTCCCTCTACTTTAGGCATGTAGCTCATTTGGTTTCCTCAGTCGTCCTCATCTAATGCTGCTTTTAAGAATTCTAACATTTCATTCACATAAGCAGCTTTTGTTGGGAATAAATGACCTTTTTCGTGAATTATGATTCGGCCATTCCCTCCTGTCTCACAAAGTTTCTCTACAGAGTTCACGGGTACCATTTGATCGGTTTCTCCCGCAAAGTGAAGTTTTGGAATATCTTTTCCTCGTTGTTCAATTGATAATGATTCTTCTTTTTCTAGCTCTGACAAAAATTGATCTGAGGTTAAAAACGGTTCTTCTCGAAAGGGAGACCCTGCCGTCACAACAGCACGAACCTTCGGAAAGGCCCCCATTAAAACCATTGCGGTTCCCAACAAACCGCCCTGGGAAAATCCAATCACGGCATCATAGTCTGTATCTTTTGTGGATTCAATCACATACTCAAAAGCTTCTTTCACGTTGGACTGTGGTTTCCCCGTCGATTCGTCTCTCGTCCACCATTCTAGTTGCCGTGGTTGGTCTTCCGCTGTTTCGATTTCAAAGGGTGCGTCCAAGAAATCCAAATCGTACACTCTTTGCTAGTTTTTTCCGAGCACCCGCAATTTTGTTTGACATCATGGCTCCCGATTGGCATCTACCGTGAAGACACAGTACTTTCATTTTTGTAGCTACGGCAGTGGAAGCGGTCGACATGGCACTCATACTCCCCACCGAAGGGTTCTTGTTGTTCACGGCCATCAAGGAAAGTGTCTGCAAGATTAATCTCATACCTAACTCTCAATTGCGATGTGTCATGCTCTGCGTTCAATCTTGCTATTCAGGACAACGCAACTCAAGCATTAGAAGTGATTTATGTTCCTCCATTCCACTTTGCTCTTCATCGGAAGGTTTTGCTAGCACTTCACCACGATTTTTCCATCATTTTGTAGCATGACTGACGCACAAAAATGCGGGAATTAGGAGTCATGAATCACACGTGACTCCATCATCGATTGATTCATTCGATTCAATCGGGCGCGCCGAATTTTTCATTTGGCGTGATGGAATCGATTCGCATGGGCACAAGATTTTTCGAGATTTAACATTCCTTTCTTCGAATTCCCAAGAATGTTGTCATCGTTACCTTCTTCGACCCTTCTGTTCTTTCCTATCGAAACGCGGCACTGAACACAAACAACAACCACATACTATACATCAAGAATCTTTGAATGATATAAACTCAACACAGACTTTGGGCTGGCTGATTTGGTTGGCATCGGTTTTTTCGCTGAAATGTTCAGACATATCCTTGGCTCTATCGAAGGCAATGCATCTCGATGTCACGGCATCGCATTTAGAGATACAGCACCCCGCCAACACCGTGTCTTCCCATTTCTGTACAACGCTCATAAATATGCAACGAAAAAGAAAAAATTCCGATCCTTTAGCACATCTCAGAAGAGCCCACCACATAGCGTTGACACTCTCATAATTGGAGGAGGGCCCATAGGTGCCAGCACAGCATTCCATCTTGCGAATCAACGGGTTGGCGATGACAGCGCTTCAGGTACTGACCCTTCCATTTTGGTAGTCGAACGAGATCCTATCCTATCAGTCCGGATCCGCAATATATTCTGCCGGAGGGATTCGTTTTCAGTTCAGTTTGGAAGAAAATGTTCGAATGAGTTTGTATGGTATTGACTTTCTACGGAATGCCCCATCAACATTGTCTACGCTGCCACCATCGTCTACATCTCAGTCCCCAGTTGATATCCAATACGTCGAAAATGGATACCTATTTTTCGCAACCAACAAAGTGGGTGAGAAGCAACTGCGTGAGAACTATGCTCTATACGAAAAAATCGGTTGCTCGGATATGATAGAGCTCTTGTCTCCAGCAGAACTAGCGATTCGCTTTCCCTGGCTTAACGTCGACGACATCCTGCTTGGATCATTTGGGTGTAGTGGTGAAGGCTGGTTTGATCCATGGGCTTACATACAAGGCCTACACGACAAAAACAAGTCACTTGGGAGTCCAGTACGCTACTGGAACAATAGTTGCCGCGGAACGAGACGAATCAGGAAGGGTTCTTTCTGTGCGTTTTCAAGAGAAGAGCACCAACGACATTTACGATATTCAAGTTAATAACGTAGTCAACGCGGCTGGTGCTGCAGCGGATCATGTTCTTGACACGCTGGGAGAAAGTAACTGCAGTAAGAATGGTTCACCATCGGCATCGCTTTCTCATCCGTTTCCTGTGCGTCCTAGAAAACGAAGCATCTATTTTTTCCATTGTGCAGCAGGATCAAAATCAAGACGAACAAGAAGGCACCATTCCAGACATGGCTCCGCTCACTATTGACAATACCGGAGCCTATTTCCGCTCCGAAGGGACGACGCCAGGCACGGGGAAGTTCCTCTGTGGTATGTCTCCGCCCGAAGAGGAAGACCACGACTGTTACGATCGTCGAGAACTGGAAAACGCAGATCCGCATCTCTTTGAACGAGATATTTGGCCAGCCTTGTATCATCGGGTTCCAGCATTTGGATCGATCAAGCTTCAGAGCTCTTGGGCTGGTCTTTACGAAGTACAACACCGTCGACCACAACTGCATCATTGACTTTCATCCGGAAATGAGCAACGTGCTAATGGTCAATGGATTTTCGGGGCATGGACTGCAACACAGCCCAGCTGCGGGTCGAGCGGCAGCCGAGCTCATCCATCACGGAAATCGATTCGAAACCCTGAACCTGGATATTTTCCGATTCGACCGATTGCTGGAAGGTGGAAGAGGTCCTGTGCTGGAGAAAGGGATCTACTAATATAATTCCTAAACAATAGTTTTATTGTCCTTCTGTGTATCATGTATTGCTATTGTTATTAGAGTACTGTATTGCTATTTTGAAATCTTTTCGAAAGAGAGAAGTAAAAATTGACGGAGAGGAAGAAGAGAGACTAGAGTAGTCCTCTTTTGAGTCCCCCATTGATCGGGATTGAATATTCTGCCCTTGATTGATTGACATGCGCGCGAAAAATTGCGCGAATGAATCGGGGATTCGCCCCTTCCATCAAAATAGAGTGACAAAGAGCTTCGATTTTGAAGACAACAATTATTTTACCGCGTTCCATCTTTTTTCGCCGAGTTGCTTCAAGAGACACGATCTACAATCAGTTGATCTTCTTTTAACAGCGGCAACGCTCATCAACGTAAACTATAGTCAGATAACATTCTTCCAGAAGGATTGTTGATGCAACCGATTCATTTTTTCGTACATTAGTGAAACCAATTCAAAATGGCTGGAAAAAAGCGCCGCAAGTCGTCCGCTTCCAGTGGAAAGGCGGCCGCAAAGAGGTGAGTCGAAAAATGCGATGCATTGCCTGTGGAATCGTCTGTCGACGTTATTGAGATCACAAGATAGGCGCTATACTAACGTTGCGAATTTCTGTTTCTTGATACCTTGAACTCCAGGAAACCCAAAACGTCAAAAGCACCAGAAGTCTCCGTCAACGTTTGCAGCGCTATCCTTGGACACGTATTAGAAATCGCGTCTTCGAAGAGCCGTGCAAGCGATGTCCTGCAAACCTTTTACGATGGAAAGTGCTGGACAGAAATCAAAAAGATACCAACAAATGCTAGCTTCAGGCTCACAACCAGTCCTGTTGCTTCCTCGTCGCCAACAAAGCTGATGGGAAACAGAAAGCAACAAGTAACCAATTTTGACTGCTATTGGATCATTCTCGCTACAACTATTATGAACCGTCTGTTACGATTGCAATCCAAGGAGACCAATGGAGATTCGGTTACCGTAAAGTATTTAACGGCAATAGCAGATGCTCTGGCAACCATTCTGCTTTCTGACAAAGCGAAGCTTGAGAAATGTGCTCAGCAATCGGCCAGTCGATCTATTTTGTGTAGGACCATGTTGACGACGAGTCTTGCTGCGATGTACGGGATTCGGAATTACGATCCGCGGGAAGAGTCGGAAGGAAAACATGAGACTTATATAGCTGCCGTAGCTACGTTGGATCGTTTGGTTCATTTGAGACAATGGCGGGATAATTATGTGAACATTATTGATGCAAATCAGAACAAACAAAAAGCGAATCTCAATACGGATACGATGTCAACTGTTGGCAAATGGGATGAGTCGTATCTATCAACGGAATGTTCTGTAGTCGAAGAGCTTTTAGAATCAGCTTCCGGAAATTCTGAACAAGACTGTGTCAAGATCTTGTTGGAAACCACTGAAACAATGTCTTCATCTCAACCGAAACCCGTAGACGAGGAAGAAGTAGAAGCACAAGAAACAGACAGACCATCAGCTTCGAAGCGATCCACTCGAGCGCGATCAGGAGGAAAGACACCAAAATCTGCAGCTACCAAACGAAAAACACCGACGAAGAGGACACCAACCTCTACCGAGAAGATGGAGAGTGAGTCGATTTCCCAAAATATCAATCCACTACCAATCGTTACCGCTTTTGAAAAGTTACTAGCGTCGGAAGATTTCTCTGTTCGCGTTGATGGACGAGTAGCGATTAAACGATGGGCCAGTATTGCCATTGTTTGGTCTCAAGAAGGAGACGGACAAACCTCGATACTTCGAGAAATTCATGAATTTTCCACTGGGAAAGAATATGACAGTGTTTTTACAACTTTTCAGAAGTCTCGATTGATAAGTGCTTTGATATCCATCGTTATTGAGACAGGAACTCAATGCGGAGTGCGACCTCCCACTGGTGGCTTCGAGAGTTATCTGGTGAGGATCACTACAACTACGGCTTCGAAATCTCCGGAAGAATCTAGACCAAAACGCTCCAAGAAGTCATCTGGCGGAGACGTGAACTTTCCTGGTTCTATTGAAAGTGCAAAAAGATACAAATCTTTGAGACGGGAGGATATTCGAGACTGGACGACAGTCGTAATTTACGACTATTTGCAAAATCATAAAAAATGTCTTTTGGAAGTCATTGAGTCGACGTCAGAAAATGAAGGTCGAAAAGATTGCCACGCCGATGATGATACATGGGAATCGAAATCATATCCCTTTCTTAAATTTTCCGATGCCATGAACGGTTTGTGTCGGATTGCAGCATCGAGTGTTCACGACTCGGCTTACAGCCAGCAGAACTCTTGGAAAAAAACGCTATTGAGTATTGCTGCTGCTTTTTGCTTCGAGATGTCGGTAGAACCCGGAGTTCCGCTGGATAGCAAAATGATAACTTTTGCTCTTTCGCAGTTTGTTGACAGCATGCGAATGATGGATCCACATTCCAGCATAGGGATAACATCGTCGAGTAGAGTCGCAGTGGCAAATACATCGTCATTTGTATCAGAGAAGCAAATGCAAGATTTTGAATCAAGACATATGCTTCGAATGGAACTTCCAAGGCCACTTGTTCCAACAACATCAAGTGATACTGAATTTGCTTCGGCCAAAACTTGCGACTTCGCTGGGGTTGTGTTAGATGGAGATTCTTTCTCGGATGAACACGCGATAGCCTTGGCTATTCGTGCTGTACAAGCATCGGCACGTGGAGAGTCAAGTCCTGCTACAGGGAAACTCTTGTCCTTTTTGATTGACGTAGTAAAACGAGCCTACGATACCCAGGCACCGATCATGTCGGAGAATTCACAGCCACAAGAAGAGGATGTCGCGAAATCGAGCGGGAAGCGCAAACGCAAATCTCCCAAGGGCGGTTCAACAAATCGATGTGGTAGTCGTCGGCGAAAGATAGACTCGGGAGAAGCAAAAGAAGTCATCGACGAGGATAAATTGGTGTGGAACCGTATCAGTTCAGAAAAGGCATCCGTGGCAATAACAGCTTTGAATGCTATTCGAATGTGGTTGATGAATACAAAGCGACTAGGCTCTTGTCCGATTCGACGAATGCTACGCAATACGGTGACGACCGAGCATATGCTTGATCTCGTAGATCTTGGGGATTCCCTGGACAAGATTATGATCAAATCTAGATGCGCAACAACACACGTCGCAAACAGAAGTTCACAGTCATCGAACTCTTATCGTTCAAGCTCTTCGTCGGATGACGATTTCACCAGTTCTGAAATCCTGTTATGGAATGCTCACATGAGTATGTGCCAGGTATTCGGCAGAGGGCAGTTGACGTACGCTGAGAATAGCGAAATGGATCCAATTATTTGGAACTCGGACAATCGAATGGCTGTCTT
The DNA here is from genome assembly GCA_037355735.1 of Pseudo-nitzschia delicatissima. Lineage (NCBI taxonomy): Eukaryota > Bacillariophyta > Bacillariophyceae > Bacillariales > Bacillariaceae > Pseudo-nitzschia > Pseudo-nitzschia delicatissima. The sequence continues at coordinate 844,036 of CM074778.1, read as the reverse complement.
CATAGCCATTGCTACCTGCATTGATCAACATGACTCTGAAGGAATAGACAAAAAAATACTATCATTGCCAGCGGCTCATCATGCTCTATTGGCCGCCAACATGAGCTGTGCGGTAAATGAGGCAGGCAAAAATCCAGAGAGACATCTTGTCTCTGCCTATACCGATACAATCATTTACGCCTTTGACCGCTTGGATGAACTGATGTCGAAGGATTGGGGAGCCGGTGGTCGAATCATTGATGACGATATACCTCTGTCATACAATGATGCTCGCACATTAATGCTTGCACTTGATGGTCTTCCCCTCGAAGAGAAGTGTCAGTGCTTCGACCTTCTTGTCCATTCAGCTATACATGCTTTGAAACCACTGATGAATAGCAAAACGAAAAGGGAAAAGTTGTTGCACAATTCAGAAGTTTCTGGTTTTATTTCACGAGTGCTTGTGGTTTGCTACTCATTGGTTACTAGTGTCATTTCAGGGAAGGAATTTGAGCGGATTTTCAACTGCAATATGGGGTGCGCCCAAATGAGCATGCCATCTTTCGTCAAGAGATCAGATTGGTACCGCCAAGATAGAACATTCATGGGTATATTTGATACATGGAAGTCACCGTCACTAGCAGAGAGTGTCGCTGATAAAAAAGACGCCTCGTCTTCGGTTGAAAATATGTCGATGAGTGACTTTCGTTCCCTTCTCGAAATGTGTTTTTCGATGGGGTTTGATGCTGCGCCTTACGACCACTGCCATTTATTGTTTACTGCTTGGAACGGTTTGGATCAAGTGCCAGATAACAGCGGATCGTCGAATAGTAGAGATCAATTTCCTTCGTTGATTTCCTCCACGGATGATTATGCCGAGAAGATTCTACAACTTCGCGAAGACGTTTACTGTCTCCATAAAGCTTCGAACGAGGGGGTACCTATTGACCTAAAGGGAATGATATCACGCGCCAGTGAAATTACTGGCTCAATACTGACTAATAATGTACCAGACGATGAGGAAATGCGACAAGAAATACCTTTGCCAGTTATGGTTCTATTGGCAGCACTCCCTACTTATATTGCTGCTGCTATTTCAGGTTGCACAAAACCAGGCAATGACTATTTTTCAACCACCATGTCAAGGTCGTGGACAAAGAGCAGGAAACGCAGTCGTGGCTATTCCTCGGAAAGCGATCCTCCCGCTTCTGAGTGTGAGTCTGACGAAGATGCCGATGACTACGAAACTGAGGCTCGCTTAGAAGCGATTTCTCGGCTTCGAGAATGTTGTGACGCTTTTGGGGCAGCTCCGATTCATCCAGATTGGTTAGACGTCAGCTGTAGTTTATGTGACGGAATTCGTCCTTCGGATGCTGTTGAAATGGCGACGAAAGCGATCAATACGCTATCTCGTCTAATCACGGTAGCATTTACAAGGTATAAGAGACACCAGTCCTGGGCTTTTCAAACGCTCCTTAAGGACCAAGATGACGTAAATCAAAATGCGAACCTGTGTGCAACTCTTCTGCGATGGTCACGTCATGAAATTGGACCTTCCGAGTACCCAACCAACCGTGAATGGCTTGATGATGTAACGTCATTGACCAAACTTCCACAAGATGCCATAAAATATATGTTGGACGATGAAACTTCTCGTGATCTAGTAAGAACGAAAGCATGCTGGTGCCCATATGCAGGGCAGAAGCTTCGGGGTCTTTTGCAAGAGGAAAATGGATTAATGGGAGGATGGGAAACCACCGACGCGGAGCTGAGGGCAGGTGGTGAATGGGAGTTGCTGTTGGCCGAAGCTCTTTGTGTCTCATGTCTAAAAACAAATCAAAACGAGAACGGTGATGAACATCTTGTTATGGAGGAGGAGGAACCATCGATTGATCCTGATTCCAAGTCTGAAATGGCCAAGGCTCAGCTCTGGCGTACAATATTCATGTCAGCAACAAGCCACCTAGTTCCCGCTGCTGCGCTGCTGCGTCTAGCCTTGGGGAAGGTTGGCCGAAAGCCCCATCCTTTTGCATTCCACGAGAACGATCAGGACCCGTACGATGCGGCACCACTTCATTTTTCTGAACATTTGAACGGAGTGGACGCTCATGTTGTCTCTTCTTCTTCGTTACGAGGCACAATTTCTGAGACACTTTCTTTGCTAGCTAGATTGTCCATCGAGGCAGAAGAATCGCTTTCGATTACATGCCACGCAGTTGCTTCGCATCTCGTTGTTGACACGGAGACCTTTCTGGATTTAGAAGCCATGTCTTCGATGAAATGCGCGTTTATGGGTCTGAAGCTCATACGTGGAATCGCCGAGTCTTCGCCTAAGAAAGACGCGAAGGCTGCGATTCCTTTCATAGTTGAGCGTTTGGTATCTCTTATCGAGTATTCCGGTAGGGGAGGGATTGGGATGTCAGCAGGCATCACGAATTTAGACTTCCACTAACTTTCGAAGGTTGCATCACTTCTTGGGAGATCCACCGTCATGTCAAGTTGAGATTATATCGAACAAATCGTCGATTGACATTTTCAAAATTTTGAAGAGCGGACAGATAAAGGAAATATGTGAGGACCAAGTACAAACATACAAATGGTTTCACGGGTTTTCAAAGGAGAGTGCCGTTGCTGAATTGGTTTCGATTCTATGCGAAGATTCGTTACGAGCCAATGGTCGCACACGATCTCATATTGCGCTAATGCTCAGTCGTGTTGGAATCATTGAATCCCATTCGATCATCAATTCGACTACAACAAAGCGTCCCCTTGGCAACCCATGCTCTGATCCGATCTTTTAACAAAGTTGACAAAAAGCACTTGAAGGCGGTCATAGTGAAAGACTTTTGCGGTATTCGTGGAAGTAAATTATCTTCAGAAACTTTCAGGAGAGACATTGCGTCAATTTTTTGTCTACTTCTTTTCTCTCGGTCCTCCCCTAAGTTCGACAAAGCGAAATTTATACACGACACTTTGATGACAGTGTTCGATTCGTGGGGGAAAATCAATCCGTCGCACCGAGAAGTCACACTAAAAGTTTTGATGATATACGGGGCATTTTTCAATAGCATCTTCGAGATAGGATCAAAGCTCGTCGAAGTAACAGGGGTAGTCGAATCTCAGGATGCACCGAACGGAGAGGCTGAATTACTTTCTATCTATTTTGCGTCGATTAAGAACCTACAGGAAGCTTTGACGAAAAAACAAAAAGTTTCCTCTACTTCCAAAAAGGGGACGAAGTCTTTGCGTGTCTGCACCGAGGACACATTGCGCCGTTCTGAATTTCCCAAATCGTGCTCATATATTCAAAAAAGTGGGTTCCACGGCCAACACTGGTATCATTGTAAGTATCTATCCACATGCAGCGTCTTTTTGTTTTTGGACAGTTTAATTTCTCATTATTTGTCTATTCGCTTATTTCCATATCATTAGGTCACACCTGCGGCCTTGTTGCCGACAAAGGTTGTTGTACATTGTGTGCTCTCCTGTGTCACAAAGGTCACGACGTCACTTACTCTCGACATTCGTCGTTCTTTTGCGACTGTGCCGCAGAAGATGGCAACCCAGCCGAGCGAAATCGTGTATCCTGCAAATGTCTTTCAACTCTGTCTGCTAAAGAATTAGATTCGATGTTCGAAAATGAACATTTGTGGAGAAAGCGCTCAGTCGACGTTTTGAAAAGGGATCACGAAATAGAGAATATAGAGTGCAGTTTTGAAAACTCGATATCTGTTGAGATTGCAAAACATTGTTTTGCCGATACAGCATTGGAATCAGTCAATAAGTTCCTCATTGAAGTCAAAACATCGCCATGGCTTGATTCTTTGTTCAGGGTCCTAAACAACGAGTTCGCCCATTGGAAGGCGAAACATGGTGATTCTATTCACTTCCTTCTGAAAAAGTGCTCCGAAGCGAGTCCTGACCAGACACCAATTTTTAGGTTATCACACAAGTCGCTTCAAGGCATATTGAGAAAAAGACGATCTAAGGTCCTAAAGCTGAATCCTTTGGAAGAGAAGGGATTAGTATCTGTTCGCGTCGCGACTGGGTTCTTGGCAAAGCTCCCTTCTGATAGCTCGGCACATGATGTATTGACATTGTCACGGTTATCCAGGAACGCTATGTCGCGATCGATTCTAGTTTTTGACAGCAGAGGACGAATGATAATCGCAGAGCCTTGTTCTCTCGTGTTTTGTAGCCCAATGGCCGCAGTGAACGGAAGGAATTTAAGGAAATCTGAAGATGAATACTTCACTCGACAGCAGATGTGTATCGTTGGTAAAGCAGCCTTATCATTCAATGTTGTAGGGTTGCGTCTTTGCACTGAAAATGAACGTCACATTATTGTATGGGGGACATCTGAAGCATGCATGCTAGTCCTCAAGACGGACTATAGCGGAGTAGAGGACACAATTAGTCTTACTTTCGAAGTCGACGAGCAAGAGAGAGATGGAGATGTATTGGTCAATTGTGAATGGTTACCTGGATCCCAGACGCATGTAGCGGTTGGTGTGTCTCGATATATACGCCTTTTTGATGTTTGCCGATTCGAATCAGCGGGAGAGACCAAACGCGCTCATCCCGTTATAGGGTATAATTTGGGATTCGAAGCAAGTCTTCGCGATCTATCGATTGTTCCACAAAAAGATGATGGGTCAAATGAGGATGGTACCGAACCATCTTTTAAAAACTTTCGAGCGGAATTCGTTTCGAAGATGTTCCTTCTACTTGAAAATGGACGATTGCATTCTTTGGATATTAAGATTTCCAATGGCAAAATCGAATCGCCATCAGAGCTGCACTTTGAACCAAGTGAGTGTGTTTCAATTTCGACAGAAGGTATTCGTCCTCGCGCTACTTCATCTATCGGTCTACCTGGAGCTTCGACAAGAACCCTTGGAGAGGGATCAAAACTAGCATATTTACAACAGAGTCGATGCCTATTGTATAAATGCAAATCAGCGGCTGTAGTTGCTTTGATGCTGGGAACCGATGGGAATGTCACGGGTACGTTCGAACTCTTACCGCATACAATACGATCCGGTGTGGTTGGTTCAGACGATGAGGATGACGCATACTCTATTTCCGGGCCTTACACGCTATGGACTGAGCTTGGAATGGTATATCGAAACGGGGAGACTTATTTCCGAGTTGCGTGTGCTGGAAGATCGAACAGAAACAATCGGCCCAAATTGCTTTGTATTGACTTCAACGATAAGGAGACCAAAATAAAAGATATTACATGTTCATTGGGGCCAGGATTAAATCCTGGCTCTTTTGAAGGAATTGGAGCGTTCACGTCCCCGATTATACATGATGATGACGATCGACACATGACTGGTGAGAGAACTTTTCTAAGCGTTTTAACTTCAAGCGGTAATCTCCATGTCTTCGGTGAAGATTTGGTTGACATGATGCCAACAAGTGCTGGCCCGAACGGTGGTGTTGCACTGCCGAATCCTGTAGAACTGGTATCGATATCGAAGATCCTTTCTACTCCAATCAAGAAATTTCCGTTGACTATTTTTGAACAACTCACCAACGTCAGTGACAACGAAAACCTTTTGTTTTCAATTCCGGGATTCGGTATCGACTCGAAAGAATTGAAAACTAAGCTGGCACGCGACAGTTCATCATCGTTTGTCTGTCCCAAACGTGAAGGTTGTTGTATGTCAATATCACTTCCACAGAGTGAAGGGACCTCGAGTTCCAAATCAAATGCCAAATCCTCATCGTTGGTGATTTCGGCTATTCGTGTTCTTGTTGGTTCATCCCCAAACGTCACACCATCCAATATTTTAGTTCAAGGCAGATCAATTGATATCACTCCGAAGTTGAAGAGATGGTATAACGTCCCTCTCACGGACGAAGAGATTGCGCGTGTGATGAGATCTGGGGTAATTTCTCTCTGGATTGGGCCATCGTTCGACCCTTCAAATGCTCCTGTCATCGACTCTATCGAAGTTTTTGCTAGCGAAAGAAAATCGATTGAAATGTCATTGCCTAGAAGTTACTATGCTCCGATGTCTGCCTCGACATTGAAAGATACCTCCAGAATGGATAAGGGACTGAACAACACCGAAGTCGCCTCTGACGGCCTTCTTCTTGGTGTGGTCGCAACCACGAATATGTGCGAACTGATGGGGCCTTCTATTCGTGTATCAGATACTGGGAAGGGTCTACTGCGAGAACTCATCCAGGTAACCACAGTTCATCCGGAAAAGAAGCTCGGGAAGAGTTTGCAGATACTATCTGATAGTTTAGGCTTCCAATACACGCGCTAGGTGGTCTTTCTGGGATGAAAACATGTTGATTGGTTGTTTACGATCTCTTGATCAATGCAACGCGCTACTGAAGGAATCTTCAACAAATACCAATTGCAGTTTCGTTGTAACCCAGGATTTGAAGTGGAATGCGATTCGAATGGTTCTTAAAGATTGTTTGAAAGTTTCTACGTTGATTGCTAGGGAGCGGCCAAACAATTACCTCCAAAGTATGGGGAATATGCAAGAAAACAATTTGAAGTCTGATTCTATTGCGATTGAAGCTGCAAATTTGATTTTGAAGGGTTTGAAAAATTCAAATGGGTTTGAGGAACTGATTGGAGGGAATAGCGGAATTGTGACATTGTCGTTGACAGAGATGGCAATCGTCGTCTACATGGATGATTCGACTTCTACAAAGGATTTCATACAGACAAGTAAGATTCGAGAATTCCTCGACATTGCCAACGTCTCAACTTGTGAAGCAATCTCAAGCTTCTTTCAAGATAATCAGAGTGAAAAAAACAAAAACAAGATACCGGATTTGTTTGTCCAAATGGAGGCAGCTCGGCGTGTTGCATATCAATGTGATAGTTGTGGTATTTGCCCGATGAAAAATGTGAGGTATACAATCCTTGAGGAAGACTACGAAATGGAGTAAGTAACTGTATTGTAGCCTCACATACCCAGACGACTTTCGCAAATGCTTGAAATTATTCACTGTTCCTAACCTTTGTTTTGTCTCCACTCAAGTCTCTGCAAGAAGTGTTATGAAGTTGGAAAAGCTTTTGCATCGAAGAAAAGCCAGAAATCATCAGCGCAAGTTGTCATCAATGGGAAACACATGGGTGAGAATTTAACATGCGCCCATATGAAAAAAATGGTGCCAGTTTCACTTGAGAAAATGGAGATGGATGTTGAAGAATTGGAGGTTCCATGTTCTCCAACACCGGTTGTACCGCAATCCGGCGATGATGACGAAGATCAACAGAAAGAGTCGAAATTGCGTGTAGTAGAAAACTCGAATGACGTCAACCAACAAGACCTATCTGATGACCACCGTGGTTATGAGTACTTTCTCGGAGAACTGTTTTCCTTTGTCATGGAGCAGCTTTCGTTCGCTCTCAAACAGGAACGATCAAACAGCTCTACAGAATCTTTGATAAAATTATTGCTTGATTTGATCAGGCATTCGAAACGCAATGCACTTAGGCAGCAAAGAGCTGCATGCTTTGTCAAGGATTTGTCGAAAGGAATTTCACACATTTTGACCTCTTCTTCACGAAAGCAGAATTTGACACATTACAAGATATCGACTCTGGTGACATGTCTACGTGGCCTCTCGAGCCTTACCATACCGTCTGACGTGCTTTCAAATGAGACCAGTAAACCAAAGTTTATTTGCGATGTACACAGAATCCCCGCTGTGCGAAGGAGATGTGACAAAGCAGGCCCAAATAAAGATCGCCGATTCTATGTTTGTGGCAAAGAAAAAGGAGAACGGTGCGACTATTTTAAATGGGCGGACGAAGCGCAAACGAAAAAGGAGACGAAGCCCCCAAAATCTCAATTTCGTAAAGTCGTTCAAGCGGCTATGCTAGGTAGCCACTCGTCATCTGACGAATCTTTATACGACAGACTCTGCATACTACTCGAATCAGAGCTCTTTGGGGAAGAAGAAGGCGTATATGAAGTGAGTATTTTGGTATCCAACACGAAGGAAAAGAAAAGTGCAGATTCGCTGTTGAAGAGCTTCTATAGTGATCAGAATATGGAAAAGGATTTCAATGATGGCGTCTTCTGCAGCAAAGAGAAATTGCTTGATGTGGTCTCAAGTGAAGCATTGGTAAAGACCGAATTGACGGGTACTTACGAGCTCTCAATGCCAGCCCGAGCAGCGTGTGATCGCGGAGAATTGTTACTTGAAGCTTCGTTGGACCTACTCACTGTGATTGCTGACCATAAAACAGACGGAATTTCAAGATGGTTTTCAATTTTGTGCGAAATAGCTATGTCAACAAACAAGCACTCCTCTTTGAGATCACTGGCCACCAAAGTTTTGAAGGCTCTTTGTGACGGAAACCGAAAAAAGTACCATTACGTCCGCGACCACTTCACTTTCTGCTTCCAGTTGAAGCGATTGTACCATTTCTCATATAATGTGTTAGAGGCTGCCTTGATTGTGAAAGAGAAAACCAGACAGTGTAGCATTGATTGGAAAGGTTCCGAAATTGATTGGTCGACTCTTGGCGTTGGCGACTTGATTGGTACGGAGGATTTGATTTCAGAAGATGATATAACTGAACTGAATCGAAAAGGGTGCGGAAAGGCACTCGACGAAATGTGGGCTATCATAAAAAATAGAGGTGGGAGTTGGAGACAGTTCTGTGGATTCCGATCATTACCTCTTTCCCATAGACAGCGTGCAAAGACAAATTCGAACAAACAACATCTCCTTCTCGAGAAAGAGTTATGCGACGCTCCACCTATCAAAGTCCTATTTTGGATAGCGAGCTCTTTGACAGGGATAAATCAAGTTAAAGTTTTGAGAATGATTGACTTCGCCTTAATTGATTGGAAGGGGAAGAAAAGCGCTCTAAAAACTGCTACAAATATCGCAGACGAGGGAGGCATTGGTGAGAAAGATTCAGACGATGACATAGTCATCGGGGTTGGATCTGCAGTTTCAAAACCGGAAGAAATTCTGTTCAAGACAGGAAAAAGAGAAATGGAAGCGGGCGATATAATATCATTCTCTCTTCATTTGCTTCATAACGGTAACACAAGTGAGCTTCGAAAGGCAGCATACCAGATCGTGTCAAAACTTTCTCAAGCCATTTCGATTGAAGAGCGTGTGAACCTTTTCAAAAATCTTGTCGCATCAATCGAAAATGTCGGCAACATGGGAAAAGCGAGTGTCGAATTTTTGAGTCTTTTGCAATGTCTTTCTCAGTTTATGAAGCCAAACGAGACAGTCGGTCAAATAGCTGATTTTGTCATGGATTCTTTCATGCAACAACTGGATGCTGTAAAATACAACAGATCAAATTGTGAATGGATGGTGCTTGAAACCACTCTCGGTAGCTCAGTCACAAAGAAAAAATTTGACCTCTCTGGATGTCAGTTCTGCACCAAGCCACAGCACTATGCATCAACCAACAAGTCATCAGAACGACGTCTTCTATCGAATTCTGCGAGAGTTGCTGGCCGCAGTGGCTCTAATGTAGGTGCTGGAAGTACGAATGCGATCAACCCTCGTCAGAAGTGGCGTTACGAACAGATTTCATCATATTCTCGTTGTCGACTAGAGGGGCTCAAAGAGAGCTGCACTAGCAACGAGTTTAGTCTGTTCTATAAGCTGAAACACCGATTGTCAATTTCTGACATTCACTTGACTGTTTCAGATCCTCGAGGCCGCTATGTCAAGACCATCAGTGTCTTTTTCACACCAAGGCATCTCTCCAGTTCTCTGAAAAGCGACCGTTACACTTCAAAATGGCAAAAAATTGCAACTCTCAATCTAGCGAGGGGAGGATCAAGAGCCAGTGTTAGTCTCCCGCAACCCATCATCGCTGCCAATATTAGAGTTGAATTCACGGATTTCTACGAACGTCCTGGTGACAAAGAGAAGGGAGGGATGGTTCTCCATTGTCCTCGGTGCACGCGCCCTGTAACAAATGCCCACGGTGTATGCGTTACTTGCGGGGAGGTTGCATTCCAATGCAGAAAATGCCGCCACATTAACTACGATAGGCTCGATGCATTTCTTTGTGTGGAATGTGGTTATACCTGCTGTGGTTCCTTTTCCTTCGAACTCAATACCGCAGTGGTAACGAATGCGACTGCCATCAATAATGACACAGCCTTTGATGAATCAATTAAAATGTATGACACCGCATTGTCCATCCAAGAATGTCTGAAAGAAAAACTCAGGGAAAAGATTCGATCATTGAACAAGACGAAAGATCCAAACGAAGGTGAAATGGAATCATTTTTTGACCCTGAAATTGAGAGATCATTTCTCGGACTGCTTCCCGCTAGCGATAGTGAGTCTGGAAAGGACTCTCAGGCGTCTCATTTAGTTGATCGCTTCGATAAGCAAGGTTCCATTGTCAAATATTTAGCACATCCCGACAATAGTTCTGGAGGTAATGGACGATCTGATTCTTCATCCGATCGATCGGAGCGAGCACGATCCTTAATTCGGTTGGCTCGGCAGATACGTTCGGAATCTTCGTCTTCATCAGACCGCCGTAGATCAACAGATATTATCATTCGTCATCTTGGACGAGTATCCTTGCAAAACTTGGAAGACGAAAACGAATTGCTCGAAATTTTTGAAAGTGGAGGCAGCGGGGCAAATCAGGACGAGAATAAAAATTCGGACTGATAGCCCGAAAGACAAAGAAAGGAGTCAAAAGGTCGAGATGGAGGAATGCCAAAAGGTCTTTACTTTACTTCGAGAAGCTTGCAGAGAAAGCCATGAACTCCGTCGACGAATCGATGCATGGAAATCTTTGAATTCTGGTGCCTTGGTAAAGGCTACTCCGTTGGATAGAATCAACGATGAATCATTCTCATTTTCCCCTTCTCACTGTTCTGTATGCGGAGGATCGATCGCACTGCATCTCTTGGTTCTTTGGCTAAAGCTATTCCTCGTGGCACCAGCACAAGTCTGCGTGAACGAAGAATTCTTTACCATTTTATTTCAAGACCATGGCAAAGGGTTGCAAGAGATTAAAAAGCAGATTATTATCGCGATAGCTACCAATTCGCGACAGGGAGCCGAGATGGTTCTCAGGGAACTCGAAAAACGACTGAAAGCTTCGCGAGATATGTATTGCGCTGGAATCCTAGGGAAGATTATGGAAATCGAAGGTTTTGCCATGATCAACAAGTACGCAAAACTCGCAATGGATATTTTGTCGTCTCAGGGGGCTGACACTTCGTCGGTCACCATGTAATAAATGAGAATACTATAACTACACTACTCTCTAGAGTTGTTTACCTCTCAAATGAAAATTAAAAAAGAATTATTTTCGATAACCTGCATCGTCTGAAAGACTCTAAGTCAGAACCTAATGCTTCCACGTAGCATCGTACCGAAATGAGGGAAAACGATATCATACGACAAATACGTACTAATGAGCCGTAGGCGAACCAAATCCCTAATTATGGAACATCCCCCAAAAGTGGTTGAGATGAAGAAGTAGTTTTCGGTATCTTACGACATCGTCATCGACAGATCGTCATCAAAACTTCACCTCGAGATCAACTCAATCAATCAATCACCAACACTGATCAACCAACTACTGTCGGTAAGTGTACAGATCACAATAAATACGAAGGAAATTCTTTGGTGTTTATCCCAGCACCATCTAAAGCAACCCTCAGCCGAGCATAAGAGACAAAAACAATGGTTTCCTCCACATCGCGTCGTCTTTGCCGCCTCTTGCTTGACAGCACTTGTCGATGGCTTTGTCGTTGTTCCAAGCAAGACCAACGAGTTCTCTGTAACCCAATTGTACGGAAGGAGGGTAATGAAACGCTGGTAGTTTGGGAGATATTGATAGCGAAGGAAGCTCTTCTACTGCCAAAACCGGGCCCAGGCGATCGACACGACAACAACGAAAGGCAGGAAGCTCCCGAAAAAAGAAGGGGAGCAGCGGCAACTCAAAACCCACGGAATCGGCTATGTCAGCAGATCTGGCAGCATTCTTGAATGAGTCGAGTGACGAGCCTATTGATGTAGAGGTCGTTGAGAAGAAACCATCCAAAAGCGAACGCCGACAAAAACAGACTGTAAAAAAAACCGTTGACAAGCAGCGAAGCGCAAAAATCGAGGCCGTCCTCGACGAACTCCAAGCCGTCTTGGAGGAACGAACGGGCAATGTCGGTGACATTTTGACGGTCGTGGAAAAGTTATTGCAGATTCCTTCGGACAGCAGCGGCGATCTCCGCCGAATATTGTCGGCCAAAGACAGATCGGATTACCGCTTGGCGTGGGTTGGCAGCGACGATGCCATTTGTCACCTGGGCACGGGTTTGCACAAGGTTCCATTGGCCCGAATGCAAGAGGTATTTATGAACTGTCTCGGGAGGAACAGAATAGAAATCTTGGAAGTCATTAGTCTCATTGGACCCTTTCCGAACGTCAAGAACATTTTGCAGGGAACAACGAAGATTAGCAGCGGAATCGAAGGTGCCGATGTACAAATCACCATGGAGAAAATGGTCGATGGTACTGGCAAAACAATCGATGCCGGAACCGACGACAACATTCGCAGGGTGGATCCTCGAGGTTGCCTTTTCGGACGAACGAGCCATCGTGGTGCTCATGCCCGGTGGGGACGTTGGCAATCCTCTCGCCGACAATGGCAAGCGTGTCATGCTGTTTGTGAAAGGAAGACGATCTAGACGAAAAGCTAGAGGGATATCGGGTGAACGAAATCGAGTAAATAGCACTTGTATTAATATTGATCATTCGAACATCTACTTTTAAAGTCTTTCAATGCGCTATCATATTCTTCCATTGTTTGTCTCGAATTCCGAAACGCTGCGTCATCAACCATCATTATCATTCCAGTTCTGCATTCACCAACGCAAATCTCTAGTGAATTGTGAATTGGTGTTCTTTTTCTTTTTGATTATCTTGAACACATTGGTTGGATTTTATTTAGAAATCGAATGGATATTTTTGATGAGCGACATTATTTTTGAGTTAAAAATCCAAGTTTCCTATCTCCTCCACTACTACCGATATCTCACATTAAATGTACGTACGTTCGGTATGAATCCTATGGGCGAGCGTCAAGATCGACTTTTGAATAATATTATTATCATCTTTCTAACTCCTGTCGATTCTCTCAACAACAACAGCAGCAGCAGCAACAACAACAACAACGTCTTCCATTTTTTCTGGAGACAAATTACATTTTCATTTGACATTCAACTAACCATGAGCGAAGAACAGGAAGAGCCGCTTATTCCATCGTCGGAAGACGCTAGTAGCAGCAGCAACAACAACACGAAGATCTTGCGTGGAATCGCTTCGGTGATGGGCTCCACCGGTGTGGCTATGGGAGCCTTTGGTGCCCACGCCCTCAAAAAAGTTTTGGAGACGAGGGGGACATCGGCCATGTGGCAGACGGCAACTATCTACCAGTTGTTCCACGCCGCAGCCGTCTTGTCGCTGGCAAATTCAGCCTCATCAGCATCCGAATCTCCGGAATCCAAAAAGAAAAATCTCCTGGCGGGAAAACTCATGGGGTTGGGGAATCTCATGTTTAGCGGATCGATCTATTGCCTGGCTCTCGGCAAGGGCCCCAAGATGATATTGGGCCCAATCACGCCACTCGGGGGACTATTCATGATTGGTGGCTGGGTGGTGGTCGGATTTTCGTAAAAGATTTCAAACAGTGACAATCGCAATGAAATAGAAAATATATGATGTCCATGATTATGGACCTTGTAAGCTACACTAGTCGAAGCTTTAAAATTAATGCACATTAGGAAGAAAACTTCTACCACGATTCTTTTCTATTTCGGGTTTGCTGGAAATCCGAGAGGATAGAAATAAATTTATCGACAAATAATGTTGAACATTCGTAATCGCAGCTTACAGCCAACGTCTAATTTCACCCCACCAATATCCATTTCTATCCACCATTATTGCGAATGTTGGAAGACGAACCAGATCCTCCGTGTGTTCCGTCCGAAAGTCTCCCCTTGTATTCACGGAGTGGAGGTTTGCATACGCTGTCCCGTTTGTGGCAAATAAAATCCTCGCAACACTCGGAATCCTTGTTGCAGCTCTTGTTTTCCTCCAAACAAGTCGGCTCTTCCTCTTCCACAGGACTATCTTTGATTCCGCCGTTTAGGTTGTCACCAATGACAATGGGATCTTCCTGGTCAGCGCCACCCGCATTGTTGTTTTCGGGCACATCGTCCGGCAAACACAATCTCAGCGGGGATGCCGTAGTCGTTGTAGATTGCGAGGAAATACCAAAATCCCCGAGGCGTTCGTCTCCACAGACGGAAGCTTGAATAAAATCGTAGTGATAGGCTACAGAAGTGTAGACACCCGGGAATCCCTCTTCGGCGCACCCAATTCCCCAGGAAACGATCCCAAGCTGCGTTCGTTTCGATGTCTCGGGATCTGTATAATAATTTGGTCCACCCGAATCGCCCAAACACGCATCTTTCCCGCCGGTAGGTGCTCCCGCACAATACATATCGGGTTGAATCAAGTCAACCGACGAAAAGAGGAGTTTATCGTTGTATTTCTTTTCACACTCTTCTCGCCCAAAGAGCGAAACATCTACCGACTGTAGGGCTGGCGGTACAGAGGTATCGCTGGGGCCCAGTTGCCCGAATCCGGCGACACTAGTCTTGGCAATGTACTCATCATCTTCGTTGCCAACCAACAATTCCGAAGATTTCCTTTTCCAAAAGTCTTCGTTTGCGACTTCCATAATTTCAAAGAGATCGGCTTGGTCGTCGGGTATGCACTTTGTCATGGTAAGTATAGCAATATCGTTCAAGTTCCCCGTGTTGTTGAATTTCGGATGGGTTGAAGTCTTGTCCAAATCAATCAGGGACACGTGATAGGGTTTGGTCTTGCCCGTGATCTCGTCTGTGTTGCTAGAAAAGGGCCTCCAGGCATTGACGTAGACCGCCTTCGTTCGTCCCGCGCGTCTGCCATTCATACAGTGACCCGCTGTGAGAATGTGGCACTTCGAAATCAGAGTCCCCCCACATCCCGCAAATTTCCACATGCCATCTTCTGTCACATAGCGAAGGTGCATGACAAAGGAGTCCAAGCTGGTATCCTCTTGTCCACCCACAATGCGTGGCTGGATGCGAAGAATGTCGGAATCATTGCCAAAGTCGGATGCCGACACATTCGAGTGTTTAATATTCAATTCGCCTTGTGCAATTGGTGATAGTTGTGCTGGACAATTGTAGTGATCCTTCGATTATAGGAACGTCATTCCAGGCTCCATCCAAATTTTGAACCGCCAGAGAAGTTAATGGTGGTATGCCTTCTTCGTCGATAGTCGCATTAGAAGAAAGCTGCCGTGTTCTGCTTCGTTTCCGTCCTCCTGTGCGACCGAAATGCGCTGTTTCGACACCATTTGAATCTCCACGGTATCTCTTCTCAAAACCTCTGAGATTGCCGTCATTTCTTCCAGCGGCTCTGGCCGACGCAATCAATGACGCACCAACTGCTGCCAATGCGAATGCCTTCTGAATTCTCAGTCGCCTCCGCCGACGAACTTTGCTGCAAGACGTCACCATCGTATATAGTTGCACTTGCGTACAAGTCTTGTTGTATAAGACGGAAATTCGCTTCTCAGGAATCGTGCTTGATGCTGACGGCAACAAAGAAGAAGAAATAATGGATCGGTCTAAGTTTTTAAATTTTGATTCAGGATGTCATTTTACGGAACGTTCAAAAAATCTTTTCCCCAGATTTGAATCGTTCACCCCCAACAGTCCCACTATGTTGTGGGTGAAATGCGATAAAAATAACGTTATCCGCATTCAATACTCCGAACGCTCCAGGCGAACTCTGTATGATCACAAAAATGAAACGGAAAACATGCACGCGCGTTCGGTGGGATTGAACAGTTAACGAATCGTCACATTTATTTAGAGTTAGAGTTAAACTAATGAAGAGGCGTTTTCGAATCTCACAACCCATCACCTGACACACTATCTGGAAATTTGACACGAGTAGACAATGAGCGCAAAAAGATAGAATCTACCATAGAAACTACCAATACGACGTTGGCTATAGAAGCATCGAGACACACAATCGATAGCGCGAAACCTTTCCTTCCAACCTACCCTCTGTGAATTCCACTCCCAGGGCAACCTGGCCAAAGCCTGTTTACACGATCATCTTGTTTCGTTCTAGAAAAAAGTTGCATCGCCGATGTGATAAGTTTTGCAAAAGCAGAAAGTATCCAGCACCAAAAGAACCATAGATCAGAAACATTATGCGGGTAAAGTCGGGAATCCCTTTCGAAGGCGGTGATGAATTTGTTTCCTTCCTATGCAAACGCATGGCAGAGAGGGCAGGTTGGAACGGAAGTTTCGAGGATGGCGATGACATTATCCTCCGCCAGTCACCACCCTCACTGCTTTCGGCAGCGCTTGTGAATCGACTCAAGATAATCTCACCTCGAACATGGTGGGGAATGATAGATCTCGAATCCAAGAGGGGATCATTGACCTCCTTTGACATGTCCACAATGACCAAAAGCGCAATGGGACTCCTGCTTCCGGTGTTGGTTCTGTCTCTTCTGCGCCTCACAATGCTTCGAAAAATTCATTCGGCATCCACGAAACTGTCACCAAGGATGCTCGCTACCATTTTGATTTCTCCCTGGAGTCTCCAATGTCTCTATCAATTATATTATCAGTTGTCAATGCCGTGGAAATATTTTCGAGCAATGGTGAGCGCTCCATCATCGACTCTTGTAAGGGCAACCGATGCTCTGAAACTGCGAATCTATCATCGGCGGGCCTATCGGACGCCTCGGTACGATGTATACTTTCCACCTTCACTGGACAGTCCCGATGCCAAAGCCTTGCTGTTCCTCCCGGGGGCATCGGTGTCGCACGAGGCATACTCGGAAGTTGCCGCTCGTCTTTCGGATCAAGGCTTTGTGGTAGCAGTAATGTCTCTCGAACCCTTTCGTCTTGCCAGTTGCCACTTTGGAGCGAACCCTTCTTCGGTGAAGCGAATCATACAAGAAGTCACAAAGAACATACATAACCTCGCGTTGGAGAATCAATCCGACGAAATGCCAGCGAAAACCATCGAATGGACACTAATGGGTCACTCTATGGGAGCCTTTGGGGCAATGCAACTCTTCCGCACACTTCTGGATGATCCACGGCACAGCACACAAACGAAATCAAAGGACAAAAACAGAACTAGCAACATTGACATTAAAGTGGGAAAAAAGCTGGTCTTGTGGGGCGTTGCGGCCTTTGTGGAAGCCGCAACTGACATTTCTGACCAGAAAGATGTCGAGGTTCTGATTCTCCAGGGGACAAACGATGTATTGGTGGATATGAAGAGATCGAGACAGGGGGAGCTCGAGGCATTATTTCCTCTCAACAACACAACGACGAAATACATTCGCGGAGGAACCCACGAGGGATTCGGTAGCTACCAGCCGAGCTTTCAGGTGCCAAAAGGCGGGAAGAAGAAACGATACGCATCGCTCGACCGACAGCACAAACAAGCCTGCGATGAGACAGTGCGATTTCTTCGTGGCCAATAGTTCATGATTCAAATGAGAAAGGTTGCGCCTTTTGGCTCATCAAGTAATCCCACCGAAAAAAGGGTGTCAAAAACACCTATTTCATCTTGCGCTACCAACGTGTGTTACAACTTGTTTCGTTCTCCTAAAGAGAAGGTACGCCAACTTGTCTCAGATAACAATCTCGTTTAAAATACCGTTATTTTGTGATGTTGTTCTCCTAGAGACATGTTTCATTTAGTATTCAAAAACTTACAGACATATTTGATTTAGTATTCAAAAACTTGGATAGTCTAATATCTGTTATAGTATGTATGTATATATGTAGAGAAAAATTGGTGGTGGTGAAAATTGACAAAATTTGATACCGAAAACAGATGGTAACTCTTGAACCGAACGCAATCGTTGGCGCAATTGTAAAATTGTGTACACATCTCAAAATTGTGATATCAAATGCGGTGTGTGGGAAAGAAGCTCGTTGCTCAGCGCTGCTGAAAAGTAGAAATGATTTCGTCGACCACTTCGGAGGAAGACACGTTGTTTGGAAGGTCATCCCAGTACTGGCCCATGAAAGAATGGAACACATTGTTGTTATCGACGACGCGATTAAAAGTGTTGCCAGTAGTTGTTTCCGATATTGGAAAGATTGACGGGGTTAGGGTGGGTCGACATTTCATCGTACTTTGGAAGCATGCTGTTTCTTCGCATCATATCGTTTAGAGAAAATTGCATCATAGCGTTGGCCGACATGTTAGAGTTTGGAACGATTCGAGGATCCATCTGCTTTCCGACTGTAGGCTCCGAAGCGTTTTTCAAGTTACGCTGGTCCATCATAGCGAACCAGGGAGGATCGTTCTCGCTTCTTTTGGCTGCTACCGTTCTTTGAAAAATTGTTGTTCTTCGAAGAAGAGGAAACCGACTTGCCCTTGTTCGGGGTATTTGTTTTCTTTCGTGCAATTTTGTCGCAAAGATGGCGTTGGCCTCGGATGAGAAGTTCGTGCGAGTAAGCTGTAGGTAGGAAAATGAGGGAACCGAAGAGTTAGGGGACGATTGTTCGTAAACGTTTTCGGCAGGCCGCTATCCCAAAACTTTCTGGTCACTTACCATTTGCGTCTTGGTTGGGACGGTGTCTGTGCTGGTAGATTCCATAGAGATTCAATTGTCCTTCGGAAGGACTTGTAGGAACTCATACCGGAAAAGTAAAGAGGCATGATCGATTGTTCGAATCCAATCTGGCTGTGAATCTTGAAGGATTTGCCATCGGGCAACCACGAGACAATGTCATCGAGGCCTTTTCGCTCGACGTCTTCTAGAAGATCATACATCTTGTGTGGGAAATGTTCCGGCTTCCATTCGATCTGTCCGCCGACATCGGCGAACCGTTGTGTTTAATTGGCTTGCCTGGAACCCATGTTGCTGATTGAAGCTTTTCTTAGAACTAGAAGAAGATCGGTCGAGAAGAGATGCATACGGGAAGTCATTCATGCCGAAAGTAGATAGGGCCAACATTGTAGTGAAGGGAGGAGATGTTTTTGTCAGTCGCCGTTGGAAACTTTGTCTTCCAGAAATTGTGAGAAGAACTGAGGTTCCTCCTTTTTGCCGAGAAGTAAGAACCGATTTGAATCGTTCTATGGTTGCGACGAGAAAGTGAGGCAATCCCACAAGTGAAAGTTGCTCAAGCGATGAAATTTTCGACTTAAAAACTAATTATGGTTCAACTATTCGTGGAAACCTCCACTACGAAAATTACCATAAAAGAATTTGAATCAAAATGTGAACCCTGCACAGGAAGGATTGTTTCAAGCTACCAAAGTTTTGTTGACGCGCGAATCATAAATACCGGGCGGTGGAGGTTAGCGCTACATAGACTCCTCACGCCTCATCGAAAATTCTTTCGGCTTTCACTGTTACGCTTTTCACCTAGAAACAGACGTGATTGTGACACACAATAGCGCATCAATATAAATAGCCTCCAACAAACTTCAACCTCTAAGTTGATGTTGACGATACGTATTGTACAAAAACATTATTGCATGCACTGTTGGAAACGAGGTTGAAAGCGCCGCGTGGGAAATTCAACTCTAACCACTTAACACTCTTCCTAACCGATTTCCTTAATTCAAATACACATACAGTATATAGAACCCTTCCGTGTATACAGAACCCTTATTTATAGTCGCTGTAAATTTTGTGTCATTGCTCGTGATGGTTCTAACAACAATGGCTCTGTCCAAATTCAATCTCAACCAATAGTGTTAACTTGAGGTATTTTTGTTTCAGAATCTTCATACGATATCCACTTAACGGCATCTATCGTTCAACTTGAAGTGTCCACAAACCCTGGTACGCGTAGGTAGCCGAAATATATATGAACAAATCTAATGTGCCGTGGAGCGTAAAACTCTCAACTTGAAGGTTTCCTTAAGTGTTGCTAATCCCAAGTTTCTCGCAGTTCAACTTTGGACGATATGCGAGAAGAAACATTTTCATAAGTACTTTCAAAAATCCGATTAAAGTAAAGGGGCTAAGTACCAGCGATGGTAATGTACACTATCACGATCTAACGTTCGTGGTTTGTGAAACGGCGAAGAAGGATTACTATTCGTAGATAAAACAATTTTCAGACCAAGTGAAGGATGGAAACGTGATAGATTACCAGAAAAGCTCGTGATAGATTACCA
This sequence comes from Pseudo-nitzschia delicatissima, assembly GCA_037355735.1. Taxonomy (NCBI): domain Eukaryota; phylum Bacillariophyta; class Bacillariophyceae; order Bacillariales; family Bacillariaceae; genus Pseudo-nitzschia; species Pseudo-nitzschia delicatissima. The sequence continues at coordinate 823,834 of CM074778.1, read as the reverse complement.
TAAAAGCTTTTTGCTTTGTTGTTCTTCTTTTAAGAAGGCGCTTATATCTTCAACGTCTCACGTTTTCCAAGACTCAACGAGGTCGTCGTTATCAAAATCTGAGGGAACGTCATCGAACAGTACACCTAACGTTGGTTGCTTTCTAAGCAAGACTCCCCACTCACTTCTGGTAATGGGAAATGAAACTATCATGGCGAAAGTCCACTTGAATTGGTTAGCAATCACTCGTCACGGTTCAGCATGTCGCGTTTCCAAACTAGTTCAGTTCCTCTAGCCGTTCTATCCCATTCTCTTACAAACCATTAGCGCCATTTTAATGAGATGTTCGTGAGACAAAACATTGTTAAGCCGTCGCTTTCATCAATAATTTTTTCGTACGTAGTCACGATATTGATTTAACCTGAATCACCTAGATTGATCTTGTCTTCAACATCAAGGTGGCAGCAAGGTTTAGATGAATCTTGTCTTCAACATCAGGGTGGTAGCATGGTTTAGATGAATCTTGTTTTCCCCATCGATCAGATCGAGCGCTTTGCTTCAACCCCTGTACCAAATTCAAAATTGATTATGGTGCCGAAAATACTCGGACCATCGTTTCCAACCAGAAGGATAGGAATTCCCGCGATTGCACTAGTTGGGAAATCAACTAGATTTGCCTTTTCCTACTGAAATGATGCACGCGATTTTGTAGAGAAAAGGAAAGACCTTTTTCTCTTCTGAGAGCTTGCCACTTTTCTTTGAAGCTCAACTTCCCTTTCAACGAGTTGTCCTCATTCTTTGTCTGCCCCAGAAAGCCATTTCTCATTCTTTCGAATCATCTCTGTAAGTTAGTAACTTTCAGAAGACGGACGAGACCAAACCGAGACAAGAAAGTGATGACCTTCTTTCTTATCAAATATCATGATTGCCCTGCGAAAGGCACTCGCTAGCTCATCTTCGGGTGTCATGTAGCCCTGAGATTGCAGCCAATTGTATTTTTTAATCTTCGAATCAATGTCATCCAATATAACGCTGCGTGATGTGATATTCTCCTCCGCGAAGGACATAATTCCGTCGGCTCGGATTGGTTTCTCGTCGTTTCCTACATCTGCCTCTAGTATGCTTAAATCCATGTGATTCATTTCGTCTCCATATAAATCATTAGCAATGATGGAACAATATTCTCTAGGGTACTTCTTCGTCGAATTTCCGTCACTTTCGATTATCGAGATTGATTCGGAAGCATAACATTGCGAATCAGAAGCATCTCCGATATCTTCCATTTCGGCTGTACCTGCAGTATAGACAAGCTTTGAGAACCACATGACTGCGAGGCTGCCAGTGTACTGGTTATCGTTGACTTCTAATTTCTCTTTCTCGTATTTCGTATATCCGGATTTGCTCAAGAAGTTCAAGGCATCAATGTATGTGAAAGAGCTGGGGTTTATCTGGACCGTCCCATCGTCACTTAAGAACTTCGACAAAAACAACGAAATCTGGCTTTATACCACGTCCCGGACGAAAGTCAACAAAATCTGGATGGCAAATTGTCAACGTTGCGAACTGTTTCCTGACATCACTCTCGTGAACCAAGCGAGCCGTCTGGGCAGCCAAAAAGAGAGTCGAATTTCTTCCTTCGAATTTCCAACGTATCGCAAGGGTTCTGATTGCGTCCAACAATTGATCCATGCCGAAAAACACCGCAAGCAAAATGACGGGAGTGGTCAATTTGTCAGCGTCGATTGAACCCAACCTCATATAGGAAAGAAGTACCGAAAAGAGCCGTGGATCTTGGTCAATCATTATATGCTCTTTGCCCGAAGGATCGCGTTCGCGCCATTCCTCAGAGAGACGCCGTTCGAAATACGACGAGGAACTAACGAGCGTCGATACCGACGAAGTGAACGTCGTCCCACCGACATTTAATAAGACTATATCACTGTTGCCTGTATCCATGCTTCAACTTTGGACAAGTGTTGTTGTCTCAAGAGACTATTAAGAAGACTTGATTTGATGAACGAATCAACTGCACGTTGGGGTGTCAGAAAGATATCATCTTTGATCTTCGAAATTCCACTTCCAGCTTTTCTTTTCATTCGTTTTTCTGGAGACGGGTGGACGGACAGTCGCTCGAATGAGAAAAACAATGTTGAAAAAAATAATACAAAAAAAACTCTTTTGATACCATATTTTACATCCTAATTAGCCATTCTATTCTAGTTTCATTTCTCAATTCAAACGCATTATTGCCACTCGCACGTACAAGATGAAATAATTGTACTGAGTTTGAAACATTTCTTACAGCAATGCATCATGTTCTTGTTGTTCTTGGGGGTGCCTCGTCCTGCTGTGGTAATGAAACAAGTCAATCGGCCCATTCGGTTCTACCAATTTCCATAGTGACGTAATTCCCCTCATCAATTGGAGCACAAGTAATGAATACCAGACGTAGACAAGCGTCCTCTCGGATTCACCAAAATATCCAAGACAGAAAAAGCTCGCAAAGGCACCCAACACACTAAGAACCATAGTTTTTGCTTGATACGCAAAGACAGACGCGCCCTGGAGTACCCCGTCGGCTGCGAATACGAACGAATTGAGAGGCTGCGCAATAATCAACAGAACCAGTAGTGGTTTCAAGGCTTTTTGGGTTGGCATATCGGTGGTGAACAACTTGAGCAAAAACCCCGTATAGTCTCCCAATCCCAAGGCTCCCGCAAGAACCAAACCAAGGACAAATGCGTAGACAAAAATCGTCCTGCTCACGTCTCGAACACCAGCTGAAAGAGCGTTTCGAAAAGAAAAATTAGATATTGATGATATTGTGCAGAAAATTTGAAACGATTTGTCCCTTTTTGCGAAATGCAAACAGCATAAATAGACAACTTACCACTGTCATCGCGTCCCAGTCGATCGGCCACCAGTGCCTGCGAGGCCGCCGCTAGGGCATCGCACATAAAGGAACACAGCAACCAGAGCTGCAGGGCAATCTGATGCGCTGCAATGCTGTTCGCCGAAGTCGATTCCGATCCATCTCCGCTCCTCGTCGCCATGGCGGCTGCTCCGGCAATGGAGAGCTGCAGCATGAAGGATCTCACAAAGACAGACGAGGAAGCTACCACCAGCGGTTGCATTGCCTTCCATTCTGGGATCTTGAAGGTTGGCATGACAACGACTATTGATTCATACTGATCATCGGCGTTGCCTTGTTCGTCCGTTGTTGCTTCGTATCCATCTTCACGGTTGCTTTCCTCCACAGTCGTTCTAGCTTGCTGGTTGCTCCCGAGTTTTCCGTCCACCGAGGGGATCTTTCCCGCCAATATCATCAACAACGACAGAGCACATATCCATTCTAAAACGTATGGGGTATCAACCAGTGATAGAAAACAACAATGCAGCAACGAAAGGTTCATTTTTTGAGACATTTCCAAAACTCCAAAAATTAATATGCCAAGCAAGCAGCGATATGCACAATCACTATGTGTCACTTACCAGCTGTCGTCGTGGCAATTGCTGCACCTTTGGGTCCCATCTTGAGCCACCCAATCAAGATCATGTCCAGGGAGAGATTGACGAGATTTGACCCCAACAAAATGGCAAAGGTTGTCCGTGTGTCCAGATAACCCCGGAGAATTCCCGTCGATGCCGAAATGACAAAGACCGCGGGTGCCGCAACCGCCCGAATGTGCAAAAACAAATTGGCATATTGGTGAGCTTCTTCTCCCGTCTGCCCGGTGCCCATGATTCCCAGCAGGGCGCTTGAAAATACCGTCAAAACCAACGCGAGGAGGATTCCCAGCACCATAGCCAGGCTTAGTGCCTGCCCACCCACCTCGATGGCCCCCTTTTCGTCGCCCGATGCCCGGCGTTGAGACACCAGGGGCGTAGTGACGGTACACAAAAAGTTGAACAAGTAAAAGGAAAAGGTCAAGAGGGCGGCGGAAGATCCCATCCCCGCCAGAGACGCTGCGTCGGGCGCTGTCCTTCCGACAAAGGCGGTATCGGCGAGTGTCATGAGAGGATCGATTGCCAACCCCGCCAGGGCAGGAATGGCAATCGATAATATCGCCTGGCCCGTGCTTTGGCTTTCTTCACTTGACGAGCTGCTGGATGACGACGAATCGTTGTTGTCGTCGTTGTTGTTGTCGTCGTCGCTCTCAGTATCTTCTGTTCCCCAAAAAGGATCTACGTTCGACGACGATTCTTCTTGTTCTTGTGCACTTGCATATTCACTGAAACTCTCATTCGCATTGGCTTCGTCATCCTTGCACAAAAGCGCTCGACTCAAATCGTTTGTTCCCTCTTCCAAGTCCATGAATGATGTGCGCTTGCGTCCTGTTTGCTACAGGTAGGCAGTCGTTTTGTGATTTTAATTTTATGATGATGTTGTTGTCTTTTTATTTTGGTCGATTGGCAGCATTTTTCGATTTTTCGATTTCTCGTGATCGTTTGACTTCTTCGATTCAGAGGTTGATCCTTGGGTCTTCTTTGCGGTCCTTTACTCGAATGAGTCAACTTTGTGTTGTTCTGTACGTACAATTCTATCCGTTGAGTGAGTAGTGGCAAGATATCATTGGTCAAATTTTCATGTGGATTTTGAATTTAATTTCTTGAATCGCGTGCACTGCCGACACGCGCCGCGTTGAACACTAATTAATGATGTGCGGATGCCGACTCTTTCACATAGTAGGTCTCCGTTTTAAATTATGTCAATATTAGGGATTGCCATCGTCGATCAATCGTATCAAGAAAGAAAGCGCTTCCTATTCTCGCGGTTCGGCTTTTGTGACATGGATAATAAAAAGGCATGTACAAGTACGTCTTTGTTGCATCCACCCATTCATTGCTGTACAACCAGGACTATTTGATACTCTTCAAGTCGGTAGTGTACCACCACTCGAAAACCCAACTACATCAAGGGTTGCTTTCATTCATTGTGGATACTATTTGAGGAACTGACTGCGAGAAAGTTTCGACACATCAACATTGAAAAACGACGAAATCATGTCAAGCAACGTATTGTGTGGCCAGGCAGGTCTGCTGGGCCTTCCCTCCGTGCAGAATGATGGCAAGGTTATTCTGTCGAGTCTGGCGGATGCGAAAGTTCGAAATTCCCTTCGAGCGGATCGCAAACAGCTCAAAACGGATCCCTCTGTCGGTATGGAAGTCTACAAGATCAGCAAGGTAGGTTATTTCTGATTTGTGCATTATTTTGGTTGATATTTGTCCGAATGGTTGAAATGACATCTGTCTTGACATTGAAGATCAATCTGACCTCGCTCCTTTTCTTTTTTCCAGAATGGCAAACTCCAAGCCCGTCGATTGGCGATATCCCCCGATAACCGCTGTTTGTTGATCACCACCAACCGCGTCAAGTCGTTGAAGAGTTTTTTCAAAGCAGCAACGGGAAATACTAGCGATGCTAGCAGTACAAAGGTTATTGACGTGTCTCGAATAGATCACATCGTAGAGGGACAACTGAGCAACCGATTTTTGATGCAAAACCACACCGTCGATGATCACAACCAGTTCATGAAGGAGAGCAATGATTCCTCCAATGCTGACAAAGAGTTGCAAGAACAGGAACGAACGAGTTTGACAATAGTATACAGGCAAACAAAGTCAGAACGAATGGCGTCTCCTCCCTCGAATATGTCAACAGGGGGAATTGGTGACATGATCGGCAGCACCATTGCCAGTGTCAAGGGTGACGAAAGCGTCAGCACAGCGGTCAGTGGGGTCGTAAAAAGCAAAGACATCAAAGGATCGGAGGCCTCTTCGTGCGCGTATTACGGTGGTTATGAATGTTTGGATTTGTGTGTGACGAACGAAAAAGACTTTACCGAACTCTTGGAAACCCTCTATAAATTGATGGCCTTGTACAGGAAAGAGCGGGAGTCCATGGAACGATCGGTATTGTTGTTCCAGCACCACTGGGTCGATATGGGACACACGGGACTCCGCAATCCGATTTCCCCCGGAGAATGGGTCAGTCTCTGCAACCGTCTCAACGCTCCTCTCGACAAAGGGGATGTTAAGTCACTCTACCGGGACATGCAGGGCGAATTGAAACGCGCTTGCAAGGAACTCGGCACGGATATGGATTTTCTAGACTCTGGATTGCCCCCGTGGGCTGTAGCCGAGTTGTTGAAGGATTTGCATTTTCAAAGCATTTCTTCGATGGGATTAAAGTACACGAAACAAGATCCCACGCTTCGATTGTGGTACGAAATTCTGGAAAGTGATCCAGTTCCCATTCTCAACAAGGATGGTTCGAGGGATCCCCTGGAGACCAAGATTTCGGTGAATCAATCGGATGGCACCGACATGACAATTTCCCCGGTTGCATTTTTGAGCTTTATACGATCGCAGCAGAAAGAATTCAAGGCTACAATGGAAGATGCCATGGATATCATTAAGGCTATTCACGCTCAAAAATCGTTCAAGGATATCGCAGCAGACACAGCACCCGAGGAAGACGACGAAGATGACGACGTTGACATGCGACTGACTAGATCAGAATTCATGGATTGGTTGCTCTCCGACACTAATGATTTGATGGACCCGCAAAGGGGCAAGGTTGCCTCGGACGATATGACTCACCCACTGAGCAGCTATTGGATCATGACCAGTCACGACACGTATCTGGATTGCTGGAACAAAGATCAACCAGTTTTGGACGAACAGATGTATCTAGCTGCCCTTAATCGAGGAGTCAAGTGCCTCGAGCTGGATATATACGATGGTCCTGTGGCGCCCGATGGTCTTCCGGAACCGGTGATTACCAGAGAACATCTTAACAAGCCCGGTGATCCCCACGTAAATGTGCGAGTTGCCCTGCGTGCCGTGAGGCAGTATTTGATCGCCAACAAGGATTCGTACCCTATCATTTTGAACATTGAAAACCATTGTTCTTTCTTTGCGCAGGAAAAACTGGCCAACTACATTTACCGCGATTTAGGAGCCTACGGATTGATTGTTGTCCCTGACAGCTCGGGTTCTATGGACGTTACCGATCTGTTGCCCAGCCCAGAGTCGATGAAGGGCAGAGCTCTGATTATGGGGAAACGACCCTCGGTGATTGCCGATGGAGCAAAGGTAGTCAATGACGATTACGATGACGAAAATGATATGGGTTTCGACCAAATCGATATGATGATTCCGAGTGTGACATCTAGCGAAGACGAAGAAATCGAAAAGGGTACCGTCATTGGATTCGATGTCCATGGGCCAATTTGTGTTTTCAGCCAAAACGAAGTCAAGAACGTGATCAAGCATTCTCCCGGGGAATTGTTGTACATTGCGAATCAAGAACTAAAGGTGGCAGAATTGAAAGCTGCCGAGGCCGAGGTAGAGGCGCTGTCCTTGCAGGAAGAAGCTAAACTTTCCGAACAAAATGCAATTACCCTCATTCGCAACACGGGCTTATCTGACGAAGCAGTTGCAGACCTGTTGGCTCAGTTAAACGGAAAGGACATCGATCCTGATCACCACTTGGATGTAATTCAGAAAACTCAAGAAGAAGGTGTTGAAGTTGCAGATTTCATTGCTGATGCTGTCGAGGTTGCCAAAATGACATCTACCGAAGCGGATCAATACGCTATGCGGAAGGCTGAAGATGCAAATCGCGCCCTTCAGAAGTTGAACGTTGCAACGGGAAGATTACGCGAAGCGGAAGCACTCCTGGAAACCTCTTATGTAAAGGGCAAAAAAGTGGTTTCCAAATACCAAAAGGCGGCCAGATTAGCTCGAGAAAAACAAGAACAAGCAGCTCATGCACACCGACGAGTTGAGAAACTCCGTCAAATGCTCGTAGAATGCGAAAGCGGATCGACCAGTGCAAGCAATGTTGTGAACACTGCCATGACAGAGGCAAAGATTAGTGAAAAACGAGCTGCAGAAACCGAGGCAAGAGCGGCGAGAGCAGCTGCTACTGCACAAAGAGATCGTGCTCGCGCCGAGGAGGAAAGTCGAAAGGAGGAAGCCTACGAACAGCAAGCTGGTGAACTACATGACAGAATGCTTGAGGTTGCTCGAAAAGAAAAAGAGATGAAAATGGAGGCGGAAAAAGCTGCTGAAACGGTAGAAAAGTTAGACAAACAAATTAAATTGATCGAGACAAGCAGTCAATATCTGAAGGAAAGGCAAGAATATGGGTATGAATTCGACGAAGAGAAAAAAGAATCTGCCGTGAGAGGTGGAAAAGTTCACCAAAAGCATGCTGCTAAGACCGAAGAACGAAAGGACATTCTTCTACGGATCGAGCAGTTAGCTTCTGAGATTGACATAATAAGCAAGCAGAAGATCCAGTCGCAAGAAGACTTCGAAAAGAAAGCGCATCAGTGGAAGAAGCAAGCAGATATCGCGAATAAATTTCGAAGGATTGTCGACAAGAGTTCGCATGCTGCCGAAGATCTTGCCGAACACGCAGAAGAAGAAAGAGAGGCCGCAAACTTGAGGAAAGTAGCAAGAGACAGAGCTCAATCGCACGTAGCAGAAAAAGGATCCTACAAAGCAGGTTTGCAAGCACAACTTGCTGAGGCCAAGCGGGCAGCAAAAGAGACAGACGAAGACGTAGAAAAGAGTCGAAAAGAAGCGGATCGTTTGGCGAAGGCCAACGAAAGCTACGAAAACAGCGGCTACGAAGACATCTACACGATCACTGAAAAACGCAGGGAAACGAGAGCACAACTGTTAGCTGAGTACGAAAGGAGAAAGGAAATTCAGAAGAAAGCCGAGGACAGAGCATCTGAGTTGAAGAGACAATACAGAAATTCCGATAATCTCATGACAGACACAATGCAGGTCGCCTTCCTTGGTAGACAAGTTGCCAATATCCAACGCCAAGAAGACAGAAATGCGCTTTTGGCAGTTAACAATGCCAGATCGGTTCAAAGGAAAGCTTATCATGCAATTGACGAAGTTGACTTTGCCCAGTCTGTTGTTACCGAGAAGCGATTGATTGTCAAGCGTGCAGAGGAGTACAAGCGCAAGAACGACAGAGTGGTTGAAATTCCGACGCAGCTAGCAGGTATGACGTTTTTGCACACGACAAAGCACAAGAATTGGGAAAAGAGTCTACAGTTACCAAGTACACATGTTCACAGTTTTGCCGAAATCCTCTTGGAAGAGATGGCCGACAAGAGCAGGGAGGAACACATGGTGAACTTGAAGAAGTTTACGACGGCGCATCTTTGCAGAAGTTTTAAATCTTGGAAAGAGAATACCACCGATCTGAATGCAGATCCTCTCTTCCAGATGTCTCTAGGCTGCCAACTTGTAGCATTGAATTATGGCACCTTTGATGATCACCTTCTAAAGGCTGACGGTCGATTCCGTCGCAACGGCTCTTGTGGTTATACTCTCAAGCCTGAATTTTTACGGTTGGACGACCCTATTAAAGAAAAACCCGAAAGTTGGAAGATCAATGTGCTATGTGGAAGCTATTTGCCGAGTCCAGACTCCAAGCGGTACCATTCTGGTAGCTCCTTCATAAATCCATTTGTAAAGATCCACATTTACGGTGGAGATCAAGGAAAGAGGAAAGGAGAGCATATTACCAAAGTCGTTGAAAAGAATGGTTTGAATCCCGTGTTTGATGATTTGATGGGAGTCATTTTCAAAGCTACCAACCCATCACTAGCAATTATCACTTTTACCGTATGGAACAAAACGGAAGACGGAGAAGAATTCATCGCAGCTTCTTCCATGCCCGTCTCTTGCATACGAGAAGGCTATCGCAGCGTTCCATTATTCGATAAGCAAAACACGAGAGCTGGTGCCTTTGCATACGCTTGCTTGCTCGTTAAAGCGAAGCGAGTCACGTGATGAAGGAAAGAGAGAGAATGCCGGCTAATTTATTTGACGTGGTAGATGTGGTAGTTTTGCTATTTGTTTTGTTGTTGTTCATGTCTATGTATCATAGAATACTACATATTAATAAACTGTGGAGAATAACCCTCTCCATTATACTCTAGCAATACTAGATAAGCTTGTTAGTCTGTCAGAAACCTCTCCTTTTCGTAGTTTTCTTCTCTCGAAACGAGTTAGTTTGAAGTTTTAGCCCGTGTTTCGTCGAAAGTTCACGACTCGGAAAATTTCATTCCAACTTTAATCACGGATTACAGAAAAGTCCAGTCCCGCCTACAACCAGGTTTATCACCGTCCATCAAATTCTATGGATTCTCATCGTTTGAACAAAACTGATTGGAAATGAAAAAATAATCAGCCAATCTCAAAGTTTCCTTTCGAAGCATCGGGTCAATACCATTGCCATTATTAGTTGCTCTTCCACCAACTTTATACCAAGAAAGCCTTACAGCTTACCTTCAAAAAACATTTTTGCTCTCAACAAATTTACATCGCCTTTGTTGCTTCGTCGCGGAAGCACCAGAGGTCTCGTAACTTTCATCGGAATAAGACAGACCCGCAACAGCTACAACCGGTTTGCATTCCATCGTCTATCCACAACACATCATACAGGGCTATCGAACGCAAAACAACCATACTCTACCATGGCAAAGAAACGAAAGCACGATGATTCGGGATCATCCGCTAATACCGCGAAAACGGACAACAAAAATGGCACCACAAGCATCACAGAGGGCTCCACCGTAATGATCTTTCCCTCCAACGAGGACAGTGCCGTCTTTTACAACCCCGTACAGGTGCAAAACCGCGACCTTTCGATCTTGATGATCAGTCTGTATGCCGAACGGCGTGCCATTCGTCGTGCCGTCCAACGCAAGAAGAAGGAACTCAACAAACAGCGGGCGGAGGAAACGGACAAGGAGAAAAAGATGTCGAAGGAAGAATTGCAGAAACAACTCAAAGCGTTTGAAGACTCCTTGGACGGAAGTCAGTTGCTAAAGGATAGCAGAGGTGGAAACTGTGAGGACGGAATCACGGTGTTGGATGCCCTCGCTGCGTCGGGATTGCGATCGATTCGTTACTGGAAGGAAATTCCGGGAGTGAAGCACGTCACGATCAACGACCTATTGGAAGCTGCCGTCGAACGGGCTCACGACAATCTCCGAAACAACAAAATCGACCCTTCAGTGATCTTGGACGACAATACCGAGCGTAACTACGGAATCTGTGTCAACCACGGAGATGCGACGCATGAAATGTATATGTCGCGCAGACCGCAGAGTCTGCAGATCAACGAAAAGACAAAGCTCTCTGCAAAGCAGCAGCCCATGTGGGATGTCATCGATCTCGATCCCTACGGGAGTGCTGCTCCCTTTTTAGACGGAGCCGTCCAGGCTGTCGAAAATGGGGGTCTCCTTTGCATTACCTGTACCGATATGGCAGCCCTTGGAGGTTCTCACCCGGAGACGGCCTATGGAAGGTACGCAAGCCTTCCCATTCAATCCGCAAAGTATCTACAAGAACTGGCCCTAAGGATTTTATTGCATACCATTGCGGTGTCGGCAGCGAAATACGGAAGGACACTCAAACCCATTCTGAGCGTCGGAATGAATTTTTACGTTCGTGTATTTGTCGAAATATACAACGACAAACAGGGAGTCAGTGACCTCTCGCTGATCAATGGGAATGTCTACCAATCGACGCAGTGCTCATCCTTTGTCACAATTCCCCACGGGCAAAAGGGTGGAAAGAACGGAAACGGTTACCAGTCCTCTCGGATGGAACCTTGCAAGTGTCCGGAAACCGGTGCTCCCTTCAAGGTTGGTGGCCCGCTCTGGCTAGGTCCCTTGCACGACCAAGACGTGGTGGGCACCGCCCTCGAACGCCTCAACGACGAAGCCTGCCAGTCTCCCGACATGAGTCTTATTGCGACGCGAAAGCGCTTGCAGGGCCTCTTGACCTCGGTGTCGGAGGAACTGGACACTCCCCTCTACTACACGCTCCCAGGCCTGTGCCAAACCCTGCGTTGCACGAGCCCTCCCCTCCGTGCCTTCAAGGGAGCGATCGCCAACGCAGGCTACAAGGTGAGTGGCTACCACAAGGATCCAACCGCGGTCAAGACAGACGCACCTGGTCACGTTGTCTGGGATATTATGCGAGCGTGGGTGGAGGAGAATCCACTCAAAAAGAAACCCACCGAAGGAAGCGCCGCCGAGAAAATTCTGGCCGTTGAGAGAACTCTTAAGGAGGTGGATTGGTCAATCCCGAAATCTCTGAAGAAGTCTACAACCATGAGCGACGGCAAAAAGAAGAAAAGGATTTCTCGATTCCCCATGAATCCCGAAAAGAACTGGGGACCAAAGCGCGCGGCAACCGGAAAGAAAGACGAAGCTAGCCCAGAACAAAACGGCGATGCCGAGATGAAACCCGTCGAATAAATAAATAAATAAATAAATCGAGCCATTCGAATATTGGGAAAGCAAACAAAACTTTTCGTTACAGGTAGTACATTCCCTACAGCGAACGGAATGGGCAGAATGAATTGGAATAGCTACTGCAGCCTACAGCGCTCGTGAATAAAGCATCTCGCGTGGCAGTCGAAAGAACAAGTCGTATATCAGTAATAATTAGAAGCCTGTTTTGATTTCTTTGGCGTAGATCAAGTTGACTGGATCCAGTTTTTCTGTTGTTGTTGTCGATAAGAGTCAATGATATAGCTTCGCTCTGCGCTATATTAGAGACTCTAGCTATACTCTTCTACTAGTCGATGATGCGACACTGGTAATCGATTATGCAAAGTTCTACTTTTCAATGATCCATGGAGACTACGAAAAAATGTTTCGATAGAATTGCTAGCGGAAGAATTAGTTTCGATTATCCTCTCTTTTAATTCTGGATAACTGCATTGTGAGAGTCGTTTGCTGATGTCGACATCGTCATTGCTTCGTGTCCGTTGTCAGCTGTTTCAAATTGATTTGAGAAAAACAAGAATAATTGTGAATCCAAAATGAACCAACAAAAATGTTTGGTTGATGCCGAACAGCCGCTAGCAGTTGCCCCGAAAGATTGGATTGGACGATCGACCAAACGGCAATTCAATCGGTGTTTCGAATTCTGCCGAGCGCGCACGATGACTGTCACCGTAATTTCTCGACTCCGATTTTGTGCGTGCTCTATCGCGAGATTATGATGGGTACACGATTGCAAGATTCCATTTTTGAAGTATTCTTCTTCTCCACTGTCATTGCAGTGTTTTGGTATCTTTTTTTTTTCCCTCCTTCGTCTCTAGTCATCGTGCTCCTCGTCTTTCTCATTAATTTTGCTTCAACCCTTTTGAGAACCTTCTCATTGTTCATCTCTTTTGACTTTCTTGTTTCACGAAAACAACCATGCGCATTTCATTCGCTCTTTTTGCTGCCCTCGTCGTCGGAATGTCCGAGGCTTTTGCGCCTCTCAAGACTCCTTCCAGAACTACTTCCCTCCAGTTCGGGTTCTTGAAGGAACTCGGTTTGGAAAAACCAAGCTGGCTCCCCGATTTTGGAAGCAAGAAGGACGAAGAAGAAGCCCCGGCTCCTGTGGCCGAAGAAGAAGCAGAAGAGACCGAGGAATCATCCGAAGAATAAGAATAGGATGCTTTCTCGTCACCCTGCTGGTATTGATACCCGCAACCAGTCTTTTGTCCGTTTTCCACAGCTGGCATCCCGCCGTGTCTCACGATCGAAACACCAATGTTGGAAAGAGTATTCTTGAAACATCACGTTTCCTTTCGTGGGACGTTAGGAGCTAGCGTAGTGCATGATAGCAACTACAGAGTACAATAATCATCGCAAAGCAAAGCAACTATCTGCAACCAACACCATTTCTTGCACTACAACGTTTAACACCTATTGAGAATAGTTTTAAATAAATATTATTTTAGTTCGAAATCTAATTTCGCAAGTAACATCACGAACGAAAATTTAATTACATAGCATTCCCGTCATTTCCGCACATGTGCAGCATGCGCAAATAATATTCTTGTATTTTGGATGATCACCACTACTGTGATCATAATTTTCTTTTTTAATATGAAGTACATTACACTTTTCATTCATCTTCCGCAGGGACAATATACATATACGAGGTTTTTTTCTTGTTGATTCGGCATCGATCCAACTTCAAATTGAGACGGTAGCCGATTTCATTTACGGACTAGCAATAATGATAGCCCGCTTAGTTGGGCTAGTAGAATCACCAATATCAGCACATCCAGCTACGGTGTTGTCTGGACTTGGGATGAGCACTTGGGTCAGCACGTGAATAATACCGTTTGCCGCAACAATGTCAGTTTGAGCGAAGTTCGGCTTAAGCCCGTTGCAGGTTCCAACCTGTCGAACTCTCGCACCGTTTTCGCATTTTGTGGTAGTTGCACCACGTTGAAGCATGTTGACGGATCCATCACACTCGAGATTTTGGACTCGGAAAACACCGTTCAAAAGGTGATACCCGAGAATATCCGACATGAGTGACTGCTCAAAGTCTTCATCAGCTTCGTCCAATCTCCTGGCGTTAGGGTCAAGGATAATGTCTCCAATAGGCTCTAGCGGAAAGTTGGTGGGATCCGAGAAGAAAGCATCATTGAAGTAGTCGAAAAACGTGCTGAATGCAGCATTATTAGGGGCAAACAGCGTCAATCGACGGTTGCAATCATCTAATAACTCGTTTAGACCTCTCTCGTTCACTTCATTACAAAGGTCTCCCAAAACGTTGGAGTTGAATGGGGCGCAAATAATATCAACTGTAAATAAAGCATTCAAGGGAAAGAAGGAGGGGAGAACGGTTAGAATCTTAGACAACACACGTAAACCTCATCGATCGCGCTAACAGCTCATCGAACTTACGAATTGTTTCAGTGCCCACACAGCCACCGTTAAAGGAGAGAGTGGAAGATCCACTAAAAGAGGTAGTAGAGGTAGGATTTTCGGATGGTTCCGAAGTCAAAGTAGGCTCTTCAGATGGCTCTTGGGTTTCCGTGGGGAACTCAGATGGTGACTCATTTTCAGTTGGTCGTGGAGTTGGCATTTCCGTAGGAGGCGCCGTGGTCGGAAGAGGTGTCGGACGTGGCGTAGGACTTGGGGTCGGAAATGCAGTGGGACTAGGTGTTGGTCTAGGAGTCGGAGAACGCGAGGGCTCCATCGTCGGCATGCGCGTCGGCGAAGGCGTAGGACGGATTGTGGGCCCTGGGGTCGGATCTGGAGTTGGATTTGGTGTTGGCTTTCTGGTTGGTCTTGGAACCGGTGGCCCAGTAGGTCTTCTCGTAGGCCGTGGAGAAGGTTTGTGGGTAGGACGGGGAGTTGGCCGAGGTGACGGGTAATGCGTCGGTGAGTACGTCGGCTTTCCCGTCGGCAGCGGCGTCGGACGAGGAGTTGGGTAGGGAGTAGGTTTGAAGGTAGGCTGCGGTGTGGGTTCACCTGTGTGTGCCAAGTAATTATATTGGTCCCAATAACGCCAATCGAACTGTAATTTTCTTTGTCCTTCAGTCATCTCCTTTCCCTCTTGGTCGACGGCATCCGTAGCCTCGCCATGATGCAGAAAGATAGCCAGCGAGAGCAATCGAAAGATGTTGAGCGCCCTCATGGTGGGTCAGTAATACTCGAAGAGTTTGTCACGCAATGATTAATTGCTACTTTTGCGATACTACTATGAAACTTCCGAAATAAAATTCTTGTAACGCAATGAAACGATGTTGAATGATGCAATCGTTTGGCGCTGCGATTGTCAATAATGTGAGCCCGATTCAATCAAATCAGCGATTAGTGAACAATATTTGTGAGCGATGTTTTGGCATGCATGCGTTGAGATTTTCAGCGATTAAGAAAATTTTTCACACATGGTGGCTGGCTGGCGAAACGTTTACGTTAGGATAAAATGTACGAACCAACAAATACGTTCATGCCCATGTGCTAGAGAACGTACGTACATTCAATACCACCTCTCAAACACTGAGGAAAAAAATCGCAAAACAAATTCGCGCGTTTTGATGAAGTCGCGCGAAGGAGGTGAACTATTGATTGGAACCTTCCTTGACTGTTTTTCTTCTCAAAAAACACCGAAATTACCACAAGTTACGTAAGAAGTACGTACGATTGCTACTTTTTTACACTAGTATATTTTTTCTGATGCGAGAGAAACCCTTTTTGCCTTTCAGCAATGCAGTTATGCGATACACCTACTACTCTAGCTACTACATAGGACCAGGACTAGAGTGTCACTATAAGTATTCTTTTAGCTAATTTTGCTCGAGGAGTAGTGCTGTTCTTAAAATTAGTGTCAACGCAGTTGGTGTTGACGATGCTTCAGCTGGTGGTGGTTGCGGTGAAAAACCTGACCAGCAGCAGCGCTCAACCCTCTAGTTCTAGCACAATAATTCGTAGCCGTTTCTGCGAAATGATTGAATCTGCGGTCTGACGTGATATCTGACCATGATGCTAGTACGACTTACAGGAACCCAGATTGATAATGAGACCGAACGAATGCTGAAAGCTGTTCTTACTTTGCATTTGATATTCGAACCGCAATTTTCAGAATTTTTTACGCCTGACTTGAGAGTTCGAACCAAGCAAAATCGTCATTGACGTTGTTCAGTAAATGCTCTGCAGTCCAAGTTGAAAAGTCATCGCATAAGTTGTCAGCGATGACGTCTGATACTGTAATTTGAGGAGCCGGAAATTCCTTCGCGTCGCTCTTCTCCAAAACTTCACCAGGAATGCTACTCTTCACTGGCAAATCTGGAAATGCACAGCACTCTTTCGTATCGCGTGCGATATTTTCATGACCGCAAAGCCTCTGGTGTGTGGTCTTCCCTCGTTTACTGGATGGCAGCTTCGTCGTTTGTATGTATCCCCAGTGAACTTGGCCCGTGACCGTTGGAATTTGTTCGAATTCTTCTTCTGTCATCTCGGGTATCATGCTGTATTCACAGCCTTGACAGTCTACATTCAACACATCGATCGGGGTTGGTGGAATAACATTGGCTTCCAGCAGAATTGATTTAAGACTACGCAATCGCACCACAAGTTCCTCGTCGCCCTCCTTGAACTCGGAAGCGGGTGTCCAGGATCGCGTGGCGGTGGTTGCTGTCGGCCTCCACATCAGCTTAGCCATCATGTTATCTTCCTCATCGTTGTTAGCTCCGACGCCCTCCAACATTATTTTCATTTTTTTGAATTCTTTTTTGGGAATATTGCATCTAAGATTGATTTGTTGGAGCAACCAATTTGGGGATGCTGGCTCGACGGAAATAATCTTTGTTTCTGGATATTTTTTATTAATCACCAGACAAGTCAGCCCAAGGCAACTTCCAACATCCACGAATATCTTCCCGGCACCAAGGGCTCCTTCAAGTCCATTCAATCCACCTCTGTCAACATCCTCGTTGGAATTCAACATATTCACCAGGTATGATATTCCATCGTCACCCTCAGGAGCCCAAAGATTGTACGTCTCATTCAATATCTCTTCTTTCCGTTCTCTCGCAATATCCAGAACCTTCTTGAGGAGGTCCTCCGACATTTGAGATCGAGCAGCAGACCATAGTTCTAGAAGAGTCTTCCGTTTCCTTTTCGAGCCATCGCACATTATTTCTTTGGTCACGGCCTCTGGCGGATTTTCAGTTGCAGCCATACAAAAAAGATGCTTCGCAGACAAGGGCACATAGTTATCGAACTCTCCGTCCATTCCATCATCATTCTTAAAATCGTCGTCGTTAAACGGGCTTGCATCTCGCTCCCGATCTACTAGATCCCCCCATTTTTCTTCCGGCTCCGAATCGTCATCTGCTTGTTGCAAACGGCGATGCTGATCATTGGCCATTAGGCCATCGTCACCCATAGGATCAGAAAATCCACCATTCATATCGAATGCCTTCAAGCTCTTCTCGGCGTCCTTGAGCAATTTTTCGCAGCCGAGAACTTCCGCGATATCCACGGCAATCGCATTCATCCCATTATTCATGCGTTTTTCGCGCTTGGCAGCGCTCTTTTCCTTCCCGGTTTCGGCACCACCATCCTCTGACGTTTCCATCAATAGCGGATGCTTTTTTGTTTTGCGCAACGATTCGGGTATTCCCCCGACGGTTTCACTCTCCTCCGTAAAAACCAAGCTGTATAGAAACGTGAGGAAAACCCCCAAGCACAATGCGGCCGCTATTAATCCCACCGTCTCTGCATCAATGCTGCTCCTCCGTCGGCCCTTTCTGCGCAGTCTGAAACCAGCTTGTTTGGCTTTTCGAATCGACACCATGGTTACAGTTTTTCTTCCAATTCTTGGTGCATTCAGCCCAGAATGATAATACTTCAAACTAGGAGTAGGAGTCATCGAAGGCATCTCGGAGAAGCGCGCTCTACCGCAACAATTTTGCAATAATATTCTCGCGGTATTTCTTCACGGAAAAACTCGTTTTGAAAAAAAGATTCTGCCAAATCTGGACCCGAAATTTTATCTGTCCGTACGACGTCCGCTGCTGTCGGCAAGAAGCAAGGAGCAGGATCTCAGAAGTTATTGTTCTTTTGGGTTTGCAATGATTGTAATGATATTTTGAGAGAGGAATCACTAGACAGAGGATCTGTAGGACTCGTACCACTAGCTAGTAGTCGTAGTAACAATAAGAACAATGAGGAGCAAGAAAGCAACCAGCAGCAGAGGAAGAATACAACTACGCCGTCCTCATTGTGTTGAAACAGATTTCCAAGTGCTGGTGATGTTTGGTTGCATATTGGGATATATATTACAGATTAAGTTGAACAGCTAATTGGTCCATGTATTTTTCCATCTGCACGATGTCAGCCTTTGCGGTCTTCAATAAGGATTCCGGAGTTGATTTTGCCGACGAATGTTCGACAAACATTGATTGGTATGCAGCCCCTTCCGCTTGAAAGTAGTAGGCATTGAATTCTTCCATCGTCTCGGTGAACTCAACAATATCCTCGGCTTGGGTTGTCAAAGTCTTGAGCACCTTTTGAATTCCAAACAAATTGCTGTTGACTCCTTGTGTCCCCAATCGATTCCTGACGGCATCTCCGCCTCCCTTGGCGGTAATTTCCGAATAATCATCGATCAATTCACGCAGCTCCTTCCGGGCTGCCAAAAACCGCTGCTTCGAATCTGACACGCTTTCAGCTGCGTTGGCTCGTTTTGCATCCGAGAAGAGAGTTACGGAACAACTCAATACAGATGCAATCGCCACAAAATCCCTTCTGGAATGGAGGATAGGATTTGCTTCGTTGGAACAATAAGGTTTGGAATCACTAATTGGAACATCACGAAACGACCAAGCATCAATGCCCTCTAAGTGCGTAATCAACAGAAACGCCATCCCCATCACGGCAGCAAGTCGACAACTGATGGATCGCTGGTTACTGCATTTTGTTGAATATCTTTCGTTGACTTCCATTGGAAAGTTGGTTCCAGGTGTATTGTGTTTTTTGTAATTACTCCTAGGGTATTATGAGTTATGTGTTACTATGTTGACTACCCCTTCGCCCCGTTTTTATGACTTTAAAATGTGTCACACGTCAAAGCAAATTCGTCATGTTGACAGATGGCGCCTCAATCCAAAGGAGGTGCGCAACACTTTGGGCATTCTGATTAGCATGGCATCCGATTCATCATTGTCTGGATTTATTATTGACAATCTGTGAATTCGTCAGTCACATCATCATCATCTGTCGTTCCATGTCTCCAATAAAAAGTGAAAACAAAACAATGAAGATTGGAGACACGTGTTCAATTTAAGTCACGGGAGACACTTCGGCCGATACTATTTTTTCAGTCACGAACCCGACTGCAATTTTCGTGAATTTTTCTCTGGAGAACCAGGGAAGTCGCCAAAGACGGCAGATCGAGATTTATCAGTCAGGCTCACAAAATCGATCGCTAATATGCGTTGAAACGATTAAACACATCATGCTCCGATCGTTTCATTAGTTCACCTCGCTAAATTTCTGAGCATCGCCAAGGCACAAATTCGCAACTTTCTACCATCAAAGTCGAATCAGTTTTCCAAAAGAAATTGTCCCAACTGTAAACGTTATTCTTCTTGTTGCGGTATTTTCATTGACGATACCAATCGTTATTTCAATTTACACCGATTGAAAGTTCCGTAAAGACACAATAGAATAGCACGAAACAGTGAACTGTCTCGTTTTATAGGACTTTAACGTTTCAACCATGAAATTATCTGGGAAATGGATAATTTGCGCCTTCGTTGCTGTTACAGCACGAAGTAGCGCCGTCATGGGCCATGCCGCTGATGACGAGCATGACAACAAAGTGACTGACGACGTCGAACGTGAACTAATTACCGCGGATACCTTTGGATTTTTCAACCCTGAACCTCCACAAAAGCCAGCAGTAGAAGATAAGCCACAAGTGGTTTCGGAACCTGCGAATGCAACGTTTGCGGGAGGATACTACTACCAAAACCCGCACAATGTGTACCAGAAGCCACAGAATGTGTACCAGAAGCCGAAGTACACTATTCCAACGATGTACCCTACAGGAGCGAAGCCAACAGGCTACCCCGTTTCTACACCTAGACCAACTCCGCATCCTACCTCCAATCCTACGCCTTTGCCAACAGGTCATCCGGCTTCGCCGTACGGCTCAGTTCCTTCGCCATCGAAGTTTCCAACTCCATTCCCAACGTACGGAATCCCTGGTTACAACCAATGGGGATACAAGACGCAATCGCCGACTCCACGTCCAACACCGAAGCCAAGTCGCGTCCCAACTCCCAATCCTACCCCGGATCCTACCCCCAAGCCAAGTTACAAACCTACCCCAGCTCCTACACCCAATCCTACGGAGCGCCCAACTTTGACCCCAACGAAGCACCCAACACTGTCACCAACTGGTGTGCCATCGCTTCCTCCTACGCCAGGGCCAACGTTCAGACCTACACCAGAACCTACGCCAAAACCTTCGTACAAACCATCTCCTCTTCCAACCTTCAAGCCTACTCCGATTCCGCGAACACCAAGGCCTACTACACCACCTACTCTCAGTCCTCACAATAGGCCTACGCCAATGCCCACGAATAGGCCAACCCCTCTCCCTACGTTCAGGCCTACCCCCCGTCCGACCAATACTCCGACGGCAGGACCTGAATCTGAGTCCGAAGATGATGATGATTCCGAAGACGACGATGATTCCGAAGACGACGATGATTCCGAAGACGACGATGACTCGAACGATAACAACAACATGAACAACAACATGAACGACAACATGAACAATAACAACAACATGAACAACAACAACAACATGAACAACAACAACAACAACATGAACAGGAGATTCGGTGACATGCGTTTCATGAACTTCAACGGAATCTTTTTCGCCCAGATGCAGTTCCGTCCCGTCCCTGTCAGAAACCGGGTTATGGAACCTGACGCTTTCAACATGAACATGAACAACGGTAACATGGCTATCAACCAAGGAATTAACCAAAGGTTCACGCCGATTCCTGATGTCACCGGGCAGAACAATTATGTTTTTATTCCATTCCGTCGCAACAATGGCAACGGCAATAACAACAACATGAACAACATGAATCAAATGCAAATGATGGAAATGGATAGAAGAAGAAGAAAGCTTGGTGGCAAGAGAAGCAGCCGACAAGACAGAAAGGAAAACTTCCAGAAGAAATTTGTACCTTCCACCGCAGCGAAAGGAATAGAGGAGAGAGACTAAATGGGGGAAGAACATGTTTAAGAATATTTAAACGAAGAAAGATGCGGATCGAGAAAGTATATATTATATTTCAAAATTCAGACAGTCACATCTGTGGTGATTGTATCGATTTTGAGACAGAAAGTCGCCCAATATGATGAATCATGCATCAAATGTGATGGCTATGACAGCATGGCTATGACGGCATGGTCATGGCGAATTGTTATTGCGAAAAGAAAAACAGCTATTCCTCTTGTTTGTAGCAAAAGGAAACGAAGGAAAGAAAGTAACTATTGCTTGCCTCCATGTATCTTGCTGAAGCTACTTTCGATAAAATTCGGTATATGTGACTCAATTCTATTTTGTGTAAATGTAAGAAAAATGTAATCCAAATAAGAAAAAATCAAACGTAAGAAAATGATTACGTACGTACGTAACGTATGTACTCTAGAAAAGTACGTACTCTACCATCATCCCCATTCGGGTTTTAAACCCTAATAGCGCGCTATCAAGGTTACAAACCCAGACGATAATTTAGCTCGTTATTCTGTTGCTCTGTGTTCTTCACTTTTAAGGTTATCATTAGTACTATGTCTGTCTTGAGGTGTTTAAGGTTAATCCGATTACCGTAAAATTTGGCTACATTGCCGTTGAATGAACACTTCAAAATGCCTGTGTCTATGTCTATGAAAGAACACGACACAACGTTGCGAACTGGTCATTCATTTGGGTTTGGAAAAAACATTCACACATTCGAAGATCTGTCGACATTGCCATCAATCGCAACATCTACAATCGATTCGTGCCCTTATAATTCTATTTAATTGATCAGTCCAAAGCATTTATTATCCGCAATATCAAAATGGTCGCTGGCAACAGAGCACAGCTTCACCACCGGGCAGTAGCAACCGGTCACGACGATTCACCGACCTCGGTCTTGCCGACGACTACGGAGTCGTCGTCTCGGGCAAACGGCAAAGCGCGAAGGCAAAGGAATGTCCTTGGAGGATTGGTTGGTGGTAGCGGTGGATTGTTGTCGAGACAATCCCTCTTGATTCTCTTGTTTGGAACCCTGCTTGGATACTCGGTTCTGCCCATTTTATTGATCGAATCAGGCCCGTTGAGCGGAACGATAACGTCGAAGGACATCTTTGGTGACATGCCAAGAAACAACGACCCCCGACACCTCACCGGAGATGAGATCATGGGGAGATTGATTGAGAACAAAAAGCTCTTGTCCACACAGTCTTTGCCTACGGATCGCACCCCCAACACCATGGAAACGGCCGTCCTCAGTGATCAACGACGAAAGAAAATTCTGGTGACCGGCGGAGCTGGCTTTGTGGGCTCTCACTTGGTTGACAAGTTGATGATGGAAGGCCACGAAGTCACCGTGGTTGATAACTTTTTCACCGGACAAAAGAAAAACGTCGCTCACTGGATGCACCATCCCAACTTCAGGTACGAACAGCAATTTGTGTTTTTTTCGCTTTTAAATTCTCTTGTCAACGGTCGTCACTACCAATTTTCAACTCGAAATGCTTTTCCTAACGTCAATATCTTTCGCAAAAAATGAAAATCGAAAATGTCCATAAAATCGGCACCAAAATTTTAATTCTATTTCCACAGTCTTGTGACACACGATGTCACTGAACCGCTCATGGCCGAAGTAGACCAGATTTATCACTTGGCTTGTCCCGCGTCTCCACCCCACTACCAGTTCAATCCCGTAAAGACGATCAAGACGAGCACGATGGGAACCCTCAACATGCTGGGACTCGCGAAACGCGTGAAAGCCAGAATTCTTCTACTTCCACCAGCGAGATTTACGGAGATCCCCAGGTTCACCCCCAGGCGGAGAGTTACTGGGGTAACGTCAACCCCATTGGTCCTCGTTCGTGCTATGATGAGGGCAAGCGTGTGGCAGAAACCATGATGTACTCGTACAGAGACCAGAGCGACGTCGAAGTTCGTGTTGCCCGAATCTTCAACACCTTTGGACCACGAATGCATCCCAACGACGGGCGTGTTGTCTCCAATTTCATCATCCAGGCTCTCCAGAAGAAGCCTTTGACTGTTTACGGTGAGGGAGAACAAACTAGATCCTTCCAGTACGTGAGCGATTTGGTGGATGGCTTGCACGCATTGATGAATGGTAATTACGACGGACCTGTCAATCTCGGAAATCCCGATGAATTTTCCATGAAACAATTCGCGTCTCACGTCAAGGAGCTCACCAAGTCGACATCCGAGATTCGCTTCTTGGAAAAGACACAGGATGATCCGTCCAAGCGAAGACCCGATATTTCCACGGCAAAGAAACAGCTCGGATGGGAACCCCGGGTGACCGTCGACGAGGGATTGAAGGAGACCATCAAATACTTCCAACACGTTCTGGATCAGGCTGGGGAAATCATTCCGACGGGGCCCGGAGCTTCCAAGCCGCAGAATTAGTGTCTTTTTTGTGATGTGGTAAAAAGGGTCTGTAATTAGATTTATAAATAACAACAAATCCATGATTTTATATCAATGCAGCAGCAGCAAATAATAACAAAAATAAAACTAGCTTTCAAAAAATTACACTAGTGTATAAAAATCATCTTGGCTATTATTATATCATAGTGTATGGTATGAATGTTTGCAAAATTCTTTTCTCAAATTCCATTACTGAGTTGCTCTTGCTGGTTGGGGATCATGTCTCACGGCCATTGTTTGTACTCTCTGTGGCAGATCAAATCAGGAAGATCAGCTTCTAGCAGTATTCTCTCACTAGTAGCAACCTACTTGGCCCACGGCCATCCGGTTCCCACTCGTCCCCGGGGATCATCCGGATCCTTGATGTTGATCCACGATTCTCCCGAATATTTGTTGGACTGTCCCGTGAATTCCTGTAGCTCTTCGAATCGTCGCTGGCCGTCCGAAATGCTCTGTTTGATCGAAAAGGGATCGGTGTCGTTTTTGTTCATTTGGAATTCCTTTCGGACCTGCTCTCGGAGGTCCTCCTTGTTGTGTGGCATGCTGTCGCGGATGCATTTGAGAAATCCGCGGTACAAGGACAACACCGTGAAGCGATGCACAAATTCTTTGTAGGAGGGAACCTCTTGAGAGAGTCGTTTCGATCGACTCCGACGGGAGCGATTGCGGGCTGGCTTTTTGGTGGAATCTTCACCATCACTTTTCTTTTCATTCTTATTGTGTTCGACGTGGACGCTCCTCCTCGCCTCGCTTTGCTTTGAAAACGATTGGGGGCGATAATTGCTGCTATTGTTTACTCCCAAGCATGCCGAGACTGGACGTTGTCTCAACAAAAGCGATGGCGACCGCAATGACCATGCGGTAGCTGCTGTGATAAATTTTTGGGATGCCATAATCAAGATCTTCTTCTATGATTTTCGTTTTCTTCCCTTAATAGGAACTTCTTCATTCAACTCTGTAGGTTATCTTGCCATCTCATGGCGGAAGAGAGTATGAAAGTCAGTGATGATGTTGTGACAAGGAATACCAACAACTTTATTCGGTTTGTTCAGTTTTCATTCAGTCCCGCAGGACTGAATGAAGACAAACGTACGACGTACATACGAAAATAATGTTAACTTTCCTTCAACGTATCGTGCTGACTATGTACGAATGAATCAATCTCTCCGAGGTCGGCGATTTATATCGTTTTGCAAACGTGGCACAAGCAGATTTTTGGGATAGCATCGGGATTCTTCTTTGTTCGCTATGTGAGTCATGATTGCCAATTTTAAAAGGCGGCATTCCCATATGTATTAGCGCATCATTCTCGTCATGTTGAATCAGGCATTTGCTTAGTTAAAGTACCACATCAGCGGAGCTTCCGGTATGTTCCAAAATTCCAACTCATATTTTTTTCGTTCTCCAGTGTTCACCCGAATACACGACTAGAGAGAGAAAGTGAACCGCTAAACGAAAGAGAAGAAATTCACTAACATTCCGATCATCTCATAACTATTCCAATTGCGATTCACACACAGCTGTCTACCGCATTGCTGCTGAATCTCAGCTACCAAACAAACAATACACCCATTTATCAATCATACAATACAATAATCAAAAATGAAATCTCTAATCGAATTTCCGGACGAGGTTGCAACGCCATCATCTCCACTGCCAGAAAAGCCTTGCCAGGCTTATTTTGACGCTATCGGTTTTGCACACAGCGACTCCGATCAATCCACTTCTTCGACGGCATCAAGTTCAGAGAGCGAAAGCGATTCGGGATCCGACATTGACGAAAACGATGTTGCCGTAGACTCTGGAGACGAGGAAAAAACTGGCTCCAAAAGACGTTCCGTTTCCTTTGGGCCCATCCACGTGCGACAGTATGAACGAATCGTCGGCGATCACCCGGAGACAAAGGTCGGAGTTCCCCTGGCCATTGGCTGGGCATACTACGAAGATGATCAGCACCCAAATGGAGTCTCGATTGACCGTTACGAATCCGATAAAATTCAGAGGTCAAAGATTCGCCTCTCCAGCATTACGCGGAAAAACATGATGCTTACACGTCTTTAAACTCGACGAGGAGGAGATTCGGCAGGCTGAAAAGAGAAGCATGAAGCTCCGAATTCAAAACGCCAAGAAGACCGAGCAGTCTCCCCTGAAAAGGTTCGGGAAAAAGATGAGAAAGGGGGGCATGAACATTCTGAAAGGAATGTCGCAAGCGGCGCAATTTGGAAGTGCGACGGGTTTGATGGCCGCCGTTGACCACGCCTTTTGAACAGGGAAATACAATTTTGAAGAAATAAAGAATACAGTACTAACTATAAATCAATAGAACCAGGTTTACCATATTATTTCTATGCATTCATCGATTGACCACGGGAGGCAGTGGTGGAGGAAGAGTAAGCAGAACCTGTTGTCGCGAGTCAGCACTGTTGTTAGTGTAGAGAGATGACAAGCTAGTAAGTTGTGCTTTGGATGCCAACAACGCCGAACAGTGTCTCAAGGACATTATGTTCGAAAAGGGTTCACTCTACCATAGCTAGATGAAATTTTTAAAAACAATGATAGACAACACACACACGAGACGAGGAGGAAACAATAGCGGGCTCATTCATTCGGACATTATTTAGTCTTGGGTGCCTGAAAAAGAGAATCCGCTCAACTCTTTGTTCTTTTTTAGTTCTTTTTTGGTAACGTGAAACGTGAAACGTTTGCGAAAATCCATTTGGAATTATGGAAGAAAATCATCGAAAAGCGAAAACAAAACGATGTCGGGAAGCATGTCTTGTACGTCAAAACAGGATCAATAGTATCGAGTAGAAAGTTTTTTAAGTTAGCTTTCACAATCCCATTGAGAGAGTCAAGTTACGGAATAATTGATTCGATTATCAGAATGAATTCAACAACGATGGTTCCACTTTTGAAAGCAAACACAATGAGCGAACGACCTTGGGATCTCGTCGTCTTTGGCGCGACGGGTGATGCCGGTATGGCAATTGCAACGTACATTTCCAACAATGTCGACGCCTACAGGAAACCCGGTTCCGGCAAGTTTTGTTGGGCCATTGCTGGTCGCTCGGAGGACAAACTCAAAAAACTGAGATCGAACCTCATTGCCAGCACCTCTGCCGACAACGAAATCGGTGTTCTAAAATGCGACTCGCAGTTTGGTCGGGACGTGTCTGAAATGGTCAATTCGACGAGAATCCTAGTAGCGTGCGTTGGTCCATACACGGTTCTGGGAGAAAGAGCGTATGCTGCCTGTGTTGAACACGGGACGAACTACGTGGACGTCACGGGAGAAGTCGACTGGGTAGGCAGTATGAGGGAAAAATACCAGGCACGGGCCAAGGAGACGGGAGCGACCCTCTGTTCCTTTGCCGGATACGATTGCGTACCGTGCGATATTACGCTGTACCTAGCGCGAGAGGCACTCTCGAAATGTGATGGCAAAGAAGCAAAAATCACGAATTTTGAAACCGTGTCCTACACAGCGAATGGTGTCTTTCCGCGGGGAACAATCCGAACCACCTGTCTCAAGATGAAAGAGAGTTCGTCGTTTTTTGGCAAGCTGGTTCGGTATGCTGGCTCACAGGGTAGTATCCATTGGTACACCGCAATGGCGCTGTTCCGATGGCTATTGCCCAAGTGGTCTTCCGAATATGGTGCTTTCACCCTTCCACACTTTATGGGATGGTGCAATATTCCCGTCATTCACAAGAGCCACGATGCCTTCCTCGATTGCATCTTCCACGATCGATTTGCAATCGAAAATAGCAAGGGAAATATCTCGAATGGCTATGGTCTTTTGCAAATAATCGTTGTCTACCTCGTTATGCTTGTTTTCGCTCCGCCGTTCATCTGCTTCCAGATCGTGATATTTTTCGTACCCTCAATTGCAGATCGGTTGCTCCAGTATTTTGATTCTTTGGAGTACCGCGGAAATTCTGAGGAAAATCAGGAGTCCATAAACAATTCTACCGCCGATATTTGGGCATACGCCACGAGCGCGTCGGGAGCCAAGGCAACCGTCCATCTCCACATCAAAGGCGATCCTGGGATCAAGGCCACGTCCATATTGGCCTCAAATACAGCCTTCTCCATGCTAACCCTTTTGGATAAGGATGAACTGCCAAAAGGAGTGATTGCAAGTCCTTCGGTAATCATGGGAGATACTTTGGTAGAGCGGCTTCGTGACAAGAAAACCATCGGGGATGATTGCACCCTAACAGTGACGGTCACCGAGAAGGAAAGCTCGAAGAAGAAGGAATATTGATTGATTCGAGCATAAACAATTACAAGCATCTCATTCCATCATATCTAGGTTTCATCAGCAATGTAGAGTAACCACGACGAAGCACGAAAACAAACTAGACATGATTTTGAATTATTCGACGCGATACAAAAAATAGTTTCCAAAAGCGATATTTTTTCGTTCAATGATTGGATTGATTCTAGTCTAACGCGGGAGCTGATTTTTTATACTGGAGGGTTGCCACCCCTCCAACTAAAACATATATCGGATGAAACTGCAGTATATCACAGTATATAAAAGATCACAAAGCATTCACAACGATGTACGCCCTCTCTGAAGCTGTTCCGGCACCGCTGCTCCTCACAAACTGTTTAATCAGTAAACAATCTGAAGTTTTTTCGCATCATCTCTGCCACAGGCAGACGCAGAAGCAGATATAGATGCAAATGTTAATGATAATGATAATGATATTTGAATTAGCAGTACACGTAGTCAAACTCGAATTTGTGATCTGGGTCTTTGTTACGATATTGCAATCTGTGAGAATAATCATGATGCCCGCGACAAAATATTTTTCAGCTTTATTGAGGAGCTGAAAATCTTGGTATTTTGTGACACTAAAAATTAAACTCCGTGATTTGGTATGCTGAAGCGTGACAACGGCGTTCGTGATTGAATTCCAAATTCGTACAGCCATTATATACAATTTATTCATATTCGAATATTTCATATTCCAAAAATGTACCGGGCGCGCGCTCACACTTCTAATCGGACTTCGGAAATTCCTCACGATACTCAATTTCAGAAACAAATCGCTAATGATTGTTCCATGAATCGCTCAAAGAAACTTCTCCCATCGCCAGCATATCTTCAATACGGCTCGCCATATTCTGACGCAAAGATGAGGCGATCATTGTATTTCTGCACTCCCGTGTCAAACATTGCGACAGGAATCAATATCTATAATTATTACACCGAGAATCGCAGTTCTCTTGTATTTTGACCATGATTGGTTACAGCTCTAACAATAGCGGCCCAGAGATTGGGCCGATGAATCCCAAGGCCATGGAAGCCGAGTTGATTCAAAAGGCGACACAAACAGCAATTGTTGCTGCGAGATCGATTCTCATGTCTGGAGGTACCGAGGAATCTGCATTGAAAACCGCTAAGGCTGCAGCAGAATCTGTTCTGAACCCCGCAGGATCTGATACCGAAACGGTTTCTGGCAGAAGTTCTTTGGGAAATGCCTTTGGAGGCAAAAGACGAAAAGCAAAGCGTCAGGCCGAGGTCGTTGCATCGATGGCACTCATGTCGGCAACTTCCTTGCAACCAACCGGAAGTAACATGATGGGTGATTGTGATAGCATCAACAGAATGTATGGACGGAACATCATTACCGTTCGTCAGGACGAGCCCTCTGTGCTCTCGGGTTCTACACGACCACCAAGGCCAGCAACCCCCAGCAAATCGAGCGCATCGGTCGGAGGCTTCAGTTTCAAGGGTCGCACCTCTCAGACAAAGGAGGCAAGAGATCCTGCCGAGAAGAGTGTCAAGTCAGCCCGCCCCCCATTGCCACCAGCATCGCCCCAAAGCATGGTATCGTCTTTCAACAATTTGCTCTCGGGCAACGACGAGGACGGCGAGAGCAATCTTTTGGATACCAAAACTCTCAGTCATAGCTCCACTATGGATTCCGAACGCGATTCCTCCGTCGAATCCTCGCTTCAAGGCAATTCGGGTTCCGAAGACGAATCCGAAGACGATACCACTGCCTTCTTTTTCGAAAAGAGAAAAGAAAAGCCCAGCTCTTCTAAATCCAAGGCAAAGAGAAACTCGTCGTGGAGTTTGCCTGATGCCCTTATTAGCCCCATTATCAATCCCTTCACCACAGCACTGAACCTTGTACACTGCGGACAAGGTGAAATCAATTTTGGTGGCGAGCAACGATTGGAATGGAAGGGAAAAGACAGAAAGCGAAGTTCCCGACGATCGGGACGAAGCCGTGCACGAGAATCTTCTTCCATCATGGAAAGCCGCGATGACACATTCGACGACGAAACAACGGCTTTCTCGTACAAAGGAAAGGGTACCTACCGTGACCCCGACTTTCCCAACTCCTATTCCTACAACAGCTCCCACAGTGAGATTACCGAACTCACCGAGCAAGAACTCAATGTTCGAAGTTCAATACGCGAGACAATGGAAAACTATTGTAAGCAAATCCAAGTTGGGCAGTGGTTATCGCAGCAGCAAGAGCAAGAGTGATAAGAAGAAGACTTCTTCGAGTAGCAAACCGAGCGACGAGAAGAAATGGAAGAGTTACGAAAGCCCAAGCAACAAGGTCACAAGTCCCAGCCCAAAGACCAAACGATCTTCGGGAACTGCCTTGAAGACGAAAAAGCGATCCTTCTTCAAGAGGCGATAAGTCGTACAGAATGTAAGCCACTGCTGATTTTTGCACCTCGGCAGTGCAAAGCAACAGAGAGAGATGCTGTTTAGCTGTAAGATTGCACCGTGAATCTCGAACCAAGATATTACCGAACTGAACCCTCAAAGGATTTTCTTCAACACCCTGTGGAGAAACCTTAACTTATCATATTGTGATTTTAATAATTCTACTAGTCCTCATTCATAAAAACCATGACATCCTCATTATTTTAAATCTTTTGAGAATGATAGATTTTGCTCAGGGAACCCCAACCCTAATGCCTCGTCCGTATTTTTAGTCACGATTTATCCAGTCGCGCTAAATTCGCGCGGAAATACGTCAGTTCCGGACGTGTTTTGTTGGAGACTTGAACCAATCGACCCAATCGGAATGCCTCCACGTGATGCATCACAGGGCTTCTCATGTTGGTCAATTCCCACATCGAAAAATAATAGACTCAATAACCGTTCCGATCGAAATAATAACAAGATTTTCCTCCCTGACAAGGAGCTCGCTCGAGCAAATAGCAGTAGCTATAACAGCGCGAGAACAATTAGTGGGACATATTATAGACAACAACCAATCCATTGGAATATTCGAATACTATATTGGTAGGGAATTTAATACACACACGACAATCATATAATGTTGCGACTTTCAGTGATTGTGTTGGCAGTAACGCTCCTGGCGTTTTCCGCAGAGGCGTTCCAGAGCTCTAGCAACGGAATGCGAACGACAGGCACTCTTTTCCAAAGGCACTGACGAGGACTCTGACCGCCGATCCTTTTTGGTCAAGAGCACGGCAGGACTTGTGGGATTGGCTTCCGCATTTCCCGCAAATGCCGAGGAGAAGGAGGAATCCTTTGCTTCCATTGCCGCACGCGCCAACAAGCTTTCGATCGTCGAAGGAGACCGCGTCGCGGTGACGGCAGCCACCATCAACAACGGAAAGGGAGACACTCGTACCGCCTACGATTTTGAGCTTCCTGTCGAGGGAAAATCTGTCAAGTTTGGAGATTTCATCAACCAGCAGGTCGACGAGGAGGGACGTAAAAAGGTCAAGGTGATTCTGGTTTCCAACATGAAGGAGGACGATCCCGTTGCCCGCAAGGACATTCCCGAGTTTATTAGTTTAGCGACCAAGTACGGAAAGGAGGGCGAATTTGCCGTCATTTTGTCGCCCACCGATCAGGGCTATTACGAGCCAGATACCTCGCAGCTTATTCGCATCAAGCTGGCCTCCGAATACGGATACGGAATCAACCCCCAAACTCTGCTAACCGATAAAGCAGATTTGCTGGGCAAGCGAGCCATGCCCTTTTGGAGGTGGATGCAGAGCAACTGCCGAACGCCCGCAGGTTTGGGACGCGTCGAGGCGAACTTTGAAAAGTTTTTGATCGACGGCCGCACGGGAATTCCCATTCGGCGGTATCCCCGAAAGTACAAGCCCACCAACATTGAAAACGACATCAAGGCGATTCTTGCCGGAAGGCCCCTGCCTCCGGCGGGAGCCAACTTTTTGGAGGAGTGGAGAGTGGCAGCCGTCGCAGCGGAAGCCGACACATACCGATTCCAGAAGGGTCTCAACTATTACGATTAATTGAGAGAATGGAATATCATTTGGTAAATTAAAATACTTTACGAAACGGAAGATCACTTCTTGTTGTTGTTTAGTGTAGTGTGAAGTGTATTCAACCAAAATCAAAATAAAATTTAGATTCTACACTACAGTAGCAAAGCCATTCAATTTCTCCTCTCTATTAATAGAATTTAGAACGTTTTCGTGTTTGTTCAGTTCACAACAGTTTGCTTTCCATCATTATTTATTTCATCTCCGCGATCTCCTCGTCTGTCGTGGTGCGTACATGAAATTCAATACGACATGACTGAATTATTAGTATCATAATATTCGAGATCAGCATAAAATCATCATTCCATTGACCATTCCATCGGATCAAGATGTTGTAAATCGTCCAAGCTGGACAAGGGCACATCGACAGCCATACATCGTCACAACATAGAGAAAAACCATAATCAGACAAGACAAGAATTAACTTTGAGAGAAGAAGATTTGATTTCCAACTTTCACCATGGCGCGATCGTCCAATCCGATGCAGGAACACCACAAAAAGGCCCGTCAGAAGGAAGTCCAGCGCAACAAACAAAAACGGACCAAGGAACGCGACGAAAAGGCTCTGGCCACAAAAACAATCAAGGAGGTCAAGGAAGAAATAGCGAAACTCGAAAAAGACCTGAAACGTCACGGCAACAATTCCAATGGCCAGCACAAGCTGGCACGCCTGCAAAAGGAACTCCGCCTCTTGCAAGAGGCGGCAGCCGAAGCAAAAAAGAAGGCGGATGCCGAGGCCCATGAAAACAGATATCGACAGCCCCAGCGTCCACTGACAGAGCTGGACGATCCGCGCAAATCTGTCTACTATGATCCGGTGATGAATCCGTACGGTGCCCCTCCACCCGGAAAACCCCGATTGTATCACCGTCGGTATGGTGGAGTGACGCCAAATCCAAACGAGGCTGTGGTTCCGGGGGAAGAGCCTCCACCGCCTCCGCCTCCACCGCGTGACAATAGACATGCTCATGGACCTTCCCGAGGAGATTATCGGCACCAGAACAACAACAACAACAACAACAACAATAGAAATTCCCATCACCAAAAGAACGCACAAAGATACCATCCCAAGCAACAATCACAACAGCAGCAACAAGAAGGATCATCGGATCAGTCACAAACAGCCCCGAAGCGACAACCATTGCACATGCCACCTGACAATCAATCCCAACCGAAGACTGACAATGCCCAAAAGAAAATCGATGCACCAAAAGAGGAGAAAAAGCCTGCAGAAACAAACGACAAACCCACAGACAACAATTCTGCCAAAAAAACACCAGCCATTCCCTCCCTCCCGGCAGCCTTCCGTAGCTGTTCAACGCACGATGCGACGCAACAAAAAGAAAAATTTGGCCGATATCTGGGCATCCAATGAAGAAGTCGAATACGAAAAGCTCACCAATGAAATCGATCTGGAAGCCGACGATATAGGGACAGCAAAAGCAAAAACTAAAACAGAAGAAGAAAAAGAAAAGACGAAACCACCCCTCGAATTTTATTATCGAGATACCCATGGACAAGTCCAGGGGCCCTATTCCAAATCCCAAATGAGGGGATGGATCGATGCTGGGTATTTTCCGCTGACCACAAAGGCGCGGACGAATCGCATGGATCCCGACGGGTGGGTTCCCATGGGAGATTTGCCGGCACTCAAGGAGGAAGCACCCGTTGTGAACAACAACAACAACAACGATAGCGTTCAAGATCGAATCGCCTCCCTCAAGGGAGACAAGGAGAATGACGAAGATGGCATGGATGCCTCGATGCAGGCACGGATTGCGGCCATGAGAGCAGATCTGATGGCTTCTTCTTCTTCTTCTTCGGCACCAATGGAAAATCCTGCCGACGAGGACAGCGTTCGAGGACAAATTGCTGCCTTGAGGGAAAATGCCAACAATGATGAGGATAACGACATGGATTCTTCCATGCAGGCACGCATTGCGGCCATGAGGGCAGATTTGATGGCATCCTCCGCATCAAATGTAAGCGAAGACAGCGTTCAGGGAAGAATCGCTGCCCTAAGGGGAAATGCCAATAATGACGAAAACAACGATGACGAAGACGACATGAATCCTTCCATGCAGGCACGCATTGCGGCCATGAGAGCAGATATAGGAGGCCCTGCTCCTGTGGAGGCACCTACCGAAACTGCAAATTTGAGTGTACAAGATCGAATCGCTGCTCTGAGAA
Source organism: Pseudo-nitzschia delicatissima (assembly GCA_037355735.1). Classification (NCBI taxonomy): domain Eukaryota; phylum Bacillariophyta; class Bacillariophyceae; order Bacillariales; family Bacillariaceae; genus Pseudo-nitzschia; species Pseudo-nitzschia delicatissima. The sequence continues at coordinate 789,307 of CM074778.1, read as the reverse complement.
AGAATGCGCCACTCCCTGCTGGTCAGGAAGAAAATGCAGAAGGCAGCATGAGCGTGCAAGATCGAATTGCTGCTCTGAGACAAAATGCTCCTCCTCCTCCTCCTCCTCCAGCATATTCCGTAGATACCGATAACGAATTGAGTGTACAAGAACGAATTGCTGCCCTGCGAAAGAATGCCCCACCACCACCTCCTCCCCCACCACCAGCATACCCCGTAGATGCCGAAAACGAATATCCCTTAGCATATCCCTTGGAAGATCCCGGAGTGGCTGCCTATCCTGTAGATGACGAGGATGACGGGGTAGGTGCTTATCCCACATACGATGACGAGGACGGAGTGGCAGCATATCCCCACATCATATCCCGATGAAGAGGACGGAGTGGCAGCTTATCCCTTGGGCGAAGACGAAGACAATGCTGTGGCACCGTACCCCACAAACGAAGATCTGGCTTACCCTGTGACTGATTCCTATGCCAGCGATGGAGGAATATGGAGCGTCGGAGGGCACCCAAAAAGTTGTCAAGGTCGACAAAGCGCTAGTTTCGTTTGTCCCAACAAACCTTAAAAAGCGCAAAGCCGAGGAAACTGCGTACGAGTGTGGACAACGATGCTAAGCACCAGAAAACGAAAAAACCATCGACAAAAGTGGTAAACACCACCGCCACGACAAGTGATGAAAAGTATGACGAATTTTTGAAAGAAATCGATGAACTATAGCCTGGGCGGAAGTTCACTATCCAATAGAAATAGTTTTTTTCAGTAATAGCGTTATTATTAAGTATGAATTTCCAAATCCGTAGCGTATTCGGTGGTTTATTCTACATTTTTCAGTTTTTCTTGGACTTTTTGGCTTTTGTGCCTCATTCCTCTTTCCCCTCTTGTCCCCATTCGATGGCAAGCTAAAATGGCTCCTTCACATCCTCTTCTTCGTCTTCTGCAATCATTGCCATGAATTCTTCCGATGCCGCTGCTGCGTCCGCCTCTGCGTCCGAAAGTCCTCCGGTCCTTGTTTCTCCCTGATATTTCTATTGAGGATCTCGAGGAACGAATGGTTCGCTTGTTGCGGGCGGTTGCCAAAACTTTGGCATCGTTCTTAGTTTACATTTTCTTCGATGTCGTTGTTTTCGACTTTGTTTTCGCTGCTCTCACTCGGAAGAGTGGGGACAGTTTTGGCTATGGAAGATCGAGACGATCGAATTCGTCTTTTTCCCCTCCTGATTGTTGATCTTGCTAAAGGAGGATTCTTCCAGCAGTTTGCGGAGGCTCTCTGCGCCTCCCATGTAGGCCACCATTTCCTCATGTGTCTTTGGAACCATTGCCTCAATGTCTTCTAGTGATGCTCCGTTGGCCACTGCCTCGTTGATCGAGGGCTTGCATTCTTTCCATGACCATCTTTTGGAGTCGTTTGGCTACCATCTTGTCGTATCGTCGTTGTTCGCTGGCCCGGAAAGCGCTCGTAGTCGGCATCGCTGTAGAAGAGATCGTTTTTGATGTTCTCTGCATCGTATTCGTTCCGATCTGGGATGTGGTGGACCGAATTGGCAAAGCCCACCATGAAGGAGACCCTTCGCTTTTTTGAGCCACCCGGAGTCGTTGGAGGATTTTCCATCTCCCCGCAATCATTGGTGTCATCGTTGACATCATCATCGGCACTGGGATCAGAGGGCATATCTATGCTTCGTTTCTTTGAATCGTCCGAGGAACTTTGTTGTTTTTCGTCATCCTCGGAACAACGATTGGCATTTGTATCGGCAGCGACAGCCGTCAGTATCGGATATCATGTTTGCTGCTTGGTGGTTGATGGTGGTGTCGATTTCGTGATGCAACTCGTTGTCCGCGTTGTCCTCCGCGTTGTCTTTTCCAAAAAATGATGTGATGCTAGATGATAGTGTCATAGAAGTAAGGCAGCCACAACAACCAATCCTACGCGGTGACATGCTGCAAAAATGGATGATTTAAGTCAGTTATCACCACACGAACGCATAATGGTTCTACAGATGCAATAAGTCTCATGAAGCAAAAAACACCTTTCACGACTTTGTTTCTTGAAGGGCGTTTCATGGATCGTTCATGATGTCGCAAAATACTGTAATTCGATCAATCGTTCTTGTGCAATAATTTCGGTATTTTGGAGTTCGCGAATTCAATGATGAATGACTCCTTGGAAATAGGTCCGAAAGGTGAAAAGGAACCAATAGAATCGTAACTGAATGAGCGGGACTGGCATATCCGTGACTGAAAATGTATTTGGGGGATTGAACCCAATAATTATCGGATGGTCGGAGGATGTCCCTTTTGGGTTATTCTTATTGCCCTACGATCACTGAGTCACGGTTTTTTTTTGACGGGCACTCGATCAAATTTTGGCCAGGAATCGAAAAATAGTCTCTTTCCACGATTCAAGAAAGCTTCGATGACCAAATCTTAAGAATAAGAAAGAATTAACGACGGTTCACGATTCCGGTTTTCGATCTCGATAAAATTTGGGTCAACGTTGAAAGAAATGAATCGAGTTTGGTCATCACATCATTAAATGTTGCAATGGTTCATCCTATAAAAGTTCAAACCGAAATCTTCAGTGTCCATACTGTTTCCCACCATGTCGTGCCAAGATCAAGCAACAATTAACCCTCAGATATTCTTTAATCTTGCCAAGATGTCATCGATAAAAATATCCTAACTCAAGTTTTTGACGGGGAGGTCACATTCCGATAGACCATTCGACGAAATTCAAAATGACGATGATTTCATGAGCTGCTGGGTATGAATATGCTCCGAATATGCTCAAGCCATCGGAGGCTGAGAGTGACACAAACTTTTGCATTCGTCCCTCATAATAGCGGAAACGACGCGTTCGAGTATACTTGCCCATATTGAAAATCTTGACGCGAAATCATTGCCATTACCATACATCACATTCATCGATTCGAACAATACAAAACAACAAGAGCATCGCGCATATAGAAACGACTTCTCCCAATAGCACAATTCACAATGCGCAACACAGCTTACAGCCTTTTCGTCGCGGCCATCGCCTCCGTCACCAGAATAGAAGCCGCCGTCGATTGTTCACAAGCCAAGACACCTAGTCTTGATTGATTCCTGCGGGAGCTGCCACAACCTACCCCTTCCTGGAAGATGCGATACAGATCACATCGCAAGACACCGATACCGTCACCTTCAGCGTGGCACAGCTGTATCAAGCAGATGGTACTCCCATGTTTGCAATCAGCTACCAAGATCACGGAGATGTCTGTGACATGGAGGCCTACGACGACGGTAGCCTCATTGAGTATGAATACATTGCCTCTTACACAGCAACGTGTTCGCACGGATTCACCGAGGTTGGAATCTATTTTTACGTTGGCTCCCAAGAAAATTTCAGTGTGGAGGAATGCGATGCCTGCCAGGCTCCCACAAACGACTATGTTGGACATTACGTGAGAATTCCATGTATCTGCTCCCCTGAGTGCCGAAATACACCTGCACCAACCCCAAGCTGCGGAGGACCCGATTGTCCGACACCTGCACCAACTCCTAGCTGTGGAGGACCTGACTGTCCGACACCTGCCCCAACTCCAAGCTGCGGAACACCAGACTGCCCTTCGGCAGCTCCCAGCGAGGCACCAAGCGATGTTCCTACAGGAGTTCCTACTACGTCACCTAGTTCATCTCCTACCGGAGTTCCTACTAACTCACCAAGCGCATCTCCTACTGGAGTTCCAACTGTATCTCCTAGCGCTTCACCGAGTGCAGCTCCTACCGGAGTTCCCACAGTTCCTTCCGCTTCTCCAAGTGAATCTCCTACGTCATCTCCTACTAGCTCTCCTAGTGCATCTCCTTCCGGAGTTCCCACAAAATCCCCCACGGAATCTCCTTCTACCTCTCCCTCGAAGACTCCTACCGGTGCCCCCACTGATGAACCCAGTGCATCACCCAGTGCGTCTCCTTCGGAAAGTCCATCTTTGTCGCCAACAAATTCTCCCACGAAATCTCCCAGTGCCTCTCCCTCTGGAAGTTTTTATCCCAGCACTGCACCTACCGAAGAACCATCATTGAGTGCTTCACCAAGTGAATCTCCATCCGAGTCACCTACGGCATCGCCCACTGAGACTCCCACTGTTGAGCCATCGAGTAAGCCATCAAAGTCTCCTACTGATTCACCCTCTGATTCACCCTCGGCATCGCCATCCAAGACACCAACAAAGTCTCCTACTGATTCACCCTCTGATTCACCCTCGGCATCACCATCGGAATCACCATCGAAAACTCCGACAAAGGCTCCCTCTGAGTCTCCCAGTGCAAGCCCAAGTGAGGATTTGGGACGTGATTTCCCCGATAACACCCCTACCCCCGAGTGCCCACCAACAAATCGTCCCTCGGCGACACCAAGAATTCTTACTCCGGCACCAACTCCTGAGCCAACTCCAACTTGTGGAGGACCTGAATGTCCTTCACCAAGTGGATCTCCTTCGAATTCGCCATCGGATTCTCCTTCGGAATCACCTACTAAGTCTCCTACGGTTTCTCCCAGTGACTCCCCTAGCAGCTCACCCAGTAAATCTCCTACGGCATCACCTACGGTATCACCTACGGTATCTCCTACGGTATCTCCTTCGGCCTCACCAAGTGAATCTCCTACCGCATCGCCTACGGAATCACCCTAGTGAAAGCCCTAGTGAGTCTCCTTCTGATTCACCCAGTGGATCTCCCACGGCATCTCCTACTAGCTCTCCTAGTGCATCGCCCTCTGGAAGTTTCTACCCCAGCACTGCTCCAACTGAAGAACCATCACTGAGTTCTTCACCAAGTGAATCTCCTTCGGCTTCGCCAAGTGAAACTCCTACCGCATCGCCTACTGATTCTCCCTCGGCTTCACCAAGTGAATCTCCTACGACATCGCCTACAGAGTCACCTTCGGCTTCCCCAAGTGAATCTCCTACCGCGACGCCTACTGTGTCTCCTTCGGCTTCACCAAGTGGATCTCCTACCGCATCACCTACAAAATCTCCTACCGCAACACCAACGGTTTCACCAAGCGCAACTCCTTCGGTTTCGCCAAGTGTAACTCCTACACACGAGCCAACTCCAAGCTGTGGAGGACCAGAGTGCCCTGAGCCAACGCCTATGCCAACTCCAACTTGTGGAACACCAGATTGCCCGTCTGCAGCTCCCAGCGAAACACCGACGCCTCAACCAACTCCAACTTGTGGAACACCAGACTGCCCGTCTGCAGCTCCGAGCGAGTCACCAAGCGACACTCCTACCGGAGTTCCTACTACATCACCTAGTGTAGCTCCTACCGGAGTTCCTACAGTTTCACCCACTGATTCACCGAGTGCAGCTCCTACCGGAGTTCCAACTGCCTCTCCTTCAGCTTCTCCATCTGGAGCTCCCACGAAGTCTCCTACTGATTCTCCAAGCGGATCTCCTACGGCGTCTCCTACTGGCTCTCCTAGTGCATCGCCCTCTGGAAGCTTTTACCCCAGCAGCGCTCCAACCGAAATTCCAACATTGAGTTCTTCACCAAGTGCATCACCTACCGGAGCACCAACCACTAAGTCACCCAGTGAGGCACCCACTACTTTTCCTACATGGGGTCCCACTATTACATGGTATCCCACTACCGCATTTCCAACCTCCGATATCGACCGTTTCCTTCCTCCCACTCCTACCGATTGCGTGGAATCTGCAAAAACAAAGCTTGTGAGCAGCGTTGGAAACGTTACTGCCTTCCCCGACTTTTCCCCTCCTATCACCATCTTGACCCAATATGTTGAAAATGTCACCTTCTCTGTCGAACAGGTTTTCGCCAACAAAGTTGGTATGATGGGAATCAAATACAGCGATTCGGGAAGCAACGCAGAAGTATGCGATACTGAACAGCAAGTCAACTTTGGAGACGAAATTGAAGTCAGTGCACAGTGCGTCATGGGATTTGCCGAGGTTGTCCTGTATTTGTATACTGGTGATTGTACCGACTATACCTTGGTTGAAAGCGAGGCCTGCACTCTTCCCAACAATGAGGAATATGTTGCCCACACGTACAAGATTCCTTGCACACCATCATGCAAGCCCACAGTTCCCGATTGCTTCGAAGGTCCAGTTGTGACCAATGATGACATTGGTGACGAAAATGCGATCTGTGTATTCGACGATATGCCAATCATGGTTGAAAAGGGTACAGTAGGAAGTAATTTGGTCAACTTCACTGTCGACAACACTTGGTCTTCCACCGGACTTCCGGAGCAAGACATTACCTCTGCATCGATCAGCTACATCTCCAAGACTGGAGAGCCTGTTTGTCAGACCTTTGACTCCTTTCCCGATAAGTTTGAAACAACGGGCGTCCTTCAGGCGCTTTGCGAGGATGGCTTGTCCAAGGTGGTTGTCAACATTCACTCGGATGGCATCATCTACGAGGCCGACATGATTTCTGACAACGAATGCAGACCTCCCGAGAACATTGGAACCTGTGCCTATGAGTTTGTCCTTCCGTGCGATAGCACCGTGATGTGTGAGACAGAAGCTCCATCTGCAACGCCCACGATTTCGCCTAGCGAATCTCCAACGGCTACACCTACCGCTTCGCCTTCGGCATCGCCTTCTGCCAGCCCATCTGTTGGCATTGATAGGTTTTTCCCAACGACAGAGGCTCCTACCGAAGGCGAATGCCCATATTCGGAAGCTGAATTCATTGACATTGATGGAATGACCATGTACCCCGAAATTCCAGTCAAGATCAACTTCCAGAATTCTTCCCACGTCGGTTTCACCGTTGAGAATACTTTTGGAGGTACCATCTCGAGTGTCTACACTCAATATCAATCCGGATCATTTGGGCAGAGCGAATGTCTCGAAGAACAGAATGTCGAGGACGTTGTTTCTATCGATTTCGTCGCTCAGTGTGTTCGACACACCAAGCTTGCCATTGTCAACGTCTGGATGAGCGACTGCAGCGACTTGGAAGATACTTTCCTGGAAACTGCTGACAATGCCGAGATTCCCGAGTGTTGCTACCCCGGTGAGGAATGCAAGACCGTTCAGTACACATTCAAGCTTCCGTGTGTGCCCGAACCCTGTCCCGAAGACGAGACGCGAGCTCCCCGACGCCTGGAAACGATTCGAGATGAACTTTTGAATCAGGCAGAGGCACCCATTGCCACTGAAACTCTTGGAGCCATCCCTTTCCCCCCGCGCAAAGGAGACACCCTCCAACAGCCACCTTTCCGCAGCAGCGGGCGTCCCCAGTTCCTTTCGCGAACGAAGATCCCGGCATCCCAGCCCCTTTGACGAATCGGAGGATCACTTTTGTGTGACGGAAGACTATCCCTGCGGTGAATTTGGCGACAAGGTTCATGTCTGCCATTACTCTGCACGGGACGGTTACAGAACCGTTTGTTTGACAGAAGACGAGTCCGATGCCCTCCGATTCTTCCCCAAGGATTACTGCGGCCCTTGTGTTGGTGGATTCGCATCCGCGTAATCCAACCATTTGTTTTTATACATGTACCTGTACACTACGAATATCAAAAATGAAAGAGATCGATTTTCTTATCGACTTTTCATCATGCGTGCTAACTGTGACGATTAGCATGAGTTACATACCAATTTATTGGGGGAGAATAGATAGATATAAAGAAATTATAACTCCACCAAATTCAAACATTTTACTGCAACTAGAGTTGTTATTGGAAGTAGAAGAACGAACGAACTGAATGAATGAATGTTGCTAGAATCAATTTTCGACAGAAGAGTTTCCTAAACAATTTGGAAAGTTCCAAACAAAACCCTATCCCTAACTTATTTTGAGATCTTTTTTCAATCGAACTGTTCGACTGTTTTCGAGTTTCCAAAAGATCGATCGCATTCATCATTCATGATTTTTTAGTTTTTCATCAGCAATCATCATTTTTGCCAACCCGAAAAATACAAAACTGATACAACCATGGCATCTTCCTATTACAACAATGACAGCCACAACAGGAGAGGATCATCCACCAAGGTGGATACCTCGAGATACTACAGCGAATACCACTGGACATCTCGTCGAGCACCTCAAAGTTCTTTTGCCAGCCCTCCGGGAATCTTCGGATTCGTTGATTTGGACGGCGGGAGACTCCTCTCTCGACAACAAGTATTGGTTCTCAGACAAAAGGGAGGCAGTGGGTGCCTATCGAGAGATATTAGATCCGCCCATGATGAATGCCGACGTGACGTATTGGCTGAATCGCCTGGCCATCGACAGAGGTGCTCAAAATGACAACAACAGCAATGCCAAAAGCAAGACGAATCTTGCAACCATCAACACGGCCATTGAAGCCACCACAATCCAGCAGCGAACCTGGAAATTGTTAAAACAGGACGCCTTTTTGAGGAGACAATATTCAATCGAACGACACGCTGGTGGTCAGCATCGGTGGCAACGATGTTGCCAATGCTCCCACCCCCACCACGATTTGTGCCATGCTCTCGCTGGTCAAGCTTCCTCTGTCGTGCCTAGAACACTCCAAGACGTGCTGGACACCCCCGTGCAACGAACACTGCTACGGATGTGGTCCCGTGGCCATGGCCGCATGTTGTTCGTCGGCTCCCCCCTTGCCTCGGATACGTGAACCATCTGTTCGGGACACGAATCCAGCACTACATCGAGGGGCTCACGCAGAAAACCAAACCCAAGAGGGTATTGGTGTGCATGATTTATTATCTGGACGAGACTCCCAGCGCATCCTGGGCAGGCCCAGCACTCAAGGCACTCGGATATGACGATGATCCGGAGCGCCTGCAGTATCTGATTCGAAAAATGTACGTCGAGGCGATTTCAAAGATTGAGATTCCCGGAACAACCGTTATTCCAGTTCCCCTCTTTGATGTTCTGGATGGGAAGAACAGCGGCGACTATGTGGATCGAGTCGAGCCCAGCAGCCAGGGAGGCAGAAAAATGGCAGAATACCTCTTGGACGTGATTGAACGAGACGAGCGAAATCCCAACCGACAATTCCAACAATCTACAACAGCAGCAGCAGCAGCACCTGTCGAATCCTCGTATATGCTGGATCGAAGTTAGCGAGAAATGCTCCGATGAATACCCCTACACGTATTATAGTGTGAAGTAATGATTTTTCACTTCCATTTGGTTGCTCCCGAAAGTGCTTCTAGCCTTAAAAGTGCTTCTAGCTTCAACAAACAAGGCATGATGATCGATATACAGCATAGAATCGAATTGCAACCCAATCGAAGAGGAGTAAAATATGATGATTGTAACTTAAATGCATTTTTAATTTTGTATCTCTATATTCTATTTCGATTCTAATAACGTTTTTCCAAATCATCATGTCTTGCCAGGTTTGTCATTTTCATTACTCTAGCTTCTCTATAATCGATGAATGGAATTTTTCTTCTTTTTCGACAACTCATGACAATGCGCTGTAAATGAGTTTTCCAACGAGAAAGGCAATTGACAAGACGACAAAGTCCGCAATTGTCTGTATCGGAATATTGTTGTTATTCTTGCAACGTATATTATTCGAGAGGATCCAATCAAAAATTCCAATCAGAGCCGATTCCATCTCGAGAATGGCGTTTGTGAGACATTTCAGCGGCGTGTCCTTGTGGTCTTCCAAAAAGGACGAACATACTGTAGCTAGACCCACCAGCTTGAGCTGCCATGGAAGTTCACCAATCAGAGTCTGGCTGGTGGCCAAACACTCTAACAGGAGGAACCATCCCGTGTGCAGGGTGAACAAGAGCGATTTGGATAGTCGGGTGGATGATTTATAGTTGCCATCACTCGCAAATTGTACCAGGGCAATCATCAGGGCAGAAGTTACCCATTCGGTACCCATGACGAATCTTCCCACCAAAAACGAGAGCGCAACATCCAAGAGCAAATCCCCAAGGGGATCCTTTTTCCGTGTATGGATTGTCGAATTGCTTGTTTGCCGCGTTTGGCTTCGACGGGCAGAAGTGCGTTGTTTTTTGTGCGACGAACGTCGTTTGCTGTGTTTGCTCTTTTCATTAGTGCTGTTGCTGTTGCTGCTACTACTCCGTGTCACCGATGGAATCATTGTTTGCCTTTTGGAGCTCCTCCTGCAAAATATCAAAATAGTGATTGATCGTTTGCATCTCTTGAATCGATTCTTCGTTGTTCCCATTGCGATCCGGGTGATGGATGAGACAGAGTTTTTTGTACTTTTTCTTGACAATTGTTGGGTTGAAATCTTCCTGAATCTCAAAATATAGAAGCGCCTTGTCAAGCTCCGATGATGAAACGAAGGGTTCTTTGTGGTTATTGTGATATCGTTCTTTTTCGCTGTTGTGATTCGTGTGTTTTGATCGTTTTGGTTTGTCGTGTTTTTGTTTTCTTTCACTCTTTTTGCTCGTTGTCGAGTTGAAGGATTGTCGTTTCCACCAGCTAGGCCTCTTTTTCGTTTTGTTGGAACCTTCCACTGGGCCATCACCTTCGTTACCGCCATGGGTAGTCGCCGAAAACGACGACGACGACGACGAAGAGTCTGATGAAAACGAGGATGTCGACGACGAATGCAGCCTCGGTGTGTGGGATCGACGACGAAAGTATTTGTGGATTCGCATTTGAATGAGAGATAGAAGTTTTCTTTTTTCGTTCGGGAGATTAGCGAGCTTTTGCTGTATCGAATCGGAGGTGGTGTCACGGGTTTTTTATTTACTCGATTGCAAACCTCGAGCTATTGATTACTCGATAGTCCTAGTCATTGGACTGCCAGAGGCAAACACGGAGTGTTGGATTGTTGTCAACAAGAAAGAAACTGTTCTTGGCGAATGGGTCTCATGCCCGAAACGGATGTTGTTGTAACAAAACCAAGAAAACGAGGATGCTTGCTTTTTGTATGTAGTTGAAGAGGGAAAAGAAGAAAAAAAACCTCGACTCGCGATTTTTTCTCACGCTTTGACATGCTGCGATTGTTTAGTCTCACTCTGCATTCAAATCTCTCCATGCATGGTTGAATTTTTTGAACCGACAGGATTGATATTCCATGAAAATCAAAGAATCGTGTTTTCCCTCCTCCAAACCAAAAAAATGCACGCCTGTCCGTCTATCAGGCTGTGAATTTGTTGGATTGCTTTCAAGTTGGGGGAGCAATGAAAAGAGGGATGAAAAAGTAATGCACCTTTCTCGTGCTACCAGTACGTACACGTAATTCTTAGGCCTAACTGATATCGCACGTCTCAATCTTTGTTTCCTTCCTCATGCTAATTATTTCGATGCGAGCTTGCCGACAAAAAGCACTTCACAAAATTCGATCGAAAGGGCCTCTTTCCCGGATTCAATTACGAAAAACTCGAAACGAATTCTTGATACCACCAAGGCCATTCGTATGCGATGCTCTGAACTTCATGCGTCACACCCATTGTGAGTTGTTCCTAAGTTTCTTCTTTCCGATCATCGGCGCAGAAAATGACAACAACAGAGAGATCATCGATCGTCACATAAAGTTCATGCATTACCATACAAATACAATCCATATACAATCTTGCACAAAATGAAGAGCCTCAAAGACATGATGACGAAAACGAAGGATGACATATCTGAACCCTACGACAAGCGCGTGGCTCATGTGGAGAAATTGATGGACGAGGAAAACTTTGACAAGGCAGCTTCCAAAGCTGAATCCATCATGGAAGAGCTCGAGCCAACAATTCCCGCATTGGCAAAGGCTTCGCTGTTCAGAGGAATGGCAATCATGACAAAGGCCATGAACGAAATGGCCGAATCCGGCGAAAAACCTCCAATGGAGCTCTTTCAAACCGTATGGAGGGCACTGGAACTTGCCCAACAACTAGGATCCTGGAAACGACGAATCGGCAAGCGAAATGGCCGAGGTGGCAGAACTCCTCAAGGAACTGCCTCCTCCACCACCCCCAGAGGCCGTGGCATCGGCCGATTGCGATGTCCTGGTCATTGGAGCCGGAGCTTCCGGCGTCGGGATGGCACTCATGCTCACCGAAACCTTTGGGCTCGACAAGTCACGCGTTTTAACATTGGAACGAGGTGCCAATGTGGGCGAAAGCTTTCGTCGCTGGCCCAAGGAAATGAAATTCATTTCTCCCTCCTTCAACCAGCAGGGATGGACGGATTCCTTTGACCTCAATTCCATTTCCAACGGGACGTCTCCGGCCTATTCTCTACACACGGAGCATCCCAGCGGGAAGGAATATGCAGCATATCTCTCGGCAATTGCCGAGACGAACGAATTGAAGATTCGAACACACACAGAAGTCGTCTCTGTCGAAAGTGTTGGAACAGAAGATCTTCCGCTCTTTTCTGTGAATCTTCGATCGACGGCAGAAGATGCCGATAAGCTGTCGATGGAAAGTCTTTCAGGCGAGGTATATTGTATGGGCAGCAGGTGAATTCCAGTATCCAAAGGCTTCGTCTTCTTCGGATCACGATTGCGGAGGAAGAAAAAAAATCCGAGGAGAATGCAAATGAACAATCACACTAGCAACGTGCTTCCGGGATCAGAGTTTTGCATGCACAACTCGACCGTTCGTTCGTGGACAGAAGTTCCCGGAGACTGAATTCATTGTCATTGGTGGCTACGAGAGCGGTGTGGATGCTGCCTGTCAATCTTTCCAAGGCGGGGAAATCCTGCAGGGTTTTGGCGTCGACGCCCTGCTGGAGCGTCAAAACTTCGGATCCCTCGGCCGAATTAGGCTCCCTACACCGCAGCAGCGTCTTCGAGACGTTCTTGCCCCCGGCTTTTCACCACAGCCACAGCTCTTTGCTCCGCTTCGTGTCGTTGAAGATTGAAGTTTCTGCGACGGGTGGATACGACGTCACTGCCGAGTGGAAAGCACAGGAGGAGGCACCGCATGCTCCCCTTCGAGATCTTCGTCCAAACTGTCCCCTACCGAAACACCCAAAGCCGAAGGAAGCACGATTGTTTTGCACACACCCAATCCTCCTATTTTGTGCACGGGATTCGTGGGAAGCGTGGCGGCTTCGGCAGGGTCATCTCTTTGACTTTGTAGACGACGATGCGAAGGGATGCCTGGCAGGAGCAGCCCCTCCTGACGGAAAACGACGAGTCTACCAAGGTTCCCGGGGTGTTTTTGGTGGGCCCTACCGTGTCGCACGGGTCAAACTCGTTTTGCTTCGTCTACAAATTCCGTCAGCGCTTTGGCATTGTGGCCAATGCCATCTGCCAAGGCCTTGGGGTAGACACACGAATGGCAGTTCAGGAATGCCGCAAGGCCAATATGTTTCTCGACGATCTGTCGTGCTGCCAAGACACATGTGGGGATGTTTGCTAGTCATAAATAAAACCTCAGAATTGAAACATAGTACTCGAATCCTAACTAAAATATGTATACTAATTATTCTAAAACAGAGAAGAGTTGCAACGGATGCCATTCGTTCCATCCACGCCGTGCCTTTGAACAAAAGCCGGTAGGAACCTCCGAATCGATCGTTTGTGACCCGCAAAAGTTCACTGCACACTTCCAATGAACTCGTCGACACAATTTTAGTAATCCTGAGCGATACCTACCGCATTTAACCATTCTACCATGAACATGAAAAAGCGCCCGACGGGTAGTACTTTTTATCATGATAATGTGTCTTCATTGAAACGGCACAAGATCAAATCCGCAATCCACAATACGCGCCGTCGTTTCTTCCCGGAACAAAAAAATACAGGAATCATCTTACTCTTTACAGCTAAGACCTTCAACTCTAGGATGGGCTTTACACAGTTGATTTAAAACATCATTACACGAAGGACCATTTAATGGATTTCCATCTTGAAACGAAAACACGAGACAACGATGAGAAATTATTGATTGAAGCGAATTCCAATCAAACTCAAAGCATCAAAAGACCATGCCCACCTATAACTGGTATACTTACCGAGGTACAGTTTCTGCAAGTTTGTTAGGTCCGAAATCGAAAATGGGAGACACGTCAACTTATTGTACCCTGTTCGTGAGAAAAAGAGAAAACCACGAGGACGTTAGGAATCTCGAAATGGACTTTGGCTCTCACAAAATGAGAAATATCACGACAATCACGCAAAGAACACAAGAAATGAATACTCACGCAAGTCTAGTGTCCGTAAGCTTGTGAGCTGCCCAACAGAATCTGGAAGAAGTGTCAACTCGTTTCGACCTGTTTGTAAAAATAGTAAAATACGGCGTAGGAAACGAACAAGCACGATGCTATGAGGAATTGTAAACCGCGTTTCGAATCACACAAAATGAACCATCATGGTAGCCACAGATACAACAAGAACAAAAGAAGGTTGATAAGACATGGAATACCACTCACCTAAGCGAAGCTCCTGCAAGCTCATGAGTTGCCCGATTGAGGATGGAAGCTCGGTTAACTGATTTACTTCTGTTTGTGAAAAGCAAGGAAAGACATAGACGTGAGGTTTTGATGAGCCATGAATTGGATTGAACAACAATAAATCAACAATCATGACAGGCTCATCAGGATCCTTTCAACAGATAGTCGATATTCACATAGAATACTGCGACTTACCCAAGTCCAGTGTCTGCAAGCGCACGAGTTGCCCAATTGAGGATGGAAGCGCCTTTAACTGATTGTTGTCTATTTGTCAAAAGCGGAGAAGAAAAGAACAAACACGATATTTTGAGGAACAACGAAATTGATTTTAAAAAACTTCAACCATCACAAGATTCACACTGAAAAATAGACAATCAAGCAGGAGAAGAAAAATACCCACCCAAGTCCAGTTTCTGCAGGCTCGTGAGCTTCCGAATTGAGGAAGGAAGCTCGGCCAACCCATTGCGATCTATTTGTGAAGATGGGAAAAGCAAGGGGGGAAACAAACACGATGTTTTGAGGAACAACGAAATCGATATTAAAAAAACTTTAACCATCACAAGATCCACGCTGAGAGATTCAAACAATCAAGCGCGGAAAGAAAAATACCCACCCAAGTCCAGCGTCTGCAAGCTCGTGAGTTGCCCGATTGAGGATGGAAGCTCGGTTAACTGATTGTAAGCTATTTTTCAAAAGCAAAGAAGGAAAACCATAAACATGAGCATTTGATGAGGCGTGAATTGGATTGAACCACAATAAATCAACAATCATGACAGGCTCATCAGGATCTAATCACAAGACGATCGATAGTCACATGGACTAATACGACTTACTCAAGTCCAGTGTCTTCAAGCTCGTGAGTTGCCCGATTGAGGATGAAAGCGCCTTTAACTTATTGAGAGCTGTTTTTGAAAAGCAAGTAAAGCCATAAGCACGAGGTTTTGATGAGAAATGAATTTGATCGAACCACAATAAATCAACAATAAGGACAGACACATCAGGATCCTATTAACAGACGGTCGATAGCCACATAGAAAACTACGACTTACTCAAGTCTAGTGTTTGCAAGCTCGTGAGTTCCCCAATTGAGGATGGAAGATTGGTTAACCGACTGCGCTCTATTTTTTGTTAATGGACCAAAAAAGGAGAGACACAAACACGAGGATTTGGTGAGTCGAGAATTTGATTGAAAGATATATCATTGATAGACGGTAGATAGTCACATAGAATAATATGACTTACTCAAGTTCAGTGTCTGCAAGCTCACGAGTTTCCCAATTGAGGGTGTAAGCCTTGTTAAATTATTGTACTCTATTTATGTTGAGCAAAGAAGGAAAAAACACAAACACGAGGTTTTGATGAGCCATGGGTTGAATTGAACCACAATAAATCAACAATCATGACAGGTTCATCAGGATCTCATCAATAGACGGTCGTACGACTTACTCAAGTCCAGTGTTTGCAAGCTTGTGAGTAGCCCTATGGATTCTGGAAGCTCTTGTAGCTTATTGTCCGCTGTTTGTCAAAAGTAAGGAAAGGAATGCACGAACACGAGGTTTTGATGAGAAATGAATTGGATTGAACCACAATAAATCAACAATAAGGACAGGCACCTCAGGATCTCATCAACAGACGGCCGATAGCCACATAGAAAACTACGACTTACTCAAGTCCAGTGTCTTCAAGCTCGTGAGAAGTCCAATTGAGGGTGTAAGCTCTTCTAACTCATTGTACACTATTTGTGAAAAGCAAAGAAGAAAAGAAACAAAGAAACACGAGGATTTGATGAGGCATGAATTGGATCGGACCACAATAAATCAACAACAACCATGACAGGCGAATCACGATCCGATAATCACACCGAACGCTACTACTCACCCACGTCCAGTGTCTGTAAGCTCGTGAGTCCCCCTAGTCCAGTCAAGTATGGGAGCCTGGTTAAACTATTGTACCCTAAATGTGAAGAGCAAGAGAAGGTAAGAAGACAAAAACGGCGTTTTGAGGAACAGAGAAATTGATTAAAAAACTTCAACCATCACTGGATCCACAATCAAGCACGAAAAGAAGAATAACCCACCCAACTTCAGTGTCTGCAAGTTAGTGAGTTTCACAATCGAGGCTGAAAGTGTCCCGCTTAACTTATTTTGCGCTATTTGTGAATATTCGAAAAGCAAGGAACAAACACGAGGTGTTGTAATTTGATGAGTCAAGGATTCGATTGAAAGATATCATTGGCAGACGTTCGAATGTCACATAGAATACTACGACTTACTCAAGTCCAGTGTCTGCAAGCTGGTGAGATTCCAATACCCTAAGAAGGTTGGAAGATCGGTTATTCCATTGTACGCTATTTGTGAAAAGTAAAGGAGAACAAAACACAAACATGAGGTTCTGATGGGCCATGAATTTGATTGAACCACAATCAATCAACAATCATGACAGTCACATTAGGATGCCATCAACAGACGTTCGACAGTCACATATAATACTACAGTTTTACTCACCCATGTCCAGTGTCTGCAAGCCTCTAAGGTACCCAATTAAGGGTGGAAACTTGGCCAACCCACTGTCCCCTATGTGTGAAGAGTAAAGCAGAACAAAAAACACAAGGTTTTGGTGAGGCAACCACAATTGATCAACAACAATGACAAGTGGTACACAAAGAACAACACACGATCCTCGATTGGAGTATTACTTACTCAACGTCAGTGACGGCAAGCTTGTGAGTCGCGCAATCGCTGTTGGAAAGTTGTTTGTGAGATCATTGTAACCTGTTTGCGCCAATAAAAGGTGCAAAAGAACAAGCGCAAGATTTTGAGGATTCGTGACAATGCATTTTGAATTACGAAGTCGATCACCGCAAATTGTGATTATTTATCATATTTACTCACTGAAGTCGAGGTTCTGAATTTTATCTTCGCCTGTACTGAAAATTTCTGTCGGAAATTCGTCGCACATAGGTGTCTTCATTGAGGCTTAGGATTGTCGAAATGAAAGGGATGAAAGTTGGACTATGAGGTGCTTGTATCAAATGAAATGAGTACGAACGCATTCATGGGTAATCAAAACTTACTAAAGTCGAGTGTACGTAAGCTCTCTGGAATCTTAATATCGTTTAGAGACTCCATCTGGTCACAAACTATAACTCGCAAAATAAGAATTGTTCCAATTGATGAAGGGATAAGTTCTGTTTTTGATGTGTCTCGAAAACCACTGACTTGGCGGTCACTTTCCACTGGATGTACTTACAAATTTGTAGGGTCCCAAGAGTCGACAGTAAACCCAGTTCACTCGGAATTGACCCTTTCAGTCCTGCATCTCTCAATTTGATTTCGCTTAGGATTCCTGCATCACAAATGATAGACGGCCATGTACATGCATTTCCCCCGCCATTGAATGTTTTTCCATCTGATGTTGTATTCGTTGTATTCATTAAATCGAAATTCATGGCGACCAATGCATACCGCTCAATAAAATCGAGGTCTTCGCAGCGTGAGTTATCGTTCAAAAGCCAGTTGATTGCCTCATATGAATACGATTTGGCTGGAACTGTGTAAATCGACTCAAAATCAATATGCTTCTCAAGCTTGCGGAAGTAGCATTCTGGAATTCTTTTGAAAGGCATGGTGTCTTCTTTGGCGGTAGAAGCTTTTAGAATTTCAACTTTTGCATCTTCTTTTTCGTTAACATGGTAGATCGTATCATGGTAGATTGTATAGTCAATTAGCAAGATTGGATCATCAGTGATGATATCAATAGAAGTCGTTGAGTTTCGAATGACCAATTTACATGTAGCTCCATCCTGTACCATGACAGTTTGAGACTTGCCGGCCATTGACTTTTGAATGTAAGCTGTCATGACGTTCTTGCCATCGCAGTCGAGGGCAAAATAGGGACTCACTGGCAGAGCGTTCTCCCACTCTGCGAATTTTCCTGCGTCATCTTTTCCGAATGGATTTTGAAAGTTCCGAAATTTTCTATAAAAGGGATCCCGGTTGCTTTTAACATGATTCAATTGAATGGTGATTGGAAACATGTCAGGGTCGACACAGTTCTCGAATCCGTCCCCAGAAACAGGATCACCAAAGACACTTGTGAGGCCGCCAGATCCACAATTCAACTCGATACATGTAGAAGCGCAACAGTCGCCATCATCGTATCCATAACTAACTTCGTTGAAAACAGTATCACATTTACCATCGCCCAGTCTTTGACCACATTGATCTTCAATCTTCTTCTCGTTTTTACCCTCAAAAAAGTACAGATCAAGCGGCGTGTTGCTTGGAGAAACCCATGATTCATCATATATTGTTGCAATATCGAATGAATCCGTCTTGGAGGATAATGCGAGCGCCACATCACTTCGATTGCTTACATCACAAGGATTAGATGAATTACCCTTGAAAACGATCCATTGGCGTTCCTTTCTGCAATAACCGATAGAAGTGTTGGTCGAGCCTTTTTCAAAGCTATGATACGTCCGTCTTGAAAAATGCACTGAACTCGAATTTCTGTTGATTTCAAAGCAGCCGCTGTATTTGTTCAGCTCCGAGTCTTGAAATTGCACTCTCAATATTCCTGTCACCCAGAATGCGTGGCTGTCCTGCGAATAAAATACAAATACCAACATACAAAGAAAAAACATAGCAACCAAACCCCCTACTATCCTATTGCATTTCCATTTGGATCCTTTCCCCCTTCTCATGCAACAAGGAAGCTCTGTATTTGCAATCCGCTCGGCTTCATCTTGAAAAGCCGGGCTGAATTCGCCATTCTTGGCCAAAGAGAAGGCATTCTCGTCAAGGTCAGAAATGAAATTCACTGCTGTGAAATTCAAAATAATATCGACCACTGTAGTGGATGTAAGGACCAAAAGCAGTGTGACGATCATTGCAGCAATGCCTTGAACGAGTCGCAAGAGGCAAGACAGTACCACGCATAGAGATAGATGATCAATCTCTCGCTTCGAAGCCCGGGGAAATAGCCGAATTGATCTCATGATATCCATCAAACTTGCGTCAGGAAAGATCAAATAGGCCGTTAAAGAGGTTACTTGTGCCCACCGAATAATTGGAGTCGAATTTGCTGGAATGAAAGAAGCCAGGAGTGCCATAGTTCCTAGTTCTTCTTTTTCTTCGTCTGGATTGTCGGTCTCTCCGATTGTACCTCTCAACGCATTTGTTTGGCTAAAGAGCAAAAGCCCAAGGAAAAGCATTTGGAAAACAAAGGGAAGAAATCCAGAGAGAAAGAAAAGCTTTCTTTCTCGCGACCACGATCCATTCTTCTCTGGCCCATTGAGGGCAATGAACGAGTAACAGTCTTCAGGGAATTTTTGGTGCGAATTCTGATCATTCGTATCTGCGATATTCCGACTTGATCGGAAACGACCCGAGTCTACGTTGTCACCCATGCAAGATCCAGAGTCAGCGGGCATTTCAATGAGATCGCTGGCAAGTCCATCACTGATTCCTAGCTCTTGTTCCAAATTCTTGATATTAGTGATAGAATCAGAGACGTTGTTGTCGCTACCACTTTTGTTGTTGCCATCGCCATTGTTATCGTTGTTGTTTCTGTCTATGTTGACAGCCTTGATGGAGGGGGAGATCGCAGCGAGCACTCCGGCTTCGGATCCAACTTTTGCAACAGGAGACTCGTCTTTGAATCTCTTTTGATCGTCGTCCAGGGAATTATAATACCCGATGATGATTGAGTCGGGATTATTAAAAAGATCATTTGACATCTCTACTGTCAATTCTTTGGAATCGGATACAACTTGTTTGGGATTTTTCCTTGTGTTTCTAGTCATTGCTTTCGCACGTTGCCATTGCTTCTCTAGTGTATCGTACGCCTTTCTTGGCTTTCTGGTCACCATAGGACGAGGTTTCAGAGGCTCAGGTCTTCGTGTTTCGTTTTGACCAATTCTATTTGTAGTGTCATGTTTCGAGGAACCCGATGCGTCCTCGGCCAGAACCTCATCCGAGTTTGACCAAGAAGCCAACGGAAAGGTGTGATCCGTTTCGTCTTGAAGGTTCTTGTCCCCATCCTGTGGATCTTCCATCCAGGTAACTGCCTCCTCGTTGAGTCCAACCTTGAGATTGATTGGCTTCTCATGTTGCTTTGGTGCCTCGTCGTCCTGTTCCTCGATGGTACCGTCTTGATGGATTTTGTCCCCATCCTGTTGGTCTTCCATCCAGGTCAATGCCTCCTCGTCAACTTCAGAAGAAGTGGGGAGGCGAGCGCAGAGATCCATTTGAATACGATGAATCCGATTCCGTCTTGTCAGCAAGATAGATAGGATCTAGGTGTGTTGATGCACCGTTGACTTAAAGAGGTGTACGCAAGGGGATATACTGCAAACGTAGAAGGAGTGCTTCGTTCGGGGATGGTCTTCCGTTTCTTGAATCGAGATGTTTGTTCGGCCACTGCGTTCGCAAATCGCCGCTGACAAATCTAGGTCACACAAAGAGGATGACGATGTAGTTGCGCAAGCACAGAGCGGAGATAAGAAAAAGAAGAAAGTTTTGGAATGTGTTCAGAAATCGAGTGAAGACTACTACACGAAGTACTAACCGAATGGAGGATTTCCGAAATTTTTTATAAGCGCCGTGCTAGCTAGCTATCAGTTGTAATTGTAAGAAAGGGAGGTCCTTGAAGCCTTACCTAAATTCGGATGGATTTGGGGTTGATGTTACCTTGTAATGGGACGAGATGATTGTGGTGAATGCTTTGGTGTTTTCGAGTTTTTCGTTTTTGTAACTTTTGAACAAAAGAAGTAAATAATTTTTGTAAGCTTTGTGACGAGAAGATGGAGATTACGCCTTACGATCTTATTTTGGCAAATGATACTGGCCAACAACAACAAAAAAGAATTTCTTTCCACTGTTTGAGGTATAGGTACACTAGCTTTGTCGGTCTTTTTTCAAAGCGGGACTTGACGGAGAGGAAAAGAATTGCGCGCAACAGATATTTAGAAACAAAATGAATACTTAGACAAAATGGTCGCTCCATCAAAGTAAAACATTAGCAAATTCAAGATTCTTAACGCCTATTCAACGGTCTCTGAATTTCGCGACTACAATACAATGTTTTTGGTAGGACTACGGTATGAAAGAGTTGTATAATTCTTTTGGTAGTGGGAGATTCATAAATAATGATGAAAAAAGAAGTTTCGAATTCCAAAAGATTGTGCCTTTCCAGGAAATCACACGTGTCATCTCTACGGTAAATGACATCATACCGAAATCAGATGAAAAGATCTACTCGAAAACACGGAAACCTCTCATAAGAACAGAGGAAGAATACTTATGATGAGACACGAGATACCGTAAACTCGCATCATTCTTCTTCCAGGAAGTACTATCCCGCTTTCGTTTGTCGCGCACAGATTCCGGCACTTTCCGAACCCAACACAAATATTGTAGTCGATGCCATAATTCTAGTTGCCTGTTTTATCCCAGTGACGATCAATGGTGGCACTTCTGGTGTCATCGTATAGCTGCGCACTGCATGCAAATCAGTTGAGCTAGTGATTCTCGTTTTCTGGTACTGTTGTGTTCTGCCGACAAGCTTGGTTGTTGGTTTCTTCGCGAGCCAGCCGAGGCAGAGAGAGCTACTACAGTACCTCTGCCGAGAGCCTTGGAAGATTCAATGGATCCACAAACTACTGTAGAGCACAACCGAGGACGTCAACACCAGAATAGTTGAGATACGTTCCATTTCAACGACATCATTCGAAAAAATGTTCATTCGAGACGGAAATTTCTTTCTTCGAAAAAGCAACGAGTATACTTTCAAGCTTCTCTAAATGACTATTGATCTATTTTATTCTGCAATACGTACTACGATCTCCTTTTCCGTGTCCTGTCTTCGTACTTTTAGATCGCAGCAAGCATAAAATTGTCTCTCTCTTCTCGTGCCGATCGTTGTTTGTCCGCATGGGTGAGAGCTTGCGGGCGCTTGACTCGATTTCGAGTTCTTCGTTCTTGGTGAAAAGTTGTCATCGGCGACGCTGTCGTCATGTTGCTATGGCCAAAGTCCTTGGTGGCAAGACTTCCAAGCTCGACGTCGGGCTTGTTTTCGGCACGGCCAATTTCCTTGTTGAGCCTGCTGTCGGTGTGTGCCATGAACGAGTTTAGATCCACGTTCCTCACTACCTCCTTTTCTGCCTTTTTGGCCCTCGACTTTCTCCCAAACAATGGTGGGTTGAATGGCCATCCGAGAATGAATGGATTCAGCACAATGGGGACGTAAAATGCCGAGAGTGCAAGGAATGCAGCTGGGCCTGCAAACAAGAATGTGTAAAGTATGTCTTCGGGCCATTCGTCAAACTGCCAATTTGCGTCCTTCAAAACAATGAGATACGACAGAATCAGGAGATAGATGGCAATGCCAAACGATCCCATGTTGAATCGAACCATATCCCGAAAGGCAATCCATCGTGTAATCTTGATCGAATCCTTGTTTGTTGCGTTGCATATGTTTGGTCGAGACATCAAGTGATCCATCGATCCGAGGAAAAAATAATTTCCCATGACGGAATAGAACAGAACTTGAAAGTACATGCAATATCGAACCAATCGCCAGCAGAGATAGATTGCGCCGTGATTACGGTATTCGGGAAAAAACAATTTGTTGTTTGACCACTTCATCTTGACCATCGCAAAGAGGAACGTAGAATATCCAATAACGTAGTAGACAATCACAGATAGTGCCAAAACACCAGCCGTATTGAATGCCGAGAGGAAATTGACTTCATTCTGAAAGTCGCAAAGGCGGGCGATAGCCGCGATACTGAACACCAAAATGTAGCACCCACCACTCGTATATCCGAATAGATACGGAGTCAAAAAGACCTTGTAGTAGCTGGGAATATCCGATTTGAGAAATGTTTTGAACAACGGGGTGAAAGGGCCTTTTCCGATCCAGCTGTTGAAGGAATTGAACATGAGCTCGTGTGCACCTAGAGCGAATTTGCGGTGACGACCTGCTTCTTCGTCGAATGTACGTGTAATACCCTCTTGGAATTCGCAATCGGGATAGTTTACGTATCGACCATTGAAGCCCAAATTGTACAAGTGAATCATCAGCTCGAAATCTTCCGATACGTGGCATTCCGACCAATACTCTGTGCTTCCATTGTCTTGAAGATTGTACGAACCAATCTATAAAATAAAAACGAATCAAAATTTCGAAGTGTTAGAAGATTGTCATCGCAAGGCAGTTTTCGCTTCTGTCTCAACACCGGTCTGGATTGACTTACCTGATCCACCGACAAAAAGGGCAGACCGATATTGTTCAGCCACCGCTGGGCCTTGCGGAGGGTACGAATGCGACCTGTCGACTTGACCGCCTCGCTGCGGAGAATGATGGAGTGACCGACAAGAGGTGGGTGACATCCCAAAATCGAACTCAACAAAAAGTGTCCCTGGTAGAGAGCATCGGTGTACGCAGACAGCATATTGATGTAATAGGATTCTCGGCGTTGGTCATCCAAGGTTTTTGTGGCGTGCTGCGTAAATCCAAGATGTTTGTCGTTGAGAAATTCCGGAACCGTCTTGATGATTACCGTTTCTGCCATTCGAGCATCGGCATCGTTGATGAGTTGGAGCTCACCAATACGAATATTGCCACCGAACATGATAAAACGGGATCCGTCGGAATTGTGAGAGTTTTCAATGAGCGCATCTTCAAAACTCATATTATCGATTTCACTCAATTGCTGAGCTCCCCATACCAAACGCAAGTGCGAGTTGAGATTGGATGCCTTTTTGAATTTTCCACGTCGATCAAACGTCGATCTGGCCACGAAACCAATATTGTTGTGGTAATAGTAAAGCATTCTGTGAAAGACTTCGTATACGGCTTTGCTGGAAAGTCCCTTGAGATGACGACGGGAGGGCTTTGGAATCTTTCCCAACAGCTGACTCAGCTTGAAATACTTTCCCTTGGTCGCCACAATAGTCTCCCACAGCATTTCGGCAGCGGCAAAATTGTTTTTCAGATAGGCCATCATTCCGTCGTCGCAGAGGACAATGTTGCACATGGCACCCGACTTTCGAGCATAGTGATCGCGTGAAATCATACAGGATTTGAGAGTTGGCATTAAAACTTCTTGTAAGCTTTCCTTGTAGACGGGGATTTGAATCGTCACGTCCATCCATTCCGCATTTTTTGGTTTGTTCTCCGGGATAACGCTGCAATATTTCGTGTTGGTCTTGAAAGCCTTTGCGGGAATGAAGCATTTCATGATGGACGAAACGGTAAAATAGACATTCCAAAAGAGACCGACGAATGCAATGAGAGCTAGGAGGACTTCCACAATCGCTTTTCCCACGGTGGTATAAGTCCAAATGGCCTGAAAGACGAGAAAGCCAACCGAGCCAATGGTAAGGAAAAAAGAAATCATCGATGTGTGAAAGGCAATGGACAGAGGTTCCTGTGGACGGTTGGTGGTATTCATGGGTGGTTTTGCCCAAGGACTTCCGGCTATTTGATGAACCGCATCGTTCAAGACTCCAGACTATTTTTGAAACGACAAAAATAAAATTTTGGAATGAAGAAAAGACGAAAGTGAGTAAGAAAATATTTCCAATAAACCTACAACGCTTTTTCGTCATTGATGTTTCGTTTCGTACCTTTTTGGGATCATAAAACATGGTTGGTTTCTCCCAGTCGTCATTGCTGTCGTCATTCTTGAGCGAGGATTCGTCGAAAAACTCTCGAACATCGTCTTGGTCACGTTCAAAGGGATCAAAGACGTTTTCAAAATCGACATGATTGCCTATTATTCCACCGTTTATATTGGCACTGTTGCGTCTTGTTGTGTTATTCCTACCATTCGCTTTGCCATTGCCGTTGGCATACGGCATTTCGTAAAGGACTTCGACATCGTCGTCGTCGTCCTGATAATGCTGCATGATGGATGGCGTTGCCTAGCTGGCTATCTTTTCTGTTGTTGCACTGGAGAGCTCCAAAAAGCGTGTGGTTGTGTCCGATCGCTGTGATGAGACTTCGTGAACGCAACTATATAAAGCCCCGAGACAATGCTGGGCTTTTGCTATTGTCAAAAGTTTTTATGGAAAGGTAGTTTTCGTTTGTGAGATTCTTCCAAACTTTTTCCATCGGTGTGTTCATGTGCTACTCTCGCTTGTGCTCAACGACGGGCTGAACACGGTATGTATTGGATAGTAACAATCGTTGAACGCATTGTGTGGATGGAAGGAGTATCAATCCTGGTGCACGACTTGATTTGAACGGCGACATACGGATTATCACTACGCATTGGGTCGTAATACATACATATGGGTCGAGCAAGCCGGACAAGTTCCAGTCGTGGTTTATAAGTGAAGATGGCGAACAAAACCGTCACTCACGAAAGTTTGGATCACGCAACAAAGGCAGTGGGATCCAAAAACGAACGTTGGATTTTTCTTGAGAGCGAACTACAAGTACCTACCGGCTTTCCGTCATGCAGTCATTGTTCTTATATGAATAATAATGAGTTCACTCAAATCTAAACAGAAAAGCTAGATAGCGGAACAAATGTCGCTTTTCAATAGTAGTACTATAGTGTATGCTATGACGTAATGTGGCATCATTTTGCATGTTCATGTTTTGAGGGCGAGTGATCATCGAACAAGAATTGTGAATTCTCGTCAATATCTTCATCAGCGTCAACATCCCTCATCGTCCTCGTTACGCAACGTTCTTATACTTCTCCCTCGTCGCCTCTTCGTAATGGTATCTTCCTGAGAATCATGGTGATCTTTTCCGCTCCTGTCGCATCACTAGCAGTAACGAGAACTAGATCAAGTAGATATAGTCAGTCAAGACAAGACCTGATATCCTGCAAAACACACCTAGCGTAATATATACGTACGTACGTAGTATTTCTATCTCCGTCGCAAAGATGGCCTAGAACTACGAACTTGTCGTTTTTCATCTTTTCGTTCATTCCATCAATTGTTCAAGATCTAGATTGTCTTTCCATCGCTTTGTTTGTTTGTTTGTTTGTTTGATCTCTTTCCAATTGGAATCAAAAAGCGGCATCCATTTCCTCAAATTTCTTGCAAGGAAAACGTGCAAGAGCACGGATGTGGCCCCGTTGTCCAGTGCTTGTTGGAAGAAGGCTTGGAAAAGAGCTCGCTCACCATGGCCGCGGTCGTCTCAAAGTCGCTCCCGTGCATGCAAATCCCACCCTCGTGATCGCGGAGTATCGACACCATGGCATCCTTGTCCAAGCGCTCCGAACCATTGTATGCATCGAGAAGATCTTGGCCACGGCCCTGTCGTCCGCCGAGAAAGGCACCTCCTTCTGCGAAAGATTCCGCAAAATCAAAGCTTCCGCTTTCCGTCCCACAGACCATTCGCTGTTGCGTATTCTCGAATGCCCTTGGAGCAGAGGTCAAAGTTGGTTCGAATCGTCAATCCGTTCGAAATGTTTCGAGCCCCGGTGGTCCATTTCTGGGCCACCCAGTGGCGTCCCGCCGTCATCCAGTATGTAAGCCTCTTTGGCATCCGCAATGAGAAAGGAATTGTGGTAGGTAAAGGAGGGATCGTCCTCGGCACACGGGCCTCCCTGCCCGTGCTCTTCTAGGAGGCTAGTGATGACCTCCAGAGCTTCCTTGGATGTTCTTCCCCGCTCTAAACCAAGGCGAACTAGATCCATTCCCAACTAATAGTTTCTTGGGATTTCCGTTATCGTCCATCTCCTCCGGAACCTTTTGTCCATACCGCCTCGTTGCCAATCACCACACCAGTGTTCGTTGGCCCCAGTGTTCGCAGCCCCACATCCAATCGATCTGCGAGATCAGCACTCCGAAGGTTTCTCTTGCTTGCGGTATGGAAATGTAGGTGCATTTCAGAGTGGAATTTTCCGGGTGTTTTGTGCCGGGATACCGCTTGAGGGGCTGGAATTCGCCCGAAGGGCGATCGCTGTTCTTTCCAAAAACAACGTGCCCCTTGGCCGTCGTGGGTGGATAAGCCACAAAGGTGTCGCAGCCTTTTGGACGATTCATATTATACGCTGATGGATTAAGCTCAATGCGATATTCCTTCTCTTTTTCCCTGGTGATGGAAGTTGATGTGTCTGTCTCGATGAAACACTTACATGCTTTGTTCTTTTTTGATGATTTCTTATTTTTGCGAAGACAAAGATTTTCCATTCGTCTTGATGTCCATTGAGTCGAGTTGGTCGATTCCGAAAGTGAAAATGAAAACTCTTGCTCACAGTTGTTTCTGTTCTTTTTTCAAAGCATTCCTACGTAGTTTTGTACCTATGGTACCAATTCTGCCATAGATATTGTTGCGTAGTATTGTACATGACTCGATTCAATACTCAAATACAGCGTGCATGTCCCCTCAAAGCGATTTCGTAAAAGAAATTAAATGCTTCTTCAGCACCGAATCCAGAAAGGGCAAGAGCATAGGAACAACCTTTTCGACGAATGGGCAGTAGAGAAATCGAACAAAAGAGAAAACGCTTGCGATCGACAAAGCAGGCTCAGCACAGGCATACCACACCATCCTTTCGAATTCAGAATCAGTGAATCTGGATATCGAATCCAAAATCAGTGAGGGTCATTTTTTACCATCGAGATAGAAAAAGGGTATATCGCTGAAGAGCCGTTGGAAAACACACAACAATCTATAACACAGTGCAGCCGATTTGTATAGTTCGCAGTTCAAGGCAAACAAAAACAACAACAACAATATGTTCAGCCTATTCAATGGAATCTACGACAGCTACTTGGCTCCAACCCAGCTGAATTTGCTGGTTGTGGGAGCTCCAGAGTCGGGAAAGACAACCTTGCTGGAACGCCTCAAGGTCACGGAGATTCCCAAGAAGGGAAGCAGCAGCACCCGAACCGTACAGCAGCGGATCGCCGCCGACGAGCCTCCGGAGACGCTCAAAAAGGCACTCTTGCGAACGGGGGCTGGACGATCGAGGTCTCTGTCCAGGACAAGCCTGGCAAGCATCGCCAGCAGCCGGAGTGCAAAGAGTGTCCAGCAACCAACTCCCGTGCCCAAACCAACGCCCAAGCCAGCTCCCGTGGACCGAACAGAGGGAAATGCTGTGGTGGTGACACGAAAGAATCGGTTTGCCCTGTTTTGCCCGGCTCCCGAACGCTATTCGAAAGCCTCGCAGGATCAAGACGAAGAATACGTAGAAGCAGAAGATTCCTTTCCACCCCAGAGGGTTCGGGTTCATTCGAAAGAAATGAATGTCGATAGTTTGGATTTGAGCTTGAACGAAGATTTGGACAATTCGATTCTCGAAGACACGAAAAGCATTCCAAAGCCAGAACCCAATCAGCGAGAGACAAGCATGCAATCGATAGGATTGGACGACAATGACCATCCAAAAGCCCCACTCCATCACCACCAACATGTTGATATTGGACCACCTCTTTTGAATTCGTCGACACAAGAATACAATGTCAAGGCAAACGCAAAAATGCTTCCCCTCCGCATGATTCGGCCAACGAGTAAGTTT
This sequence comes from Pseudo-nitzschia delicatissima, assembly GCA_037355735.1. Classification (NCBI taxonomy): domain Eukaryota; phylum Bacillariophyta; class Bacillariophyceae; order Bacillariales; family Bacillariaceae; genus Pseudo-nitzschia; species Pseudo-nitzschia delicatissima. The sequence goes on along the minus strand of CM074778.1, from coordinate 760,482 downwards.
TGCCCTAGCTTGTGAACAAGTTTTTCAGATGTTTTTGTTCCCATGAATCCCTTTGGAAATGCCCGAGGCTAACTTGTTTGTAATTTTGTGCATGTGAACGAATGAAATTATATGTATAATTCAGTCGGTACGAATCTAGCGAAAATAGACATGTACGGTGCCAAGTGCCACATATTCGATGTCGGTGGAAAGTTGCAAGATTTATGGGAACGATATTACGACGATTGCGATGCCGTGATTTTTTGTTGGAAACTGGGAGAAGATCCCGACAAGCCTCCGGAGGAGCCCGACAGCGATGACGATTCCGAAGAAATGGAGACAATCGAGGAACGAATCTATAAAAAGCAGCTGGAGCTATTGGACACGGTGCGACAGTCCATACCGGACGATGTGCCCTTTTTGGTTTTGGGTCACGTCTTTGGAAACGCCAATCCACAAATCGTAGACACAATGTACAACACGGATCTTTTGCTGCCGCGATATCACAATCCAATGACGGGATTTTGTTGCTCCTCGGCCAAGACGGGAGCGGGGGTCAAATCGGCTATGGAATGGCTGATTCCTTTAGCAAAGCGACAGCAACGGGAACGAATTGCTTCCAAACGGGAACTCGATATGATGTTGGAAGAGCAAGGAAAGACGGTATAGCTTATGGACAAGAATACGTAAAATTGTCAATGGGAGTGATACTAAAAAATGTATTATTGGTATTTTCTAAGACTATTCTCGAGTATTGTAGTGTACACGTACGTGTGGAAGATGTGTAATTTTTTTTCTTTCTTCCGAAATCGATCAATCATTGTTCAACAACTGTATGTAGCTTTGGTATTTTCCCTATTCCCCAGTTGTTTCGGTTGCAGCTTTTTTCGTCGAAAAGGATGCGTTGCCATTCTCAATCGCGGAAGGAATTCCCTGCATTCTTGTCCGCACAACGCTCTTGAGCAGCTTGCGCTTGATTTCTCTTCGAAGCACGGCAAATCGTTTTTCTTCGATTCCGTTGTGCAGCAATCTCTTCAAAGCATCATCGTCGTCGATGTCGGATATCTTGCGAAGCTCGATTTGCAGTACCGGAGACGCGTATTTCAACAAAAAGAGCCAGTCGATATTGTTGCTGCGTTTGCAGTACATGCTTTCTTCTACTAGCCAAGCGGTTTCGATTTGTAGTGGATTGAGTATCAATTCGTCCTCGTCGACGGGAAACCAGAAATTTGGATCGCTGGTGGAACCACTGTGTATACTGCCATCGGAAACATAGGGTAGGTTGTGTTTCGTCGGAAACGCAAAGGTTTTGGGCACGTCGACAAATGTTTTGGAAGTTTGACTGGAATTTGATGTCGTGGTAGCAAACAATGCGTGCGAAAACATTGTTGCGTTCCGTTGTGATTCTTTCTTGCTATTTATAGTGGTGGGCTTTTGCGTCGTTTCCGATGAAAGTATACTCTTTTTCGGTTCCGGACTGAAATTCGATTCTCACTATTTTGAACCTTTTGCTTCGAAGCTTATGGTAAAGCTTATGGTAAAGTCTGCTTCGATTTGTTTGGTTGGAATTTCGACTGAGATCTTCCACCTGCATTGACTTCATTTTATGATTGGCACTGTTGTTGTTGTTGTTGTTGTTGTTGTTGTTGATATCGGGATGAAGACGTCGTTTGCGTGGTGAACTACCAGCTTGTGGTGAACTGGTTTTCGAAATTGGTCGCTTTTTCTGGGCTTTCTTCTTCTGCTTCTTCTTATTCTTTGCGTCAACCTGTAACGTCGACTCCAGAATTTGTAAACACGCATGAATTTTGAGTTTCAAGGACGTTTCCTCCGATAGGCCCAGAAAATTCCACCGTAGATACTTGATGCAGGTTGCAGCTCGAGCCAAAAACAGGATGCATTTGAAGAAACGGTGATTCTTTAACGACGAGATGCCCTGGCGTTCCGCCAACCGAGGATATTGTTTTTCGAGTTTCCACGCATTTACTGCGTCACACACAATGTTCCAGGCATCCAGATCCTTGACCATGGGCTTCAACTCTAAGACTTCGCAAGTCCGAGCGATCCGATGGCCACACAAGCACAAAAGGAGCAACTCGTTTTCGAGGCGACCGCAATTTATTCCCCGGACGATTCCATCCTTCCATCCACAGGCGTACAATATTCCAGACGATTTGACCTGGCGGCTCATTTCGACAAGTTTGTTGGCTTGATCTTTGAAAACTTCCGAGGCTTCGGAAGAAGGTTGTGTTTGGCCATCATTGGAATCCATCAGTGATTCCATGTACTCAAAGATAGTTTCTCCGACTTCGGCGCTCTTTTTGCCTTCGTAGGGAGATTTTTCAATCTCTTCCAGAGCGGAGAGATTCGTGTGGATCACTGGCCTAGAGAAATTCGGCATTGTTCGATTGCAGATTGTCGCCGCTAGAAATGGGATTGGGTGACTCTGAAGCTGCACTCCAAGTTTGTTGTTTTAATTTATGTTATAGCCGTTAGAAGATGAATGGTAGATATGTGTTGCAACCAGAGACAATAGAGTGTGCAAGTATCACGAAAACATGACACTTTATTGCTTCGAAAAACGAGAACAAAGAATGAAAACACACGTCTTCAATCGTTCAATGTGTGATCAGTTTTTGACGTACAATAGATCAGTTTTTGACGTACAATAGATCAGTTTTTGACGTACAATAACGTGTGTTCGATGGTCTTCGATGGTTGCCAGGATTGGCAGCGGAGCCCTATGAATTCTACGTGTATCAAAATTCCGGGAGAACAATCTGTTGAAGAACTCAGCGAGCATAGTAGTTTGATGATTTTAGAGGAAAATAGAACTCAAGAAAATACGAGACAGCAGGACCTACTAAAATTCATCAAGCGCGCCATTCGGCTCTGTCAAACCATTCCCGAACCAACAGGGAATGATGTTTTCGAAGGAATTGATTGTCGTGTGTGTGAAGCATCCCAAGGATTATTGATTCATTATTGTTAGTGAGATCAAAACAATCGTCTTTCTGTTATTCGAATCTGTGTAACTGTAACGACACTGCGATTGTTGTTTATACATCTCTATCGAAAATGAAAAAGGGCGTAATTATTGGTCAACAAACATGGACAAGAGGCAATGCATGGGTCTGGACAAATTCCACCAATGTTTGTCGACCCTCTTTCCGAATGCCGAAGGCGAGGTGGAATCTTCCGACACTGGTGGCGATGATAGCAAACAAGCAAATGATGGTACCTCTGCCTCTGATTGCTGCATTCCCGTGAAATTTACCAAGAATGCCGTCGAGTTGTTGCGGGAAACCCTCACTGCGTTTCTGCGCAAGGTAGGAAGGGAACTCGTGGAAGAACTCGAGGAAGGTGATCCACTGTCGCAACAGCCAATCCGTCCGGAAGACATTGCCAGGGTTCTTTCTGCCTTTGACGATGGTATTGCTGTCGATGATGAAAATGATGAAGAGACAAAGAATTCTGCAGCCAAAAATTCATCACAGAACCCCAATCGATTGCCACAAATGAAAGAAATCGTAAAGCAGGCTCAAGATTTGCTGCTCGAGAGAAATCGCCTCGAGGGCCAAGAATCCAAACCATTGGCGAAACGAAAGATCACCGAGGTTGACAACAACAACAACTCAGTTGTTAGTAGCGCTAAAAAGGCGAAGAAGCGTGGCACAGTGGATTCTGTTGGCGATGGGAAGGATGAGCTTGCAAAAGATGCAAGCACGACTGCGGCACAACCCAAAAAGAAACGAGGCAAACGAAAGAAACCAAAAATAAAAATCACCGCCGAAATGGAAGCCGAACAAGAGCGGTTGCTGAACGCATCGAAAAAGGCTCTCGAGTCGTCGCAGCAACAACAGGGAAATGGGGAAAAGAACCACGCATCCTTTCGGGTCGAGTTGTCATGAAAGGATGTAACATTGTAAATAAAGCGTAAAATTTTGTAACACTCTTTATGAAAATCAATCCAATACGTATTAATTTTAATTGAGCTCTTCTACGGAATCATTGTGGCTTTCAATACAGTGATGAAAACAAATTCGTATCTCTACTAGAGCTTACAATACTTCACGAGTTGCGCAACGCAAAAAAGTTGACGTTTCAATCATGTTCTTTCATAACTCTATCATCTACTGTAGTAGAGAATGCGAATGATGAAACACTGCAAGTTCCAAGGGTAGGAACTATTCGCACCTGTAGTCGTGAAAAATCTTCCACAATTTCACATTGTTTTCCGCATTTGTGTTTGTGCAATTCCCATTGCAATGCCGAGAACATGCAAGAGTGTAGAATAGAATCTCTTAGTCCTTGGCGCCGAATTTTTCAAAATTCTTCATGGCAAACGAGCTTCCGCATCCACACGCCGACTCGGATTGCGGATTGTCCGTCACCACAAAGGCGGATTTGATCATTTCAATGACGTAATCAATGGTGGAACCCTCGAGGAATCCCATGGAGGTTTCGTCCACCTACCACCCTTGGCGTCATATTGTCTTGTAATTTGGCCTTGATGACCACGATATCTTCCTCCTCGTCCAGTTCGTTGTCCACCTCGAACTGGTACTGGAATCCGGAACATCCACCCGCATCGACAAAGACTCGCAGGAAATAACCCTCGGCGTTCTCGCGCTGTTTCAGCAGTCGCTCGACCTGTTTCAGGCAATTCTCGGTAACGATAAGGTTTGTGTCTTCGTTCACCACGTAGGTGAGTGCCGGATCATCCGAAACATCGTCCACAACGTCCGCCGTAAAGAGGGGTGCCTGTTTCGGAGGATTTCGTTTGTGTTATTGTCACCATCGAACGGCGATGAATGTTGTTGTAGTTGTTGTGTGTTGCAGCGCCAAGTCTTTTCCACGAAATTTCTGGAGAATAAAAAGAATGGACGCGCCCAAGCCGTTGTTGTTGTTGTTGTGGCATATGATTGTTGCTTCCATGGGTGTGAATAGTGCTATTCATCGAACCCGTCATTCCATCGCTTGAATGCGAATGAAGCTCATCGTTCTTCGGTTTGTTGTGATTCGCATATTGACAGCACCATTCCGTGAGCCATTCAGGATCTTCTTCAGTGGTACCTGAAACACATTGTTGTGTACATTGCGTATTATCAATCTTCTTGAACAACTCATGGCTTTGGCTTTTTTCTCAGGAGTTCACAAATTCCGATTTTTCTTTTTCTTCTTTTCCTTGATTGATTTATTCTCGAATTCAAGTTACACGAGCCTTTCTACTTTGAAATAGAAAATACTGCTAAATGATCTCCAGGAATTGTATCGCGGGTATATTGTTGAATCTCTTGCCTTGCTGGGACAAGCTTCTTCTGCTTCGGACAAGATAAAGATAGGGGTGAGGTTTTGGCAGTTGTTGTGAAGTGTTTCAATGGGTATCACAACAACATTGTCATCGTCACGAACCAAAGTAGATGAAAGAACTTGCTTCGGAGAAGATCATCGATTTTACCGTATTTTAACTTCAACCTTAATTGTTTTGGTTACGGAAACGTGAGTCAGTCGGTCTCTCCCGTTCCTACGCGTGAAGCAAATTTCCACAGTTTCAGATCGTCTGACGTCAACCGGAAAATGAATGGCTCGTCGTGACCAGTCTTGCGCGAGAATTTCGAAGAGAAGGAGGAAAAACCAAGTCTTGCGTGTGTCGCAAGATGCGATCTACAGTGAACAGCTTTTTGATGGGCAAGATTTTCTTTCGAACGATGTTGTGAATGAACGAGGCAATCGGATGTTGCCACATCAACTCGACAAATAACAATTCATACTCATAATTTCAAAACACCAAAACAATTCGAATCATTTCCTCTTTTGTAAGGTGCCAAAAACAACAACACGTTACAATAATACCATGAAGATCTCTCCTTCGGCTGTTCTCGCTCTTGCTGGCGTTGTTGCCACGAGCACTGCTTTCGCACCTCTTTCGAAACCATCAAGAGTTTCCGTCATCAACTCCCAGAGCAATTACGATGCCTTCCGACGACCGGTTTCGTTTTTGAAGTCCACCGAGACGGAAGAAGCCGCCAACGCCGAAACCTATGAGTACGTTTCCTTCATTTGCCTACCATTGGTCGAAATTTTTGCATGCTGTCGTTGTACAATCAAAAACAACCATTCTGATTTTTCTAACGTTTTGGAACAATTGTTGAATTTTCCATTGCTGCATTTCCCTATCTTGCAATGATATCATTTTACCCATGAAAATCGTTTGCATTTTTATCTGAAAAACAGATTTACCAGCGATGTCGGCCGAGTTATGGACTTGATTATCAATTCGTTGTATTCCGACCGCGATATTTTCCTCCGTGAATTGATTTCCAACGCCGCCGATGCATGCGACAAGAAACGATTTCTTTCCATTACGGAGGACAGCGAGGAAGCCCCTCCCTCGATCAAAATCAAATGCGATGAGGGAAGCAACTACCGTTACTATCGAAGATTCTGGTGTGGGAATGACAAAGGACGAAATCGTCAACAACCTCGGAAAGATTGCCCAGTCTGGTACTCGCGCCTTTGTTCAGGCCTTGGGAGAGGGAAATGCCGACTGTCAACCTCATTGGTCAGTTCGGTGTTGGATTTTATTCCTGCTTACTTGGTCGCCGACAAGGTCACGGTTGTTACGAAATCGAATGCAGGACAACAGCAAGGCGTACAAATGGGAATCCGAAGCTGATGCCTCGTACACGATTTCCGATGCCAGCCCCGACGAGATTGAGGGAACCTCGGGAACCAAACTTATTTTGCAATTGAAGGAGGACGCATCCACCTACCTCGAGGCGTCCAAGATTGAGGAATTGCTCCAGAGATATTCGGAATTCATCGAGTTCCCCATTTCCGTCTGGAAGGAAAAGACCGAATACAAACAGGTACCCGACGAGGAAGCCAACAAGGATTTGGAAGAGGGCGAAGAACCCAAAATGAAAACCGTTCCTGAAACCATTGAGGGATACGAAACCGTCAACAACCAAAAGCCAATCTGGCTTCGCTCTCCACGTGAGGTCGAGGAAGACGAATACAAGGAATTTTACAAAACTGCCTTCAAATCCAGCTACGACGAACCCATGAAGTCCACCCATTTCGTGTTGGAGGGACAGGTCGAGTGCAAGGCTATCCTGTACGTTCCAGGCATGCTCCCATTTCGAATTATCCAAGGACATGTTTGACGAAAACTCGCGCAATATTCGATTGTACGTCAAGCGCGTCTTTATCAACGACTCCTTCCAGGACCTCATGCCCCGCTGGTTGAAGTTCATCAAGGGAGTTGTCGATTCCGACGATCTTCCTTTGAACGTCAGTCGTGAAATCTTGCAAAAGTCCAAGGTTCTCAATATTATCAACAAGCGTCTTGTCCGCAAATCTTTGGACATGATCCGTGATATTTCCGAGGACGAAGAAGATGAGGGAGCCAACTACATTGTAAGTGATTGTTCTTTTTATTTGTTGAATCGATTTTTTTCGTGAGAATTACTCTTGTCTCACGCAATTGTTTCTTATTCGATTATTTTGGGCATGCAGATGTTCTGGAACAACTTTGGAAAATACTTGAAGGTAGGAATCATCGAAGACGACAAGAACCGAAAGGAAATTGCCGAATACCTGAGATTTTTCAGCGCCAGCTCTGGTGACGAATACACCAGCCTTAAGGATTACGTTGAAAAAATGCCCGAAAACCAAAAGGCTATCTACTACGTCACTGGAGAAGGCAAGGAGCGAGCAGCCATGTCTCCCGTCGCCGAAAAGCTCAAGGCTAAGGGCTTTGATGTCCTCTACGCTACCGAACCTTTGGATGAGATCATGTTTGAATCATTGACGAGCTTCGGAGATTACGACATTAAGGATGCCGGAAAGGACACCTTGAAGTTGGACGATGATGACGAGGAAGCAGCAAAGAAGAAGGAAGAATTGAATCGCGAAAATGTTGACGTCATCAACTACCTCGAAACCATTCTGGCGGGAGAAGTCGAGAAGGTTACTGTTTCCGATTTGCTAACCGATTCCCCTGCTGCTCTCGTCCAAGGAGCTTACGGAATGAGCCCCAGCATGCAGCGTTACATGAAAGCGCAAACCGTTGCCAGTGGACAAGAACTCAGTGGAATGGACAACATGAACAAGGTTTGCATGGAAATCAACCCCAACCATCCTATTGTAAAGGATTTGGCCAAGATGGTCAAGGAGGACAAGGTAGCAAAGTCAACCGAAGATTTTGGTCGCCTTCTCTTCGATGTTGCTGGTATGACTTCTGGATACGATATCGACGACATGTCCGGGTTTGCTAAGCGAGTAATGGGATTGATGTCTACGGGAGCGGAAGCAACCACCGATGCTGTCGTTGAAAAAACGGAGGAAAAGCCAGCAGAAACGGAAGAAAAGGACGATGGAGAAGATGAGGCAGGTAGTACCAGAGGTCGTAGAATAGACTCTCTCGCATTTAGAATTCTAGTTCGTTATAGGGAAATAAATGAAATAAGCACGTGTTGAAGTAGGAAAAGGATTGCTAGCTATGATCAATTAGAATCGCGAATCCAGTGAATGTCAATTGCATCCCTCGAATTATCGCTTCACTACGTTGCAGCGTGCGAGTGCGCTAACATGCTCTCTCACACAGTGTACAAAGCCCTCTTGGTGGCATTTATCAAGGCGTTTCTGCAATGCGTAGGAAGAAACGATATCGGTCATTGATGGTGGTAGATCTGATCCCAAGTCCAAGCACTGCAGTTCCGCAAATTTTTCTGGCGGCTTTGCCTTATTCGAATCATTGCTCGTCGCAGAATCCTTCACTTCTGCAGATGTTGCATCGTTTTTCGCTCGATCCGCAAAGTTCTGGGGACGACAGCAAGGTACCCCGTATCCACCTTCCATGACACTCAGCACTCTACCACTGCAGCATTTGTACGCGAGTTTGCATATGACTTCCGTGAGCGTTCCAAAATCTTCCGCGTTGAGCCCACCCATATTCAAAGGATCATTTTTGTGGGCGTCGAAACCAGCTGAAATAATTATTATCTCTGGGTTGAATTCATCTACCGCAGGGGTCACTTTGGTAACCAAAGCAGTTCCAATCGCATGAGACGTAACTCTGCCACCTAATGGTATGTTGAGAACACCTTTGTGCGGGGATATATCTCCACATCTTCCCGGAAAGATTCCTTTTTTGGCATTTCCAGCGAGATGATGTTCCACTCGCTCCAGTTCATCATCTTCTATGTCTAGCCCATTGATGTCCGGGCCACCAGCATGCATTGAAACATACAGAAATCTTGGGTCATACGTAGAACAAAGAATATCCTGAGTTCCATTTCCATGGTGCACGTCAATGTCAATGACACAAACTCTCGAGAGACCAAGACCACCATCGGCAATAGGTGTTGTTGCGTAGAGCGCAGCACACGCAACGCTATTCAAAATACAAAATCCGTTTGAAACTGCCTTCATTGCATGCAATTCACGACCAGCGTGGTGCCCTGGAGGTCGTGTTGCACAAAACACATTCAAACATTCCCCATTGATAATCATATCTAATCCCTTCAAAGCGGCTCCAACACCGATTAATGCAGCATTCCATGTCCCCTTCGCTCCCTCTACATCACGACAAATCGTTAGAAATCTTCGTGAGACACGTTTACCATGTTTTAAACAATAATGGCGTGACAAAAAGTAACTTACTTGTATCTTCCCCTCCATTTCCGTCACTATCGTCAGTTAATGCGACCACTTGATCTTCTGGAGCGGCCATGCATCGCTTTTTGATTTTCTGTATGTATGACATTTTATGTGCTCTGATAATAACATCGTTTTCGGCAAGATCCAGGTAGGAATCCTCGAGAGTATGAATTATCTGAATATTACCCGTGGCCTGCCTGATCCCTTTCAATGCCGCTGGCAACCGGACTGCCCTCTCAAAACATTCACTGGAAGTGAGGTGAAGGTTACAACGACTATCTGTGATGACCCAGGATTTTCCGTTGCTTCCCAATCCTGCATTAATGTGCTTATATATCCGTTCGCAGCAACGGCGCCAATCTTTGATAAATGGCATACATTTTTTCTGCTTCAAAGCAGCTAAAATCAAAGTTTCTCCTTTTGACTATATTTTCATCGTCGACATATCGAATAAATGTGAGATTACAGTGCCAATAATTCGCGTGTTCTCCAATAATTGTGTTTCGTATCAAACTTACCTTTACAACAACCCATGTCCTGTTCAAAGATTTTATGTGTTTCTTTCTGGAATCGCCTTTTTGGAGATCATGCAGCGACGTATTTTTTGCAAACGTGCTGAACCAATTCGTTGAGGCTATGTTTGAGCATTCTGCTGGTTGGCGAGTTATCGGAGAGTAGTGACTGCAAGGATAATAAGCCTATCAGAAATCTGCTTGTATTGTATGGATCATTCTTCGTGCCATTGTTCTTGTCAAGAAAAGTCATTGGTGAAGTAATTATTGATTTCAGTTGGGGTGTTTCCTGGACATCGGATGATGCTTCATTCGCTTCCATTCCCCAGCAAATTGGTGGTTTCATTGCTTCCAAAATTCTATCGAATCGGAGAGCTGGTTCTGCTTTAGCGGTATCGCTGTAAGATTGGGATGGCAACTGGCGTTCATGGTGTGGAAGCTGCGACAATATGTGGACAAATGGAAGGTGAAGAACGGATAGAGGAAAATGTGGTGCTTGAACTGCGAGTGGATGTCCCTCTAGCAAAGCAGCAGAGGTGCGATCGCTCTCCGAGGCGAAGTGTCGACTTCATTTCTTTCTGCGAATACGTTTTGAATCCCAATGCCAACCTCTGACTGTCCAAAAATCGCGAAAAGGCAGCCTTTGGCAGACCCAGAAATTTAAATGTTGTTCGTAACGAATCAATATCCAATCCAGTCTCGGCGTCGTATGGATAACTCTGGATGCAAGATTCGTTCGCGTCGATACTCTCAACTTCAACCATCGGCCCAGAGCTAAATATCGATTCCCCGTGCATGGCAATGGCACCCGAGAAGGGTTCTATGCGTCGCGTGCCATTTGTCGCCAGTGTTTGATCACCATTCCAATAGGGCGCAAGGAATGCAACATCCACCTTCTTTTTGTTCTTGCTCCTCCTACCAGTATTTCCCACCAACTCGGACGCATGTAGAACCCTCGCGGGCCAAAACACGCCATGTCTTGCTCCGCGTGCATAGGAAGTTGCCAAAACAATGCCGTGCTCAATGCCCGCTACCGAAAAGTCGTATTGAAGAATCTTGTGTATCTCTTGCTTCTTTTTCTTTTCCGTGTTGGCAGCCTTTTTGCGTTCGTATTTCTTCCTGGAATCTTCCAGTTCTTCCCGCTCCAAGTCAAAGGTTGCCATGTCTTCCACCCACAAGGCTTTCCAGAGATCTCCCATATCGTCGTCGTGGACAAAGGCAATCACAATGCCCAAATACCCCTGCCACCATATTTTTTCTCCGATTCGATAGGGACCACCAGAAGCTCCCTGGGGCTCCTTGGATTTGGTGGTCGTCCACCCATCTTGTTGCAAGACAACGGGATCAATCGAAAGTCTTTCAATCGCATTGCCAATGCTGGTGGGTTCTTTTGGATCAATGTTGGCCAAAATCAATTTTGCTTGCTCCGGGACGTTTTTGTAGTTGTAAACGTGCCTCAATAGATTATTCAAAAGCTTGAGACTGTTGGTTGTTTTGGATGTTTTCTTTTTCGAACCAGCTGTAGTTGTATTCATTCCCACCCACTCCAAGAGAGAGCGCTTCGTTTTTCGATCTCCTTGGTTGTCGGGATTGTAAACTTCCGCATGACACAAATCGACAACCCCAAACCAATCGTCGTCCCATGTTTTGCCATCTTCCTTTCTATGATCGAATTCAAACAATCGCTCCAACTGAATGCGTTCCGAGGTCGTTAACGACCTCAGCGGGCGAATATCTTCTTTCAACGGGGCAAATGTTGTGTATTGGCTGACAATCCCCAAGGCGCTGGTATTGTCCGGCGCAGCACTGGAAGCTGTCGTGGGTGGTTGAGCTTCCTTCTTTTCTTGCTTTGTTTCGTCATTGGTAGCATCCGCACTGTCCGTATTACTCTCGGTAGATCCGACCTTTATTGTTACAAAATCATTTTTCGAAGTCTTTGCATCCCCATTGGACTTTGCCAGTGGTGGTTTCGTCGTGGTGGTTATTGCGTTTGTTTCGGAGGATGCCGTGACACTTTCGTTCACTTTTTGTCCCGGAGGAGTCGAAAAGGATGGAATCGGAGGTTTTGGTGTTGATGAATCCACCGTAGAATCGTTCGAGTCAACCTTTTGCTTCTTCCCCTTAGCATCACTCCCATTCACGGAATCGGCTCTCGGTGACTTTCGTTTGACCGGAAGCAATTCTGGAACATCAATGGCCAATGCCGGTGTGGTTACACCTTGACTTTGCTTCGACTCTAAGCTATTTTTCCGAATGGTCTCTATATACTTTTCGTTCGCGATGCGAATTGCGTCTTCCGTAGGTGCTCCATTTGGCTTTGCCATTTCGACGGGCAAAACAGGAGCCCTTTGGGACATACTCGCGGCCGAGCTGTCGCTCGTGTCTCCATCCGTAGATCCCGCTCCCACAGCTCGATCAGTCTCTGTACCAGTTTGAGCCACCAAGTTCATTGGTGACGTTACAGCAGTAGCTTGTGCCATGGTCTCACTGCTGCCGTTGCCGATAGTTGTGTCTTGTTTCTCCCCACCCATTTTGACGATTTGACAGGTATTTTAGATCGATCTAGCGAATTTCAACTCTTTGATGGATACTCCGCCCAACTATCAAAATTTTAGAATGAGACTAGTGGAAGATCCCCACGTTGTCCTTTTCTGGTTTGGAGTGCTTTCGATAAAGTCTACCTCCTCACAATATCAACAGTAGCTATTGCAAGTTGGTGTTTTGAGATTTAATGAAGAGGCCCGCAATGCGTCCGAGAAATATATCAATAATAATTGAATGTACCTCGGTCACGTCGGAACCGCGAAAAAACGCGGGCAGTGTTGATGTTGAGAGCGCGCCACTCCCAACCCAAAAACCAAACTTTGGAGAGGCGAATACACTCCAAGTCTATCTTTCATACCATCCAATATTATGGTTTGGTTATAGGAAGGTATGTTGGACCATCTGTCGTGCCAGTGTGGTCATGGGAGTTCTTGCGTCGACTTTTTTAGTGGGTGTCATGGTGACGTCACAGCAATGCTCGTCGAAGACACCCCTGACGCAAGCGGTATAAAGTGGGAATGAAAAAAGGAAGCTGGCTTCCGAAAACACGACGATAAAAAACGAACTCTGAATCTCGTATACCACGGGATTGAGTGGATCGTTTTCAGCCAATCATGTGTCAGTATTCGCCACGATCTTCCTATCAGGGGCAACCAGCGCGCATGCATAGAAAAAAGGATTCCGATTCTCTGATTTTCATCTCGATCGTCATCGGGGACATCGAAGACACAAGAGAATCGAGGTACACGTTTAGGAGCAAGTGAAAAAATTACCCAACGACAAGATTCGATGATTGCTTTTCTTCTCCGCATTCGCCTCACTAACCGGCCATAAAATTGAAAAACTAGACGACCAACATAGGATTCGTCGACACCTTGACATTACAACTAAACCAAATAGATATCAATAGATAAGAACAAGATGGCTTCTTTCGATTGCGTTCGTGTAAGTTGGAAGGAGAGGATTGGCAGTTTCGATGACGAATGGTGAAATTGCAAAAGATTGACGACTGGAGAAGAAAATCAGCGATCAAAGTATCTTTTGCTCTGATAACTGGCTTCTCCTGGTCTGGAATGCATTGCTTTCAATAAGTGATTTGAATGCTTTCGCTAACACTGTTCTTTACATTAATGTTTCTACATGCTGCGTTTGGACGACGAAATTGTATCGGTTGGATTTTTGGATTTTCTCTCTCAAAATGACTCTCATGCAAATACAAAATAATATGCATTCATCAAATTACAGGCCAAAATGGAGGCCGAGAAGATTGCCCCTTCGGCTATCTCCGCCTTTGAATCTACCTTCGATTCCCTTGTTTCGGGAAACACTGGTTTGATTCCTGAATCTACCATCTCCCCCGCTCCCGATCTTGTCGCCGCCGAATCTTTCACTGGGGAAGCCAACACTTCGGTTCTTTCGGAGACTGTTGTCTTGAAATTGAATGGAGGTCTCGGAACTGGTATGGGATTGGACAAGGCCAAGTCCCTCCTCAAGGTCAAGGGAAATGACACTTTCTTGGATTTGACCGCCAAGCAAATCATTGAGATGCGAAAGGAATTCGGCATGAAGGTCAAATTCATGTTGATGAACTCTTTCTCGACCAGCGAGGACACTTTGAATTTTTTCAAGGAAAACTACCCCGAGCTTGCCGCCGAAGAAGGCCTCGAAATGATGCAAAACAAGGTTCCCAAGCTCGATGCCACCACCCTCGAGGTAAGCAGCTTTGATTTGTTGACACGCATTTTCCACTACTGTATTTTCTCTGATCAGTTCTTTTTCTGTATTACATTTCTCACAATTTTCCACAATTCAAAATTGCAAAAATAGCCTGCCACATGTGCTTCCGACCCATCCAATGAATGGTGCCCTCCTGGACACGGTGATCTTTACGCCGCTCTCGAAGGATCTGGATGCCTCGATGCCCTCCTCAAGGATGGATACAAATACATGTTCGTTTCCAACTCGGACAACTTGGGAGCTACCCTTGATTTGGATATTCTTTCGTATTTCGCCGGATCCGATGCTCCTTTCATGATGGAATGCTGCAAGCGTACCCCCAACGACAAGAAGGGAGGACACTTGGCCAAGCGTGTTTCGGATGGACAGTTGATCCTTCGTGAATCTGCCATGTGCGCCGACGAGGATGAAGATGCCTTCCAAGATATTACCAAGCACAGATTCTTCAACACCAATAACCTTTGGATTCGTCTCGACAAGTTGAAGGAAATCATGGACGCAAACGGAGGATTCATCCCCTTGCCCATGATCAAAAACAAGAAGACCGTCGACCCCAAGGACGATAATTCGCAAAAGGTCGTCCAACTCGAAACCGCCATGGGTGCCGCTATCGAGTGCTTCAAGGGTGCCACCGCCATTGTTGTGCCAAGAACTCGATTCGCTCCTGTCAAGAAGTGCAACGATCTGCTTCTTCTTCGCAGTGATGCCTACATCATTGAAAATAACAAGCCTGTCTTGAACCCCGCTTGCGGAGGAAAGGCCCCTACCATGGCTTTGGATAGCAAGAAATACAAATTGGTCGGAGCTCTCGAGGCTGCCACCGAGGGAGGTATTCCTTCTTTGGTCAATTGCGAGAAGCTCAAGATTTCCGGTCTTGTTCGCATGTCGAGTGGAACAAAATTCGTCGGAAATGTCGAAATCACCAACAGCAGCGATGAACCCAAGTTTATCCCTACCGGTGTTGTCACGGGAACCTTGGACTTGACCGATGCCGTTGGAGCTGGACCTCTTAAGGCAACCGCTGTCAAGACCGCCCCAATCGCCGGACAAAAGCCCGGAACTTCTGGTCTCCGTAAGAAGACCAAGGAATTCATGGGACCTAACTACTTGGAAAACTTTGTTCAAGCTGCCTTTGAATCCATCAAGGAGAGCGGAACCAACCTTTCGGAAGGAAGTCTTCTTATTGGAGGAGATGGCCGATACTACAACCCTGAAGCCATTCAAATCATCATCAAGATGGCTGCTGCCAATGGCGTCAAGCGCATTTGGGTTGGAGAAAATGGATTGATGAGCACACCTGCTGTTTCTGCCACTATTCGTGAAAAGGGACCTGTCTGGCAAAAGGCATATGGTGCCTTCATCTTGACCGCCAGTCACAACCCTGGAGGTCCTGAGGAAGATTTCGGAATCAAATACAACTGCGAAAATGGAGGACCTGCCCCTGATGAGTTGACGGATGCCATCTACGCGAAGACCACTGCCATCAAGTCTTACAACATCTGCAGTGACTACCCCACTATTGATTTGACGACACCTGGTGTCACCACCGTTGTTGCCGCCGATGGATCCAGCGAGGTCAGCGTCGAAGTCATTAGCACCACCGAATCGCACGTCAACCTCTTGAAGACCATTTTTGATTTCGATTCGATCAAGGCTCTTCTTGACCGTCCCGATTTCTCTATGATTTACGATTCTATGCACGGAGTCAATGGACCCTATGCTAAGGAAGTCTTTGTCAACCAACTTGGTCAGTCCGAAGATGTCTGCATGAATGCCATTCCTAAGGATGACTTCAACGGTGGACACGCTGACCCTAACCTTACCTACGCCAAGGAACTTGTTGCCATTATGGGATTGAACAGAAAGGGAGAAATCATCGATACCGGTGACAAGGCTGTTCCTTCCTTCGGAGCAGCCGCCGATGGTGATGGTGACAGAAACATGATTCTTGGAAACAAGTTCTTCGTCAGCCCATCTGATTCTCTTGCCGTCATTGCTGCCAATGCCAATGCTATCCCATTTTTCAAGTCTCAGGGAGGCTTGAAGGCTGTTGCCCGATCCATGCCAACCAGCGGAGCCGTTGACCGCGTTGCCAAGGATTTGAACTTTGATCTTTTCGAAACCCCCACCGGATGGAAATATTTCGGAAACTTGATGGACTCCAAGTGCATCTATGGGGGAACCGATTACACTCCTTTCATCTGCGGAGAAGAGAGTTTCGGAACTGGTTCCGATCACGTTCGTGAAAAGGACGGTATCTGGGCTGTTTTGGCATGGTTGCAAATCCTTGCTTCCAAGAACCCCGATGCCTCCAAGCCGCTTGTGACTGTCGAAGACATTGTCACTGCTCACTGGAAGAAGTACGGACGAAACTACTACTGCCGATGGGATTTCGAAGGGGTTGACAAATCGAAGGCCGTTGCCATGATGGACAAGATGCGTGCCGACTTTGCCGAAAACACCGGAAAGACAATTGGATCTTACGAAATCTCTTGCGCCGATGATTTCGCCTACACAGATCCCGTCGATGGTTCTTACGCCGCCGGAAAGGGAATTCGATTTTTGATGGCTGATGGATCCCGAATCATTTTCCGATTATCCGGAACTGCCGGATCTGGAGCTACCATCCGTATGTACATCGAACAATACGAACCAGAGAAGATCAGTGCTGTCGCCTCTGAGGCTCTCTCTGGATTGGTCCGACTGGCTCTTGATCTTTCCGCTATCAAGGAATTCATTGGAACCGAAGAACCTACCGTCATCACCTAAGCATTGACAAATTATATTGTGCTACAATAATGCGTATCTCTCAAGTTGCGAATCGCTCGCAATGTTCATAAAAAATACCATGCATCATTATATCCATTTGAATACAGTAAACTTCCATTTTAAACTTTGAAATTATAAATATATTTATGCTACTTTAAAAACATTGTGCCTACTTACTTTCAACTTGATTTTTTACGATTCATTTTTCATGTTGTACTTGTACACTATGAATTCATAGTCATTCAAGAATGATCCATTGTCACAAAGCATTTCTTAAATAAATTTTCTTTACGCTGCAGCAGTTGACTCCTTATTGATTGCATGTCGGCCACGCCGGGCAAATTCGATCTTTTTCATAGCGAGATGCCGTAAGACAATTCGCATGCGTTTTCGTTTGGCGGCATCCAATGTTTTGGTGTCAAAGGAGACCAAAAGAGAATGATCTTCTCGGCAGTACTCCAATTCTATGAGGTACGTATCCCAGGTGTCATTGATCATGGTCTTTGTCCCCAGAACCACAAATCGCTGGTCGGAATGTCCGGGAATGTCGGGAGATTCCGGAAGATGAAAGGTTTCTTGCAAGATCTTGGCATTGACACGCCCTCCATTTTCTTCGCGGCTATACAAATACTTTACAAAAAAGCGCCCGGGATGCTGGTTTTTCAATTCCTCGAGCTCGTCTTTGAAAAAGGCGTCCTCCTTGTATCGGTTGGCATACAGTATAGTGACTTTTTCGGCATTTTCCTTTTGCAGCTCTGCACGGGCAACCTCGATGATCTCGGTAATGCCCACCCCAAAGGCCACCAGATTCACGTTCTTCCCAGGAGATCGCTTTGCTCGTAAGGGCTCTGGTGGCCATGGTCCACTCATTCCGATTTCATCCCCAATCTTTAGAGAATCAAAAGCCTGCGAGTTGAGCCCGTCGGGGTAGATCTTGACGGTCAAATCTATCACTCCGGGTGTCGAAATATGGGTGGGGCTATAACTCTTGTGACCACCAGCTTTTTCTGCCATAGTATGGATCTTGATGCGATCGCTGAGGCCTGTTGTGATGCTTTCGGACAAGAGTGTGTCCTCGTTTGGAAGTGCAAATCGAAACGTACGCACGGGACAGACCTTTTCGGGAATCCCCTCGACGAGTGTGGTGACGGATTGGAGCGTCACAGAGTGGACTCCCTGGGAGGAGGAAATCCCATCGTATTTCTTCTGAATGGGTGCTACCATACTTGATTGGTTGTTGATTCACTTCGAAAATGGTGGTATGTGTGGGTGAAAGATACCGCACAGGAATGTTGTTTGCGAGAAGAAAAAGCGTGATGCGTATTCGTGGATGGATCGGTCGGTACTAGTGCAAGTAGTGTCAAATTCGCACGACCAAGAAAAATGAAGTAAGAGAAAGTGAAAAGAGAACAACTCGCGGCAACTACAAGTACAACTTCAATATATTATTTAGGGATAAAAAATCACCATACGTGTGATATATATTGCAAGATATATAGGACTACAAGTATTATTCATATATATGTAACATACTATGAATAAAGTATAAGGATACATACAAACGGATATGAAAAGTCTTGAGTCGTGGAAGGTCCTTATGCGCTATCTTTTTGTCTTGCGCTCCGCGACAGAAACGAGCACATGACACGCGCTTCGACCGCGTTCTTTTTTGACGGAAGGAGCCAAAATAAATTCTTCCACAGTAGCACCTCTACAACAACATTGGCTATTTCTTCCGTGGAAGCCTTCCCCGCAGGCTTTAAAATAATAATCATCAATCAAAAGTTTTTTTTCTACGAATGACACCTCTTGATCGTAGACGACAAGAACAAATAGATAATCAAAATTGACAACAACATATCGATAGTTCCGTAATACCAACCAACCACCAGTGCTCCATAATAGTTAAGGCACCATGACCAAGAAAAGCGATGCCAATTACGAAGGCGATGAGGGGTTGCGGGAACCTCTTTTGGAGGTTACACCAGGTGAGAAGGAACTGGTGTTGTCGTTTTGTCGGAAGAACGAAATGCCTTTTGGGTAGAGGAGAGTTTGAACCAACACTTTTCGTATGACTCTTTATGCTCACTTTATTTGCATTTGCTTTGGTACTTTGTCGTTTTTGATTTTGATTTGTCGTTTTTGATTTTGACCACTTCCGGATGATCTCTCCTCGTTTGTGATTTTCAACTCGCAGTTCCAATTCCGGTTTCGGTTCCCATCGAAG
Organism: Pseudo-nitzschia delicatissima; assembly: GCA_037355735.1. Classification (NCBI taxonomy): domain Eukaryota; phylum Bacillariophyta; class Bacillariophyceae; order Bacillariales; family Bacillariaceae; genus Pseudo-nitzschia; species Pseudo-nitzschia delicatissima. Next base: position 741,048 of record CM074778.1, on the reverse strand, counting down.
CGGAAGCCATGCCCATGCCGTTACAACCGCCACCGCCCGTTCCAATGCCTGTTCCTACCGATGATGTCGAGGCCTCTACCGCTACTTCCATGGACATTGATATTGACGAAAGCGACTGGGAGCACGGAGAAGTTCAGCCCACGGGCATTCGGGATCCCTTTTGGGCGGTGCTCTTTGTGCTGCACTTTGGCTTTGTTTGCACGTTGGGAATCATGGGAATGATCAAGACGTTCAAAGATGGGTAAGTCAAAAATTTAATTTTAATGTCGAAGTATGTTGTTTGCGTTGTTTGTGGCAAACAAAAAGGTTTTTCACTCAAAAATTTCATTTCAATTCTTCAATTCCCACAGCTCCGAATGGCTCCCCTCCAGCGACTCTGACGACAGCAGTGACGACGAGGATTACGATCGACGCATCTTCTTCTTTATTTTGGCGCTTCTTGGGACTGTCTTTGCTGTTCCTGCTGTCCTTGTCGCTCTATTGTTGGGTCCCTTTTCGTCCATGCTCATTCAGATCAGTCTGGTCATGTCGCCGCTATCCTTTTTTATTACCTTTGTGGGTGCCTTTGTGACCATGAACTGTCCCGTGGCATTTTTCAGCCTCATCATGTCCTTGATCGGAGTCTTTTATGCCCTTCGGGTATGGCACAAGATTCCCTTTGCCACGGCCAACCTCCAGGTTGCCCTGGCGGCAGTCAAGGACAACCATGGCCTCTGGGCCATTGCCTACCTTACCACATTCAAGTCGTATGCGTGGATCTTTCTCTGGACGTGTGCGGTGGTGCAAGTGATGGTCTATACGCCGGAATGGATTCACGATGACGATTGTTCTCCGGACGACGATGACCATTGCCCGTTATCCACCAGGGGAAAAGTTATTGCCTTTGGAATGCTCTTGAGCTTGTTCTGGACCAGCCAGGTGATTAGCAGTATTTTTAAAACAACCATTGCCGGAGTCGTTGGTACCTGGTGGTTTTATCCCATGGAAGCACAGGGAGGAAAATACTGCGGATGCAGCCCTGCCATTTACAAGTCGTGGATTCGCAGCAGCTTTTACAGTTTGGGAAGCATCGCCTTTGGGAGTTTGTTGGTGGGCATCTTGAAGGTACTGCAACTTGTCGTCCGCTGCGGACGCCAGCAACGCGATCAACAGCGTCGGATGCGCGGAATCGAGGGAACAGACTTTGCTTTTTGTCTGTTGCAGTTTGTCGTGGATCACTTGGAACGACTTGTCGAATACGTCAATGCCTGGGCCTATATTTACGTTGGATTGTACGGCTACGATTACTGGACGGCAGGAAAACAGGTGGCGGGACTATTCAAGGCAAGGGGATGGGAGGTCATTATCAACGACAATCTGATTGGAAGATCCTTCAGCCTGATGTCCTTTTTCATCTGTTTTTCGACGGGGTTGGTTGGCCTGCTGCTGGGATTTATCATTCTGGGACCTGTGGGTGGCCTCCAGGCATTTTTGCTGGGATTTGTGCTGGGGGGATCGAGCTGTCAAGTTCTCTTTGGGGTAGTCACCAGTGCGGTCAACACTGTGATGGTGTGCTTTGCCGAATCTCCCAACCAGCTCCTCCAAAACAACCACGATCCAAAACACTTTTCCCAGCTGGTACATGCCTATCGACAGGCCTATCCCAACGATTGCGGATTCTAAGCGATGCGCAATTTAGTATCAAAAGAATAATTGCATTACATTTTTTTCAAGATTTAAAACGATACGGTTTACTTTTACACTATACTTTCTATAATAATTGTTGACACGTTGGACGAATGAATACATCGACAAAATCATACTTGTGCTGCTGGTTCCGATTCGGAAATTGACGACGAGATTTCCTCTCCGTCTTCCGAGCTGGCACCGCTGCTGCTGCTTGTTTCTTCGAGTGCTAGACAGCGGGCTTGAATGGCCACCGACAAATCCTCTTGCGCGATAGTGCAAAAGTCTCGACGACAGGTAGGACACGGAGTCTCAATATCCTGTTGATGTTGTTTGCGAAACATGCGATGAGAGTGGTTGGCCAGATATTGCACCATGCATTCTTGGTGATAGACGTGTTGGCAGCCGTGGTCGTCGTGTGCGCTGATACCATCATCTTCAGCGGTATGAGGATTAAACGATGACCAAACAACCTCGTCACCTGCTTTGAAATCTTCAATGCAAATCACGCAAGTTCCGCCAAGGAGTGGAATAGTCGTCTTGGCGTGATTCCTCCCAGTAAGGGCTTCCAGTATCCTTACACAGCTGGATGGCGGATCGTTGTGACGTGTACTTTTCTCGCTGTCTCTACCTGATTCGATGTCTTGAGCATTTTCGCCAATCTTGTGGCTTTCATCCCGCTCTCCTTCCCCGTCGTCTTCCGTTTTTATGCTGGAAATGTGTTCGTCTGTCAATTCCACCCGATGTGGGTTGGAACGAAATGTTTTGTGGTATAAGGAGGCCCAATCCTCGATCGAGAGTTTCTGGATGTCCCTCTCTTCCTCTGGCTCGAGCTGTGCCATGACCACATCTCCATTGGCATTCTTATTCAAAAATTCCAACCATACCCGAACCAAAATCATAAAGACGACACCAACAAAGACGAGGAGAATATCAAGATGAAAGGCGAGCGATGTTACAAAGGGGGTTTCCGGATCTCCATCTCCGGTAGAAACGATTGTCGGTGCTATCGTCGCAAATGCTTCCATTGTATCGTTGTTGTCGTTCATATTATGCACGTTGCTAAAATATTCTTCGTATCCCTCAAAACCAGAAGAAAACATTCAATTGTTGGATTGTGACGTTGTCGATGCGATACTTTGCTTTGTTTGTGAACAAAGACGAATTCTTTGGAGAGACTGTTACTCAGAATAGAATCACGATTACCAGCTTGTCGTGAAATGCTCTCAGGAAAAGAGCAGCATATGGTTTTCTACGCGCAATGATACAGTGCCAAAGTCACTTGTTGAACTTGTTTCTCTGATTCTCGAATGTAGAACCGAGACGTCAACTTTTGCCTTATTGATCCCGGTTGTTTCGCATTTTAAAACATGAAGTTCCGACGTGGACGACGATAACAAGTGTTCGGAGATCGCTTTTTCTTTAATTCGATTTCGAATTCCGTTCTATGATGTTCTCGTTCACAGATGTTCTCGGGTAAACCTGGGAAGGAGTGCACGAATGAAAATCGAGGATTTTACCAATAAGAAGTAACCATCAGTCAGTCGTTGCATTTTTCTTTTGATGGGAGAGAACTATGGGAAAAAATTCGCCTTCGCTTGTTCGCACCAAAACACATTTAAAAAAGCTAAATCAGTCTCTTTGACAATTGTGTGAAACCCTAACCTTTGTAGGCATCAGAGCACCATCCACAAATCCTTTCGTCTTTTCGGGAAGAGGGAATTTTCGGAAATTAACACGCACTTGCATCTCATTCCATTCGGCCATCTCACAGTTGCTCACATCATCATCAAAATCACCAAGAACTTGTTTCTCTTGAACGTCGATCGTCAGCGATGATGGATTAACAGTTCAAGATACCAAAAGAACTACAGACACATTCTGTTGCAACACTAATCACATTACAAACATCTACTTAAGATCTTGCATTGGATAATCCTTTGAACTCGGAAAGCTTGCGTACATTGAACAAAAAGCTCTTCCTACCTAAAAAAACATCACTCCATCCATCATGGCGAATCGACGTTGTTTGTTTCCGTCGATTGGATCCTTCGCTCTGAGTCTTGTCGCATCTGTCGTCGTGATCAGCGGAGGATACGATTCGGTATGCCACGGGTTTGCCTATGCTCCCAACTTTATCACAAAAATCATCCAGGAAGACACTGGGGTTGCCGATGTAGAACCAAAGGAAGACAGCAAAATTGAAATCACAGCCGCTGTCAAAACGAGATTCCCTCCCGAACCCAATGGATACTTGCACCTGGGCCATGCCAAGGCAGTCTCCTTCAATTTCGCCGTCGCGAGAATGTTCGATGGAACCTGCAACATGAGAATGGACGACACCAATCCCACCAAGGAAGACGAGGAATACGTCGAATCTATATTGGAAGATGTCAAATGGATTCAGTCGGGTTTGTTTGATACCGAAACCCCGTGGGAGGGAGATGTCCGCAAAACCTCGAGCTATTTCGACACCATTTATGAATGTGCCGAGGCGCTCATCGAGCGGGGAGATGCCTACATCGATTCTCTGTCGGCCGAGGAAATGAGAGAATATCGCGGGACGCTGACCGAACCTGGAAAAGACAGCCCTTTCCGTACACGCACTCCCGAGGAAAGCCTCGAGCTCTTTCGCAAGGTACGTTGCGCTTTTTGCTGGACATGATCAAGATCAGATGATTTTGACTTGCCATGTTGTTTCCATTGGGTGTTTCGATCAAAAATCATTTCTTCTCACCCTTTGCTATTTATTTCGGCGAATTGTTTCCAATACGATCATGTATCTTGCATAACTTGTCAAATATCTATTGTAGATGAGAAACGGAGAGTGCAAAGAAGGAGAACATGTATTGCGTGCTAAAATCGACATGGCATCTCCCAACATCAATATGAGAGATCCTACCCTCTACCGTATCAAACACGAATCTCACCAGGAAACCGGAGACAAATGGTGCATTTACCCAATGTATGATTTCAGTCATCCCATTTCGGATTCGCTCGAAGACATTACACATTCTCTTTGTACGCTGGAATTCGAAGATCACAGACCTTTTTACGAATGGACGATCGAAAAATTGCTTCCCACGGGATTGATTACGGCAACACCCCGACAAATCGAATTTAGTCGGTTGAATATCCAAAACACAGTCTTGTCGAAACGAAAACTGATCCAGCTCGTCGAAGGGAATCACGTGAGCGGTTGGGACGATCCGCGAATGCCAACTCTGTCGGGAATGAGACGTCGGGGTGTTCCACCCTCGGCTCTTCGACTCTTTTGCGAACGCGTCGGAATTTCCAAGACAGATTCCAACATTGCCTTTTCGGCTCTGGAGGAATGCGTCCGCCTGAAAATGGACGAAGCTTGCGAACGTGCCTTTTGCGTCCTCAAACCCCTTAAAGTTACCCTAACAAACTGGGAAGGAGATGGTGAAGGAAATGACCTGGAGGAATTCCAGTCGCCTCGACACCCAAAGATTGCCGAGATGGGAGATCGTACCATTCCGTTTGGAAAAGAGTTGTTCATCGAACGCAGTGACTTTTTTGACTTGGAGGGACCCGAGGGGGAAAAGAATGGAGGAAGAATTCCAAAGGGATACAAGCGATTGCTTCCAGGCAAGATGGCACGCCTGCGATATGCGTATGCCATCCAGTGTGACGAGATTATCCGTGACCCAGAAACACAAGAACCAGTGGAGCTCAAGTGTTCTTACTTCCCCGACACTCGTGCCGGAGTGACTCCCGAGGGAATGCAACGAGTGAAAGGAATCATTCACTGGGTTGAGGGAACTACCGGAGTGAAATGCAAAATCAACCAATACGATCGACTCTTCCTTACAGAAGAACCAGGAAAGGAAAGCGGGGATTACCTCAAGGATTTGAACCCCAAGTCGCTCGAAGTCTTGGAAGATGTTCTTGTTGAACCAAGCGTTGCGGAGGATGCCGTGAAAATGCTAGAATCTATCGAAGGAAAATCCGATGCTTACGCTTCCTCTCTTGCCTACCAATTCGAACGAAGTGGTTATTTCGCACTGGATAAGGAGTCTACTGGAAAGGACAACCTCGTGTTCAACCGTGTTGTTACACTTCGGGATACATGGGGAGCACCAGACGAAAAAAAAGAACAGCGAAGTCGAGGGCAGAACAACAGTGAAGGTGGAAAACGTGGCCGTGGTGGTCGACAGGTTCAAGAAAAGAAGGGCCCTGTCGAAGACATTCGGAGAGTCGCTTTCCGGGCAGCTACCATCATGGAAGCTGGGCCTCACCCCGAAGCTGATGCCCTGCTAGTTTGCAAAGCTGACTGCGGGGACAAAGCGGAAGATGGAAGTCCAGAATATCGAACTGTTGTGGCTGGCCTAGCTGGAAAGATTCCTATTGAAACAATGGTCGGGAAAAAGATTGTGGCCGTCACAAACCTGAAACCTGCCAAGATGAGGGGTATCGAGAGCACAGCAATGTTTTTGGCCGCCACAGACGGTGTTGAGGGCGATGACGAAAAAGTAGAATTGCTCAACGTTCCAGCAGACGTGCCAAACGGAGAACTTTTGTCGATTGATGGCATGGAACCTAGTGAACCTGACGCGATGATGAAGAGCAAGGGTGCCCTCAAAGCCTTCGATAGGGCCAAGCAAGCCCTCAAATCAAACAGTGACGGAGAGGCGATATGGGTCGATGAAAAAGAGGCGCCTTTTAGGCTGCTGACATCTGCTGGTCCTGTGACCACCGATTCGCTCAAGGACTCGGTTATCCAATAATTATAGGAAATCATAGGAATGTAATACAATACTAGAACAAAAATTCGCTAGAAGAGCTGATTTCTTGTCATGATCGTATTTCGCTTAGTGCAATAACACCATTCGTTTCTGATGTTTTGAACTATATTTTTCGATGCGAATTCCGCTTCAGAAGTATTTGAAAAATGTTTTTCTAATAGAAAGAAATTACAGTTTGTTTTGTTTTCATGGTGGCTTTTTTCCATACCATATTTTCCATCTCCATTTTTCGTTTCGCTGATACTGTTTCTATGTTTAATCCTCACTGGGCACTGTCTTGTGACGTCCCTCGTAGCCCTCGTGGTCGAGACTTGCCGGTATTCGACGGGCACTGTCCTGGCGCGTTCGTGATTTGTTGACCATGGAATCTCTTCCAATGACAAAGGTAGATCGTCTCTTGGTGTGTTCCAATCCGGTATCGTCACCGTCTCGAAGGGCACAAATCTCTCGTCGCAGGATTTTATAAATGGAATCCATGGCAGGTCTTGCCAGTGGGTCAGCCTCCCAGGAGCGTTTCATGAGAATTCGGAGCGGTGTGCTCCATGCTGGATCGACCTCTGGGCGCTCATCGCCATTGACCACCAAATCAGAGTGATCCTGTCGGTTCATTCCATCGTATGGCAACTCAAGGGAACAAATCTGCCAGAGGAGCAAGCCAAAACCGTAAACATCGGCGGAAAGATTGTATGGATCACTCCTGGCAACCTCGGGAGCCATGTAACGGAGCGATCCGGTGTTTCCGGACAGTTCGTACATTTCGGAACATCCTTCGCTCTTGAAGGATGGGTCAAGTTCCTTGGCCAAACCGAAATCGAAGAGTTTGACGTCGCCTCGAATGTCAAAACCAATATTGTCGGGCTTCAAATCCCGATAGATGATCATATTTGCGTGGAGGTAATCCAGAGCAGCACACACGTCAAAGGCCACGTGTAGGCGCTCTGCCAAAAATTCTCGGCGCTTCTTTTCCACAGAAGAACCACTCTGAGCAGCGAGCTCGTCATCATAATCTCTCCAAACGTCGATCTTATCTTCCAATGTGCATTGCAATCGATCGAGCAACAAGAAATATCCCCGCTCTTCCATTCGGGCAAATCCGGAGGTTCCCGCAGCGGCCATTCCGCGAACTGCATTGAAAGGAAAAATTGGCACGGATAGAAACTCAAAAATTAGAAAGACGAAAAATGAAATCATTGCGATTCAAAAAACTGGAAACCATTTTCGACAAGAAGAGAATTTTCTTTCGTCTTTCTTGCTGAAAAGCTTCACCATATGCACGATGCTACTTACGCTTGATAATGTTGGGGTGCTCTAGGGATGCCAAAAATTTGGCTTCTACCACCAGATCGGCAGCTCCCGTAATGTATCGACCAGGATCGCAAATGGTATCGATCGACAAGAATTTCATGGCGTATCGGCAGTTTTGGGAGGATTCCCGAAAGACGTGCTTCGAAACAAAGGCGCGGTGCTCCTGCTGGAGAGGACTCGCAATCTTCTTGGCATGCTCGGCCTCTTCTAGATTGCGAATGATCTCAATGGCCTCAATCTCGTAAACATCGTTGAAACCTCCAGAGCCGAGGAATTCGCCGAGAATGACTTCGGAACGTTCGAATCGGGGGATGCATTTTTCCAATGATGGGTTGACGATTCGGGAGTGTTTGCTCATGTGCTTGGCGGACCTGCTAGCGGCCTTCCAGGCCTTGCGGCCAATGTGCTCGATCTCGGCCTGGTTCATGTAATCCTGGGCGCTCATGGTGACGGATTGTTCTGGATCTCGGTCGCGATATGGATTGATGTGATAAATGAGATAGCTCAATGGATGCAGAAAGGAGTCGACAAAGTGTTGTGTCTATTAGCAAGGGGGTACTATTGCTATGCTTCTGGATAGAAGTGAGTAGGCGGTACCAACTTGAAGGTAATGCGAATTGTAATCGGGAAATTATTTGCCGTAGGGTGAGACAAGACTCCGGCCCTCTTTTCTTCAATTGTTTTGTTAATTGCGATGTTGGGCTTTCCCAGTGAACTTGATTTCACATGCATTTATTCCGAGGCACGAGACCGCCGAAGAATCGGTGAATCAACGATGGAGGTATGTTTGTGGACATTTTTTCGCGCTGAATTGTTTAACTGTTACAAATTCATGCAAGATCGCAACGGTCATTGCGACCAATGGTTATAGTTATGTCTTTTTTGGTTGATTAATGTGACTAAAACCAACTTGAAAATTTGACTAGGTCGACTGAGAAATGTTCTGTGATGAAAAAAAAATGTTTCCCCACGTAATCCCCTCGTTGGTTCTACTACTAACGAACGGTTTTAGTAACGTAAATCATGTGTCGTCCGTGAACGAGGGCATTCACTAGTTGTAGAAACAACGCAGTTAAGGATCAAAACTTCCCCATCTCCACTAGTACGTTTTCTTTCCTGGACCTTCGTAGAAGAAAGAGCTTCAAAAACCTTCGAAATGAGACCATACTTTTTGTACGGGGATGCGCTATTAATCTGACAGCAGATTCCCTTTCAGCCCTTACAAAGAACATTGAAAATACAAGGGCACCATAATTAAGAAACATTCTACTTCGCTGATTCAATTAACGAGTTGAGACTTCATAAGTTAGTGTTCTTCGATCCCATAGTGAATTTTGAAATACTGTTCTAATAATTTTTGTTTTTCCATGTTTTGAATTCTTATACTCTTGGATTAAAAACCCGAATCAATCAGTCCAAATAAAGAAGAACAACCCATCGAACAACCGATGCCTAATGACAATTAACGACACGTCGAAAGGCCAGAACAAATGAAAAAACACGATGATGTAGTGAATTTTTCCGGTGTAACTACAAGTACGAATTATTTCGCTTTTTATGAGAAGAACCTTGCTGATCGTAAAATCCCTTCCCTTTAACTACCTCTTTTGAGCGGATTGCATGGTATTAACCTGTATACCCTAGAGATCAAGAGCAGTCCAACACTAGTTCGAGACAATCCAACCTTCGTTGCCGATATTGTTGTGGTCGGACAGCCCTTTGTGAGGTTATGCAAATCATTGTATCAACAGAAGGCACCAACGATTGATTGAACGCGAGCATCTGCAACCAGCAACTGAATTTCGAGCTGACTCCATACGGGTCCAAGCTCTGAACACCGCAATCGACTTTCTCAGTTATTGTTGTAGTTCATCCGCTTTGCGAAAAGTCTTGTTTCCATGATGGAAAGGCTCTTCAGAAATGCATACACCGAGGACTTGAATAGTGGCAACAGAGGTCTTGATGACGTTGGTCAGATTCATCACAACGATCTCGGGACGGGCGGAGATGGAGATATTATGGGAAATATCGATGGTCAAAACGAAAGTAAGTTCGATTTTATCGGTGCAACCCGATCGGTGCATTAACGTAGCAGGCAGGAACAAACTAACAAGTCGTTCATTACATTTCTCTCTATTTGTGCAACTTCAAAGCCGGAAATTTCGGTGACGAAGACTGGTTTAGACAACAGTTTCAACAACAGGAGGGTCTGATGGGACAGGGGGAGGTGCTTACACGAGCCCAGCAATTCCGCGTTTCCTATGATCAAAATGGCCAATCACCGTTCAACAAGAACAGAACCATCAATGGTTCTATCAATGGATCACACCACGACTTGGACATTTCGAAGCACGGGATGGACCAAATTAGGCCTGAAGAACCTCATGAAAACCAAGCCCAACACTTGATTCTGCCCCGTGCTCAAAGCATCGATGGCTTGAATCAATTGCATGGTGTAGACAACATGGCTGCTCTCAACAATCTTCTCCAACAGCAGCAGCCTTCTCTCTCCAACAATTCGAACCATGCAACAGCTGTTTCGTTGGCATCAACGCAATCGTTGGAACAACAGCTAGCGGCGTTGCAGCAACAGCTGCAGCAGGAACCTCAGAGCAACCAGCATCATTCGCAGGAACCTCAGCAAATTGCAACAACGAGTCTGCAAGAAAATCTTCTTCAATTGCAAAAACTTCAGGAGCAGCAACATCAAATTCTGAAAAACATCAGCCAAAATACTGGATTGGTAGATGCAAATTCTTTGATGACGAACCCATTGGGAACATTGCTAAGCACGTTGATGGGACAAATCAACGGAAATAATAGCAACGATACCGGGAATGATAGTGTCAGCAACAGCAACGATATGAACAATCCCTTGAATCACGATGCGAACAACAATAACGCACTTGCTGCATGGGGACAAATGGGAGGAAGACAAGAACTGCAGCTGCAGAACAATTCGTTACAGAATGCAGGAGGTACATTGTCGACTATGCTATCCACGGTTCCGCAGCAAGATCATCAGCGCAAGAGAACTAGTTTCGTGGAGACAAGCAATGCCCCGCTTGAAGCTCCGCGACCTCTACGGTTGCCACCAACTTCGATGCGAACCAAAGAACAGAGGAAACGATATGTCTCTGACCCAAGCCTGACCAATGCTATTTCGAGACGCAACTCGAGTCGCAGTTTGAGCAGTTCGAGTCGCGAGCCAAGTCCCCATACCAACATCAACATTGAATTTCCGACTCCACCGATAATACGAAAGAATGAAGGCAAGAAGAAGCAAAGGCCGAAATCCTTCCCGTCACAACTCTGGGATGCCATGATGACGAAGAGTCCCAAGAACGACGAGGCCTTTGAATGGCTCCCGGACGGAAAGTCCTTTGTGGTGGTAGATCCAGAAATGTTTTGCAAGGAAATTCTAGATCGAAAGTTCAAGCAATCCAAGTACGGGAGTTTTGTTCGAAAACTTCACCGCTGGGGCTTTATCCGGCTGACAAGTGGTACAGGGACGGACTGTTTCCACCATCCACTCTTCCAGAAGCTGCGGCCAGAGCTGGTGTCGCAGATCAAATGCAACTCCCGAAAGGAAGGAGGCAAGAAGGGGCACAACGCCTACGCAAGGGGGGAGTACCAGGACACGGTACAACCGAGCCTGATGGGCGTCGAGAAATTCATCCGAACCAAGGTGGTATCGACCGAAGACGCAGAAGACGTTGACGATCTTGAGTTATGATAGCTATTTACACAACACTTCGAGCATACTACCACTATTACTACGACCGGAATTTTTGCAAAAGAAAATGAAACTACTATATCTGTATTTCTAAGTAGTACGTACGTACTAACTAAGACGATTTGCTATATGATTGAAATAGTTTGCTTCTTCTGTTCAGAAACAGAAACTCATAGAGAATTGAATCGTTCCTAGCTATCGACCAAAATTGACAAGCAGTGACGCGCTACAACATGTATATCCTACAGAAGAATGCGATTGACATGACGAGTGTTGTGGATAGTGATGCGAATCACCTCTTCTCTCAGACGAGTTGAAGAACAATCAGCGTACGTACCTATGTACTTCTACGCCATCAAGTAATTTTAGTCTTGAAGTAGAGAAGGAGAGTAACATTGAAGTTTTGTTCTTTCAACCCACGACCTCGGCGACCTCGGCAATACCGTGAAGGATTCCCCTCTGGATTTTTGGAACAGAGGAAGAATTGGACAAGTATATTGGCTTAGAACAGAAGTGGTGATGTAGAATTCAATAGTTTTGGTCTCACCATCCGATTCTCCACGATTGGGATCGCCTTCAATACCGATTGTACCGTGATTGAAAGAAGAACAGTGCCCTTCAAGTCGTAGAGTGTTGGATGACACTGTGATTGCGTAAGAGAAGAAGTTCGACAGGGGATTCTCTTTTATGTTGAATTTATTTCACAGTTCTTCTCCCGAATGAGCGTGATTTTTGGGAGATGTTCAAGTAACCATCTATTTAATTGGCGCGAAAAACAATTAACCTATCGATTCCCCAAATTAGTCTTGGCCTGAGCTTTTATTGTTCTCATGTATGAGCTAAATAGAGAAATAAAAATAAAAATGAAGGCATTTTGGTCATAATTGAAAGATTCGGGTCATTTTGATAGAAATTACTTAGTTTCCATCGCGTTCAAGCTGGCACAGGACGCTTTAAGTAGTCTTTAAGTGTTGTGACAAGCGAACTACCTTCACTTTTAGACCGGCCAATAAAAATTTAGTGACACAAACAACAGTAGATCGATCAGGCACTATTTTCGGTGTTTCTTTTCAACGTGTGCAACTCGCTTTCTTCTCATGCAAGTTTGCTTCTTCTTCACCGCTGGGGAAAGGCAAAAGCACATCAAGCGTCTTGTACAGGTGCTTTAAAGTTACATCTGATCCCGAAAAACGGTTCGTTGCCTTTCCTGTTGGAACCAATTAGTCTTGCATTGCATTGCACAGCAAGTCTGAATAGAACAAGACAAGAATTCATCTCTAGTCTAATCTGAAACCCATCATCTGGCCTACAACACCATCGTCGTGGATGGAAACAGAAACCCAATATCTGTCCTTTGAATAAAACAATAAAAAAGGTCAGCGACAAACTCCGATAATTCGCAGCCGGAACATTGAGAGCCGAACCTGCTTCTTTCGAGAAACACCAACCAAAATAGTCTCCTTCTCTCCTCTGGTATCAAAGCTAGTATCAGCATGGCAAAGACACAAGTAGACAAATATAACTCAGCATCTAGAAGAAACCCTACATACGAAATGACGAAGAGAAACGGCGTTAAACGATCGGACAGTTCTTCGAGCACCCATAGTAGCCTTTCACGGAGCGAAAACAACAGAAGTGATGTAAAGTCATCCATGAAGAAGTTTTTGTCGGACGATGACGAATTCGATTACCTAGGAAGTTTGACGCAGGGAAACAGCACCGAAAAGATTCCCAAGCATTCTACGTCTTCTCGAAAACGAACGCCCCCGTCGTACAAGAAAAGAACTGTGAACGGGAGCGATCGTCGGCCAATTGTTCCTAGATCATCGAGATCCACAAAACCAAAATCAATACGCAAAAAATCAGATGTTCACGAAGGTAGCTTGAACGATGTGAAAGAATCGGCGAGGAATCTAATGTCGAGCGCAAGGGAACTGGTTGTCAAAGCCGCAAGAGCCGCGAGTCCCGGCAGGCTGCGACGAGATCGATCAAAGAGTCCCGGCCCGCAGAAAACTAGAAACAGCATGCGAGCTGCCCGATCTACCAGTCCCACTAGTAGCAGAACGGATCCTGCAAGCCCCAACACTCCTCCATCTTCCAGAAAGAAACGATCCAAGAGTCCGGGTAGACTGAAGAAGAGAGTGTCGGAAGAAGATGAAGAAAATGATACGCCAAAAAGTTCCAAAGGAAGAGCCAGGTCGAAGAGTCCTGGTAAAATGAAAGGCAGAGCCAGATCAAAGAGTCCAGGAAAAATGAAGAAACGTTCTCAAAGCCCGGGAGCGCTGCGTAGAACCGATAGACCACGCCGACGACCGGAAAATAGGGACGAAAACGGCAGCATGAGGAGGAGAACTAGAAGTCATAGCAATGGTCCACTCAAAAAAGATCGACCACGATCGACAAAGTCGAGAGGAAGAGGCGTACGATCAACGAGATCCAACGATGAGTTGGAATCAGAGTCTGGCCACAACAAGCAAGAAAGCTATTCTAACATGCAAGACGAATTGAATAGGCACAAAGTGAAACGAAACAAGAGTATGGATTCGGGTATGGCACATCGAGCACGATTGGCTGCGCAGGAAATCGAAGACGAAGACGAAGAAGATAGATGCCCACCTCGCCGAGCCAACAGCATGATGCTGAGTCGAGAAAAGGGCCGCAGAGGAAAATCAAATTCACTTGCCGACCTCGTTCAGTACAAGGAAGAAGAAATCCATAGCACGTCGTATTTTGCAAGCAATCATGTTCTTGTCAATCGAGAACGAATGAAGCGAGGTCTTCGACCGCTTACCCGCAACATTGCAATGGACGACTTGGCAAGAAAGAGTGCCCAGGCTATGGCGTCATCGAATGGGCTGAACGCTCTTCCAACAACCTATGTCGGCAACGTGCTTCGAGGAGAAACAATTCGAACGATTCATCGATCCACAATGCTCCAAAAGCAGGGCAGAGAACGAGCGAACATTTTGAATCCATACTTCCAGGACTTTGGAGTCGGTACCTGCAAAGGCAGTGACGGACAGCTATATATGTGTCAACTCTTTAGTGAGCGCCTGGAACTTGCACTTACAGACACTAAGAATATGGAAGACTCTTCGGATCATTAATCGATCTATTCAATGACGAACGACTACAAAAATGCAAGAAGGCACTCAACAAAAGATTCATAATTCGTGTATCATGATGAAGTTAAAAATCATGATTGAAAATGTTGTCAAATATAATATTTTCGCGAAAGAAATAAAGTATGTAAATTACAATAAAATAATAATAACTTTTTCTCTCGATTATCTTCTTGTTTAGAAGCATCAGTGAGAACATTGTTATAACATAGCTGTATGCTTCTTCCTCCTCTCTATTAGGCGTGGGCTGGTGATTCTTGGGGGCCTCTCCCTCCTTCTCAAACATCGTCCTCAGGAACACCAGCCACTGCTGTTGGCATTCTTTACATGCTGTGTGCTGGACTGCAGGTGGATATTCTTACGAGGGTATAACTTGAATGATCATTAACGTATACTTCTTGTCACATTCTATTTGAGCTAAACGTGTAAAAATAGAAAATAAAAAAATACGACAGAAAAATTCTTGTGAAACCATGAATTGAGAATTCTGGAAGTACTATTAAAGTCGTAAAGTCTGTATGTCGACCGGCTGAATCACCTGGTGTCCGCGACTCGATTTCCGTGATATCTCTCTCGTTGGACAGCCACCCAAAAATGTCGAACCGGGAAAGGCTATCAATCGCCACCAACTCGATAGATCCAACTATTTTTCGATGATTCTGTTACATGATGGCTGATCAATGAAAGGCTGCCCTTGACAGCATCGCGAAAAAACTCGTTGTTGTACAACAATACGCTTCATCAACAATCGATACGATCAAAAGAACAAACATTCAAGCAAGAATTGTTCTTTAGCAATCACGCTATATCAAATCTATCAATCAATACAATAAATTAGAATATGTCTGGTTACGGAAGAGGTGGCGGAGGCTTTGGCGGTAGAGGCCGGTGAGTGTGGATATGGTTTTGAGCCAAACTGCCAATCGTGGAAACACACAACATCGTTTGCTCAACTTTATGTTTTTCCTTTCCTTTGCAGTGGAGGAAGAGGAGGTGGACGCGGAGGAGGCCGCGGAGGCTTCGGAGGAAGAGGAGGCGGCCGAGGAGGTGGACGCGGAGGCGGACGCGGAGGAGGCCGCGGTGGACGGTAAGTTGATACATTGCTTGTTGCAAGTAGAGGAACAAAATTTTTCGGAAAACCAAACCATGACTCATGTATGATTCATTTTCAAAATAATTGTTTGTTCAGTGGCGGTCGCGGTGGCGGCAGAGGAGGAGGCCGTGGAGGCCGAGGAGGAGGCCGTGGAGGAATGAAGGGAGGTTCCAAGGTTGTCGTCGAACCCCATCGCCACGAGGGTATTTTTGTAGCCCGTGGAAAGGAAGACGCTCTTGTCACCCTCAACTCGACACCGGGTGTTGCCGTTTACGGAGAAAAGAGAATCAGTGTGGAAACACCATCCGCAGAACCAGGTGGTGCCGCAGTCAAGACAGAATACCGAGTGTGGAATCCCTTCCGATCGAAGAGTAAGTAGAAAACAAACCATAAATCGGCGAAAGTCAAACGAGAATGCCTTCACTCACCTCGTTTTTTCTTGTTTCATAATCACACTACAGTCGCCGCAGCCGTCTTGGGTGGTGTCGATAACATCTGGATCAAGCCCGGGTCGAAGGTCCTGTACATTGGTGCCGCTGCCGGAACCTCTGTGTCCCATGTCTCCGATATTGTCGGAAAGGACGGAGCCGTATACGCTGTGGAATTCTCCCACCGTCCTGGACGTGATTTGTTGGGTGTTGCCAAGCTGAGGACGAACATTATTCCCATTGTTGAGGATGCCCGACACCCTCTCAAGTACCGAATGTTGATTGGCATGGTCGACTGCATCTTTGCCGATGTTGCCCAGCCCGATCAGGCCCGTATTGTTGCGTTGAACGCCCACCACTTCTTGAAGAACGGAGGACACGCCGTGATTGCCGTCAAGGCCAGTTGTATCGATTCCACGGCTGCACCAGAGGCCGTCTTCCGACGAGAGGTCAGCAAGCTGCAAAAGGAAAACTTCAAGCCCCTAGAACAGCTGACATTAGAGCCCTACGAGAGAGACCACGCCGTGGTCATTGCGCAATATCGCCCAAACAAGAAGCAGTAAACGCAATACGATACAGAGTGGGAACAGAAAGCGTGGCACAAATCTCTTTCGGTGAAGGAGAGCAACGTCTAGAAGTTGCAATATAAGGAAACTATGGACGTCTTTCCGGGATGAACAAAAACGAACAATTCACAAAAATAAACATAAAAATTAGCGTTGTATATTCTATCGACTTGTGTGTTTTATTTACACATTCTAAAAGTGTTCGCAACATATCACTTCGTACGTTGAACAATGTTGAAAGACGACATATTCCTACAACGTACTCTTGGTTTTTATATCTAACAAATTTTTATTACAAGTAATATAATTCTCTACCATTCGTTGGTTGCCTTCATCGATAGATCGGATAGCAAAAAGTGTCGACGGTTGCTCGCACGATAACAACATAATTTATCCAAAAGAAATTGTTTTCGTGTCACACCCGCCGACCAATCCATCGATTGCTCAATCTATTCCTTCACAAGGAAAAGTAGAAACGCCAACATGATTCTAGCCTGATCGTCATTGGCGCGTGCTTTTTTGCATTCTCTACTCAATTTCCATACAAAGGTTCCAAACACTAGTGAACGAATGAACACCCCTCCGGAGGTTTACAAGCCAAAGAAGCCAAGTACTTAAAACTCTTTGATTGCTAACACTCCGGTATTGTTGTTTGTGCCGATATTTACATTCCGTAATTCAGACGGAAAATGGCGTTGTGAACGTAATATTGACCGGGCCCGGAAGGAACGAGGTGAAAGAAATCGGAATAGTGCAATGGGTTTTCTCCTCCGATGGAAATGTGACCCGTGACAAAAATGACAATGGATTGGCCATCAATGGACGGTTGGATATCAATGGTTTTGGGAGTGTGCTTGACTTGTCCCAATCCCTTCACCTTTGCAAGAATGTTCTGTGCTCCCATGATTTGGCTGCCCTCAAAGGTCATCATGGACTTTTCGTTCTGGGAAGCAAACGCGATATCGAAAATTGTTGGTTGGTTGGTTGGTTGGTTTCATTCGTTTTGATGCGTCGACAATGGCGGCATTGAATCGTGGGAATTACAAATAGAAGAAGAAGAAATATTCTTTGTCAGAGGCATCCGCAGACGCAAACCATAGAGAAAGAAGCATTGGTCCAACACAATAACGGGACTTGTTCCGGAACCTGGGCAGGGCAATGCTACGCCAAACTTACGAAAAGACCTCCAAGAGCATCGGGATTGCTGTCGAAAACTTGGTAGTAGTGAGCCGTAAAGGCGTTTGCAACATCATTAGGATTAGGAGCAGCCATTGTGAATTGTTGTTGTGAAACGAGTGCTTGAGATTTGGAATGAGGAAAGTAAAAAGGGTGGCCTTCTGAAAAGTAGTAATTGTAATACAGCTCCCGAAGTCCAAAACTTAAAAGCTTTCCTACAAGCGCGATATTTAAAATAATTATCACTGATGCCTCGCGTGCGATAACGGACTGCCGCGTTCCTATGTGTCTTCGTGTGGCTGTTAGTTCATTCATGCAAATTTGTGGTCGGTGAAAACGGCGATCCTTTTTCATGAAAAAGAAAATTCCCCTTTATTGTTCTTCCCCTCTTTTGATCATCCTAAAAACTTGGCTGTCACCATTATTTGGTCAGTCCCTCATTTATCCCAACGAACTAACGCAACAGAAACCATACGAGCATTCGCAGCATCTCACACGACTGATTAGAATACATAACCATCTGTGCTACACGTTTGGGGATATCTAACGCGCAAGGCGACCATTTGAAGAATCTATGCGTCTTACTTAGAAAACTGGAATCCAATACGCGTATGCCAGTCGTTTAATTACTCTCTACTCCACCTCTTGGCCAAATTTTGAGATACAATCGAAGCACACATTAATATCGTCGAATGAAGGACACCAACAAGGAAGAAATAAATGTGTATAAATATGCTTCCGGGCGTGCGTTCTGTCCTTAACCTTCTCCCAACAGCCAATTCTTTGTTGAGGAAATAAGCATAAACTGCTGAACCTCTGTCGAATCTCTTGCGATCAAATTTTCTGGAGAGAGGGTTTGAATTATCAGAATAATTTTTTCTCTCTCTCAACAAACACAACAATAGACGGGACAAAAAAAGATGGACGAACACGTTGCCCTCCGAAGCTTTCAGGCGAGGTCGCGGAAGAAGGAGGGAACCGCCACTATGGAAGCGGGACCCTCCGTCCAGAAGATGTCGCAGGAGCTCGAACGGCTGTTTGCACCACCAACGGTAGAAACGGAAATCGAAGAAAAGAAAGAAGTCGATTTCCTTCAAGAAGAAATCGATTTCCTCCAAGAGATTCAAAGCCCCAACCATCTCTTATACAAATCTCCAGAGCGAGGAAAACCTCCTTCTCCCGTTATAACACCGACGAGGCCCGATCCCAATACCGAAAGGGAAGCCAAGGAACCGAAAGTAGTCACTCCTCTCACGAACGAAATTGACAACAGTATCGAAGGCGAGAACAACGGAGAAAACGCTTTTTCGAGGTGTATATATCCAGGACTGAATCAAGAAGCGGCAAACGCAATGGCCCGGCACGTAGTGACGAAACTCCGAAAAGAAGCTGCAGCAATGATGGCGGGAGCCGAGAAAAAGAGAGACAACAACAAAACTTCCTTGCATCGAAGGGTTGCATCACCGATTGCCCGAATGAGGGATAGCGAATACATGGAAACAATGATGTTTGACAACGAGCAAGAACCTAGGAGAGAATCCAAAACGGACGGGGAAGAAAAAAAGGAACGTCGAAAACAGTGGAAAAAGAAGGCAAAAATACACCAGGCCAAGCAACGAAGAAAGCAACTTCGTGACGAGTATACGGTAGGGACAGACAGCTACAACAGCAGCAACAACCCCATCATTGGGTGTGTTTTGGATAACGTTGAGAGGACGGATGTCTTCAAGCGTCTGTCACAGTGTACGGGTGGGATTTACAACCGCGAAGCTCAATTCGAATGCGATTATGGATCTTCTTCCTCCGATTCGGATGACGAAAGTACCACTGAAGACGATACCACGGAAGACGACTTTGGCGCCAGAAGCCGACAACGGCAGCGGAATCGGAGAAAAGACAAAAAGAAATGGGAAAACCATTCCTTGGATTCTTCATCCCTGGATACTACTGTCCCGGAAGAAATGACAACATCCTATCTTGTCTCCGATGATGGCTCTGACCACCACGACGATACCCGGAATTTATCGAGATCAGAACTCAATCAGTCACTCGAAAACAGATCGGATCTTGCCTTTGCTGGATATTCGTCGGTGTACAGCGGAAGAGCCAGCACAGCTACTAGTGGGAGCAAGACGTCCAGAATCAATCACACCTACCATGAATCGCCTGCTGATGAAGACAATCGATAGTCCGGGTTTCGAGAAGGCTTTTCTTCACGACATGGAATCCAAGGGAGAATCGATGCTATGGCACCAGGATACGTCTTCCATCGATCCCACTACGGTACTTTTACGGCTGAAAAAAGGGCATCGACTCCCCAATGGCAGGTACTGTTCGCCGCGATTGATCTGGACGGACCTCCGAAAAAAACAAAACCACGGGTTTGAAATATTTGACATTCGGTCGCTGGATCACGCCAGCATGGTCAATTTGAAGGATTTTCCCTACGCAATCCCGGGGAGGAGCGTTCTGGTGTATCTGAACAATTCAGACACCTTTATCTTTGAGGCGGCGACCGAAATGGAGATGGTAAGATTTGTGCGGGGTATGAGGTTGGTGATTGCCCGTTTGACGCGCAGTTTAGTCACGGGCAATCTCGAGGGGAGTTGCGAGCTGCTGGATATGGAGGACTCCAAACGAAGCAGGCAGGCGTCATTAAGAAATTCAGAATCCGACTGGTCAAGGGCTATGGATGATGTCACAGAGGCAATGATCGAAAATGCTCTGGTATCCATGACCTTTGAGGTGTGACGAAGAAATCTATAGAATACAAAATCATAATTCATAACAATTGGGAGGACAGGGAAGGACACAAGTTCCAAAAGCAAATGATTGGGAGCTATTATAATGCTCTTTCGCGAAATCACGAAATACTTAATTTTGAATCACGATGGTTGACTGTGAGTTAAGAATCACAAAAAGCCTTCTCTGGAAAAGTTCTAAAATATCATTCCCAACAAATCAGCAACGCTAACGCTGGGATAACTTAGTGTAAAATAAACTAATCGTTAGCTATGTTCAAAATATAAATACTTGGCTTCTTAATTTCGGCACAGGAATGCACGCACATTCCTGTTACCTCACTTCTTCCAGATCCACGGTTTCTCCCTTTTCCAGTCGTTTTTCCAGCTCGATCAATCGTCCCACCCCGTTGATCATCGTGTTGACGAGCTGTATTTCGCTCTGCCCCAGCCGCTCGGCATTGGCAATATCGAAAATACCCGTGTAGACGGCGGAGGATTTCTTGTTGTCCTTGAATCGACTGGAAGATTCCAGCCGAAGCCTCTCCAATAGTTCCTCAAAGCCCGGTTGCTGGCCCAATCTGTACAATTTGATGTAGACGCTGGCACGAAGTGCCGTGCCTAAATTTTCGGGTGACGTATTGACGAATCCAAATCGAGGGTGAACGCAAAAGGCGTGTCCCCGTTTGTGCAACGATTGTTCGACCTGGGTGAGTGCCTTGGAGAGGCGCTGAAAGACTGCAAACAAATCGCCACCGTTGCTGGTGGCAATGATGCGCATGTGGTCTTCCTTGTTGAGCCATATCATTAAATCGGGATTGTCCTGGGCATGGTTGTTGACGTGTACGGTTTCACCGGTGCTGCTGCTGAGATAGATTCCCCTCGCATCCGGCCAGTCTCGACCAATGCCCGCCGAAATGTTGTATTCGTCGGGATCGTGAAAAAGAATGTGGCGATTGATGAGATCATCGTGTTGTTCGTTCGTCATGTCCATGACGCGGTGGTATTTTCCATCGCGAAGACCTCCGTGGTTGTTGAATAGTTTGATACCAGCTAACTTTCCAAAAAAATCATCATCATCGTCGTCGTCGTCATCATCAAAAGTTTCATCGTCGCTCTCGTCGTTCCAATCCTCCTCTACCATGGTTTGAAATAGATTTTCCAGTTCCCGTCGTTGCGCTCTGCTGATGACCGGCGAAAAGGGAAATCCCTTGATGGAACGTGCCACCCGCATCCGCGTTTGTAGAATATAGTCTCCCGTCGGATCTAATTTTTGTTCCAGCACGGAATTCCGGTTGAGATTTGTAAACGTCCGTCGTAACATGACCCCGCTCTTGCTGTTGCGGCCAAACATGGGCCGATCATCATCCAGAAAATCGAGAACCATGGCCGGGGAAATGACCGAATAGGTTGGTGCGGGATGGCTGGGACTGGTGGACCATGTAGCATGCGAACTGCTGCTGCTATTGCCGGATGACGCTTTTGTTTTAATGGTTTGTTGCGAAGAATCCGATGCCTGGGAAAAATGGTAGTGATGGTAATCCTGAATGATGGGAACCAACAAGTCCGCAAAGACTTGATAGGACTCTTCGTCTCCCGCATACACTCCGACACCCCGGGGAGGCTTGGCACCCCACGGAAGAGAGACACCAGACTGGATAATGTCTTCCAGCGTAACTCCGTTTTTGGTTGTCTTGTCTTTCAACGAGGCGTAAACCTCGGGTGTGAGGTACTTTCGCAGATAGGAACTGGCACCAAATCGAGATAAATCTGGATAGGATGGATCAATGAAAGGTTTGTCTGCCTTTTGCTCACAGAACGATGTCGTCGTCGAATCTGGCCAAATTGGAAATTGCTGCGGCGACGATTCTGACGAAAGACCCAGAAATTTGCGAATGGCATTTTTTTGTGCTGCAATGGTGTGTTGGTCATTTGTCGTCTCTTCGTCCTGCGAAAGTATTGAATTGATGTTGAGAATATCGGTGTACGTCAATGCGACAGTCCCGCCAGCGGCAGCAGCAATTGCGCCGGACAAGGCTCTCGCAAAATTCGAATTGCTTCCAAGTTTTCGGGATGCCGACATGATGTGTGTGTGTGTTTCGCCAATGCTGTAGATGGTAGTGAATGTGTGACGTGTAAAATTATCGGTATGTGGTTGATGTGATATTGTTGCTCTTTATTGTATGAGTATTGATGTTTCTGTCTTGGAATGTTTTCCTTTGACGAATATTGGAGGAGAACAAGAAGTGTTTCGGCCGTTTTGATGCAACAACAAGTCGCCGAGATTCGAATTTGGTCTTTCAAAAGTTGGGACTTTACGCGAAGAAATAAGAAATACTAATCGGTTATCGTATTAAATTTTTATCCGAACGCAAAAACATCAGTTTGCGAAAACGATGATGTCATCTGGAGCACTTTTTTAACGGCGAATGGCGATGGTGATGATTCATTCACGGTCATTGAATTCTTTCCATTCACCTGTTTCTGGTCGCGAACGAAAGAACGTGCCAATCCCTCACGAATCAATCGATTGGTCAAACGTGCACCGAAAAAGGTTGCTCCCCAAATCTGAAAGGGGTTCCCCTAATTTTCTACAGGAATTTCTCCGAGGTCGTGGTCGAGAGCAGACAGCGTGTGCGGAAAATGTAAAATCGCGCGTCGCAAAACGTTTTCCAACCAACCCAAGGATTTTATCATCCCGTCGCCTACCGCAAAGACCCGATAGATGAAGTTAGCTGTTCTACCTTTCTTAACGTAAAGCTTCTATTGAGATCGGCTTGATGTTGGAATAACAACAACCAATCCCCGCTGTTTCATCTTTTTGACAACGTTATACAAAACACAACAAACAGGACTCCTTCATTGCCAATACTCATAATGACGACGCATTTCTACTAGCTCTTTGAATTTCCCTTTCGACTTTTTTTGATTCATTCATTCAGCAAGCATCGCATCTCGTTCAGAGAGGAAAGCAAATCGAAACAGAAACTACCAATCCAATAAAGATTGACGCAACAAATTACATACAACAACCCTTTCTTCATATAAAAACAACAAAATACCATGCCGGAACCAACGGTCATTAAGGATCCAATGTACTCCTTCGAAATCGCAAGGAGGGCCGTGGGGCGGGCGGCATTGCATTTAGGGATCGACTCCATGACCGAACAGGCACTGGACGTGATGGCCGACGTTTTATTACAATATTTATCGAGGACAGGAAGAGCCTTGTCTCATTTGGCAGAATCCTCTCGCCGGACATCGGCGCACGTGAACGTTCTGGATGCCTTTCAGGCCTGCCAGCTGGTGGCATCCCCGGCCGTGGGACGCCTGCATTTGCAAGACGAAGAGGAGGAAGAAGAGACGTTGGTGGCCAACACGGAAGAGCCTGCTGTTTCGAATGGAAGCAGCAACGGCGCAGCCACTTCTCCCACAAATCCCAGCAAAGCCAAACCCGCCTCCTCCACGAGCTGGAAAGGCCTGGCCACCTTTTGTTTTGGGCCCAACTGGCTGCACGAAAAAGACGACGAAGAATACCTCATGGAGCTGGCTTCCAGGGAAAACGCCGCTTCTGTTCAGAGCAACCCCACAGCGGGTGGAGGCAAGGTATTTCCGGCAGCTCTAGAGAATGGAGACGCGGGTGTCGCTGTCCCTGGAGAACCCTCGCGACGAAAACGAAAGGGATGGGACGCGCCCTTTCCGGACGAAATTCCAGCATTTCCAAAGGCCTCTTCTGGTTGTGCCAACCCGCACGCATTACCGGCAAAAGTCACGGGAGGCCTCACGACGTCCCCGAGCGTCTATCGCAAGGTCGATGTGGATGCCGAGGAGGCGGAGGAAGACGAACAGGAGGCTCTGAACGAACTAAAAGCCCTGTCGGACACGGTCTTTTTGCCAGAGACTGCCGAAGAAAGTGGCTTGGATGGGTCTGGCTGGGGAAGCATTGACGGAAAAACCAAACGGAAACACGATGACGAAAAAGATGAAGACGGCGACGTGGAGATGCAGCAGCAGCAGCAACCTACGAAAAAGATCAAGTTTGAAGAAGGCACCAAACCTGCCACGCTTGCCATTGAAGAATCTTCCCCCGAACCAAAAGAAGAATTTCTATATGTCCCCACCTTTTATCCAAAGCCTCCCTCCACCAAGATTGTTGTGGACGATCGACGAACGGTTGTGGATGGAATGGACGATCGGCAACAACGTTTGTTGCAACAGCAACGCACGCAGGAACAACAGGAGCAACAGGTCTTTTCTTCTTCGAACGAAAGTTTGGAAGGCGTTTCTACGCCTCTCCGCGATGCTTCGTCCCGTGGAATTCAATCCTCCCTGATACGACTGGGCACCAACAGCTATTGGGGATCGGGATGGGACAGGTCTTCTTCGTCTTCAGCGCAAGCGCTGGCGGTTCCCATGGGAAGAAAGGTGGCTCCCGCTTCGGCAGGAGGCAAACCCGACGATCCCATTATTCCCATGAGCCGTGCCAGTGGATCGAGGGTCAGCAGGGTTTTGGAAGGATCGATGGATGCTGCGGCTATGCAATAACATTAGAAACTAGTAGAATGGGTTTTGCGTATATAAAGAATCCATCTATACGAGTGGGATATAGCATGATATTGGCATGGGACGTGTTTCCAATATTTTTCCACCACTTTCAATTCTCACAAGAGAATGTATGATAGCCACTATATGTTTTATGGGATATGTTCGCCTGAGAAACTTTTAAAAATTAACGATTTCTAGTTTTTCTAAATTATACAATAGTTTACTGTATTATTGATAGCATGTGTGTGGAAGTGTGACCAGTCGCACTCTTTTATTTCGATTGCAAGAAAGTTTCGTCATACTTATTTCATATTCACCACTTTGCAAACCCCCGCCGCTGCTGGAAGCTTCTGTTTGCCTTTTTGTTCCCAGTATTTGATAAAGCCCGGGGGTTTCGCCTTGTCGATCCCGTCCATGGCGGAATTGTGAAAGACATTGAGATGAAAACCTTTCGAGCGCATCTCCCACGATTTGTCGGGTGCCAACATGGCTGCGGGCGCCGTAACTGCGAGCTGGTCGTCGGGCTGCCGGCACAGAAAGCAATCTCCAAAGATTTTGTCCAAACCAAAGGTGACTTGTTTGCTTCGATAAAAGTCCAGATTGGTAATGTGCAAAAACCCGTGAATGTTGGGAACTCCCCGCTCCCGACACTTGTCGACAGTTCCATATTCCGCCACTAAATTTCCTTCCTCCGCAAGCGTCAGCTTGCAGAGCGTTGCGTTGAAACCCTCGTAAATGCCCTTTTGGACATAGAATTTGGAATGGGCCTGGCGAAAGTGATCAAACATGATGACTCCCTCGTTCTTTATAAAATAATCGACGGGATCTTTTTCCCAGGGCTGGGAGGGAAAGCCATCCGTGTCCATCCAGAGCGCCGTCTTGTAGTTGGCAAGCGAAGGATGGTGCCACAATCGTTTGCCCCGAAACTCGGCCTGCCAGTTGTAGGCCAATCGGTTGCCCTCGCACTCGGAGAACCAATTCAGCTGGGAAGTGTCCGTGGTGTTGCACAATTTCTGCAAGAATGCGTATCTGGAAGGGTCAAGATCGGCAATTTCCTGTTGCAAACCCTTGTTGTCTACCACCAAATTTACTTTCGCCGGAGACAGAATGTCTTTGAGGGATTGAATATTTTCTTCCGAAACGGGATCGGTGGAAAAGATAATGATATCATAGAGAACCTTGTGGTTGTATGCATAGTGAAGAAGGCACAGGGATTGTTCCACGAGACTCCATTGGTGTTCGCCATGAATTTTGGTCACAATTGCAACGCTGTCGTGTCGCACGAATCCACTAGTGTCGGTTGTTTCAAGGCTAACACTACTACCAGTTGCCGCAGCAAGATTGATTCCTTTCCTCACTTTTTCGTCAATGATTGGAGAAGCTTTGGGTTTGTTGATTGGTGTTTGTTTTTGGTTGTTTTCAGTAATGTGTTTCTGAACCTTAGTCCGTAGCTTTGGAGCAACA
Source organism: Pseudo-nitzschia delicatissima (assembly GCA_037355735.1). Classification (NCBI taxonomy): domain Eukaryota; phylum Bacillariophyta; class Bacillariophyceae; order Bacillariales; family Bacillariaceae; genus Pseudo-nitzschia; species Pseudo-nitzschia delicatissima. The sequence continues at coordinate 714,438 of CM074778.1, read as the reverse complement.
TCGTTGTTGACTTGTGCTTTGCCATCATCCAGGAAGAAGTTGAGATTGTCCAAACAAATCGATATCGTTTGAGAAGATGTATGATGAAACGCAAAATAAATATTGAATATGGTGACCGCAGTCAGCAGACAACCAATGAGTAGTTGCAAATCATTCCTTCTTGGTTGTGGATATCTCCTCTACTATGTTGTTGTCTTTGATATTGTGAGAGTGGTTGCCAGAGCAATGGCATTAATAGGGGGTCAAAACAACAATGTGACTGCCTGTAATTCTGATTCTCGCGATTTACAGTATTCCAAATTCATATTATGCTCCTATCCATCGCGGTCACAATGGCGGGAGAACTGGACGTTCAAGGGCGGTGTCAGTTGCAAAAAGCCCCGCCCGTTCCAAGTCCGTAATGTTTTTTAATGACTGACTCACTCAAACCCTAATATTTTTCCATAAGGAATGGAAAACGAATTTTGAGATGACCTTCCCGTTTTTCCTTTTCTAAATAATAATTGCCAACTACAAAGCACGTCTTCTCTCGATGCCTTGACAATCCATTGACCAGGTCCAATCACATCGTAGAAGTTGGAAGATATCATAAACAATTCAACTCGGAAACTAACTATCGGGAATACCATTGAAAAGTGGACAAACACAACGACGAAACTGGTGGAAGGCGAAGAATAGAAGCAGTGAAATGATTCCAAAATCACTCTTTGTGGCGGCAGCAACAACTGTATTTCTGGCAGCGGCTCTCTGCTTCTTGACATGCCCGTTATCGGAAGGGACAATTGATGAATATTCTGCAGAAAGCGCTCTTGTTTCCAATTCTTCAGTGTATCTGAGAAACAACAAGGACAACACCAACAGCTTGGCTTTAAATCCTGTATCAAATGGAGATTCAGACGTCCTTTTACAACGACGGCGATTGGCAGAAGAGGAAGACGATTTTGTGCAAAAGTCGAGAAAGGATCATTTTCCCCTGTTTAAAGCCTCGAGCACATACTCTGTCGTTGGACCGTCGGTTTTTCCAAAACCCACGTACATGTATGAAGTGGAAGAAGACACAGATGTAAAAATCGAAGACGAAATTGTCACGGTTCTCCAACCCACTTCGGGACAACACCGTCCCAACAAGGATTCCGTCTTTGTCTTTGCCGCCGAATATGACTTTGAAACGTACGTTTTGTTTTTCATGACCTTGTTTGAAACGGGATACAAGGGAGATGTGGTGGTGGGAATCTCGAGAATGGATTGGGAGAAGCAAGAAATCCGCGAATTTTTGGAGCACTGGAAGAATTCTGACTTGCAAGACGAAATGACGGTAGTTGTCTATGTTGTTCCGTATCACTGTTACAATTTGGAGGGAGAAATCCAAGAGAGCCACAAGGGCGGAATGCGGGTTTGCCAGTGCCACAACATGTTTGGTCGCAAGAATAAAGAAACGGGAGAGGTTACCCCGCTTTTGGATCGACGGCACGGGAGAACCGCGCAAACGATACGCTACGAGTTGTATTGGATATGGTCAGAACACTATGATCCCAACAGTTGGATATTGTTGATTGACGCTCGAGACACCATCTTTCAGGAAACCCCCTTTTCCAGGGTTCCAAGGAGAAAAACAGCCGACAACGACGAAGGCGGGATGCTCATCTTTTTCGGAGAAAACGCCGATGCCACGAGCCTAGGAAAATCCAAGTACAACCGCCGGTGGCTGATACTTGCCTACGGGGAGGCAGTCGCCAATGCCTTTCGTGATAAACCCACCATTTGCAGCGGTTCGACCATGGGAGAACAATCGTCCATTGACGCTTATTTGAGAGCCGAGGTGGCAGAATCGGACGAATCGAAAACCGTCATCTTTGGAGCGGATCAGGGCTTTCACAACTATCTGTATTACAGCAACAAGCTTGCTAATTCAAAGGATATTGCGAGAATCCTGGTTCAGGATCAGGGACTTGGGATTGTCAACAACATGGGGGCATTACGTGACAAGCCGCTTTCCGAATGGGGCAACGGAAAAATCGTCGAGCAAACAGCTGATAATGGATACACCATTTACAATTGGGACGGAACTGTTTCTCCCGTCGTTCATCAATACGATAGGCACAAAGAACTATCGAAATGGTGGCACAAAAAGAAATTCGAGGATTTCAAAAAGCAATGGAAAACAATGAAACGAAAGTAAATTTTCTTACTTATGGTAATCTAGATAAAATTGCGCGCCCTTTTTTTACTTCCTGTTTGACGTTTGACATTACTTCACGCAAAATAGGCGCGCACATCTTAGCCATCAATTCGAAGTTGTGATGTTTCAACGATTGGGAAAAATTCCTCCTCAATTGCACATCATAACACGAGCATTAACTTCTTTCACTCTGACGAAGAACAAAAGTTCTTTGTGGATGGATGCAGCTAGCTTCATTGCATTAAATCAAACGCGAAGGATTCTTTGTTTTCGGGTGAAGGACAATTATTGTAAATACGAGGAACATTTGCGATACCTTCGCTGGTGACGACGATGAGGTCTTCTATTTGCCGTCACCGCTCTGCAGCATTGCAGTGGAAGATTTTTCTCTTCGTTCTTTCATTATCCATCTGCTCTTGTTTGAATTTTCGATGGCTTGATTCATGCCTCGTTCTTGCGGGCCCCGCATTCGTACAACCATCGCGTCCTGTGACTGGCACAAGATTGTCGCTATCAGCATCGCCTACCGGACGTCCCAAGAAACAAAGCCAAGACGGCCGTCCAAAGTCGAAGAAACCCCGCCAGAAGCAGCAAATCATCAACAACGATCCAAAAGCTATCGATGTGAACAATCTACTTTCAAACATGGGATTACAACAAGTCAATGCGACGACTACTAAACGCAACGCCCCTGCGAAGAATTCCCGAAAAAAGAAGCCAAACAACAGTGTCAAAGGGAATTCAGGCTTAAAATTTCCAGAAATCAGTCTCCGGACACAACTCGACTATGCTAGAAACGGCCATGGTGTCCTTCGAAATTTTATCACAGATAACGAAGAAGGGAAAAACTCTTCCAACAACAGGCTCATGAATCTACGAAGAGATATAGTCGACCTTGCCCGCGAGGAAGAATTAAAGGCATGGGTTCAGAAAGTGCAGGTGGCGGCAGGCAAACGAAAGAATGACAGGAATATTGTTGATAGTTGTCGTACTATCGAAGGATGTCAAAAGGCACTACAAGACATGGGAGTAACTGCCAGCCTTCCTTTTTTACAGTACTTTAACACGTGGAGAAAAATCCCGGCAGTGAAAGACCTTGCGGTTGAGTTGGGACAAGCTGCTTCGATTCTTCTCGATGTACCCACGGTTCGCCTATATCAAGACGCCGTATTCTGGAAGCGAAGCAAAGACGGGCCAACCCCGTGGCATGCCGATGCCCGCATGGCACCCTTTGATACACAGCACATGATCACCTTTTGGATTCCTCTCCAGGGGGTGCCATCACCGCGAGATGGTGGAACGGCACTGATATTTTGCTCCAAGAGCCATTCCGACTTTGCACTGCCTTATTGGAACCCACCAGAAGGGAATAGCGCTGGCAGCAGTTCTGCGTGGGATCGACTAGAAGATCGATATCCCCAAGAAGTTATCGATTACATGCCCATGAGCCTGGGTGACGTGACGGTACATTCTGGGTGGACGCTTCACTGTTCGAATGGGAATGAAATCGAAGGATCGAAAGACAGGCTAGCGCTGGCAATATCCTTCGTCGATGGCGATGCAGAAATCCGTCACAATTGGGAGACGATTGGAGACGACGAGGACCGATGGAGCTATCAAGATTGGTGCAAAGATGTTCGGCCCCAAACGAAATTTTCTCATCCACTTGTACCGATTGTGTGGCCTCCTTCCCGGAGAGACGTTACGAAATGATATTTTGTTTTCTTTTAGCCGAATTATAATTTCGTTACGCTACCAGAACATGAGAACAGAAAGAGAACATTAGTTTTAGTTATGGCTGCCAATACCTCGACGGGGATTCTAATTCAGAACTACAAATCGAAGTAGAATGAGAAGGGGAATTTTCATAGTTACCGATACCAAAGGAGACAGAGAGAATTCCCATCTCATCGACTACGCTAGATAATAGCGCATAATTTATTAATGAACTACTATTAGTATTTTCTTTCGAGTAGAAACGGTACTTTTCAGAAGTCCAATACGCAAGACCAGAAGAGAAAGAGCACTGGGATTCTTGTTATTCATAACGAGAAATTGGAGAAGAATGGGATATTCATATTATGTGTATAATTCCGGGTGACTTGCCAACTGACATTCTTCGCTGGGACACAGAACAACCACGACTCGGGCTCACGTGATTTCAATACCGTCACGTATCCTTCTTATTCACATCATGTTGTCAAAATCATCAATCACAAAATTTCGAAGAGAACACTCATAAAATATTACGGGTTCTCTTTTAATCAACTTGACAGCATTGAATCAACTCTCAATCGATCACTTCAAGTACAACACTAAAATATCACTGAACGCGAGGCCAGTCTCTTCTATCGATTCAACCACACGTATTGTACACGTGTCCAAAACTTCAAAACCAGACATCTTTAAGCCTACAACAAAATCTCAAGGATCTACTAAATCATGACCGACGAGGAACTTGCGGCCGCAATCAATGGCGTGTGGATCTTCATCGCCGGAATTTTGTGCTTCTTGCTACAGGCTGGCTTTGGGCTGCTCGAGGTTGGTTCGATCCGAGCCAAGAATGCACAAAATGTCATCCTCAAGAACATTCTGGACGCCTGTGTTGCAGCGCTAGCCTATTGGGCATTCGGCTTTGGTTTCGCCTTTGGAGAGGGTGACAATACGTTTATCGGGCTCTCCTACTTCTTCCTCGTGGGATGGGACGACTTTGTCACATTCTTCTTCTTTTACGTCTTTGCCGGAACAACCGCAACCATCGTTTCCGGTGCCGTCGCAGAGCGTTGTCGCTTCCGTGCCTATCTCATATATTCCTTTTTCCTCACCGGTTTCATATATCCAGTTGCCTCGCACTGGATTTGGACTCCACAAGGGTTTCTCTATGGCAACGTTTTTGATTTTGCCGGCGGAGGTGCCGTCCACATGGTTGGTGGAACCGCGGCATTGGCGGGAGCCTGGGTGCTTGGACCAAGAATCGGCCGCTTCAAGTACGACAGCGAAACCGAAACATGGATCAGCCTACCGATTCGCGGCCATGACAGCGTCCTCGCTGCCACCGGCACCTTCATCCTTTGGTTCGGATTTTTCCCCTTCAATGCAGCATCTGGGGGAAACATTGTCGGCGCGGGTTTGACTCAAGTTGGTCGAATTGCCACAGTGACAGCACTTGCGGGAGCTGCGGGATGCATGACGCTTTTGGCCCTTGGAGTCTTTTTCAAAAAGGAATCGACCATCGATCTAGGTCTCAGCATGAACGGATTGCTTGCAGGCATGGTCGCAACCTGCAGCGGTGTAGGTTATTATGACCCATGGGTGGGTATTCTGGTGGGCTCGACGGGTGCCCTTGTCTACTACGGAATGGCATGGGTCATGGAATTTATCTTGCGAATTGACGATCCATTGGGTGCTGCTCCATTGCATCTTGGATCTGGAGCCTGGGGAATGATTATTGTGGCATTTTGTGCCAATCCTGCCTATATCGACGACGCAAGCCAAGCTGGAATATTCTATGGAGGCAATGGGAAACAGCTGGGATGGCAAATTGCAGGAATATTGGCATATTTTTCATGGACTATGGCCACATGCACGTTGATGTTCTGGGTAATGAATTATTTCGAAATTTTCCGAGTTTCGGAAGAAGTCGAGAGGATGGGAATGGATTTACACCATCATGGTGGTGCCGCCTACGTACGGGGAAGCGTTGTACCTTCCACAAAGTCCCACTTGTTGTCGGGCACATCGGACGCCGAAAACGGAGTCGAAGTCGAAGTCGAAAGTGAGGGGTTCAAGTCAAAGAGCGCCGAAGCTGTTGATGAAGTCCCCCGTACAAGAGATTCCAAAGAAAAGAGCGTCTACCGTCAGCAGTGATAGATTGAGCCGTCGATACAGTTCTACCACTGTTTCAATATTTCCAGGAGCTCTTTGAAAAATCTCAATCATTGCAATGCCTCCCAAAATTTTCGAGAGGCAGTTTCCTGTAATGTTTCCATGTTCCAAATGTAAGGAATCGTTTCATTCCTCAGTTTATTTCGACGTAATCCTTTCGCACATCATCTCTTGCAATTAAAAATTATAATTTTTCAATGTAACGATGCCATTAAATCTTCGCTGTTCGAGGTAGCACATGCATTAGAACGTACTATCGACATTCTTGTAAGAAAAAATCATCGTTTTCCGCTCTTTTTTCCGGTTCCCTCTTTCCCTCGTTCTGCCGACGAGTCGTGAATGTTCAAAGACGCGAAGAAAAAATCTCCAATGCCCACCTCCTTGCACAGCTTGCTGAGGTCGGACATGGTGGTGTCCTCGGGCAAAATACGAAAGCCGTCGTTGATTTTCCTCAGCTCGTCCATTGACGTCTCCTCTTGCGTCTCCTCGCCCTGGACTTTTTGGTATTTCCATCCGCGGTCCTCCAGCATCGGGCAATACTGCTTGCACCCTTCTTCTGGACCTTCAATGACAATGATTCCGGGCTTGCCCACCTTGGCAAAACCTCCAAGCCCGAGTTCGTCGGCGCATTTTTTGATATCCTTGATCTTGGCTGGTTTTAGGATATAAGGCGAATTGATAACTCGTCTACCGAGAATTGGCTTGGAATCAGTCTTCTCTGCCTTATTTTCTTTCGATTGCTTCTCTTGCTCTCGTTTGAGAATTCCATTTTCGTAATCCTCCTCCGTCGATTCGTTTCGTGCCTGAATCATGTCATTGATGGACATGACAATTTGCATTATGCATTCTTCACCAGAGTGTTCCTCCAAGTTTTCTTGGAGTATTGCCATCATCTCGGTATCAAATCCAGAGGTATTCGTCACGACTGGCGGCGAATCTTCGGGATAATTTTGTGGAAACTCGAGAGTTATGGATGGGTGGCTATGCTTGAGCTTCCCACCTTGTTCCAGACGCGCCAATTGTGCAAGACGTATAGTGAAGGAGAGACTCGGTAGCTGGTTTGTGATTTGGAAATTATCAGAACCATCTTGAATATTTTTCGAGGATTTCTCGTGCAGATTCGACGGTTGTTTCATCGAACGTTAACTCGTCTGGATAGATCGCTTCGAGGACTCCAATTTCTTCGAGTTGTCTCTCGAGGTTTTCCATTATTGCGATATTTGGTTGGATCGAAGGTCCAAGAGGAATTGATTACAAATTAAGATTGCTTTGCGAAAGTAATAACAATTGTGGATTGGCAACAGAGCTGTGATTCGATGACGATGCCATCACCAAGAAAATAATGAACTCAATCAAAACTCGAAATTTCGAAAAATGTAGGACACACAGACAGACGTTGGGCAACGCACTTCTCCTCCGAAAACTTCAAGATGACGTTCAGCCACAAATTGAAAAAAGTATCCTTTGTTGTGATTGATGGATTGTCGGCGGACTTTGTAATGAAGCGTGTTGTGTTGATCGACAAATGCTCTGGTATTTTGCTTTTATTTTGCATTCGATAATGAGAGTTGACCCAAAGTAATGCGAGATCATGATCAATTCGATAATTTTGATGTCTTGTGAAAAATCAACAACATCGATTATAGGCTTCTGATTGCTGTGCAGCTGTCGTGACATTGTGGCCGAGCGGTCTAAGGCGCAACGTTAAGGCCGTTGTCTTAATTGGCGGGGGTTCGAATCCCCTCGATGTCATCTTTTTCTTTTTGCGTTCATTGATTATGGTCGACGGAGGATGGCTCTTTGTACACCAAGGGTTTCGACCATGGGCTACTCTTTAGAAAATAGCAATCGAATCCTAGCATGATGGAATAGACGACGAGGCTTCGTTACTAGGATTTAGATGAGTTTCATTTGTAATCTTAGTGTTTGTTATTGCTATGCTTGCCAAGAACAACGTTAGTGTATCCGTTTGTGGCAAACTAGCACGTTGCTTATTAAGCGAAGTATTGTTCGTTGAACTTTTTAATTATTTTGCTCTATTAACTATATAAACTGTATACATATATCGAAGCATCGGATTCGTTTCGTCCTAAAAAGATCGATCGAGTCGCTGTTTTGGTATCCGGATTCTCGTTCCAGCGTGTGTGCATTTGGAAGTCATGCGCCGGTTGTTGCTGTATCATGAAAATGGTTTTAAGTATTTGGCTCTTCTCTTTTGTGTAGTTTTGAACATTTTGCGAATGGTGGTGATGGTAAGTGTGCGAAGGAGGAGAGTTGCGCGAATTGGGCGCTGCCAAAATACTACCATGAGATTCTTATATGGATGTGGTGCCTGTATGTGCATTGTTCGTTGGTGTGGTTCATTTTTTTGGTGAACTATTGAAACAAGCGTTGTGGAGTGTTGATTGTTTTGTTGGTAGTGTGCGTGGAAATAAAGCATTTTGTGGTGTCTGTTTTCGTTCTGTACAATGTGTTTGCAAGTTCTGTTCGAACGTTGTGCAAACAAACGAAAGACAGATGTAGCGTAGGTTGCGGGAGATGGAATCCGTTCTTTAATCCTGTATGGGAGCACCATTGTTGCCCGGCGCAGGAGCAGCTTGCTCAGAACCGGCGTTGGCCGTATCCACAGTTGGAAGGCCTCCCACCCATGCAGGGATGGACAAGTTCGCCGCTGACCGAACAAATGTACATTCCCTCAGTCTTCCGTGACGTTTCTCCAGTTCCATCCCTCCGATGCAAATTCAACGGCGTTTCGTTCGGCGTTTTCTTGCAATTCGTATCGGTTGGACCAGATGCGGGATTTTATTCGGTCGCTATACTCGTGGCGCGTGGGGATGGGCATGACCTCAACGTGATCCTCAAAGGCTATTTTTGTTGTCTTTGGCTTTAGTTTCGGCTTTTGCTTTGCACGGCTCCTGTTGCTGTTGTTAAGGTTGTTGTTGCTTCCTTCATCATTTTCGTCGTCGCTGTCATCGGGCACAATGATGGATTCATCATCGGCTTCGTCGTCGTTGCCGTCTTCCTTATCCTCAAATCCAGACTTGAGAGGTTCCTTGGAAGGTACCACACCGCTCAGTGGCCTCCTCGTAGCAGAACCATCGGGTGGAGATTGGTGGAACATGTTGTATCCAACGCCCATGCCTCTCAGGATGCGCACGCGCCTGTGTTGGGCTGCCGTCAATGGTTGCGATTGCATCTGGGGCACAACCCGATCGCCGGCACCGCTTGCGGGTGGCGAGGAACCATAGATCCCCAGGCGACTCAACAATCGCGATCGAATGTCAGAACCTCCCCGGCCTCCCCGTCCCGCAACTCTGGTGACGCTCGAGGTGCTCATCGGAGGTGGGGGCAAACGGGTGGATCGTGGTGGTGATGGAAGTCCGATTGCAACATCATCCGTTGGTGAAGAGGAAGATTGTGGTGCTGCCGATGGTACAGATGCCAAAGACCCATCTGCTGCAGCCTTGGCGACTGCTGCAGCAAGTCCAACCTGATTGATTCCTTCGCTAATCATTGCCATGGTATCCTCTTGGATATCTTCGTCGCTAATTCGGTTCGCTAGATTGGACATGGGGGCAGGCCGAGAAGCTGGCACTACGCTGCAACTGGTTGCCATGAATGCAATAGTATTTGTGTTGTCACTTGTCTTGCGCGTGTTATGGTATGTATATCCTTCTGATGGATGGATAATGTAGATGGAAAATGACGACAGTCAACAAACCAACAAAGATTTCACGATCGGATCAGCCTCAACGGTTGCTTGCGACACATCAAAAGCGAGGAGGTGCAAGTACGTATATCGTGGCCGGCGATCGGCTTCAATTGGAGGATGGGATTGATGATGAATTAAGATGAGATCAAAGGATCGCTAGCCAGGATCACTTTAAATAGATTGCGTTGTATCGGCGAAGAAAGTTTCTTGATCGGTAGCTGAGTTCACTATTCTTCAACGCTCACTATTAAGGAGTATAAAGGCGGGGAACATGAAAGAAAATGTAACTTGCAGTGTTTGTTAAAGTGACATTGTAGATTGGAATGCAGCGAGTCTACAATTGGCAGTCGCAACTTCTCACGCACGAGGAGGAGTTTGCCACCAACCATTGGAGAACAACAACGCAAGATTTTCCTGGTTTTTCATTGAAAGAGAAGGCGGTTCGACAAAAAATTGGTGTCATTGGTATTTAACAATCTCACCAATAAAGCAAATCCATTGGTCAAATCTTTTTAATCGCACGTGCTTAGTCAGAATTTATTAAGGGGCTCTATTTGTAATTTAACGGGTTATAACGAATGACGCACGTTCTTCTCGTCGACGTATCGGATTTTGAATCAACCTTAAATTTAAAAAACAAAAGGACGCGTTCATAGGATGATATCATACTAAAGTTATTGTAATAAGGTTCAATCTTGGGTCGCATTTTCGATTGAGTTCTGGCTAACTGGTACACGCATAAACGTTGCGGTATCTCTCGTGTTTCCGCCCTTTTTGTTGTTGTTCCCTCCGGAAGGCGTACAATACCATAACAAGTTCGTAGAGAAAGAAATACTCTTCGCGACGGTCGACATTGTGTCCTCCGCTGTCTGGCAAAAGCACTTTTTAATTATTGAGGTTAAAGTCTTTGGTAATAGTGCGAGTACAATACCTGTTCTGTTTCGTTCTTTGGCTCTAGAGCTAAAGCAGGAGAACGAAAGAGATCTTCAAAATGGCAGCGACGCCGAAAACCATGGCGGAGGTATTAGCGTCGTCGATAACACCATTAAACAACAAAACTACGGGAAACGATGAATTCCAAACCGGGAAAGTTCATGCGGAAAACAAAGAGGAGAATGATTCGTCAAATGTCATGATCAAAACCTATCCATTCTTGACAATAACGGTTTACATACCTACCGCGTGTGTTGGGGTTCTCATTGGGAAACGTGGATCCAACATTGATTCCATTCAAAAGCTTGCCGCTAAAGAATCCACAAAGCTACAGAATTTTTCTCGGGGTGCACGGAACAAGCCTAAGCCAAACAACAAAGGCAACAACAACAACAGCACTAACGGAAGCTTGAACAGCCCAGTGTCCCCCGATTCCGTTCGAATCAGCGTTGTCAATTATCCACCACCACCCAGCAATTCCCAACAGAGCTTTGATCAGCACTTCAAAAACCTTCAAGGTATGGAATCGGGAAACACTTCGTCTTCGTCGAGTCCGCAACAACAAATGGGGGGAACTTCGGCGGGTATGATGGACATGGGAGTTCCACCCACATATACCGAACTCGATTTCAGCGATCCACAGTGGACACCGATTGTCATTCGCGCCGATCCGATTGCCGCGATTTACGCAGCCAATGCCATTCACGACATTTGTTGCCCGGAATACGTTATCGATCGGAACCAGCTGGTGTTTATTATTGACGTCCCCGTGCCGGCGGTCGCTGCTACCAACAATGCTAACCTGCGCCACGCGTCCATTGTCGGAAAGAGGGGGAACAAACTCATCCAGCTCAGCGCCGACCACAAGTGCCGAATCATGGTACCTCCCAAACAGCTCGGTCACGATATCATTCAGCTGGAGGCGCCTCTAAAAGAGTGCTGTTCGTGCCTCAAGGCCATCACGGGAAAGTTGCAGTCGGGAGGTTCCGACGATAACAAGGAATCGCTGGGGGATGCTACCAAAACGTCTCAAACCAGTCCAAACTCCAAAAACGCCAAAAACAATGCAACCAAAGGCAACAACGCCAACAATAAGAACAAGAATGAGAACAACAATGGCAAAAACAGCTTTCAAACAACCCTCATCATCCAACCACTTCCGTCGCAAACAAAATTGCGAAACATTGCCAGGAAAACGGAAACCAAGATTTTGAAGAAACGAATACCAAAGCCTCAACAACGAAACAGTAACGGCCAGAAAAGCCCATCCAAACAAGAGCCAGATCCAGAATCAAAACCACAACAACAACCCGAACAATCGTTGGAGGAAGGGGAGGCGGAAGAACACAGCGAGAAACAAGAAGAAGGGGCTACAAACAACAACAATACCAACGAGAGCAAGGTTTCGTGGAGGTTGACCGTAATTGCCTCGACGGAGAAAAAGGTTCTGAAAGCCGTGGACATGCTAAAGGTTCTAAACTCCAAAGGCTACGAAGTTAATCTGGAAGAATTGGGTGTCACCAACAACTCTGTTGACACATCCAGTAAAACAACGACGGACTTGGGGGCCGAAAGCGATGCGGATGTCGTTGCCGACGATGCTCCAAGGCCGACGCCTACCACCAATGGGCATCATGGCGGCAGAGGTGGCGGAAGGGGAGGGAGAAACAAGAAACAGCGTCACCGAAACAACCACAGAGGTAACAACGGGAAAGACAACAACAATAATAGCGGCAAGATGCCAACAGCAACCACACCGACCGCAACTGCTGGTGACTCGTGAATTGCCTTGCTTTGGGGAACCTATTATAATTACACGCTTCGTGCTTTTGCGGGTAGATCACTATGAGCGTTACTCTGGCAAGACGAAACTCGAGTTTCAAATTGGAATAGTATGTCTTTGGACATAATTGCAATGGAAATCTACTATGCAAACTCGACGGCAATTCCTGCGGGCAAACTTTATTCGAAGAAATGATTCATGCATCAAACACTGCTTCCTATACCTTTTTAGCTAACTGGCATCGTCATGGATTGAAATAAGTTCCGGTAAACACGTTTTGCGTGTAATTCTTCGACATGATTATGATCCCGAGAGCTTTCATGCGAAAACGAGAACAGTATTTGTTGGTGTTTCTCGTCTTTCTAAATAATTTGCATCCGACGATTACTAATTATACCCCGACAAATAGCTATTTTATCCATCAATAAACTTGTAGTATCATGAAGATTAGATATTTATCTCGAATAGTTTTCTGCGCTTTATTTGAATTCTCACACATTGAAACCCTTCTCTCGAAAAAAAAATACTGAAGATAATTTCATTCTTGTTCTTCCCACAAAGGCAACGAAAAGCTTCTATACTCATATAAGATGAGTCAAAAAAGTTGAAGAGCTAAATTCGTAGCTCCAGAAGCAAAGTTACAGCGATAAACAGTCTACACCATCCCAACGAGAAATGGGAGGGTTCTCGATGCAGCAAAAAACTTGCAAGGAAGCCAATTCCATCCGCATACCTCCACAAAGGCAACGAACATCATCTAGACCCATAAGGCATGGGTTGACCCACTTATGGTGTCAATAGTTACAGCCACAAACAACCTTCGCTAGCCCAAGGGGAAATGGGTGGAGTCGGGAAACGTTTCGCCACCGACGAATGAATCATTTCCTTCTCGGATCTTCCAAAAACACAGTTAACTTCATGTTTGCTAATAGTAGATGGATTGTAAGCCTCCTATGACTCAAAATCGAGTTACAGAACTGAAATTATGTTGCAAACCCTGATAATGCTGGAAGTTGATTTGATGATGGTGGGGACAAAAATTGGTGAAACTTTGGTCTATGAAAAGAAGATAACCAGCACTCTAATCTGCCATGAAATGGAAAACTAATGAAATCGATAAGTTGTTGAACAGTCCCTTGAACATTCTTCAAAAATACGATGTCGAATAGTGTGTACGAGACTGTATTATTTACTATGGTAACATAAAAATAGAAGATAGTCATGAAATTGAGTCAGGTCTTGGCAGTCGTCCGAATTTGCTTTTGTCAGTCCGTCGCAACGCATGTCTATTTTGTTCGACTCTTTCTTCTCGACGGTCATAATGGAGTTTTTCTTCGTCACGTTGGTTCTTCCATCGGCACTTCGAATCTCTCATCGGATTGGCCAATCCCAGCCATCTGTCGGTCCCCGTGTGTGAATGCGTAGATTTTAGTCCGTGCGATTATTCCGAAACTATTTGAAGTAATTAATGAAGAATGACGATCGTCAGGTAACACACTTGAGAACCCCAAAATTCTTCTCCATCCGATATGAGAAACTATGTGTCATGTTCGCTGGAAGTCGGCGCGACTGTGAAGAATAAAGTTACAGTGAAAAATATCGCATGGTCACACGCGTATGTGAAGGGTGGGAGGATAATTAACAAAATGCTTCTTTCGATGCTTCTATGCGGTCTCGGACTAGAGAACGTCATTTTTGGTACGGTATGATGTTGAATTTTTTTAGCTCGTGCCGAATTCTTTCAGTTGAACACAACACTCAAACATGCGTCTATTCTGTGAGTGAAATGCCGAGAACACTAAATATCGGATAGTTTTGACTCTCTATCGGTTGTTCATAAAATCCATACACATCATCATAACTTTTGACGCTCGGACATCGGTGACGTAGACACTTCAATCAAAACCAACAAGTGAATTCTCGCATTCAACGCATGCATATTCAGAAGCGTTCATTCAACGATAGCGAAAGATAATTTAGTTACATTTGAAGAATACGATGGGTAGGCAACCAATCGGACGAACCGTTGACTCTCGGGCGAGGCTTCTCAACAGCCTCGGGATTTTCCAGGAGCAGCAGCAACGAGACGAAGGGAAATACATTGGAAGATCTGCACTCTCGAGGATGGATGGTCGCGATGCCAGTCCTCCCACTGCGAGCCGGGACTTGAAGAAGATTTCCAGACATTCACGCAGCCAATCCGACATCCCCGTTCGTTCCGCCCTTCACAACACTGTCGCATTCCAAACAAGCCTTAATGACGAGAGTGTGATCCGACCACTCAATCACAACCGAAGGCGTTCGTCATTTTCAGACAAGGACAAGGACGATAACACGAGTTCGGTCCGGTTTAACACTGTTGTCTCGGGAGTTAAGATTCCCTCTCGAAACCAGTATTCCAGACGGATCAAACAAACACTGTGGCGTGATCGTTATGAATTAAACGAAATGGTAGAAAGGAACACGACGGAATTTCATGCAGAAAACTATGATTGGCAGCAGGTTGTCCTGGACGACGAGATGTACGTCGATGCAACGAGTGGAGAGAGAGTACACCCCTGTCACGTGGAAGGGAGCTACTACGAAGAAGATGACGAAGACAACTATGACGACGGATTCGGAGATGGCCCGGGCTTTGCTCCCCTCTCCAGGTCAGACTCGATTGTTGAAGAGAAGGCGCTGTGAAATTCAATTCTATCATGGAGAAGTTGGTTAGTTTCTCTCTTTTGAGTTGAACCCCAAAACAAGTCACCGCATAGACAGTTGCTTCCGAAAGTTATCTCTCCATGGCTTTGTCTATGGCAAATCGATGGCTATCATTCAGGATATCATCGACTTCCAACCCATTATATGTTCTTGACACTTGTACAACAAACGCTATATTTGATGTAAATCCAAGACGTACAGAAATCTAATTTGATTTCTTGCGCAAATTAGAAAATGTAACCCTAACAATGCTATTACTATATCACACCCGCTTTCCTTACCGAAATTCAACTTGTAGTAGCCTAGGATTGCAGATTTGCGAATGATCGAAACGTTCTCAGGAGAATCGTTATTCAATATTCTTACAACTAGGAATAAGAACGCTCGAAATGAACTACCACAAGTAAAAGTTGGAAGTTGCGTAAAGGCGGAACAGAACTACTCCTCATCTACGATATCTTGACACTATAATTCTCCATCATGCCTTAGTTCTTGGCACATCAAAAATAGTGGTATTACTAAGAATAATACGTGTAAGAAGTTTCTTTCTTTTCTCACTTTGAATACGAACTTTAAAAGGCGTTCATCTTCCAGTGGCGATCAATCGAAGAAGAAGAAGAAGAAGAAGAAGAAGAGTAAGCATGACAAAAATATTGGGATGCCAATCGAGGGGTGCTTATTCGATGCTGCAGCAGGAGCTCTCATCCTTTCATCAAAAGAACTCCTCCTCGTGGCACTGCCTCATCGTCATCACCGTCGAGGTGTTGGCTCATTCAAAAAGAACATGGTTCGAATTCGGTTCAACATAACATATTTCCAGAGGTATGTAGTTGCGAGTCCTTTGCTTTCGACAACCTTTGTTGGTGCTAGGATGGACTATTCTGTACTTTAGTGAGAACTTTTTGTTCAAATTTGTCTAGCAACATTCGTATGTATTTTTGAAAGAGAAATTTGATAATGCCAAATCCCTAACAATAATTGTGCCGAAGAACATCTTTGCCAAAATACTGCAATAGTGTTTTGTATTGACCGTTAAAATCAATTTGCTAAAGAATGATTTGTTTCGACAGAGCAATGAAGGACTGTCATTGGTTGAAGTTCATGACGTATGTTTTTTCCTCACTGACAATTGGTAAGGTGGTGAACTTTTTTGAATAGGGGTTAAATATTGTTGATGCCGTAGATGAACTTCTTCCCGCAGAAGCGAACATTCAGGAGGTATTTCTGGCTCGTCAGAACGAAGGTATTTAACACTAAAAAAGCCTCCAATGAGAATTCTGATCGCTTATTGTTGATTGGCATTGTTCTGTCGAAGAATCGTGTTAGGGTTAGGTGTCAGATCGGTTCTGTACAGCCTACACAAAATTTGTACTAAGAACCGTTGTATGAAGCCAGGAGCACATTTGGTCGCGGAAAAAGTTCGAATCTGAAATTGCAACCTGTTCTACCCCACTTCTTCCTTCTGAACTTTAGCATTTTATAGCCAAAATCTTCTACCCGAGAACTTTGGCTAGTCCCGATTGGACATCACATCTGTTCGGAATTCCCGAGAGATCCGTTTCGATCGTGATTTTCTTCCAAACCTTTGCGTTTCTTATTCCTCTGACTGTTCCACTTTTTGTAACACGGAATTGGAAGGTGTCAAGGGAAGAAGCAAGAAGCAATAAGCCAATCCATAACATTCCAATTGGATCACAATTCACTGTAAAAGTCTAATAGATATCGTTATTGTTGCCATAGAATAGGGTGACAATCGATCTGTATCATAAAACAAATAATCTCCAATTGCAAAACACATCGGAAGAACACCAATTCCTACATAATTCTCATAAAAATCCAAAACATGATCGCCAAGAGCAACTACCGAAATCTTCCACAACATTCCATCGAATACGGTGCAATGAGGATAAAGACAAACGATCAGATCCGACACCGACTGATACGGAATCTCGGCATCGATCATTCCTCCAAGACAAATTTCCAAGCTACAAAGCACCAAAAGAACATTCTCAACGCAAAGTCCGAGGAAGTTCCCCTGAAAAACCATGGCGGCCAAAAGGTGCCAGAGAAGGCCGACTCCCGGATCCAGTTCAATGCGGTCGTCCAATCCATGCCGATCCCATCCCACCAAGACTATTCCGACCGAGTCAAGAGACTCTTGTGGTCGAATGGCAACGAGATCCGAGAGAACGCACAACGGAACGCGAGAGAATTCGCCTTTGAGGGATGGAGTGCCCAATGTGTCCTCGAGGAAGACCAGATGTACCTCGATGTTGGATCCATGGAATTCATCCATCCCGTCCACGTGGTAGGCTTCTCCTAAACGAACCATCGGTAGCGACATCCAAGCTACAAATGATGGGGAGACCATTGCACATCTCTCATTCGAACACCTGCACATACCTCGAGTTCTCTTTTTCATACACCAGGACATACATAGACGAGGAACCAACACTGCTCTCAATTTATCATGCAATTTTTAGTGTACTTTTTTACATAACATTGTTGAACCAATACTAATTGAATAATAGAAACCATTTTCACCAACACTTTGAACAATCATCAATTCTGTAAATAGGAATTCTTCAAATAGTGGTATAACAAACAAGACTCGCAGTCTTATCTGGCACATGACTTGGGTGTTCAGAAGATTTCATTCGCAGCCTTCGAAGGATCGCAACATGATTCGAAGTACAATGGAATCCATGCAATCAGAACTCTTCCGAGTCGATGCCATTCTTCAGTTAGCAGATGATGAAGAATGGTGTAATCTAGAATGCCAACAATACTACACAGCGCAATATTCAAGATGAAGACCGGAATAACACGAAACAAGACAACTGCACACAGGAGCAACTTTACACAGAGACCACATTTTGTAACTCTACACTATTTCACAAAGCTACAGCATATAGGGAGAGTTTTTATCACTCTAGAAGAAGCGTCATCTACGCTTTGTTTTTCTCTGAATTCCGAACATTTTCCCAGCAAACGAGTTACTGCCATTCAGGATCGCCAGTTGAACAGTGAAGCAAGCTGTTTTCAAGGCCATTCACTTGATAGCGAAAAGGATGTGGAAGGGGGACCAAATTTCGGTCTTCTTCTTGTATGCTGCAATATCACTATCATGGTATCATGGACGAACGGGATCGATTCAAATACGAAGCCAGATTTTTTCGCGAGAGGAGTACACTCCTTCTTCTGATCCGATCCCGTCAACTCACCTGGTTGAGTTTAATTTCAATGCTAACACTTCACTAGGTATTAATACAATGCTACGAGTAGATTTCATTGCGGTTGCCATGTTCTACACTTGTGGTTGCTGTCTTGCTGGTTCCTTCTTGTTCCTTGTCCGCGATGGTGACGCCAAGCAAAACACAATTCTTTTCACTTGTAATCCTTTGTTACTGCAAGCAATAGCGGTGGTATAAATCGCCGAAGACATTCCTTGACACTGATTTGAATTCCTTGAAAAGAAATCCGGGAGGATGACCTTCCATCGGAATTCCGAGGATTTGGATGAGACTCAGAATGATGCGATTCCTTTCTACAATTGTAGTTTCAGTCAGGAACTGTTCGCGTTATTTCATTTTCTTCCACGATTGAAAATGAAATTTATTCCGCGATCCTGTGCACGCAGCATGCGTGACTCAGAATAAATGTGTTGTTAGTGAGAAAGATGTGATGACGCTAAAGCAGGAAAACTGAAAATGACGATGTTGTTATTCGAAGTTGAGCAATTCCTGCCAATCACCCTCGTTGCCACTATCTTCCATTCTACAGACCAAACGAAGACTCCGAATTACAATATCAAACCGAAAATGCCTCGAACACACGTCTGTCTCTTGCTGCTTTTCGCAAACCTCGCCTTCGTTTTGGGGTTTGCCCCGATGATCCCGATGGCTTCTGAGGTGGCGACTCCTGTTGTCGAATTGGTATCGAAATCACCATTTTCTGGTGTCGATAGCATGCTGCTATCTGTTGTGGAGGAAAGCGAGGTTGTAACCAAGCAGGGTCTGATCAATTGGGACAACCCCGGGGAAGCTATCATGGGTTCCATCACACTACTCTACATTGCCTTTTCGATTGCGGCTGGAATAAAGTACGTCGTGGTGGATGGATACCGACCGAAGATGTAACTGTTATATTTATGCTCGAAGATCGCCTGATGAGTTTAGCTCATTGTGCGGAAAAACTGCCAAAAGACAGATAACTATGAATAGCTGGAATGCTACAACGACCACAGAACCCCAAATTTTGAACAGCTACGTTGGATTTATGACGGATGCAATCCTTCGATCGAAATATATGACCTGGGACGAAAAAAGATAACAATAGAAATTGATTTCAATTGAACAATGTCTTCTTCTAATCGAGAAACACCACCGTTCTCGTTCTCCTCATCCTCGACCTTTCCAGCACTTTGTGGAGCTTCCTACAGTCGTTCTAAAACATTTCGGAAATATCGCTCATCACCCTTCGTATATTCTAGCTCAAAATCTAAACTAGAATGATTAAAGTGTAGCTCAAATCGGTGATTTGCATTCCTTGCACTCGCCATAACAAAAATATAATCCAATTCCTCTTTTCGTAAAAGAATGTGTCTACTGTAGTATCTTTGATACGTTCCTTAAATACGTACAACGCGCATACACACAAAAGTTGGAAGGAGCTATTTTTTTCCACGTCTTCTCTTTGCTCGGATTGAAATTGCATGCAAAAAATTCAACGTCATCACTTCAAAAAGTAGGTTCGCCAACCATAAGTCGGAGTTTCGATTCCGTGAATGCCGAGATGAAATAATTGATTCATTCGTACTGGGGACGTTGTTGGTTTTCAGTAATTATTGTCTCAAAAACAGCATCTGTGCAAATGTTCATCGGATTCTCGGAGAACTTTTTCACAAAGACACGACGCCCTTCGCATCATTCCGGATCAAGGCGTGTGGCTCTCATATTTTTGTTTTGATAGCGTTTGACAACCGACATCAAGGGACGAATCTAAAACCTGTCAATCGACATTTGATTGTATATGCAACAAACCAAAAGGCAACAAATAATATCAACACAGCAACAAAATGGCAAGAATCGATCAAAAGAAGGATTCCCGAGACGAAGTAATTCGTTCTCGCTTGCTTCATTCTCTAGGCATCCACCGAACAAGCCAGGGTGGTATGGGTCGAGACAAGCCACAGGCAGCAACCCCGTCCATTCCAACCAGGCGTCAGGACGATGTCAAGTTGCTCGGCGATGAGTCACCGATTCAACGAAAACTCAATGATAGCAAAGAGCACCAAGGCTACAAACGATGGATGCCGAGTGCAGATGATCGCAAGCGGCATGTCCGCTTCAACAGCATTGTTACGGAAAAACAAATCGCCTCGCACAAAAAGTATTCGGACCGCATCAAACGGCAGTTGTGGGGCAGTCCGGAGGAAATCCAAGAAAACGCCTATCGAAACCAAATCGAATACCAGGCCGAAGGAATGAACTGGAAATCCGTGCTAGAGAACGACGAAATGTACGTCGATGCCAAAACAGGAGAACTGATTCATCCGTTTTGGGTGGAGAGTGACGAGGCCAAACAACTCTTGGATTGAGCTTCCTTGTAACGGGTTTCGATACCGCCAATCACGAATCATAGAAACGATACACAATTTAGAAGATAGAGAACAGGGTTCCTCTAACCCTGATCATAGAAAGACTAGTAAATAATCAATGCATTACAAAATCATCAGGTCTACTCGTAGTATCTCTGGTCATGGCATTGATATCTTCGATAAAGGTCATTTGCTTCGAGTTGAGAGAGGAGATATTTTCTTTCCACGGGAATTCACGGAGTTAATTGACGTAGATTCACCGTTTTCAGTGGGTTGCGACTCATCTTCCAAACTTTTGTGCAACTGCAAGAAGCACCAAAAACGTGAACGTGATTGTGTGTTCGGATTTTTGGATTGCTGGCGTTTCCATTGGATAATTTTTGGATTCCCGCAAATGCCAAGAAGGGTATGTGGTAGTTTCCGGACCTCATAGTTTCGATATATATAATGCATATACTACTATGCTATGAAAATGGCTTGCTGTCTTGCCAAATCGATCACGCTCGGCGGGTTCTGATCGGCGGATTCTCGTTGATTGTTCTGATTTCGGTCGTGATTTCATAACCTACCCGTGGAATTCGGTTGTGTTCCAATGTCACTTTGGTTGGGTGATGGACTCCCCATCACGTCACGGTGAATCGTTGACACTGCCGCCGGCATTTATTTTGGAGTTACTGCAACATCGGAAAAGAACAGTTATGCGCTGTGTGGGTTACTAGTTTTAATCCCACAGAAGACAGCAAATCACGTCACTCCACAAATCAAATTGCACAAACCATTCACAAACCATCTAAAAAGAAGAATAACAAGAATATTGTTGCATTAGAATAGCGAAGCAAACAAAGACACCAACATCAACACCACAATCTACTATAACTACTGTAACTACTATGAGCACATTCGGAGCACCCTCGAGTGCTGCACCCCGCATTCTGTCACGGCCACGAGGCACGCAAGAGAGCCGCATTCGGGTTCGGTTGCTTCATAGCCTCGGCATCGAACAACCCCAAAAGAACATGCAAAAACGCATCCGACCGAAGCCCATGGCAGAACCCATCAACTATTTCAAGACCGTCTCGGCACCCTTTCTCCAGCCTTTACAGGATTCCATTCCCCGAGCTACATCCACGCTCTCTGCCTCCTTCTTTTCGTCCCAAGCTGCCAGTGTCACAGAACAGAGATCACTCAACAACAACAACTTGAACAGAAACAACAACTCAAAAGTCCGGTTCGATGATGACGTTCTGGTGGTTCCGATTCCATCGAGGCACGCCTATTCGGATCGAATCAAACGAACCATTTGGAGGGACGCGAGAGAGCTTCGGGATATTGTCGATCGAAATCGCTACGAGTATACCTTTGAGGGTTGGGAATCCTCCAAGGTCATTGAAGACGATGACATGTACGTCGACGTTGCTACGGGAGAAAAGGTTCACCCGTGCTGGGTGGAAAATAGCGAGGCCGAGGACGTTGAAGATTCGACCGAATAACCAAAAACAATCGATGCCAAACCAACTCGCTCAGAATCAATGATTCATTCCAAAAGAAAAACTCCAAACAGAGAAAAAATACGAAATGACTCTAATTTCATGAAACAAGATATCACCGGAAGGTCTTGTGAGGTGAAAGGGGAGGCCATTGATTGATTGATTTAGGATTCATTGATTCCTTCGATGATTCGATCCGTTTACCATATTTCTCCTTCGGAAGTCTCGTTCGATAGACGCAAAAGTGACCCAGCTACGATGCACATCGGCATTCTTTCGCGGGTTGCCCCGCTATTGCTCTGTCGCCACACTGTCATTCAAAAGCCAAACAATTCAAAACCTCTTTTGTGTGGAACCATTGAGTTTTGTTTTTGTTGGGCTATGCAATGAATGACCAGGTGATTTAATGTATTATAAGTAGAATAATCCATTTGTTATAGTAATTCATATACATACAAAAGACTAGTTTACAAAAATTGTCTTCCGTAGGAAGGGTCGACATAGTATCTTATGACAGAAAACACATGAAATATCCGCGATCGTAAATAGAAACCGAATGGCGCCTTTTCTATTCCAAAACCCAGAATCTCATCTTTCTCTCAATTCGTTCTCTTTATGAAATCGCAAATGTATTATAGCTCGTAACAAACATGCGGATTCCAACTTTTTATAGTGTCATATTTCATGCTATCTGCACGTGCCCTGATTTATGTCAATAAATCCCCCATGGGAAGTTGCGGCACACCGTTGTTGTTTGCTGGCACCGCAGGGACAATCGCCACGGGATATGCTTGTGCGGTTGTTTCTTGTATCTCTTTTGAGGGGCTCTTTTCGACGCCGGGAGGATTGTATCCGTCGGGATAAAGGATTTGAAGGATCGATTTGGGATGTTTGTCGTGTTGTTCGGGATGTGCCACCCACGGTTGCTCCGTATCGCAATCCCCGTTGTTATTGTCGTCGCACGGAAGGGACGCAAAGATCTGTCCGTTAATCAACAAATCGTAGCTCCGAAAGTCGTTCGAGAGCTTGGGCGCACATGTGGCTAAAACGTGCAGGTTGAGACTCTCGTCGGGTGTCGTCCAGTGGTGATCCAACACGCTCCTTCCCTTGTTGCGTCCAAACCAAATAGAAGCACCATCCAAGAATATTTCTTGCTTGCCCGTGGACTTGCTCCAGCTCAATTGAATTGTGTGCTTGCGTCCGGCTACGACAAACTTCCAGGTAACCCTGGTTTTGCTTTTCTTGACCATCTTGCCGACGTATTCTTCGTCGTAGCTCACCCGATAGACGGTCCCCTGCGATCCGGCTTCGAGCTCCATATTGATACCTATGTTTGGACGGTTTGAAACAGTACTGTTCTGTTTATGATTGTAAGAAGAGGACATCATGACCAAGCTAAGGAAGGTTATCGTCTTCCTTTGTTGTTTGGGATAGGAATTCCAGCATTGCAGCTGGTTCAATGTGCAGAAAGTGACTGTCAAACGGAGTGACACTGAAAACATCCGATCATTTTCTAGAATGTACGACACGTACGTACACAACTTGTACAACAAGTCCTTCCCGTTCAGCAAAAAGTACCTTCCGTGACTCACTTTTGCGTGACTGCATGGGGATCCTTACGTGCAGATGGAACTCGCGGAAAAAGAACAAGAAATGCGTCACAAAATCTTCTCTGGGGTCATACCTGTTATCCACCCCAAAATGCAAAATCTTTCCAACTTGTAATTTTTTCGAGACCGCCCTCACTCGGATGAATGAGGGAGAACCGAGGAGAATCCAGGACTTGTGTTTTTTTAAGATTTTCCTTTTGCGGTCGCTGGGCATTGATCCCAGCACACATAGAGGGTACCAGAAACGAACGAAATGCTCCAAATAAATCGAACAGAACAAATATCAATAAGAGGAAGCTATTAGATTGTGTTTGCTTTCAATTTATTGCACCGTATTTGACTTGTTTGAGCTTTAACCTTTCATGATTTTAATACGGTGTTTAAATTCTCAATTTAATACAGTTATTCGATTTATTTAGGAGCTTTGTTTTCAAATTTAATTAGGCGATTCGTTCCAATTTACTGCGTAAAAGTTGCAATTTGATGCGCGTGTGACATCAAATTTTGGATGAATTTTTTTTCAATGCGCGTATGACATCAAATTTTGGATGAATCTTAAGAACAATCATCTTCCATCTTTGAGCGGCGACAGATCTTCTCCCAGAAGCAATCAGAAGCCGAGACCACCACCGTTGGAAAGCTCTGGCGCAGTAGATATCTTTGAACGCCTCATTTGTGTCAAACCGACGTTTTCTTGGAAAGTTCTGCTGGTTGTTGTCCAGGCCGTTCATTTTTTCAAGGAACATTTCATCTTCCATCTTTGAGCGGCGACCTCTCCTCACTCAGAAGGATCCAAAAGCTCAGACAACCACCGTTCAAAAGCGCTGAAGAAGGATGTATTTTTAGACACCTTATTTGTCTCATAATGACGTTTTCTTGGAAAGTTCTGCTGGATGTTGTCCAGGCGTTCAAAACCGAAAACGAAAAAGAAAAGCGAGCAGCTGCCGCTTCTTCACAAGGGGATCCAAAGATGCAAAGATGCTCGTTCGATTGGAAGAACGGGTCGTTCCCTTGTTTTACAACAGCACCGTCATTGACCGAGACCAGATTTTGGAGTTTCTCAAGCGCCCCAACCCGAAAAGCCGCAAGTACGTGCCGAATCTCCACCCAACTGCATTATAGGAACAAAACGATGGTTATGTTCGGCCCATGAATGGTCCCAGAAAGATCAGTCGAAGCCGTTTCATCCGGTTTGATTCAGCGCTTTCCAACGGTGGTGGTCTGAGCTTCTGATTCCTTCTGGCTGAGGAGCTGTCGCCGCTCAAAGATGGTAGGTGATTGCTCTTGGAAAAAAAAAGCCGCTTGGACAACAACCGGCAGAACGTCTGCAGAAAACGTCTGTTAGACACAGATGAGGTGTCTAAAGAAATGTTCTGACTGAGAGCTTTCGAATGGTGGTAGTCTGGGCTTCTGGTTCCTTCTGGGTGGCGAAATATGGCTACCCAAAGATCGATGATGAATGTGTGGTTAATGGCTTTCCGAATTTTGTGATTTTGTGTCACTCAGAAATTTTTGGAGGAGGGGATGGATGGCCCGAATTTTTGCATTTTGGGATGGATGACCGGGACGACCCCAGAGAAGATTTTGTGACGCATTTCTTGTTCTTTTTCCGCGAGTTCCATCTGCACGTAAGGATCCCCAAAAGTGTGAAGATCGAACCAAAAATGAAAAGAGTCGAAAATAAATTGAAAATCAAAAAAGACTCTTTTTACAAAAAACCTGCCACCATCGGCATTGCAATGTCAATGGTTATTGATGAATTCGACTACAAGTTAGACACAAAAGAGAAACACCATGACCAACAACTCCACCGTTTTCAGTATTATTGCCGCATTTTGTGGGGGCGTTGCAGCAACATTGTTGCTCACACAGAAAAAGGACAAGAAGGATCGAACAAACGAGGGTGCTACCATCGAGGGAGAAGATTTGAGTCTCTTCTATGGCGACATTGATACACTCAAGACGATTACACCCTCCCGGAAATTTCTTCCCGAAGATCTCTATGGAAGGCTGGTGAGAGACTGTATTGTATTTTGCGTCGACATTGTCTTGGTGAGAACTACCACAGAGGGCAAAAAGGAATGCCTGCTGGTCAAGAGATCTTCGGAACCCGTCAAGGGAGTATGGTGGTGGCCCGGTGGACGCATGCTCAAGGGAGAAACCTTTTTTGACGCCGCCCAACGAAAGGCCGTACAGGAAACGGGATTGAGCAACACAAAGTGTATCCAGGTGTTGGGGATTTGGAACACCTTTTTTCCAACCTCCAACTGGGATACTCCAGAATCGCAGGGTACTCAGACGGTCAACGCAATCGTCTTGGTCGAATTGCAAGGTGTGGGAGAAGAAATTGCTTTGGATGAGACGAGCGAGGACAGCCGATGGATATCGCTGGATCCAGAAATCGCCAAGGCGAATGGCGAAGACAAGTACGTCTTGCAGGGATTGCTCCGGCTGGAATCGTGGAATCCCGGGTATCACAAATCATAGAGAAAGAAGATTTTTGTCAAACGACTTACTATTCCTAGACACAACAAAAATGAAGACTCCTTTCGAATTTTTATTTAATATTCGTTCTATTGACCTGTTCGGTGTGGAAACATGATGCGACGATAGGCATCGTTGACCAGTTGCTTTCCGCTCGTGTTTTTCTTTTCGTCTCCTGGCCGCAACCAAAGAGGATCCTCCTTTCCGGGGCGGGCTCGATTTTCGTTCGCCTCCCACCAGCTTTGCTCTGCCAAAAACTTGTTGAGCTCGAGGATGGTGTCCGCGGAGATGGCTTTGGTGGAATCCTCGTAGGTTGGATGAACCCTAATCGGATACATGGTGTTGGGAATGTTGCTGGGAAGTTCCTCCTCCTCGTCATCAGGTGACACCTCGACATTATGGCTTGTCGTGGATGTTGTAGTTTCCTCCTCGATCAAATCATCTCGAGCGTACAGGCCTTCGCCCAAGACTCCTAATCCGCTACCATCTTTTCGTTTCAAAACATTGACGGTTTTGTTTTTCTGTGAGGAAACCTCCGTGTATCTATACAAGGGTGTGGCAAATTCCTCGATAGGCCCGTCCAACCCATGCCATGCCCGGGTTGTGTGAGAAACATGTCCTTTCACTGCCAGAGCTACAATTCTCTGGCTTGCTTTTGCCAGTGCAATATTCACAAGCTGATGATTTTCTTCCGCGTCCAGAGCCGAAACGCCCGCATTGGTTTGAATGATGTGTTTCAGGTGCTCCAACAATTCTGGATTAATGTCTTGCCCGGGTCGATCGCAAAAGGGCAAGCCCCAGGTCATGATTCCCTGGGTTCTCCCGTAATGATCTAGGTAAAAGACAACTCCAATTCCATAAATGGGATTTGGTTGGCCACGAGATTTGAGTTGTCGAGTTTTCTTGCGCGTAATTAGAACACTTTTGCGTCTGCGTATGGCCTCTTCGTCATGAGTTGTTGTGTTGTCGTTTTCCTCGTCATCATCGTCGTCGTCATCATCGTCATCCATTTCATCAGCTTTGGCATCTTCTTGTTCCGCGATGAATCGTTTCATCTTTCGTCGAGCAGACGAATTTGTCCACCAAAATGCCCTCGTGGCCTGTCGTTCGGAATCGCATTTCCCAACACCTTCCACACCAAAAAGAGACAAAATTGAGCAAACACAATTTACGTTGCAAAGAATGACAAGATACACATTTCTTACTTACAAAGTGCTTGTACACCAATACTCGAGAGCGCCGAAAGACGATCCCCATTTGCAGCTGGATAGGATGTGATATCGGAACGCCACACCGGGAGTGAGTTAGTGGCAAACGAGTGTGCCTCTTCCACAACATTAGTCGACTCAAAGCTATATCGTTCGGCCATTTGGCGGTATTCCCGGGACATATTGAGGGCAGCTACTCGACCTGCTTCGGATCCGTCAATGAAGCCTTCGCCGGCAATGCTTGAATGTCCTGTCGCGCTGTTGGGATACTTTGCACAACTCCCCGCGGCGTAAATCTTGGAAGCAACACTCAGCTCGGTGTTTACTGCTATTCGTCCATCGTCTTCGAAACATACCACCTTGGATGGCTCTGTGTTCGATGTCCTTGACATTTGCGACCAGGTTTTGTACCAAGGTCTACCATCGCTGGATTCCTTCATGCGCTCCGGAATGTCCGGAGTCGGGAGTGCTGCCATACCCTTGTCACCAAAAGAATCGGGTGCCACCACCAACAAATCTAGGACTGTCCGCCTGGTATCCATTAAGTCGTAGGTCTTGGCGTTATGGAGCTCGAGCTGCTGGCAGTTGCTAGATTGCTGCCGAAAGTCGGCAACATATCTCACTAAGGAACGATCCTGCAAGTCAATGTCTCGCTTGCTGAGCTTCTTTCGGAGCTCTGCGCTGAGGTAGGAAGGAAGAATGTTCCAGGCGATTCCCTGATTCCCGTAACAAATCGTAGGCACTTTTCGTTTGGCAGCCTTTTCTGCAACCAGCACCAAATCTAGGGCCTCCCACCCACTTCCCAATATGGCAACTTTTGCACCCCTCGAAGCGGATTTCTCTACGACTTTACGGACCTCTTCGGGTGCCATTATTGGACGTTTGGTGTTTTTTAATAGCTCTGTCGGCCGAAGTTCAACCACGCGGGACAATGTTTCGTCTTGAAAGAGCTCCAAAGGAGGTGGTGCTCCCCGTGCCCCAGTAGCGATCAACACACCGTGTCGATATACGATGGGTTTGTCGGAATCCGCGAGAAGCTTTACTGACTTTGTCGATGGATCGAATTCTACCACCGTGTCTTTAAAATACTCCGTGTTCGTCTCGCTGATAGTGTTGAGGTCAAAGATTTTTCGTTTTCCCTTGTGCAGAGAACGCAACGGATCAACCAGGGCAATCCTCGCGTGAGGACACCTCTCCCTCAGTGTGCGCAATGCGCTCTGACCCGTGTTGCCATATCCAATTATTACGAAATCATATGCTCGTATATTGTCTTTTGCAGGAGCTTGGAGGTACGTTCTTCTCTGCTGCAATCTTTTTCTGACAGCCGAGGCTTCTTCGAGGAATGTTCGGTTTGGTAGGAAGGAATCCGAAATGTTGGAAAGTATGGAATGGAAATTGTTGTATACAGTATGTCGATCTATTTGGCGAATGTAATCTTGATTACAAGCATCATCTTCCGACGATGCCGACGAAGATGTATAGTGGTAACAGGCAACGGATCCTACAGATATGATGCGTAGAGTGTTTTTCAAACTACCATGACGAAACAAAAGATGCGTGTACATGGTGCAAACGCAGCCTTTGCCCTCTTTCAAAATGCTACACCGTCTGTTTCGATGCCATGAAATATCAAGACAAACGATGTCGTTTGTTTGTCAAAACAATGATTCCGTATGTGATGTAATGGAAATGACAGGATTTTTCGGCATGTGCATCACACGAATGACACGACAATCCACATCATTGAACATTTCCAAAAGGAATGATGAAAGATCAAATTCGAAAGACGAATTTAGATCTGGAAATCTTAAATGCGCGCGACCAGGTCGAAAATCACGGAAAAAGTTCAAGTTTTGGTTTTCTTGCGGAAAAAGTAATACGAAGTATTTTGTTTCGGCAATGACAATGCTCTACAAGCTGGAACATAAATTATAACTATGCTATATTGCAATGCGTAGCTCAGAGCCTTTTGCTACTTTTCTAGTCGCTGCCGAGGACCACCTCTTTCCGGTCTTCGTCGAGGAAATCGATGATGCTTCCATCGGGAACCGTCTCTTTGAGTTTCTCCAGCTGGGGAATCTCGACGTTTTGGAGAAAAATTGCCAGCAGACATTCTGCTCTATTCATGGTAAAGAGCGGATCGTCCAAAATTTTGGCGTGGACCTCCTTGATTTTGTCTTCATCTTCGTTTTCCAGGACTCCAAAGCTCCCCCACTCGTTGTAATCACCCACCCAGCCTACGCCCTGCGTTCGCTCGGCCAGCTCGTCTTCTAAATCGTCCAGACGCATAATGACGCCCATGATGCGGCCCGCCAGAGTCTGTTCCTCTCCCTGGGTTAGGAGCATACCATCTTCGGTGCTGGATTCCTGTCGTTTCTGAATGGCATCGGAAGCAAATTGTCCGGCCGTCACCATGACCATGAGCGGTTCGACGTCATCACTGACCGAAAAGTGCATCATGTCATCTTCATCACTCAATTCGGGTTTGAGGCTCTGTGTCGCCCGGGCCTTCAAAGCTTCGGCAATGGCGTTGATAGTTGTGGGGTGGATGGAGGGCCGAACTCCATTGTCTTCTCGGAGGGGATCACCGATTTTCTTTTTGGTACTAGTTTCTTCAGCAGCCTCGCTGGCGGTTTTCTCTTCGACCATCAAGCTCTTGACAATGTCTTCAATGTCGTCACTGTCGACGGCATCGATTTCCTCATCGTCGTCATCGTTGAGCGAGAATATTGTGTCCTTGGCCGACAAGCCAAAATTTCGGATCGATGTAGGTTTCAACCCAACCGAAACTGCGCTGGGAAGACAATGTTGTGTAGTTGTGGGTGTGAATGCAAAAGTGGTCGTCGCCAATAGTGCAAGGATCGCTATCGTAGCCGTCGTCGTCATTGTCGATCTGTCAACCATTTTTTGTATGAATCTTTTGGGTTCTTTCGAAGAAGTGATGCTTTTGTTGCGTGAATGAACTGATAGATAAAATTGCCGTTCGACTTTATTCTGGTTTCAACCTTGTCAATAGCAATGGAATAGACAGGAAAGATATAACTGGCTTGCTAATGCAGTAACGATTGAATCTTTCTTCGAATGTGGAATTTGTCAATGTGGAAGAAACAATTCGTTTGCGGAAAACTTGTTGCCTAAATTCATAAACCGATGATGAATGACGATGATTGTATTGATCCATTCATTCGTTCAGTACGAATGGCCAATACGTACGTTTCGTGCATGAAAAAGTTGTGTATCGCCATCGTTCACCATTCGTCCGTCACCACTGCAAGCCATCCATTGTTGTGAGTCGGACTAGTCAAGAGCGTGACACTTTTCGCGCGATCCGCGCGATATTCCATACTTCCCGCCAGAACCGGGAATCTCAGTGTTTTCAGTACACACAATTTCGATATCATCATCCGAGCTGACTGCCGGTATTCCGCTTTTGAGAATTGTTACAACTAGCAATGATTTTTTTTATCATATCCCCACAAGTTGGCGCGCCCTGCATACCGCTCAAAGAAAGTTCATTTGAGACCAACTGGAGGTCAGCCTATACCACGATCAAAACTTCGGAGAGCGATCCCTTTCAAAAAGAGATCGTTTCAAAAGAGGGAAGTTACTCGCATTGAAATAAGAAGACAAGATGGGAAGGGAGCTGACAGTAGAATTTGGGAGGATCAACCAAGACAACATTGAGCAAGTGAGTACGAAAAAGATACACGAAACGTAATCGCTGGTATGAATTCTGCTTGTTTCTGGCGTCGTTCAAATTAACCCGCTCATACATTGTGCTTTCGCTGCATTTTCATTGCATTGTTCCAGTTGCGAAAGGTTAATCTGGCTTGTTTCCCAGTTCAATACCAAGAAAAATATTACAAGGACGTCTCCGAAACCAAATCAGATGGCCTTTGCAAATTTGCCTATTGGAATGGATTCGTGGTAGGTGCCGCGTGTGCCAGGATAGAACCCTTGAATGCCAAAAAGAGCGGCGAAGACGACGAAAACAACAACTCGAAAGAGAATGGAGGCGACGCTACTAATGACGAAAAGGACGGCGAAAAACGTATTTACATCATGACACTGGGAGTCTTGGCGGCCTATCGTGGACAAACGATCGGTGCGCAGCTGATTCAATCGATTCTGGACCACTACGAGAACCACAAAAGCAGCCCCGAGCTTAAGGATGTTACCGAGATTGCCCTGCACGTGCAAATCTCGAACGACGACGCCCTCAAGTTTTACACTGAGAAATTCGGGTTCGAAAAGGGAGAAATGGTAGAAAACTATTACAAACGAATCGATCCGCCCCATTGCTACAAGCTGTTCAAAAAGTTGCCATAAGAATCCAGTAAGGCCATACCACGAACCCGACAGAAACGAAACGAAGCTAAGGAAGGAATGACGGAAAAATGGGAGTTTCTTTTGGAAATGTCTCTTGTGCTATTCCCGGGTCACTTGGGAATGGCGCAAGAGACATTAGGAGCTTTGCAAACAAGAATTGCTGGCTTGCTGCCCAGCTAAAGCATAAACATAGACCGCACATAACAAAATCTACTGTTTGTAGCTCGTTATATTAGGATTCATTTGTCACTACGAAGCACCATACAACTATCGCAACAATATTAATGCTGAAAAGGAAGATGATTTGAGAATAGTTCGAGTAAATGTGTATTTTTATTTGTTATATTGCTTTTTGCTTTTGTCTCTTTATCCGCGCTTTGCTGCAACATACTTTCGCAATCGCTCCATACCCAGCTCAAACTCATGATCGCTCGCTGCCGTAAAAACACAGCGGAAGAAACCGGGGAGCTCATTCTTCATGCTATCGCCGGGGGTAAATAGGAGGCCGTGTTCTTGCAAGAGTTCCAGGTATAAAGCACGTTCACGCTCCGAAGGCGTTCCTTCGGCAGGCAAAAACTCGGAAAAATCCATCCAGCAAAAGAGTCCAGCGGTTGCATCAAGGTGTGGAATCCCGAGCTCGTTCAAACAGGATTGCCAGGCATCCTTTCGCTCGCGAATTCGGCGCTGGTTCTCTTCCAAAAAGCCCTGTGCCCAGAACACCGAGGAGGGAGGGGAGACGGCTGTCATCATGTCTTCCACCAGACACTGGGTGTGAGACGATATGCAGCACAGATCATTGAGCTTTTGGAGGGGAAGTCTGATTTCGGGATTTTCCGAGTACATGACACCCACCCGCAATCCAGAAAGAGCAAAATCCTTGGAAAGGGCATACACCAAATGGACGTAGGGCCCAAGACCTAGCCCGGGTTCCCCGGGCGATGGATTGGATGCCAGTTTCAGAGCCGAGGAAAAGTTCGCCGTATCTGGTTGGTACACACTTCCGGCGTAAATTTCGTCGCTCACCAGATGGATTTTGTTCTCCTTGCACCATTCAATCGCCTCCTGGACGACGCTGGGAGGATAGCATATTCCCAGCGGATTTTGCGGATGACTCAATAAGAGAATCCGCGGCTCAATGCCGTTTTCCTCGATGGATTTTTGCTTCGCAGCATCGAGGGCTGCTTTCGAAAGATAATATGCCTCGGGTGGGGGGCTCTCGCCGCTGCTAGCGTCGTAGCTCGAGTGCTCCATGGTGGGGACAGGAACTACCTCCAAGCCAGCCCTTGATCCCAAATCGAATTCAAATGCGGCATAGTAGGGCAAAGGAATCATTACTCCCTGCCCAGGCTCGGCCAAGGACACGCACAAGTTCTCCAGAACCGCGTTGCAACCCGCACCGACCACCATACCGTCGGGATCGATTGTTCCGTTGGTTGCCTCATCCAATTGAAGGAGTGTTTCCAGGTACTTCTTTAGGGCCATTCGCAAAGATTCCCGTCCGTGCGTTGGCTGGTAGTAGATCCCATCGGCGGGAAAGGCTTCTCGCGACTTGGAAAACTTGGTCAGTGCTGGAACCAGCAAATCTTCCAGCATTTGGTTTTCGGCAACGCTCAGCTGGAGTGCCCCGTCGGGAGCTGTCTCTTTGCAGTACTTTTGAACGGCCCTGGCGTCCGTCAGATAAGTCGGCAGCAGGGAAACGGCACGTCCGGCACGCGACGAACTCAACGACGACGATTCGTCGGCAGACATGCTCAATGTGGTGTTGTGGTACGATCGAAAATTGTTTGTGGTGATTCTCGAAGAAGCAGAAAGCCTGTGTCGCAGCGCAGGTTCCAAGGTGGTATGGAGCTTGTTGTTCAAGAGCTGGGAAGGCCTGCTGTGGATCGTCAGCGACAGTATAGATCTAGTCCTCATTGTGGTGTAGTATTGTGACGATACTACGACGACGGTGTAGCTTTCGATGGAGCAGCAGAAGGCAATGCAATGAACCTTTTACCAAACTACTTTGTCACAGCCGGAATGAAGACGATTTTAGATCGCATGTTTGGGCAGTAACTCACCTATCTGTCAATCCGAAACTAAAACGGGGATGATAGGAAAAACGTCACAAAAATCAAAAAACGCGCAAATTTGAAGTTGTATTTTAAGGGAATTTTCAAAATAATGCTACGAAAAGTTATTTCCCCTTTTCATTATTATCTGAGAAGTGGAAGTCTATTCACTGTAACTAGCAAACTAAATTCTATTGCGCCTAGCTCATCGATAACGTTAACAAAGACAGATCAGATGATAGTCGAAAGAAATGTCGATTATAATTTGTTATTCATTACGAGGCTCTACCGGTTGAAGTAGCTTATTTCCTATTTTGTTTTTTCGGCCTCGCTATCGTCTTCCATTTCCAAGTATTCCGCCGTATCTTGGCTCTCCAGCTCGGCTGTCATTTTCAATTCGTGTCGTTCCAAATGCGCGGCAACCGCCTTTTGCTTGCGTTCTCCCAACACCTGTCGAATCGCCCCCATGCTCTTTTGGACCTTTTGAAAGCGCTCGGGTTGCGGGAATATCAGTTGTCTTCGTCGGGACAATTGTTGTTCCGTCAGCAGCATGTTCTTTTCCTTGTAGAGAACGTACCAGAGCCTGTGCAAGTCTTCGTAGGATTTGCGCCGGAGCTCCTTGACGGACCACTGTCTTCCGACGGGTTCCTGCATGCGGGTTTGTCGGTCAACGGGATCCCGAAAGGCATCGAGGGGGTTGGGAGCGTATTCTTTGTGGTTTGGGACAGACGACGAATAGGATCTGTGTTGCATCAACTGAACATTGTTGCTGTTGTCAAAGAATCCGTGTGATGAGGCGTCGGAAGAAGAAGCAGAGAAAGCGTCAGAGGCAATCGCGGCAACCGATCGTTGTGGTGTTGCTCTCAATTGTCTAGAAACCACCCCCAAGCTGCGATTGGCCAAGTTTATACATCTGTACGCCATGATTGATGGTTATTGTTGTGTTTTGGGACAAAGGATTGTCTTGATTGACTATCTTACTACCTTATTGTTTCCAACAAGATGAGAATGATGATGATCATTCTCTCATCGTCGACATCGATTTCCATGATCGTGAGTCTCCATCATACATTTTTCTCTGCCAGATTTGTGGCGACAGACGGACGGACCAAAAATTGAATCGAAAATAATTTCCCCCAAAACGAAAGATTATTTGAAAAAGAAGGTTGATTTTTGATTGACAATTGACTACTACTCTATCAAAATTTATAGTTCCAAAATTTATAGCAACCCATCAATACAGATTGTCCGAGAGGTCGAATGTCACCGTGAGGTCATCATCCGAGGCTTGGATCAAATTCGCTACCCGCTCGTGATCTCCCTTGCCATAACGATAGGAGAATCCATAGACGTTGACTGTTTTTGCGGAAGGGTTGTAGTCGATCCGTCCTCCTCCCGTCACTTCCACCCGTGTCTGTTCCAATCCCGGGACGGCAGCGATCCATTCCAGCAAGTCAAAGGCTACTTCGGCGTGAAATGGCAGCGGAGCACTCTGGACAAACCAGCGAACGTCTCCCAACGGATCTCGCAATTTAGCTATTACATACTTGTTGCGACCGGGAGAGAGCTGCACTGTCGGAGGCAGCATGTCCAAACGTATCTCTGATTCAATAGGCGTTGTGCTGCTAGCACTCTTCGTATCTATTGGGACATTCGAATCGATTATATCATCGTCGTCGTCGTCCTGAAAGTCAATGTCACTGAATTTATCGTTCCCGTCCTCTTTTTGCGCTTCCACAAACGGCGTCCACCAAGCGTTTTCCAAGGTGGCACGAATCCATTTGCCATCCTTGCTTGGGCGGCCTTTGAGGACGTCTCTTCTCTTCTTTTTATGCCACACGAGTTCGTAATCGGCATCCCGAAAGCCGAGATGACAACACTGAAGTGCCAAGAGCTGTGGATTTTCTTCCTCTGCTTTCGACATTGCCACTGGAGAAGCTCCCCCATATTGTTCGTCGCCCACGATTGGGAATCCGAGTTTGCTCAATTGTCCTCGTATCTGATGGGTTCGTCCGGTAATCAGCGAAACCTCTACTTCGACAACCGCCTTTGTTGTCTGGGGCATTCTGCTGTTGCTTTCGTATGCTGGCCAAAGACCGTCAGCCAAATTTGAAGACTCGTCATCATTGCTGGCATACAATGGAACGGGATCTCCTACGTTTGTGATTTCCATGAGACACTCGTACCACTTGGAATCATCGTCGCCATCGGGTATTTGATCCACAAATAACTTTGGGGCTCGATCGGATGCCTGTAGAAAGTGTCGAATGATCTTGGTGGTGTTTGTATTGCTGCTTGCAACATCGCCTGATGTTTGTGGTTTGGGTCTCTGTAGGCTTGAAAGACGTTTCCAGGCATCGATGACGGATTCTCCAGTATCTTCATCCGGTTGGATGCACACTAAGCACTTGTATCCTTTTTCAATGGTCGGGCTCGTAGAATTGATAGAATTACCGTTGCTATGGTCGAGAAGCGTAGCGGTTTTGTAGCGAAGAAGCTGCGAAAAATAGGCGGCAAATTCTGGCGATGTTGCCAATACCAACAAGCCGGAAGTGTTGACATCGATTCGTTGCACAGAAGCCAAATAGGGTGTATCCACCTGGTCGATATCGGTAGCGTTTGCTGTTGTAAAATTGGCATTCTTCTGAGCTTCGAGGGCAAGAAAAAGCTGACTGGCAACGTTCTCAACATCGTTATCCACGGTAGCATGAACTGGTATGATGGGAGGTTTGTTGATTATAACATATCCTGGCCCTTGTTGCTGTATTACAAGCGGCATTCCATCGCTAATAGCCTTTGATTGGCTATAATCATTTGTGCCGGAGTCGTTTTCTGCGCATGGAAACGTCCAATCCACCTCATAAACCTTGGGAAATCGTCTAGGAGTGTGATGAATTCGTAGATAATCGCCCTCCTCGAGCATCATTGTTGCATTGGACAGGGACAAACGCGATGGTTTGACAATGTTGTTGGAGAGTTTTTGCTTTTTGCCCCCTTTCGATCCATTTTCTTCGGCTTTGATGCTCTCCTCCTGTAGCAGCCTTAGCTCTTCGTTTTTGCGATAATGTTCTGCCGAGAGGTACCATATACCTCCCAAATAAAGTAACTGACGCGGTGTCATGGGCACGCCCGGTGGATGATCTTTCAATTGCTGGGCTATTTCTCGCGACTCCTCCTTTTTCCCTTCCACAATCAGCGATTGTATCTTCTTTTGCTCGTAGTCGCCACTGTAGGATTCATAGGATTTTCCGTCTTTGCTCAAGCACCACGATGACGATCCCAGAGCATTCATTGATTGAAAAATGGCGGATTCCAATGTGATTGGCCCGTCTTTTGTTCCCACTTGGACATGTGCGGCGAATTCCGAAAACGGGGCCATGTCTCCCGTCCATGTCGAATGGTAAAGACATGATTGCTTACTCTCATATCTGGCACGTTTCGTACTTTTAGTTTCTCTATTCCGAAGAGGGACGATTCGTGCCGGGGACCATGCGTTGCAAAAAGGGCTGGTTCGTGGAAATCTTCTTTGAAACAGACTCCTCGTCGTGAAGCAAGACAGCAGCAGCATGGCGATCAACTTCATATTGTCTTCACAGAGTAAGCATAGTAATTGTCGTCTATACTGGCAGTATCGTGAGATTGGTTTTGCTTATAGGCTGACGTTCTGGTGTTCATTCATGGCTACATAGGTATCAACTTCAGAGCACTTGTCTCAACTTGAAACATCGAACGAACTCAGAACCCGAGAAAATGCGAATGAATCCATAAACCTGCCGATAAAGTAGTTGTTGATTGGTATGATGAATGATGAATGATGTTCTTGTGATGGATCTGGGTCTGGGAATTTCGTACGGACGGTGTACAGACGCTGTAAAAACACGCCAGGCGTAATCTCGTTGAAAAAACTTTCCCCCCAAAATCCATCATGACACGAAAATCAAAAGGTCAAAAGCTTCTTCAACGTACTTCATCAATTTTTTATCTGGCCAAACAAATAATTGACGATGATGGATTGAATCACATCATTGAAATAGTCACTTGCTCAAGCTATCGCACAACGAAAGCAACATCGCAATACAAAAATAGGCCACGACAAATATTTGTACTCTTTGAATCTACAGCTGGATTGAGAAAAAATTGAATTGCCACAATGATACTATCGTCATTCACGACAACATACCTTCTGACGGCACTGCTGTCGTTGCAACACGTTGCATCCTTTTCCAATACCTATTCGCCCACAAGGAGTAGCAGTCGCACCAATCTTCGCATGATTTCCTTTGGAAACAACGACAGCAACCTGGAAGAACTCCCCCGCGACGTCAAGGAGGCCGTGACAAACTGCCGACAGGCCACACAAACAGCACTCCAGAATCGACTCTCGCGAATGGATATTGAGTTTCCGGTGGGCACGGATTTTGGGGTGGAAAAGAAAACCAAACCAAAGGGAGGCAAGAGGCGGCGGCAGGCGTCTTCTGCAATGGAGGATGAGCCCGAAGCAGGAGCCCCAACGCAGGTGACTTTGGATCGGAGCAACCGCGAACTGGCACGACTCTTTGTCGAAATGTTTCAGCCCGTGGGTGGCGAAAACATTGTTTGTACTTTTGTCGACAACGAGCTGGCCGATTTGGCCAAGAACAGCTGGAAGAACGAGGCCGGAGCCAGGTGCCGGGTTTTAGCCATGAATCGCCGGCCCGGAGGAGGTGCCAAGAAAAAGAAAAAGGGAAAAAAGGTTCTGACGAGTGCCCGGGGATTTGCCGCCAAGCTGGCCGCAGAGGTGGAAGACGACGGCGACAAATCAACGGGCAGCGGGAGGGGTCCCTTTGAGCTTCCCCCAAAGACGGAGGTTGCTCTCTTTGTGGCACCCGGTCCGAAAGAGCTGATTGTCATTGAAAAAATCTGCAAGAGTGTGGGAATGGGAACTTTAGTAGTGCTGCTAAACGCCCGACTCGACAAAATCAATAACTTTGGAACGGATGCGACCGAAGAACTCTTCAAGAAGGAATTCGAGTCCGTCTTTAGCCTTGCCGCGGCTCCCCAGGAGGAGGCCCCAAATTGCTTGCTGTATAGAGCCTATCCGGGGGATTGGATTCTGGCGCGCAAGCCAAACGTTGGACGTCCGAAAACGATCTTGTCCCAGTCGGAGAAACCAACAGCCGATGTTTGCGGAAAAGCTTTTGACGAGCTGGAGATTACCGATCTGGAAAAGAATGTGGAAGGTTTTGTCGACAATGTTGCTGGTTGGTTCCGCTAAATAGGAGTCCCAATCTAGAGCTAGCTAGCTAATTGCTGTTTATTGAAACTTCTTTCGTTTCTAGAGATTGAATGTGCTAGAATAACCGTACAAATAGAATGTCATTCTGATAAACAGCAGCGCTCCAGAATTCAATATTATAATCATGAACAGCAATCTGCCTTCCGAGTTTTCTGGTTTGCCTATCGGTCCTTATGCAGAAGGAAACTTTTCCTTTCTCTTCTTAGACTCCTCCATGCTACAACTTCCCTCCAATAATTCCTCTGATTTTGGAGCTATTGAAAGAAGATATTTTCAGTCCTTACTGAGTACCGCAGAGATTCTCATGACCCCGTCTCTCGTCATTGGCGATGCTTCACGGTGATAGATATTTTGATAACAACGAAGATGGTTGAGATGAGCTTTCATTCTATTGACCATCGACTTCGAATTTCGACAGATTTTTCACTTTTCATGGCTGTCAAATTGTGGGTCACTAACCATTCAGGACTGGATTTGTGTTCAAAACGGGTTCATATGAACTGGAAATGCGTTCGTATGACCTCGAAAATTGTGAACGATGCGTTTTAATCGATCTAATCAATTGTATGTGCTACAGGATTAGTTCGACTCAACTCAAAAACGGGTTCGTATGAACTGGAAATGCGTTCGTATGACCTCGAAAATTGTGAACGATGCGTTTTAATCGATCTAATCAATTGTATGTGCTACAGGATTAGCTCGACTCAACTCAAAAACGGGTTCGTATGAACTGGAAATGCGTTCGTATGACCTCGAAAATTGTGAACGATGCGTTTTAATCGATCTAATCAATTGTATGTGCTACAGGATTAGCTCGACTCAACTCAAAAACGGGTTCGTATGAACTGGAAATGCGTTCGTATGACCTCGAAAATTGTGGAACGATGCGTTTTAATCGATCTAATCAATTGTATGTGCTACAGGATTAGCTCGACTCAACTCAAAAACGGGTTCGTATGAACTGGAAATGCGTTCGTATGACCTCGAAAATTGTGAACGATGCGTTTTAATCGATCTAATCAATTGTATGTGCTACAGGATTAGCTCGACTCAACTCAAAAACGGGTTCGTATGAACTGGAAATGCGTTCGTATGACCTCGAAAATTGTGAACGATGCGTTTTAATCGATCTAATCAATTGTATGTGCTACAGGATTAGTTCGACTCAACTCAAAAACGGGTTCGTATGAACTGGAAATGCGTTCGTATGACCTCGAAAATTGTGAACGATGCGTTTTAATCGATCTAATCAATTGTATGTGCTACAGGATTAGCTCGACTCAACTCAAAAACGGGTTCGTGTATGAAGTCGAAATGCGTTCGTATGACCTCGAAAATTGTGGAACGATGCGTTTTAATCGATCTAATCAATTGTATGTGCTACAGGATTAGCTCGACTCAACTCAAAAACGGGTTCGTATGAAGTCGAAATGCGTTCGTATGAACTAGGCGGGACTGGACTCAATGATTTTTTATGTGTCACGAAAAATAATGTCAAGAACGCAAACCTACAGTACGTACCGACACTACGTGAACTGTACGTGCAACTACCACAAAACTTCGCATTTTCTCACATCTTCTTCCGTGTCAATCAAGACTCAAGACAGCTTGCACAATCCAATTATTTGCTCGGCCCATTCCCAACATTCCTCTCTACAATATTATCATTGAGAAACAAAGTTCATCTACATCAATCGATTCTAAAAATGACGGACAATGACGACAACGCAGATGCGACTACGTCAGATGTAGTAAAGTCCGAAGAAGAAAAGGGAGACGTCGAAGAAAGCAAACTCCAGGAAGAGGAAAGCCCCGAAGCAACAAAACACCTTTCACACATTCGAAATGACGTCCATTCTCCTTATGTAAGATGGGGAGTTTTATTCTTTTTGCTTGCAACCTTCATTCTCTTAGTATTTGCCGATTTCGGAAGCGGCGTCACGGCCGAATCCATCGTTATGGAAAACGGCGAGGTCTATGAAAAGACAACGATTCTAAATGTCAGCGTAGTGACTTCGGTGGGCAAGCTGTGGGAAGCCGAGTCCTACCCGTTGGCAATTTTCATTGCGATTACGAGCATTGGTTGGCCGTACATCAAGCTTGCGTTGGCAACGGTGGCCTGGGTGACGCCCTATGTGAATCCCCGCAAGCGCGAATTCTTCATACAAGTCCTTGACGCTCTCGGAAAGTGGTCCTTTGTCGACATTATGGTATTGGTGGAAATCATGGTCGCATTTCGATCGTCACTGGCACTCGCACCAGAACTCTCTCTGGATATCGTGATTGTGGCGCAGTGGGGATTCTACGGATTTGTGAGTTGTACTTCTTTCTGTCAATATTGATTCGAATTTATTTTCTTTTTCCTCACTTTTTGATTTTTACGAATGCCAAAAGGTTGTTGCGACAATGTTGTCTCTCGTATCGACGCACGTCATTCTTCATTTTCATCGCAAAGTGCATTACCATCAGACAACAATAACGGATACTACTACAAGTGCCGAAGAAAAAACAAGCT
This sequence comes from Pseudo-nitzschia delicatissima, assembly GCA_037355735.1. Taxonomy (NCBI): domain Eukaryota; phylum Bacillariophyta; class Bacillariophyceae; order Bacillariales; family Bacillariaceae; genus Pseudo-nitzschia; species Pseudo-nitzschia delicatissima. The sequence continues at coordinate 672,682 of CM074778.1, read as the reverse complement.
TGAAGGAACTCGGAGGCCTCTCGAATGGATTCATCATTTTCGCACTCGCCTCCATTGTAATCTCCATGGGTTTCTTTGCTGCCGGTGTGATTCTTGATTCGTTCGAAGTGACAAGCACTCGTGGGGAAACGTCCATAACTAATGTCTATTCGATATTTTCGATAGGCATGTCGATTCCGGACGCCTACGTCGATCCAGCCCACACTGGAACGAGATTTATACAGTTTATGTGGTTCTATTTGGGGGTTGCGGAGCCTCTCTTCTGCAGTATTATATTTTTTACCTTGTATGCGGTTCCATTACCAAAGGCGACGATGCGATCCCTCTTTACACAAGGGGAAATCACATTTGCATGGAGGTAAGTCGGTCTGGAAATGTGACGGGGAGATGATTGGATTATTTTGACTGTCTGATTTCGATTCATTCTTGGAAGAATATCTCGCTTACAATCGCACACTTCGCTTCGCTCTCGATCAACGGTACAGTTGCGCCGAGGTTCTCTTCATTTCCACAATTTTTGCCGTGAAACAGATGCCAGTATTTGGAGACGGTTTGGTTCAAAACAATTGCACAGCTTGCTTTCTTGTCGATACCAAGATTCTGCCAGAATTTTGGGTTCTCTGTGTAGGGACCATACTGAACGTCGGTGTCAATGTGTGGCTTTACCGGAAGGCCCACGGTATCCTTTTTCAATCAACAGAATGAATCGATTGAATGAAATTGCGCAAGAAAATTGATGGAAAGATTTTCTCTAGTTTTTGTTACATGTTTCTGTCAAGGAGTTTTCAACAGCAAATTCAACCTCTTGCCGTAAAAATCTCTATTGGCCATGGTCCTATTCTTCTTCTTTTTTTTGGAATGCAGCATAGCAGTAGATTTAGTCATATTTTATAATGTTTAGGGAGAAAACTTATTTCTTTACTAATTACTAGGCGCACTAGAGAGACTAAGTGAAGAAATATGGCACTATTTTTTTGGTTCCATTCAAAATATGAGTTCTAATCCAACCTTACCCCCACTTAATTTTCAATTCAAACCGGATATACGGGCAGACAAGTCTGGATCCCGCCATCACACATCATGACATCATCATAATTTTTCAACCCCCAAAATCGGAAAATACTGCAAATCATCATGAAAGTCAGAAGCCTCGATCACGTCAATATACCACAGCGACAACAAGACGAGCCGGTAGGAATCTAGTTTTAGTTATACCAGTATCCAGTGTAATGATGATGGTGACGCTACGATGCTAATTAGAGAAGGCTGAATAAGGATGAAATACAAAGGCACGAGGGATTGGACGGTTATAGAAATGCTCAATGTTTCTGTACTTTTTTTCTTCCTGCTGCTTCCTCCCATCCATGGCTTGCTCCGGTTTTCAAATACAGCAATGCGTCAACCAACATTTCCTGTGACTTCATCGTCAACGAGATACAATATGGCAGTCGTTGATTCTACGAATGACAGCACATTGTCAACATATCAGCCTGCCGAAGATCCCCATCGCAAAAGCCTTCGTCGCAAAATCCCATATGTGGAGTCGTTTCAAGAACAAATATCGCGTGAACTATGGGAGAAGCATCCATTTCATGGAGCCGAGCATGTCGTGGATACAATCATTGGGATGGGAGGCAACAACTTTGACCCAAGCTTCGAAGCAGTGTTAACTCCCATCAAGATCGAATCCGACAATATTTCATCCTTGTCTGGCTACGAAGATTCCCTTGACCAATTATACAAACATGCGGAGAAAAATGATGTTCCTTCAATCAGCGAAAGTGATGACATCATTCGCAGCACGAGTGGTGTCATGGGAGTCGCTTCCGTCACTGCCAGTCCCTTTGCAACGATTGTCGATGACCACGAAACGCGAAAAGAAAAGCTCAAAAACTTTTGTTTGCGCGTGGCCTATCGAGGGAAGGATTTCTGTGGCTGGCAGACCCAACTCGACAATACCGAACAACCATCGGTGCAACGGACACTGGAAGAATGGTTGACGGAACTGCAAAACGACCAAGTTTTCGACGTGGAAGCGAATGTGGAAGCCAAGAAAGCAAGACGGGCCGAAAAACGTGACAGGATAAAGAGCACGGCCAATGATAAAACCAAATCCCACGCAAGTGACAATTCCATCCACCACGAGATGAGGACGCAAAAGAAATCCAAAGAATCGAAAAACTTTCGATGGGCAGACCTCCCGGTGGCTGGGCGGACGGACAGTGGGGTTTCCGCCATCGGACAGCTGTGTCGGTTTCGAACCCACCGCAAAGATTTGACACCCAAAATGATCTCGGAGTTTCTCGACAATAAAATCCAAAACACTTCTGAGGTTTCCCGCTCCTTGCGCGTGACGCAGGTCACTCCGGTGACCAAGGCCTTTCATCCCACCTTCACGACGTCGTGCCGGGCCTATGCCTATCTGATCGATATTGACAGTGGTGATGTGCCAAGCAAATTCGGCTTGTTGCAAGAAGATCAAGCGAAAGCCCAAGTTGCGCTCATGGATGCCATGCTGCAATCTCTCCAGGGGAAAACCCTGGATTATGTGGGCATTTCCTACGGAAGAGTGAAAACCAAAGATACGCTTTGTACGCTTCATCACGCGCGGGCACGATTAGTGGAATATACAACGCATGATGCAACAAGGAGGAGAGCAATTTGCGTCGAGCTGGTGGGAGACCGTTTTCTTCGTCGCATGGTGCGTTTGTTGGTGGAAGCGGTTGTGCGACTGGTGGCGACAAAGAGTCATGCTCAAACCACAAATCCTGAAAGTGCCGAAAATGCGCTGCTTCGACTCATTGAACAGCAGGATCGGACGCTTGTGGGGCGACCAGCTCCCCCAGACGGACTTATTTTTGTCGCGGCAAGGGTACAATCGCATATATGAGAAACGTCAGTGAAATAATATCTTTTGCGATTCCGATTTTGGATACCTCGTGAATAGAAGTTATCATGATGGTATAGTTGAGGGTGCTATTAAAATAAAAGAAACCGAATTTGTTTCTGCATCATTATTTTTTCGCTTGTAGTACAGATGAGAGGGAAAGAACTGAATTTTGAGTATGTTTACGCGCACAACTAGAGAAACAATTCTTGTAGATCATGTGTCTGATTCATTGTGTTATTCTTATATGTATTGTATCACTGGTATGGTACATGACTACTTTACAGCGTACTGTGTATCAAAATGTTGCAAAACTTGCCGAGACGCTGCATCCGTATCGCTCGGTCTTTCCTAAGCACCCACGCGTTAGTTGCTTGGTTGGGTGTATGGTTTTCGGCCTCGTCTTACAGTCAGCTTTGAACCATGTTGGTTCGGCACAAAGGACATTCGTCGTGGTTCTGGAGCCATTCCATGATGCAATCCTCGTGGAACCAGTGGTTGCATTCGTCCTTGTGTTCTTCCTCCTGAATCGTTTCGCAGCGTTTCTCCCGGGCCTCTTGCTCTGGCGTTCGCTTCAACCGGGCCACCGTGTCGCCGACCTTGTAGCCGTCGAGGCAAATGCTGCAGCATTCCTCCTCGTTTTTGGGATCAACTCCCGCCAGGCCCACGTTTTTCAAAAAGTGCATGGACGAGGTCAAGAAGGATCGAACACTGCTGGCATTATTGTCCCGTTCGTCAAAAGGATCCTCAACAGCGGGAATCTTGGATTCGGATTCATCTCGTTCGACGTAGGGTGTCAGTGTTGGCTCTGGATCGTCGTCGAGGTCGGGATCGTTGCTGTGTTCAAAAATCCAGTCCATGGCCGCTTCCGTATCTGATCCGCCCACGTTCCTCAGGGCTTTTCGGGAGGCATTGACACTGAATCCCATCTCGGTCAATAGATTCAGAGACTCCCGATGAATCGGAACTGCGTTATCTCCTTCTCCCATTTCCAAATCGGGCTCAATGGGTGGGCCGAGTTCGGCAGCTTTTCCGGGCGCAGGAGGTGCCAATATTTTGCGAAACTCCAGTCTCTCTCTGACTACATCGCTGCGCTTTCTTGTCTCGACGGGTGTCTCGTTGTCGCTTCCGTTGGCCTCGCCGTTTCGTTGTTGCTCGTCGATCTCGTTGCTTTCTTCACGACTCGAGCGAATGCAGGCGCTCAAGCACTGGTAGGTGGCATAGGCGAACAAGAAGAAATAAAAGAATCTGTAAAAAGTGAAGCTGTCGGCTTGCATGATGTCTATAGAAGTTGTTGTAGTCTATTGTATTGGTTGATGGATGCGATTAATTTATGGTGCGTGCGATGTTATGTGACAGTGATATATTAGTCCTATTATTTGAATTAATAGTGATGATTGTTGTCTTCTTTATTCTTGCTCTGTCCGAGTCTTCCGCGTTCTCCGGGTTTTCATCGAAAAACGGCTCACAGCCGCGATACTATATTCTACGGAGTTTCTGCGTCTCCGCTGGTACACTGACACAGAACAAATTTGTTGGGCACGACGCTTGGTTCTCAACTTTCCGGAGCGATGTCTTGCCCAAGAATATCGCTGTATCACCTGTCGCTTCTCTTATTGGAGAACGACGGGAACACTCCTTCCAATCCAGACCTCGTGGTGATCTTTTTAATCGTGTTTAATTTTTTTGAATGTGGTAGCGTGTTTGATTCATTCGTGTCTCAAATTAGAAGACTTTTATATGATAGGGTTAAACTTATTCGAGTTCAGGTGATGCCTCTCTTCGTCTTTCGAATGTATGAGAATCTGTTGACTCACAAAAAAGATCTTGTATCACAACATCATAGAGCATTAGCATTAGCAGCAGCTTCACAAAACAATTCCAAAACAACCAATTAATAATGAGTTCTGTTCTTACAGCAGGAAAAACCGCCGTCATTACGGGGGCATCCTCGGGCATTGGGCGGGGAGCTGCCCTCGATTTTGCGGCTAGGGGAATGAACGTGTGGATGATCGACATTGACGAAGAGGAGCTTGCTGCGGCCAAGATTTTGGTCGAAAAAAAGTGCCAAGATCCTTCGAGCCAGACCATCGAGGCACGCGTCGTCGACGTGTCGAGCGAAACTGCCATGAAACAACTGGCTGACGAGGTATTTGAAAAACATAGAGCCTGCCACTTTTTGTTCAATAATGCGGGGGTTCAGCTCAACGTGCCCGAGGGAGGCATCCTGGCGGAGAATTCCACCATGAAGAAAACTCTGGATGTGAATTTATACGGACCCATCCATGGATGTCTGGCATTTGTTCCACGCATGAAAGAGTCCGGTGAGGAGTGCATCGTGGTCAATACTGGTTCCAAGCAGGGCATTACCATGCCACCCGGAAACCTCCCCTACAATGTGTCCAAGGCCGCCCTCAAGTGCTACACGGAGGGCTTGCAACACGACCTGCGCAACTCTCCCGACAGTAAGGTTAGAGCAGCGCTCTTGGTGCCGGGATGGGTCAATACTAGCATCATGCTGAAAGAGGTGCGACGCAATACCCCCGAAAACTTTGACCCCGATTCCGTCTTTTTTCACGAGGCCAAACCGGCCAAAGGCGCGTGGATGCCCCAGCAGGTGATTGATTTCATGGTGGAGGAGCTCGATGCGGGAAAATTCTATTTGATTTGTCCCGACAACGATGTGGATCGTGAGACGGACAATTTGCGCATGACCTGGACGATGCAGGATATTACCAAGGATCGGCCACCACTGAGCCGATGGCATCCAGACTACAAGGACAAGTTTGGGGAGTTTTTGAAAGAGAACAAGAAATAATCAATTCGTTCAATACAACCGAATTTGAATTGCATCTATAAATAGACAAAAAAGATACAATTCGGACCAAAATTCGTGTCATTGACTTTGCTAGATTTTTTTCACACTTGCAATCGTTCCAGCGACGATTCTTCATCACCATCACCGCATAGCGCGTCAAAAACGGAAACATCCAATATGGACGAATCTTCTCCCATGGAAAGGCGTTTTGAGGCCATTTTCCAGGCATCTCTCACAATCTTGTACTTGATTTTGCGATCGTCCTCGTCGCGTGGCTCGAGGCCTGGAAATCGGTTTACCTCGACTAGCCACGGCTTTTTTCCGTCAGCACCCTCCTGCACCACAAAATCCAATCCCAAGATCTTTGGAATTCCCCATTGCTCCCGACGAGCCTTCCACTCTCGTTTCTGTGGATCATCGATATATTCAATCATTTTTTGGTGGTAACGAACCAACAGTGTGTCGGAAGCAACCTTGCAAATGTCCTTCCACAATTCCTCTTTTTCGGCATCATTGTTACATTCCTTCCACAGATACTCCAGATCTTCTTGCCGCATCACCGTTTCCCTTCCCGAGTTGGTCATGTGCATTTTCGTGTCCAGGATGGGATTTCTCTCGTCGCCGCTACGGAGAGGCATAGAGGCAAGTTTGACCAAGCCTTTGGAGGAAATATAGGCTTCTTCCGACGAAAATAACACGACGTAGATTCGCAAGGAAAACTTGTATCCTTCCAACAACATGAGAGGATCGACCATGCGCTGAAGCAGGTACGATTCGGTTTCTATTGAATCGTCATCGAGCCGTTTCCGTACATTCGCCGAAGAAAGTATTTGGTTGCCGTGAGAACCATATCCCGCGCTGCTTTTGGATATCCAGAGCTGCGAATCGTTACATTTCTTTTCATCAAATTCTGCCGAATCGGTAGGAAGCACAAGGCTCTTGGGCCAATACTCTGATGAAGAGAATTGTTCGATTGATTTTGTTGTAGTAGTTAGCAATTTGTGGAGCTCGATTTTGTCGTCTAGTCGAAGTAGTCCGGGATCGTCGAGTGGTGATGTGTTGATCCGAATCAGTTCCATGAAAAGGTCTTTCGCGTCAAGCGTAGATGATACCCTTTCCGCATCGGAAGAAGAAGAAGATGTGGAAGTTTCAGATTCGAGATGATTGCTGCGACTGTAGCGTTGTTTCAAGGTAGCAAGGATCCATCGATAGATTAGGAATGAAGTCGTTGTTGAGTTCAAACTATTGTCTTCGTCTGAGCTCATTGCATTCATTTTGGAGAAAACTTCTTGCAATTTGTCTATAACTTGGGCTTCTTTTCCAGTTTCTAGATATTCGAGGCAGCAAGATAACAAGACAGAATCGTTGTCCAACGCTTCGTTTAGAATCTTTCGAGCACGTGCAACATTTCCACTGCTTCGGAGGATGCAAGTAGAAGCTCCCTTGGCGGCATCTCTCTTGCCAACTTCATTTCCCTTATTGTTGTCCACCACAACTTTCTCAAATTCTTCTGCAGCATCCGAATATTTCAACAGTCGCTGAAGACAACGGGCTTTGGAAAGCCTCCATTGCGTGGATTCCTCGAGTTTGTCGGAAACGTTGAGGCACGAATCGTACACCGAAATCGCATCCGAATCACGGCCCACTCGAACCAAGCAGGAAGCGTATAGCGTTTTCGATAGCGAGAGAACGTCTTGTGTTATTATCGATTCCGAGGCTGAACAGACGGATGGCCTCGATAGGACATTTTCCCAAACGCTACAGGCTTCTTCCGCGGCCGTGACGTTGTGCTTGGCCTCTTGCGATAGATGCATTCCTCGTCGAATTTTGGAAAGAACAATGGCACGACGCTGTGCTGTTGTCAGAGCGGCAGCCACACCCACCTTACAAAGGCAGTCCAGACAGTGATGGTGGAAATACGTGTCCATGAGGGCAATGGCAAAAACGACGAGAGAAAGCATTGTTCTTCGCGAATTCGATATTGTCGCCGATCGTTGTCTCTTCCGTATCGATTTACCGTTCATTGCGATGCGCACCGACATTTCGAATAGTTTTATCGCTTATGAATGTCCTTCCCTTTCTATACTCTTTGGTTTGTTTGATATTTGTCAGTCGTTGAACCTTTTCAAGCCCTCGATGAATAACATCCAAGTTTTATGATAATATTTTGTGAACTGATGGCAGATGACGTTTCTTACAGCGTTTTGATGAATCTTCGTGACTGAGAAACAAACAAGACTAGAATTGGCGCGCCTCAATGACGAAAAAGTTTTCGTCGCTTTCGGAATTGAGAAAGGTGACGATGATGAATAATTTGATGGCAAGATTCTCATGATAATCATCTGCACTCGTTGGCTTTCAACTTCAAAGGAACGTGAACTTGGATAGCCACCAATATGATTCCGTCACCGATACCTAAAAAAGCTGAAGATGTACTTCGAAGGAACAATACTCCCGAAGGTTTCTCAATCTCGGCAGACGTCGTTTCCGAAGAGGCATGGGATGAAATCCGGTCGTATTTGGGTGTGTCGACTTTTCCTCATCGATTTGATGAACAGAAGGATGATAACGGGACAATTCCTAGCATATCAATTGATGGAATTAGTGCGAACAGTAATGCGGAGGGTTGTGAAGTACAAGGGGAAATTCCATGGGAGTCAACTCCATTTCCACAGAATCGACCGGTTGCGCAATTTGGTTTTCGGTACGATTACGAAAAGGATATCGTGGTACCACCACCAAAGGATGGCGATAATTGCGATGGTAGCGAAAAGGTAGTACCAAAAATACCTGATGTCTTTCAACGCCTCCTCCTACGGCCCTACCAAAGCAGCGTCAAAACAAAGTTAAAAGACGTCGAATTCACCCAATGCATTGTCAACGTCTATCGCCCTTCCACCACGACGTGCACTTCCAGTATACCCTGGCACTTTGACGACCCTACATTTGGTCCTGAAATCTTAGTCTTTACATTTGGAGAGACTCGGCCACTACTCATGCGACTGAAACATGAAGGCAATGATGATGTCAACACAGGAAAAATAGGCAATGACGAGGATGACAATAAATTTTCATATTTTACCGCCTATCCAGCTCATCGATCATGCTACGTCTTAACTGGACCTGCGAGGCACGAATGGCAGCATTCTGTTCCATCTGGATCGAGCTGGAGGGTTTCCATTACGTTTCGAACGCTGCAGAGTCAATAGCAGTGCAATATCTGGAGATGTTGTTCTCGGGGTAAAATAGAAATCAATTGTACTGTAATCCAACCTCGTGGCGATTCTTTTCAATTCTTGGTACATCCTGTCGATGTTTCTGCTCGAACTTGAGCCATTTCTGCGTACTTGGCCCAGTCACTGTTACGATCAAAGAGGCAATGAATTTGTTAGTGCCATTGCTACTGTAATTACCAGCTTCGTCGCATGGGAAGAACTGGTCCAACTCATTTGAAAGAAAGATCGTTCAATAAAATTTACCTTCGTAGAACAAGAATGGAATATAGAACGGCCAAAAAGATGTAACCGATAGCCATCCCCGTGTAAAGACCTACAAGGTCGTTTCTCCAATACTTGGTCATGAACAAAACGGCAGGAACCTGTCCTCCCCAGGAAGCAATGAATCCCATCCAAAAGACTTCCTTCGTCCGTCTATCAATATTATGTTTGCAATAAGTAGGTGTGAGTTACGATCGCAAAATAAATCTTTCGAATTCATTTCAATACATTACTCACCCCATTGTATACGGAATCCTCTCAATGACAACTGACATATTCATGAAAAACAAGGAAATCGAAAAAGGCAGAGCGCACTCGGCAAACAATTCCAAAAATTCTTCGTCGTTCGTAAAAATCAACCCAAACCAGCGGTTTTTGAGGAGAATCAGAGAGACAAGAAGAAAGAGTACGCACATTGCCATACCGATGCTGATCTCCCCCGCCTGTTTCGCCCCATTGGGATCATTCTTCCCCAATCGGATGCTCATGTTGATCGACGCAGCTGCAGAAATAGCTACCACAAAAATCAGTGCAATCCACATGATTCTGTAAGCGGTGTTGAAAACCGCAACCTCGACCTCTCCCAGATTTGCCGCCACGGAACCAATCACGGCGACTCTCCAAAAGTCCGAAGAGGAAGACAAGGCAGCCGGAAAGTAGAGATCGGAAAAGGTTTTGATGCGAACCCACGTGATTTCTGAAAACTTGAATCCGGGCCAGCATTCTTCGTGCAGCTTCTGATAAAAAACGTATACCACAAGCACAAAGGCCAGCTGCACGTAGGTGATTGCCGATGTGACGATGGGACAAGCCGCAAATCCGTATCCCTCGAACCCGGGTATGGGCCATCCCAAAACAAAGATCAACCCAAAGACCAAATTTGCAACGAGGCCCATCGAAGAGGCGTTGACTTCTGGATGCATAATTCTTTGTGCGGAGAAATACTGAGAAAGCTGACCAAAGGCAATCTGTCCGGGAATCGAAAAACTCAACACCCTAGCGTAGTATCCAGCCATGCGAGAGATCTCCGGATCACTCCCAAACCACAGCCATACTTGTTCGGTAACGTTCCAGGCAAGAAAGACAAAAATGCTCAGAGCGAATATAACGACATAGGAAACCTGGAGGTAAATGCCTGCTAACTTTGGATTCCCCGCCCCCACGGCGCCTCCAACCAATACCCCCAAAATTCGTCCACTGAGCAACACGCTCGTCGTCATTGTCCAAAGATCAGAGAGAGCAGAAGCTGCCAGCGCCTCCTGGTTCAGATGTCCTAAACGAATTGTGAATTATTGAAAAAGAAATTGATACGTCAGAGGCACGAAAGCATTTATCGAAAAATGATAGGTGCCACTGCATTAAATACGCCAACACAAATAATGAACTAAGTTGCACCAATTTCATTACTTACCAAGTAGACCAGTGTCCGTCGTTTTTTTCTGTAGCATAATATAGACGTGAGATTTGAAAAGTCGAGATGCGATGGATGTTGTCAGAAAAAGAAAAGAAAAACTGAAATTGCCATCCGATGAAATCAATAATATCCATTATCACTTACTCCAACCCAAGAAAAACTGGTAATGAAGATCGGAACGGCAAGCCCCAAAATATCGATTGCATCCTCTAACACGGTTTTACCACTCAAAGTTGTTCCAGAATCTTTTCCCACTTCGACATCGTCGCCCGATTCATTCTTTTTAGGAATCAAGGGCTGAGACTCGGTAGCTGCTGCTTTCGACATGATGTTGTTGCTTGTCCTACTACGCGGGCTTTCTTCCTTTTGAGATTTGTTCTACGATATGGATCTTGATTTATAACAGCGAATGGGCGAATGTCTATGGGGTAGAGTTGTCTGCACGGATAACAGTGTCAACCGAAGAAAACTAATGCGCCGAAATGGCCTTGAATCTCCGACATCACCGGCATCATTTTTGAAAACGTTGTTGAGTTGGATGGAAAAAAGGAGGTAGGTAGGTCGCATCACAAGATCGACCCTTCCTCCGAAAGCCTTCCACAAAATCTGTCAATCCCCATCCCACGGGACTGAGAAAGAAAAAGTCAGTCATCACTTCTACAAGAGGATACTATCGATACCCTCCGACCATAGAAACAATAACCAAGTCGAGTCGAACTACACATCATACTTGTTGAATTGCATCGCTGAAGAGTGTTTCTTCAACCATGACATTCTAAAGAAGTTGTAAAACTTAATATCACGAACAAGAATACGAATAGCAGTAGTCTCCTCTAGAATCATTGATCACCAATAGAGAACTATTACAAGTGCAGGAAATGGTTCTATGATGCTTCCTGATACTCATCGTTATCGTTAATAGAAGTCCCATTATGAGCGTCTAAAACTAGGGTTGAATTGTTGCCACGAGAGAGGGTTCGCAACAAAAGAACAATTTCAGTTGGTTACACCAAAGTCCGAACAACAGATGGTGAATCTGAATCGCAGTTCTCGTTTGTTTTGTTTGATGAGACAGTCAGATATTGATTCGTGCGTGGTGCAATCGCGAATATGTTCCATTGAAGGCGATCACACTTTGATTGCGTGCTTTTGATCCAATGCTGCCGACTTGCTTGTCGTCGGAAAGTGAGTCGGCCGATTGTTCTTCCATCTTTCTTGTGAGAGGAAATAGGTGTCACCAGAAGCAGATTTTTAAAGTTCACCAATGCCGAGCCCGCCGCACCTTGGTTGAATCACGAGATGACACAGCATCCGGCAGAGAATACTCAACGGCCAATCAGAATTCTCTGCTGCGTCAAAAAGAATTCTTCCTCTTTGAAACAGAATTCTTGACGACACCAATTGTGACCGAGACCCATGCAAATGCATTGGGCAAACAGAACAAAAAATGAAATGGGAACCTTGAAGAAGAACAGTCCACGGATGAAGTTTACGTGCCGCGACCAAGCGAGACATGCATTCTGCACGCGATGTTGCAGTAGAATCGGTCATTGGGCGTGCACACCTGTCGCGCGATGGCTGAAGTTCTGTTTCCCTAGACGGCGAAAGAATTATTTTTCATCGCCTTTTTGGAGACGCCGGCGCACGAACGATGCATGTTTGGGAAGGAAATTCTACGCAAAACGGCCGCGGTCGGCATTGTGTTTCTTCAGACACAGAATCTCCATCGGCGAAGAGAAACAATTCCGAAGACACGAGAAGTCATATCAATTTCTTCGCTTTCTCGTTATTCCAAATAAGGAACATAATCATTATCTCAACAGAGTAAATGCTTCGATAGGAGGTAGGTCAATTCCAGTTATATCGTAGGCTTGTATGATGATTCGACCATGGTGGCCGTCGTATTCGGGTCGATTTCGGAAGAATTTTCGAGAATTTGGCTTGGTTCACGTCTCGGGGGTAGATTCTCGGTTGATTCCCATTTTCCCAATCAAGAACCGTGTTAAAATTCCTGCGCGCTTTTTAATTGGTTCGTGCCTATAAAACACCGTTGGAAAATACTTGACACCTTGTGCCATGTCATCACCTATGAAGTTCTTCAGGTAGCATTGCACGAATCGAAATCAACTGTGCGAACTTCCGAACAATGCATAGACAGTATTTTCGCCATTGGAAATCAATCAATCAACCAGCAATGCATGTCACGCGACTACCATACGCTAATTGAAGTCGCCATCATTAGAAGTCATTGCCCACAACATTATATTCCAACAAACTCACTTGTTGACTTTTCTGTCAATCACAAACAATTTCAATTCGAAGACAACAGAACAGTCAACAATACAAACTCATGACATTATATAAATCCGAAATGAATTCATTCACAACAATATGCGAAGACCAGCCTCAAAGGCGGTCGCTAAAACGCCAACGAACAAGGCGATCGGCCATCTCAACGACGGTCGCTACAGCCGCCTTGGCGGTCTTTGGTTGCCAAACATCCTTTGTGCAATCCTTCGGAAAGGTCGCAACAAAGAGTGCTTCCAGAACAGCACTGCCACCAACCACAACAGCATCATCACCAACTTCTGTATACTTTACCGTAGACGAATACCACGCCTCTAACTCTATTGCAACGACGGAAAACATCTTCAACCAAAGCCCTGTTCATTTCCGAAGTCAATTCGAACCATTGTTCGATGATCAATGCAGCATCAGCGATGAACCCGAACAGGAACTCCCAGTTTGGCTTCGCGAAGACAAGAGCCACTTGATGCAAACCAACATGGACAAGCTTCGCAAGGCCATGCTTTCTTCTTCGTCCTTCTTCACCGAACAGGAGGCGATGAAACTCACCTATGCCATTCGAGAAGCTGCTCAGCACAATCCTCACAAGATGGCAGGTGTTGCTGAGTTCTGTCTCATCATGGTGGAAACCATGGAGATGGGATTGAATGCCCTGGTGGCTGGAGCCTTCCATTACTGCCAATGCATTGATGCACGCGAGAGATCGCTTCGAACAACGAAGCTTTCCGGGCTTTCGGGTGTTTGGAACGAGGACGGCAGCAATGTTGATTCTCTTTCCCATTGGGAATTCCGATTGCCCCCCTTTGAAATCGAATCCTTTGGAGAACACGCAGCTGCCATTGAACGCGATGCAGCACGTCTCAAGAGACTGGAAGTGGTTGCCTCCATGGTTGTTCACAGCAACAATAAGAAGGTTCCCCTCGAAAGCAACAGTGTTGCAAAGAAAGCCGCGGATAACTTGCGCAATCTCTACACTACCGAAGCCAAGGATTGGCGCGCATTGGCGATTCGAGGAGCTGCCTGCTTGTACCGTCTCCGTGGAATTTTGAAGCAACAAGAACAAGAGGGATCGTCTACGCGACTCACCAAGGAAGCCAACCGCGTCTGCCGCGAAGCCTTCCGCATCTACGCACCTCTGGCAAGCCGCATGGGAATGCATCGTCTCAAGAACGAATTGGAACACGCTGCCTTTCAGATTCTTTACCGAAGACAGCATCGTACCTACGAATCGCTCTTGCGCCAGACGCGTTCCTCGCAGAACATTCGCATGGCCGCACGCAACGAAGCCGAAGTGTCGGATGAACCCAACATTGGTGAAAGCATGGAAGAAATCTTGACGCATGTCAAGGACACCATGACCGAGTTCTTGGAAAACGATGCCGTCTTTTCCTCCAGTGTCACCGACTTTAAAGTGACTGCTCGAGTTAAGGAAAGCTATTCGACTTGGAAAAAGATGCTCCGATGTGGTTTCGATCACATCACCCAGGTGCCAGACGCACTTGCATTGAGAATCGTCTTTGACGCCAAGAAAGAACGTCCGGAAGAATCGGATGCCATTACCAGAGCCCGCGAGCGTGCCCTTTGTTATTACGCGCAGCAGCTGTGCCAAACAGTCTGGCGTCCATACGAAGGAGATCCACGATTCAAGGATTACATTGCCAACCCCAAAGAAAACGGATACCAAAGCCTGCACTACACTGCCGGAACAAAGTGGAACAACGAAGACTGGCGAATGGAAATTCAGGTTCGCACCGGAGAAATGCACAAGGTTGCTGAATTTGGTGTCGCCTCTCACTGGAACTACAAGGCCACGGCCAAGCCAGCCCGAAGAGAGAGCACCGAAGGCGAAGAAAATGCGTTCAACGCAAACACTTCTGCCTCTATTCCTGCTTTCTCGGATATCAGCTGTCAAAGCGAAACATTCGGAAAAGTCGCAATTGCCAACAACAACGAAAACTCGGATGCATACCTGAGATCTCTCCAAGAATGGCACTGGGAAAAGCAACACGGATCTGCGCCTGTCCGCCAACGACCATTGGTCTTGTGGGACAACGAAGCCGAGATGCAAGAACGTGCCGAACGCATTCGCGCACGAACCCAGCGAATGGCTCCTTACCTAGAAGCCTTGGCCAACGAACAGGACGATTTGCAACGCAAGAACGTCTTTGTCTTTTTGGCTCCCCAGAAATCTTCGGAATACGAGGTTGATACGAGCGGATACACCTTGCCAACGGAGGGAACGGTTGTTGCCCTCCCAGCAGGTGCCAGCATCCTGGATGCACTCCGAAAGTGCGACCTTCCCATTATGCCAGAGCAGTGCAGCTACTCGAGCCAGATCATCCGCAATGGAACTCCAGCCAGCCTTACATCCCGTTTGCAAAACGGTGATGTCTTGAGCATTCCCATGGTCACTTCTTGCGTCACAGCCTAAACTCTACAACTGCTGTTGACGCAAACGAGATATAGAAAATCTAGAAATAACTTATAGAATTACAACTAGTGTACTTTTTAAAACCCCAAAAAATCATTCTTCTTTCCATTTTTCCAATCCAAAAATTAGAATTTCAAAACGAAGTTTGTTCTCGGCAGGTGGTCTCCAAACTTCTTCGCCCGCCAGCAAGATGAAATTCTGTTGACCAAGTTCTACCCGCGAAGAGGTATTAGCGAATCAAACTGCCGGAAGATTTGACATTACCGCTCGTCCGTCGTCCGTAAAGCTCCTCGACAAAGTTCGAATAATCCGATTAGAATGATGATGATGTGCTTTTCTTTTGTGAACAATCTTGAATCTTATGAAGTTGCGGTATGACACCGTATTTGGGCACCTCTATCGAAGATCCTCGTTGGTCTCAGAATTGGATTGCTGGAGAAAAGTCAATGCTACTCCGATGGACAGCGTTCGGTTGTATGGTAGTTCTGCACCAATTCTCGCACCGATTCTGTACCGGTTTTGTTGGGAGTGCGTTTGGGAGCATGGCACGGCGTAGCGGCAGAATAAAACGATCGCCTGTCTCTTCCACAACTTCGCCCTATTTTCCCTCCAGCAAACGATCCAAAAATCGGGACGAGGATGATAGCCTAGAATCCACTTCCGTTGCGGGATCTTCGTGGGTTCGAACGAGCGATCTTCCCTCGCATCTTGTCGGCAATCAGTATTTTGACATCACCTACAAGAAGAAAAATAATGATACTACACTGTTGCTTCGAACTGATCCACCAAAAGGTTTTTCCTTGTCTCAGGCAATCTGCAGCTATGGTTATTTCGGCTTGGCACCCAACCGATGGGTTCCTGGCAAAGCCGATGACGAAGGATACCTTGTCCGCCCATTGACGTGCAGAATCAAGGAAGCAGATGCCACCAAAACAGTCGTCGTCGCGGTTGGGCAGGACACGACGACAAAGTCAGTCGTGCTGGCTTTGGATTTTTCCACTGGTCCGGATCGGAACTTCAATATCGGTGAGCTGACGGTTCAGATCGATCGCATGTTGCGTCCTTAACACAAGCCTGGAAGGTTTCCACGAGGTATATCCCGAGGCCGGGAAAAGGGGGTTTGGAAGGCTGTATCGATCCCCAACGCTCTTCGAGGACATGGTGAAAACTATCACAAACTGTAACATGAAATGGGGAGGGACGGTAGAAATGAATGCTAAGCTGTGCAGAAACGTCGGAAGTATGGGCGCATTTCCAACTCCCGAGGAAATTTGTGCCGTGGGGCCTGAATTTCTCAAGGAACACTGCCGTGTCGGTTACCGGGGAAAGTACATCTATGCCCTGGCCGAAAGCATTGTCGATGGAAGACTCGACTTGGAAAAAGACCTGGGATCGACTCCGAGTGGAGCCTGTAACCACAGCCGAGAGGACGTCCAGAAACGACTGCTAAAGCTCTCCGGCATTGGCCCATTTGCGGCGAACAATATCCTTCAGCTGATGGGGTACTTTGATTCCCACCCGTACGATACCGAAACCGTTCGGTTGTGGAAAGAAGACTTTGGGGCATCGAAAAATGCCACCAAGAACGAGGTCTTTGCCAAGGCAAAGGCTTATTATTCTGCATATGCGCCGTATGAATTTACGGCCTATTGGTATGACCTGTGGAAGAACTACGAACGGCGCGCTCGAGCGAAATCGCCCCAGTGGTCCATTGAGCAATTCGAGGACGAGCGTCCGTCAGGAAAAGAATCCGATCACAATAGTGTATTTGCAAACCCTCCGAGCACCACGACCAGCGGTGACAAACGCAAAACGCCAAAGAAGAAGAAGAAGCAAGACACTGGCGGTGCTATGAAATAATGAAGCTACGCGTGCTAACAAATGTTTCTATAAACCGGTTTATCTTGTGATAAGCTAAGTTGTGAATAAGGTTACAGCAGAAAACTCAGAAAAGGGGATAGCGAAATACCATAAGAGCGTTAAGTTCTTTATTCAACATCTGCTTGAAAGAGATGGATCCCGCTTCAATGCAGTACCATAAAATATTTTGAGAGTACACATAACTCTCAAAATTCACATATCGTGCTATCAAGAGTTTATCGCCATCCACGACGTGGAATTCGGTGATGTGCGCATGTGTAACAAACCGTAGAACCACAATCGGATCTGCAACGCATGCCATACGCCCACATAGTGAAGCCACACTGTGGGCAATCACCTTTGTATCCATTGCTTCGAGACCAGTCATGGACACAAATTTCATTTACTCGCAACCCTGCCATTGCATGTTCGAGACGTTCCATACGAACCGGCTCGGCCATGCGTCCTCCGCGGGCGGCTTCTTCCTGTTGAACTCGAGCTTCTCCCGCCTCAAGAAGGCGGTCTTCGTCCCACAGTTCGCATGCTCCAGAGGTGCATTGGCCTCCTTTTTTGTCCCAATCTCGAAGACATCTGTAACAAAATTCATGGGTACAATTTGTGCAGGTCATATGATTGCATCCCGATCTCAGTTCAATTAAGGCAGAGCACTTTGGACATTGTTTCCAGCCTTCTTGACGAGATAACTCCAAGATGAGTTCGTCGGATCCATCTCGAATGGCTTGGTTTTGTCGGCAGGTGAAAGCAGGATGATTTTCGGTTTTGCACGTTGTGCAGACTACCGTACCACAGCCACAACGCAACTCTGAACCTTGTGTAGAATCCAACAAATCCAGGTTTAAGAACGATGAGCAAGAGGGACAATACATCTTGTTCTTCGCTTCTTTTTCTTCTAAACGCTTCAGAACCAGTGCTGCGCCGTCCGGATCAAGCAAGTCTTTCGCAATGTTCATGTCGATTGGAAGTTCGCAGCAAAGAAGAGGGATTAATGCATTGTCACGCAATGCATGTTGAAATAACTTCCTCATGCATTGAACACACTGAAGGTGTCCGCAAGCCAATATGTAACCTTTGAGGTTTTCTTCGTAGCATACGTTGCACTGCGAAATAAAAGGGAGAGTGAAGATATTCCTCGGCAATGCTGCTGGCTTGCCGTCTTCCTCGTCAATAATGCTGCTATCTTCGTCGCTTTCAATTGCGAGCTTCGTCATTGGCTTTACCATTCCGGTGAGAAAGGCTTCTTGAACATTTACTTTGTTCTTGGAACAAGATTGGAGGGAAAGACCGAATAGCGATGAAACTCGGCTCGCTGCTTCCGATTGATTGTCCGACTCGTCACGTTGCGAAGCGTTGGCTCGTCGTCTCCTGTTAATCGCAGCTCTTTCTCTTCCGCGAGCAAGGCTCTCTGCGTATTCTCGATCACTCTCTACCTGGACGAGAAGAGTGTTGAGGCGCTCTTGTTCTTCATGGGCTAGCTCTGCATCTTTACAGATATCTTGCCCATTGTTCAGCATTTTCTGCACACGAAATGCCATCATGTGATCTTCAATCACTTGTCGCTGCGTTTGGACATCTATGGAAAGTTCATTTAAAATCGCCGACAAAGAGGAGTCACCAGACGCATTGCTTCTGGCACTGCCTCTGCCACAACAGCCTACATCCACCCTATTGAATTCGGTGGATAGGGACTGGATTTCTTGCTGATGGGCATCTATTGCAGCGGAATGATCGAAAGTGACCTGTTCCGACTTCAGACCCTTGATGAGTTCCCACAAAAATCTCCTTGCGGGTAACGAGGCTATTCCAAGTTCCGTTTGGAGTTCTGCTTTCGTCAATGTCACAAGTGTTGGACCATCCACTTCGTTCGAAGTTAGCGAAGACACTACCTCGGGTATGAGCCTCACCTGAGTTGCCCACGCAGCAACATCGGCTGGTTTCCATGAGGCCGGTGGAGAGGTTCTCTCGCTTGTCATATTCCTATTCTTAATGTTCAAGGAGTGATGAAAAGTCAATTTATGCGAACGTAACTGGTTGAGAAGAGCAAGCAATAACGAATAAGCACTCGCTGAAGAAAAAGAACTTCAATCTTTCGGCTTCTTTATCCTTTGTACCGTAGAAGCCGCATTTCTGAAATTTTCAAGGGCCAATAAAATTCAAGAACAGGTTCTCACGAAAATCTTGACCCCTCGCTCGTCAAACAAGAGAACCTTCCGAGCTGCTAGTGGAAGTACCAACTGGATCAACATGAACCAGATCATACTGAAATTATTTTCAAACGCCTTCTCATTGACGACTTCGAGCACTTCAAAATTTCAGTGCCTGTAGACTTTAATCTTAAATCTTTGTGACAGCTATCATCGCATTTATAGGTGAGCATTCTCTCTAACGAGCGTATGTCATTATGGCTTGAAATCGATGTTCTTAGGTTTTAGTGGGAAGGCTAGAATGTGATGGTGAGCTTCAGACAGTAACATACTTTCATTTCTCTATCCCAACTCTATCGTCCGCATCACCATGCCACTCCCACATGATAATACGCCATCGGAAAAACACATTCGCTCTCGACTCCGAAATCTCGATTTAAATCATGATATCACAATTGAAGAAGAACCCATTGTCGAAGAATTCGACGAATCCCCTGCGATGGGTGGGAAGCGAGGCGTTAAACGAGGGCCTCAGCTATGTGGGAAGGTACATTTTATTTCTGCAAAGCTGTTTGTTCCGCGTCATTTGATAAGTTGATGTGTACCTCATGTATTTCGAAAATTCTTACTTCGGTATCTTTGTGATGTAAGTGTCGACAGCCGCGGAAAGGACATGTTTGCCCATATGCAACGAAAAAGCAAAATCCTCGCTACGAAAAGCGAGAGAAAGAAACCAAAGACACTCAAATCCAGACTATCGAAGGTAAGTTCTCCTACTAGTTCCGAGAAATTATCGAAAGGCTGCTGCATGTGTATCACCGTATCGGTCAATTTCCACTTTTGAAGCTTACATGCTACATGTTCTCTATTCGGTTATGTATTCACTCAGAGAGTTTCTTGCTCCAAAAACGAAAACGACAGAGAGGGAATACCCAAATGGATGGGGATTGATGCAAACCAGTGCAACCAACGGCAAGGGATACTGATGTATCGGTCGCAGTAAATGCCTTCTCGTCTGCCGAATTTTCCATTCCGGTGCGATTGATATCTTCAAGCGACCGGGAGAATCCAGATTGCACCATCACGGCAGATTCGAAAGCACAGCCATAATTATAGAATCATATATTCGCATAGACGTAGTGTTGTTTTTCTTCAACTTTTGGTTTTTCATCCAACGTTGATTGCCAATTTGAAATTGCAAAGGTCGTTTTCGGAATTTGTCTTCATGATGATGCATCTCGGGTTTTTGTGATCACCCAAGGTAGTTTGGGACGACTACTGTGACTCAAACGCCAAACCGGTCGTGCCGGGATTCCATATTAAGGGGTTTACATTGGCTTCGGATTTTTTTACACGACTGATTACGTCGACTTCGTAGGCTTTCTGGGATTGACACCCGACCTTTTCGGGCATCGTGACGTGATTGGTCTATGGATGCGCAAGCAAGACGGAGTATCGACCCGGGAATCCTTGAACACGGAACCCTTTGAAGTTTTTGATGATGCGGAAGTGACATCCCTGTTTGCGTGGCAACGACGTTTTTGTGCGAAAACTCCGACCAGGTTCCAATCAGAGTGTTCGAAGTTTTTCGTAAGTGTCGCTCACATGTGGTTCCGGGTGTCGATCTCGTGTGCAAGTTCAAGACTTTGCTTTTCCATTCTCAGTTGAATCTCCGAGGACCGCAAACCGCGGTGTCAGGATAATATTATCAATTCCTAAGTTCCTAATTCCCGAACGTCTTCGGTTCTAAAGCTCCCAAACATACCCGGGAAAGACATCAAACTCGCTATTTTTACAGATTGTGGATGAATCTTCGAGTCATATCCCTCTCTCACAAAGAACATTGAATAGAGTTCGGAATTCGAAAGCAACTTCTTATTTCACTTTCACACATTTCAACAGCGAAACTTGTCTAAATCGCACTATTGATACCTACTCATTGACAACCAGAGAGCAACCACGGTTTGTTCATTTCTTCGACCGATCCACCTGACATATTCGAATGTGCGGCCCCGTCACCTCCAAGAGGCCTTCGTCTCCACCTCCTGCTGTTCAAGCCGCGTCAGATCTTTATGCCTCGGACGCGTCGGATTCCGACGAAGTAAATACACCAATCGACAATAACAAAATGAAAAACCCAGCCAAGAATGTCAGCCTTTTCTCGTCCGTCGGAAATGGTATCCTTCACGGGATTATTTGGTGCATCTTTGGACTGAATTTCCCCATTATTCTATCGGGACAAGAGGTGGGAGAGAAAATCTATCCAAAGGCAAATTATGTCTATGACTCTGCGAAACACCACTTTGACAATACCATTTGGACCTACGGAACCGATTATGCCCTGGCATGCATCACTGGCTTTTTTGCCCTCTGGATATTGCAGACTTCCAGCCGATCGGCGCGTGACGACCACAAGCCGCTGGCTCGCATCTCCGCAACGATGATGGTCTTGTATTCCATGTCGACGTTGGCGGGAGCGATTGGCCACCAATTCTTTTTGACCATCGAATCGCGCAACACGTTGGTATTTCGGCTCCTCTGGACCACCTGTGTCGGAACCGTCTTTTTGGCCCCGTGTGCCATGGGAATCATTGGAAACGAATGCCTGCGGATCTTCCAGCCACGCCAAGGCTGTCCGCCCCTGTTGAAAACCATTCCCCGCCTCACCGACACGTATTGGCTTGTCTACGGCCTCGTCGGGTTCATTGTCTGTGCCCTGGGCCTCGCGTCTTTCCAGCGGCCGGCCTGTGACATTTTCATTGCCGGAGCCACGCAGACGCCCTGCACATTTTATTGTATGGCCTTTTTGTATTTGGTCGAGCACCCGAAATTCACCAAGACGATGCGGATTTATGGCCTAGTGGGATTCATCATGAACGCCTTTATGCTGCCCCTCTATCCCTTTTTGATTTTGAATCTGGAATGGTCGCTGGCAGCAACCAACACGCTGATGCACACCAATCTTTGCGTGGCGTGGTCTTTGCAGGGATTAGTCCTCCAGAGGGTTGTCAAATGCGTCGTGGAAGAAGACGTGACACGAACGAAAAAAGTCCAGTAAAATGATGACGACGACGAATGCATCCAAACAACAACAACAAGCCATGACAAAAAATTAGGCACACGCTCAAAGAGTGCAATCGCTGGCTAGAGCAGATATATCACCAAACAACAATACTATCTCGCACTTCTACACCATAAAAAAATAAACCATACACGTTTAACACTTTAAGACAAAATGTCAAATTTGACACGCGCGCACTGAACGATTAACTTTAGACATCCATAACTTCCTCAATTTTCAATCTTTTTAGCTGAAACTTGAGCGTTACAAAGTTCAAATAGTCATATAACAGATCCGAGCTTGTTGTTGACTAGGACAAGTAGGATGATTGTTAACGCTGTACTTGTATGGTTGTCAAAATTCGGTCCATTTTTTTGCAAAATTTGACATCAGTCAGTTATCTCTGTTTTGTCGCCGAGTCGAACGTCTGGTGGGCAGAGGCTCTTCCGGGGACACAGTTTCCTTTTGTTGGCGTCTTGAGCGCCTCGGGAGGGCTTTGGTACCTCCTCAACCTTCGCTTCCTCCGAATCATTTTCATCGTTTTTTTGGTTGTCGACTTCCTCTTCCTCGCCTTCGCCATCAAGCTCGGAATCCTCTGATTCGTCCGAATGAAAGCAAGTTGGAAGCGGGTAGTGATAATGAAAAGCAAGCTATTTATCTAGACGATGGAGAGGACTTTCCCGAGTGAAAAGAACCGCCGAATCAACGCATTTCGGGAAGAATGTACTCTGAAATGCCTACCGAACAACATCCACTATTAGGAGACGTGCCGTTCGCCTCATTTCTTCTCAAACTAGGACACGTGGGCTTCGCCTCATTTCTTCTCCAACATTATCGAATTAACGTACTTCGGGGAGAATGTACCCTGAGATGCCTATCGATTATACGAAAACTTCTTGGGTGCGAAGAAGAAAAAAAAATTATTTCTTCTCATTTTTTACTCTCAATACCGTACTTTTTTATATTGTTCGATAGGCGCGGTCAGTCTCCCTGTGCCGAAGCTGAAGTGGAGGTGTGAAAAGAACCGCCGAATCAACGCATTTCGGGAAGAATGTACCCTGAAATGCCTACCGAACAACAACAACTATTAGGAGACGTGCCGTTCGCCTCATTTCTTCTCAAACTAGGACACGTGGGCTTCGCCTCATTTCTTCTCCAACGAACATATATGGTACCCGTATACTTAAGCCATTACGTTACAACAACATCCACTATACTAGGACACGTTTCGCTCGCCTCAATACTGCATACCAAAAGCGTTCTCAATTCTTCTCAAACAGTATCGATGGCCAAAGCCGCAAAAACTCGCCCACAGAAGTCGATTAGAATCGGCTCATAATCTCGCCATCGCTCGAAATAAAAGCAACAGATAAAATATTTAATCACCGTCTTCGCAATGTTTAAAAACCTTTTTTTTCATCTTGGCAATCGCCGTGATCGCTTCGGCCTCCAACCTCGAGTCTTCACCCTCTCTCATCTCCGACGACTTGGACTCCGCCGTGTCCTCCGCAGTGCATCACTTTCGTACTCGACATCTAAAGGTCGCTAAGGGTACCAAGGCTCCTACCACCGCGATGCCTACCGCTCCTAAGGCTACCAAGGCTCCCAAGGCTACCAAGGCTCCTAAGGCTACCAAGGCTCCTAAGGCTACCAAGGCTCCTAAGGCTACCAAGGCTCCTAAGGCTCCTACTAAAACCTGCTCCTACTCCTCCTGCTCCTACTCCTACGGCTCCTACTCCTACAGAGACTTTTGCTCCTACAGAGACTTTTGCTCCTACAGAGACTGTTGCTCCTACAGAGACTGTTGCTCCTACAGAGACTTTTGCTCCTACAAGGACTTTTGATCCGACTTTTTCTCCTACAAATACTTTTAGACCAACAGCTGCACTGTAAATAACAATCGTTTAACTCTGACAATGGTAGAATCGAATCAGTTTTGATATCCATGTTAACGTATAAAATTCCTCCATTTAGTGAAATTTTAGAGCTCTTGTGATAAATAACCCGGTACTTACAAAATGACCACATCATAATAACATCGAGAAAATAAAAGAAATAAGGAAATGTATTGACTGAAAAATTATTTTGGGTATTTTTTGTATTGAACACTGTCTTGCGAACAATGTGTATAATTGCTGCTTTGTACTTTCGTTCGTTCGTTCGTTTGCTTATTATTCTTTGCGTTAGTCCTTTTTCTTTGACTTTTTCGTCTTGGTCTTTGGCTTTTTGGAATCGGTGCTGCTTCCACTCTTGAGCAGTGCCACCACCAAGACCAGAACAGTGAAACCCATCATACCCATCATTCCAAATATAGCATATCCAGCCAGTGGATTGTTCTCGGCAATCAGCAAAATGGGTTTCAGCATACTATCCAAAGCCGAGGGTGGGTCGGGGATGGCTTCTCCCTCCACCGAGGGAGAGAGGACAAATTCCCTAAGATCACCCAGCGTGATTTCGAATTCTTGGTTCTCGCGGGGGTATCTGTAGAGTCGCTTCTTGTGCAAATACAAGAGAACCGGAAGCTTGGAGGTGGAAAATCTCAAACAAACATTCTTGTTTTCGGAACAGTCGACAGACCCTAGAATAATTCCGCGCTCAAAGACCTCTTCGTCCTTGGAGAGGTCCTCCAAAATGGGCTTTAGATCGTCGCAGGGCTTACAATCCGGAACACTAAACAAGACAAACCAGCTGCCCGTGGTCATTCCCGTCGAGGCCTGCGTTTGGTGCTCAAAGGTTGCGTCCGTGAGAGAGACGACCTCGGCGTTGATGGGCGAGGAAAACCAAGAGACTGCGAGGAATAGCGCGGCAAAGAGAGAAGCCTTCCATGGTGAAGCGGTAAAGATTGGCATGGTGATGTTGTTGGTGAAGGAATGTGCTCTCGCAACGGAGGTAGCTTATGCAATGTTGTAGCCAAAGAAAGCTGTTCGTGATTATTTCTCAATCGATGCCAAGTTTTTGGATCTTGATTCGAGAATCGTACACTACTTGTAGGAACCCCTCGTCAAAATAACTTCATCCCTTTATTTAAAGTTCCACGTGGATGTATTTGGCGCGAAAACACAATTTGCTCCCAACTCCAGAAAAGACCAAAAAAGATCGAAGACGATGATGTTTCTAACAACTACAGTAATGAAAGAAAAAGAACAATAACTTGAACACGAACTTCTTCAAACAGGAGGATGTTCCAGCTAGTAAGTAATCGTATTCTTTCGGACGAAGAAAGCAGTGACCGAAGCAGCAGAAGGCGGAGAATGACGATGAAATTATTTGCGCTCCTTGCTGGCTTGACGACACTAGAGATCTTTAAGCTGGGTAGCAACGGATCAGAATGTGATTTGAAGTAGGGAAGGGGAAGCTGCTTTATTTTCATTTACTTTTTTAAAATCATCTTATCATCGAAATAATGATGCTCTTGAAGAGATGATCCGTCCACAATTTCAAATTGTGTTCTCGGGTATGTGACGGTGTTTCTGCCCGACCGGCGTACGAGCAGGCATGATAATTCGTGACTCAAAAATGCGTCGTACAAATTTTACTACAAATGTTGCGGGACTGCAATTTCAAATGTGGCGATTGTGTGCATAAACGACACATCCTGAATGAAAAAATAGAATGGGACACTATTTTGACCCATCTTCCCCTCGATATTTCGATCCTTTCTTTCCGTCACACCGATGAGACTTAGTTGGAAGTGCTAACAGCAATCGAAACCTTTCTTGAGTATCAGTTTGCTAAGAAAGACATCAACTTCTTCCCAATCTAAAGAATTGAATCATTCGGGAGAAATTCATAAGGTTACTATAAATCAGGACGAAAATTCTGACAAGACAAATCAGCAGTTCAATAATTTATTTTTCGAACGGGTATTCTAATTCATCATGGCCTATCGATCAGCCGGATCTCGCGTATCTCCTCGCAATGGCAACGGGATCGCAAAACAAGATATTCCCGACGGTCCAGTCCAGGATTTCACCACCATCATCCGAAACACCATCGCGGAAGACTGGCAGAAACGCACCTCCGCTTTGCAAGCACTGGTGTCGATGATACCGGAAGGCTACGAAAGCACCGACGAGGAAGACTGGTATAACAACGCAACCACACTCCGGCAACTCGCCAACCCATTAGCTCAACTCCTCAAAGACGCTCGTTCCACGGTGGTCAAGCGAACTTGCGAAGCGCTGACGGATCTCTTCTCGAAGTGCAGGTCGGAAGCTCGGTTTTTGTTCAAAGATTTGCAGCCACACGTGTGCCAAGTGCACGCCTGTACAATCCAGGTCATTCGAAATTACGTTCAAAACATGGTGCTGGAGTCCATGCCGAGCGTCCCTTGTAAAATGGCAATGCCCGTATGGCTCGATCGGCTCAAGAACGACAAGTCACGAACCGTGCGAGAAGCCTGTTCCATGTATTTATCTTCTGCCATGGAAGCATGGGGAGCTTCCGACGACAATGATTTCGAAAACGAAAACAATGGATATTTGTCGCGAGATATCTACATCCAAGTTGGAGCTACACTCGTGAAGGCTTTGCGAGATCCCTCGCCAATCGTGCGACAAAACTGCAAAAAAGGCATGGAAGTTCTGTCAACGCAAAGTCGAGAGGTCTTGGACGCATTGGCCAACGATCGCACTTTAACCCGCGATTCGCGTGTTATCAAACTGCTGAGACGCCTTCAACAGGGAGAAACGGGTGTCGGGGATGAAATGAGTGTTTCGTCCAGAATGAGTGTCTCTTCGAGAGTCAGTCGGAGTTCTGTCATGAGTGCCCCCGCAGCGAGAAACAGCAACTATCACCAACGCCCGTCGAGTGCCAGGACGGCGGGAGTTCCACCACGAAGCCGGAGGAACGTTATCACTAGTCCTCCTCCCAAAATTCCTACAACCATCGGATTGACATCATCTTCGGGAGGATTAGGGCCTCCCAGGCGAGTGACGGGTGCCACGGGAATTCCGTCACCGGTGAAACACAGCACGCGTCGAAAATCGGGACCCGCGACGGCCAAATCAACCGCTTCCGCATCTCCCAGAACACCCAAAATGTCGTCTCCCGTCGGTATGACGCTCTCCACACCAACACAACGATTGCTACGAACTACCGACAATAAGCAACCTGTCACTCCCGTGACACCGTTGGATTACGAGGTAGAGAAAAGCAAGACGGATGACGAGAATTTAGCGGCAAACCTTGCAGTCAACCAGTCGTTTGATTCTACAGATACGGATGTTTCCGTCCTGAAACCCATTGCTAACGCAGAAGAACTGAAACAAAAGGCGAAAATGAGAACCCAGTCAACCCGACGACGATCCAGTGTCTTGCAGGATCGATTGTTGCGAACACCCTCGACGAGAACCAACGGCAGCACTCATTCTCGGAAATTGGACATTTCTCGGCTGAGTTTGCATCAGATATCGACCCATCCCGATGTACCGGTGCACACCAAGGTTGCTTACGAACTCCTAGAGGCCCACAAGTTCCACGTCGATCAAATCATGGAAACACTCAAGGTGGAAATGGATGCCCTCAAGGATTTCGAATTGGTCATGCTGGAAAAAGGGCCAATTCGGCCTACGGAGGAAGAGGTTCTGGAATACTTTGAAAGTCTGGGATTGTGCCTAGAACAACGGAAAAAGGCGGCTACAATTATGCAGAAGAAGATGGATCGAATCAGCCAGGGGCAATAAATAATATTTAGTACGAATAGTTTAAATGTTTATACAAAGCAAAATAGTATTTCCGAATAGTTTACGAAAAGACAGATGCTGATCAATGAACACAAAGGATAGCAATAACAAATTTTATTCGTGATTTTTGCTGCCCGATATTCCACTTGTCGACGCTTTCCTGTTTGGCACGATCCATTTTCAAAATTATTTCAAGAACATGGCCAAATTTCTTGTGATGCAATCCAGACGTGTTTGGATCCATGCGCAAGACGAAATCGCCATGCAAGACTTGCAATAATATTCCATCATTGCCGCACTAGTTTGAATAGTTCCATGACTTTCTTCAACTAGTTTGTGACAAAGTTGCCGCATTCGCTTCGAATCGAATGTTGGGTACAAACAGAGTGGCTAGCTACAAACTAAAAAAGCAACGATATCCTTCGTCTATGAATACGTAAAAGCAGATTTTTTATTACACATTAGATGATTCGCAGTCGCAAGAAATCTTCCGATTGCGTAAAACCACAACAACACAGAATTGATATTCCTAGTTTCCCCCAGAATAATAGTCATAATGGTGCGTGGTGGACGAATGAACGAGCGGTAGGAAGGGAGTTGCGCCAAAATTAGATATCCTATCTAGTAACCCCCGGGAGCCGGTGGTTGTCCGTAATAGCCTTGCGGTGGTTGCTGCTGCATGTATTGTTGTTGCGGTGGTTGCTGCTGCTGTGCCTGCGGCGGTTGGGCAAAGGCGGGTGCCGATCCATAGCTCTGGTAGCTTGCCACCGATTTGGTGGCGGGACTGGCCATGTACTGCTGCTGTCCGTAAAGGGAGCCCTGCTGGGATTGCTGCATTTGTTGCTGCGGGGGTGGAGCAGGAGCTGGCTGTCCGTAATAGCCTTGGGGTGCTGGTGCTGGCGGGTACTGTTGTCCATACGGATTGGCGGCAGGAGCAGGAGCCCCTAGCGAATAGTTCGAGTATTGTGCCTGCGGCTGCTGGGGAGGTGGGTACTGTTGTCCATACGGATTGGGAGGAGCCTGAGGAGCAGGGGCAGGAGCATCAAAGCTGATCAAATCCTCAACCACTGCCGGAGCTGGTGCGGGACGATTCATTTCCTGCATGCTAGCTAGTTTTGCAGCAGCAATGGCCTGTCGTTCCTGGGGTGAGAGGTAGGCGTCATCCTCATTGCGATTGCTGTATCCTCCCCGGGACATACCCTTTCCCTTGCCCTTGACAGGACGGACGACCATAGACGGTGTTCCGAGCTGGAAGATCTGGGGCATTTGAAAGTAGGAAACTCCGTTGAGTCGCAGATCAAAGGGTTTGATGTGGGGAACGTCCCGGTTGGCAGGCTGGGTGATGAGATGCGCTCGGAGGGGACCCGACAAACCGGCAACACGGAGTTGGAAGTGGTGCTGGAAGACCTGATCAGCCGTCCATCCGTTTTGTCCGGTTTCGGAATAATGAATGTCCTTTCCGTCGCACAATATCTGGCGCTTTCCGCTGTTGAGGGACCAAATGAAAATGATTTCGTGCTCACTCCCGCGACAGTTGGCTCCCTGCTGCCCACTGGCAATGGCAGGTGGATTGCCGATTCCAAACTTGAAAGTGACCTTCTTTTTGGAAAATCCAAAAGTTTTGGAAGTGTTTTTGACGCTGTAGTCAATCTGATAGGGGCTGAAAACGTCCGACATGATGGCTATATAAATTTGGCAAGATTGATAGGATATCGGTGCCGATGGCAATTTTGTGGTTCTTCTTGCTCAAAAGATCTGGACAAGAAGCTAAACCTAAGTGTGTTCGACTGAGGTTGATATTGGTGCTATCTGTAGGATGCTATCGAGATTGTCAGCTGCAGCAATCAATTCGCTACAAGTACTTTCCGACGAAGAGAGAGAAGCAAAAATTGTTGTTGTGTGAAGACAGAATGACCATCAGGCGGACGGTGAAACTTGGTTAGATAGAACTCTTTCACGCAATCGCCGACCAGGCTTTTTGGATGAGGTAGCACTCCCCGAAAATGATCGTGGACGAATGACTAAACGGAGCAAAACCACGACAAAAGAAGGCGTTAGAACACGAGTGAAAATGGGAGTAATAAAAATGATGGAGAGCGCGCGCATGTCGTAGGTGGTTTGTTTGAATCTCATATCGTGGATCATTTTTTTGGTCTCATTATGTTGAATCGAACTAGTCTATTTTTTCGAGAAAGAAACACCCACCAACTTGAAACTGCTTTCCGCGTCTTCCCTCTTCTGCAATAACAGTTCACACTTTGTCTTCTCGACTCACCAACACTTCCATATCCACTGCATTCAGGAAAACCAGTCTTCTCAGACTAATTGCAACGTATTCATCGAAGCTAAAAGCTACCCAAATCCACGACTTGAAATCCTTGACTTAAAAGTCTGGAAAGGAAAAACAATAATGTCACGTCGACCGATCTCGGTCGGGATTCAGCCCCAAATCGCCTTGTACAGCGTGATACTGGGAAGCGTCTGCGCTTTTGGTGAGTAGAGTGTTGTTCTGCATTGTATGGACTGGTATTGCATCGAAACATTTAGTTTTCGTTTAAATTTGTCAGTGGTAACTCAACCCAGAATATCTCTTGCTTCCATGTATTTGTTTTAACGAACCTACCTTTTCGACGAACTTTTTAATCTCTGAACAGGTTGGTACACGGAAAAGTATCGCAGGGACGAGGGCGAACTCGATGAACAGATTCAAAAGATGTACCTCCGAAACGCGCAGGAAGCTCAATCCAAAATGCCACAAATGACGGCGACAATAAAGGGACAATCCATGGACCTCGATGGGAGGATGGACAAGCTGGTGTGGGGAGGAAAGGCCCAACTCAAGAGCGGCAGCAGCAACAACGGCGGCAACAATAGTACCCTTGCAGCAATGGCCGATGAAAGCAGCAATGGCGATAGTGACAGCGACGATAGTGCTGTAGCATCCAGCGAGGAGAAAAAGACACGGAAAAAACGAAAAAAGAGGAAACGAAAGAAACAATCCGAAGAGAAATCGAAAAGCAAGGAATCGACGGAACAGCAACAAAGGAATTTGGTACTTAAATCATCTATCGCTGGTGTTGCGGTCGGTGCTGTAGCAGTGGCTGCTGTTTCGGTATTGATGGGTGGCGGTAGCGGCGGGAAAAAATAACCTTTCCATCGGGCATATTCGTGGCATGCTTTTTGGGAAAGAATAGTAATCAATTCAACAATTCAGAGGACGGAACGTTGCCTTGGGTCGTGAAATTCATAACAGATTGACCAACAGATTATTACTCCTTTATCGACAAATCGTCTTTTGGCTTGCAGGCTGGTCGACCGGCGATAGAACAATTGATTAGAACATACCATAAGTTACATCACGCAAATTGGTTCGTCATCAAATACACGTAGTACACAGAATGATTTTTTATCATTATTCGGTACTTGCAAATAAAAACCGGCATCCAGTATTATTTTATTCATACGCTCTTCCTTCAGCGGTCAATGAAATCCTCTAGCAAAAAGTTGCACCATGCAAACTATCTAGACGTTCTAAAATATTTGTATCGCTATCGAATATGTGCAATGGCTGTTTATTGAAATGTTTCATAATAATATGCATGTTTTAAAAAATTACAACAGAGGTTCTAAATAAGATAGAAATATAATATGTTCGTGGCCTGAACACTTCGAATGCTAAGATTGGGAGTCATCTCCCATTATGCCGAACCGATTACTCAGGCTAATGTGATCGCAGCCAGAACACTTCGAATGCTATGATTGGGATACATCTCCCATTACGCCGGACCGATTGCTTAGGCTTCATCGTCGAGCTTCACGAATCCTTCCTCGGTTTCGCCGTCGGGGTCTGTCCCGCTTGTCTTAATGTCCGTGTGGCCAAAGACTCCGCGGAAGCAGTAGACCTGGCAGAGGTGGACAACGTTGAATCCATGTTTCAGCGCTAAAAGAGCACACAGCGACATTGACAGCAAGATCACGAGTCCGACTACCGCAAAAGACTCCATTGCAGAGAGGTTGCCAATTGTCCCGAACATCATAAATCTCTCGTCTTCATCGTAAGTTTCGTAGGTAACCTCGGGTTCGTAATTGTCATCGTCGTAGTTCCATTGAACGGATTGTCCGCCCCACTGTTGGTCACGGCCATTGTAGCTGTTTCCGTTGGCTTGTCCGTTGTAGTAGGAGTTGGAGTAAGACGAGTAGGAGCCGGCGTAAGATCCCGAACCCGAGTTGTAATCGTCGGTCACCGCATCATCGGTAGCAGTGTAGGTGGCGCCAGAATATGATCCGTTGTTTTTCGAATAGTTATACAATTTACGGCGAAGGTTTGAAACCTTGGATGGCCTTCTTCCCATCGTATTTTCAGACACGCCGCCCGCAATCAGAAGCATTAACGCTCCGATTGTCAGAACCAAAGACGCAATTGTACCCGTCGCTAATTTCATTGTTGTTGTGTTATATTTTTAAGCAGCAGCTATTGCAATGTCCTGTAAAGGTTTCTCTGTCGTTTAATGATTAATATACCAACGTGACTTCGAAGGTGGGTAAATGTGTAACCAAAGGTGACAAAGATCTGGTAGAGGGCCAAAAGAACGGTGCTCGGTGAGAAATGATGGCTGCAACTCCTTTCTTCATAAGAGGGTTTTTTAGCCGATTTTTGTACCAATATATCCGTTACAGGGCTTCCCATGCCAATTGCGACGGAGAACGAAGGAATTCGCTCGTACAACTCCAAAACAATTAGGCGTCGAATCGTCGCTAATGCCAGTACAGATCTATGTAATCGAGAGTTTTCCCGCTCAAGTATCTAATTACAGTCGTGCAGTGCGTTAACTTTTTCGAAGAATCGCGTCGGACACGCCAGGCGGTCAATTGATCAGTTCTTGAGTCCCGTTGTCACGTGCACGCATATTTCTCTTATCATACCGCCAAGAAATTCAGCGATGCATGAAATCACGCACGGTATCGAGTGTGCGTTAGGGGAGAATCTCATTTTCATCCTTTCCTCACGATTTTAGATATTGACTCATTCGACTAAATATATTCATCGATTTTTGGTGGCACCTCAAATTCGCAAAAGATTTTTGTTTTCCCCCTTCTTCGTCGATGATGATTCATTTTCGAGTTTTGCTATGATGGTGATAGATAAGAATTCCATAATCCGCATGCCGAAGCAAAAATGCATCCAACGATCATGGCGCTACCTGCCTTGTTTTTTTTTTCGTATACATTAGTAATTATTTTCATGCTCACGACGTTGGAGCGGCATGTAGCGGTGTTCTTCTTTGTCTGCTTCTTCTGAGGAAGAGAAATGTCTCCACCGAGGAGAGAGCATCTAAATCGTTTTTCTGTGCCGTTTCATTTTAAGATAGATGTGATTGATGAACGATGTCCTCAATTATTCAATAAAAAACAGAAAACATTAATGTGGTTAGTTTTAATGTTATTATATTCGTCTAGTTATTACGATGCTGATGCTAGCGGTAGTTGTTCATCATCCTTGGTTTCCTACATGACCTTTTGTAGCTCTTTAATCAGTTCGGATACTTCGGGATCATTCTGATACTTCGCAAAGGCTGCAGGATTGGACATGCATTCTTGCATTGCGGCCATGATCTTTGGGTTTCCTTGTGCTTTCATCATGAGTTCCATGACCTTGGGATTTTTCATTAGCTCTTGGGCCTTTCCCATCATGTCTCCGCCGCCCATGCCTCCCGGACCTCCCATACCGCCCATGCCACCCATTCCTCCCATACCGCCCATGTTTTTCAGCATGTCTTCAAGTCCACCCATGCCGCCCATGCCGCCCATTCCGCCCATTCCGCCCATTCCTCCCATGCCACCCATGCCTGCAAATGGATTGGCACCTCCTCCAAAAGGATTTCCACCGCTTCCTCGTGATTGTTGCTTGTTGTCGTTGTCAGATCGCTTGGGCCGTGGGCCTGAAGAGTCATCGGTGAGGACCTCTACATTTGTGTATTCCGCGTAGCCCTCCTTTTCTTTTCCGACGCCATCGACACGGGCATCTGCCAGCGCTTTCACAAAGTCCGTCTTTTCGAAGAAGGATTTCGTCGAAATTCCAATCCCTTCCAATTCTTTCTTAAGTTCACCAACTTTCATGGCCTTGCACTTTTCCAGCTCTTCGGCAAGTCGCTCTTCTCGTGGCCGGGTATCTTCTTCTTCCTCCTCGGCCGGTGGCGCCGCCGCTGAATCCCTGCGCTTTTTCTTCTTCTTGGGTTCCGTTGTGCTACTGGCAGGCTCTTTGGGTTTGAGACCGTCAGCTCTGGCCTTTTCCAGTGCCTTGACTAATTCTGATTTTTCGAACATTGAAGCCGTTGAGATTCCGTAGCTTTCTAGCTCCTTCTTTATCGCACCAGCCCTCATAGAGGATATGTCTTCGTCGGTGTCGGGAGACGCGTAAATGGCGGTGGGTGATGAAAACTCCGGTCGATGAAACCTCGTTCCGTGCAGCACCCGAATCGCGGGATGGCTCCCTTCGATGGTCTTAGCAGGAACCAAACTCAACGACGACTTGACAAGCCCGCACACGACGATGGAAATCAGCGATAGTCCGCGTAGTGAGATCATAATTTTAGTGCCTCTGAATTATTGCTTGTTGTTTCGTTAGATCGGTGCAGTCTAGACCGAAAGTAGTGGGGAGTGCGACAGTATTTCTTGAGGATTGGCGGAATCCTTCGAAATATGCAGATCAGCGGAAGATTGACTGATACTTTCGGTCGTTCCGAAGTGAAAAGGTTGATGTTGTGAATCAATCGTTTCCAGTTGGTTGCTTTCTTATTGGTTGTCGTGACTGGTTCGTGATGATGATGATTCATTCGTTCATTCTCAACAAAACCAATAATTGTGATTTTGGGCTCCTACAGAATTCGGATTTCTAAGATCGTCTCTGTCGTCTCGAACGTAAGAGTTACGCGCCTTTTTGATATCGATAGCTCTTAGCTGGTGCCACGTGGACCAAGTCATATGGCAGGACACAGCGGGGGGACCATACGTTCATACATACGTTTCTTACCAATGTGTATTGTTTTGGTCATGGCTGGAGAAAAAAAGGCTGTGCATTATAAAAAGAATGTAATTATTACAATTGATTAGATCGCACAATAGTTAGGACATAGTAATGTAATTTATTAATTGTCGGATTCTTGGTTGCGATGATGCCCCTGTACTGGTGGCAATGCAGCTGAGAGTTGTTCTTCTGCTGTTGCTTTCTTGTTCTTGTTCCGTCCTTCTTTCCTACAAGTAGTTTTTGCTTCGTGTTTCTCAGGGCGTTACTTTCCTCTTCTTTTCTTTGAAGACAATAAGGTATTCGGGAAGCGCTTGGGCGTCATGATACGTCACATAAAGGTTAGGGTTGTGGAGATTATCCACTGTCGTAATCATACAAAATATTCTTCTTGGCGTCACGGAGATCGGGGGTGCGTGCATCCGCCTTGCCTACGCAGAACTCTCCAACTATGACGTTGCAGGCAAGAATACACTTCTCCTTGGCAGCATTTTCTGGAGCATACGTCCCACAGGCGCTGTACGAAGCGTCGCGGGCAAAGTATACGCCTTTGCCATATCTGGTCGCATTCTTTCCGCAGAATGATCGATTAAATCCCTGCTGAATAATCTTTTCGCAAGATGTCTCCTGTAATTGATTGGGATTGAAATTGTTAGTGAGATACGCAAAGAAATTGAATTCATATTCGGTTGCCACAATACGAAAAGATCACTCACATCTGTCCCATGCCAAAGCCAGCTTCTTTCAAATCGAGCCAACGCCCTCTTCATCACAGTAGCTCCACCCAACGATGCGCCTCGAAAGGTTTCATCTCGTTCAATGATTGTCTTCCTTTTCACCACATAGGACTGTAGCAACGCTAGGTTTTGAATGCCGCTGGATTCGAATTATTTTGATGTTGGGATTTAGGGTGGACAGAAAAGATGTTGCGACGTCTTGATATTCTTTGCTCTTCTTGTCGAGAGGTTTGCTCTTCTGAGCAATCGAAGGATCTACTAATTTATCCCAATGCTTGGGGGCGGAAAGGTCATTTCCGGAACCCAAGGTTTTTCGCAAAGTATTGAGGTCGTCCGTATTTGGTGTCCTAGTGACGTTTGTTGGGAACCAGCCGTTGTTATACGAAACCAAGTATTCATCGCCATCACCACTTTTACCGTTTTTGCGTCCATCCTGCTTGGTATAAGTGAGTGTGACCAATCGGCGACCAAGCGGTTCGTCTTCCATATGCAGTTTCGAGCCGTACGCCCAGCCATCCTTCCGCTTGCTCGAGATTTGTACGATATCACCGGGGACCAAGACCAGTTGGGGTTCTTTCGCAATTTTTTTCGGGATTCCAAGCGCGACGAAGATCTTGGCAAGGTCAAGTGCCTGTCCTTGAGTTGCAACTTCGACGCGCTGTACCTCCCGTTCAAACTTCGTCTTATCTTTTGTTTGAATCATTCTGCGGAAATCAACAGTGTAGCCTGGTGTTGGGACGCACTTGCCAGACTGGCCCTGCTCCTGAAAGGCGAGCTCGAGAATCTGGTTCGAAGCATCATCATACTTCACCCAGCAGTCTGCTCGATCGCCTTCAACGAATTTGTCATCCCAATTATCCATGCAGCTAGATGTTTCTTTCCAGCACCAGTAAGCTGATTTGACTTGTCCCATTGTGTTCGAATTTCTGCCAGCAGCAGTAATCTTGGGCACGTACTGCTGTTCGGCGGCGCACATGTCCACAACAGAGTTTCGGAAAGCATCCAATTCGGCTTCTTGTGCTGCGATTTTCGCCTTTTGCTCTCTCGCGACTTGGTTCTTTTTGCGACGATACAAATAAAAAACCACACCAAACACTGTAACCAGGAGGACGATCAAGATAGGTACCCAGATTACGTGTGCTTCTAAAGGTAATGGCGGCAATTCTTCGGGGGCAGAATCGAGACCGCATTTTTCTCTGGTAAAGCAAACATCTTGAATACCATTGTAAAGATTTGCACTATAGGGAGTGACTCCAGTCGACCCGACCTCGACCCATCCCATTCCATCATTTGAATTTTGCCAGTTCAAAATTGTAAATAGTGGGTTATTGCGATCCCCTTCGTTCGTAAAGCTTACAAAACCACTGACGCCCTGAAACTTCAGGCTCCTCAACTCTTGTGTAATTCGTTCCCCATCCTTGCGAAGGTCGACTGGTGTGCGCGCCAGGGCCATTGCCATGGCAATGATTGAGTCGACGGTATACTCTGCGGCATAGTCGGGAAGATTCCGGTTTGATAGGGGTTCCGTAATGGGTGTCAGAATGGGTGTTAGACTGTCTCCTCCTAGTTCCAGGAATTTTCGGTACATGTAATTTTTGTTGCGATACGGAACGACGCCAAGAAATCCGTGGTTTTGGGCAAACGTTAGGTTATCCTCGTCGGACGGTGCGCGGCCCGCCCAAGCTTGTGGTCCTACAAAAATGGTTTCTCCAAGATAGGATTTTGCCCTGTCCATGATCGGAAAGACGTGTTGATCGTGTCCCAACAACAGGACAACCTTTGAGTTGTTCTCTGGGTCATTGTGAGGTTTGGGAGCTTCTGATAAAGCAGAATTCATCGACGTTTCGGAAACCGTTCCGTCAGGATTCAACTTTACAGTTGCCTGATACGTAGCTTCGCCATCCCAATGTGTGAGGAAGGAAGTGGCCAAATCTTTGGCATAACTGGTGTCAGTAGTAATGATCATTACAGTCTGCCAATCGAACAACGCCAAGGTTTGAATAAGTGCGCCTACCTGCCCCCGGTGATCGTCTGGTGAGACAAGGCGGGACAGATTGGGAAAGTCGGCTTTGTTGCTTCTGCCTCAGTATGTAATACAAAAAGAAACGTGCGAAATACAATGATTGTGAGACAATGGACATTTGTGTTTCTTCTCCCCCGAAGTCTGCAATGTGCTACTTACAATTTTGCCGAGGTTGACGACATGCTTACTTGTGCCATATTTTCAACGTTCCCCATCCAGCCGAGAGCCGTGCTCGCTGCGGTACATCTCCCACCAACAATTGCATTTATTTCCGACCGCACGCTCCAATACGCAGTCAGGGCTGTGAGTCCGTCGCAAGCCCCGTCCAATAGCTCATAGGAAATATAACCGAGATAGGACATCTCCTCGTCGAAGAATCCATTGTTCTTGTCGTTGAGGAGATTGACGGTGACCTCAAATATTGTTTGCGCCCAATCAAAACCGGTAGTGTCCAAAATACCGGCGAGCACAACGTCTGTGTCCTGCACTTGAGCTGTCATTGTGGTTAGTATTCGTTTTCGATTGCAGTGTTCTCGTTTTCTATTTTGATGTTTTGTTTAAAATTCTGTTTCGGTTTGTTCTTGTTTTCGATTTATGACAATACCCGAGACAAGTCGAATTGATTTTGTGTGAGTTCCACTGTTTCAAGATAGCAGAATCAAAGGTTTCGTTATGAGACTTATCGTCCACCGGGTGTCAGAATCGTTCCCTTCGAAAAAGATTCTTCGGACCTCTCTAAGCGTGCACTAAAACACAAAAAGTACCAATGTGATCTGGATTCTGCTTCATTATTTCTTTCCGATAGTGAACACCGAGGTCATCAGTCATAATCAATCAATTCTGCATAGAAGAGCGATCATCGCGCAATCATGCATCAAAACGCGAATAACGTGTCAATTAGGACCTCGCCACAAAAAATCTGATTTCAGACCTCTTCCGCGACTCTTTTATCACGAATCAAAATCGTTCGTGTGATTGCGTACTATTCGGGAATAAATAATTTTTCATTCCCACCACGCAGGATTCGAGAGAATTCTCGTCTTGGCCCCCGGATCCATTCGATCTTCTCTTTTTTTTTGAAATTCTCATTCCGCCAAAACAAGATGGCGGTGATTCCCGGCATGCGATACTAGTCGACTGTACATTCTCTGTCGAAAAAGATCGTCTTTGGCAACAGAACATGGATGGTCGCCCGCCCATCTTCGTACGGAAGAATCTAATTTTGGTGAGAAAACGCATTGCAAAAAAATGAAGAAAAAAATGATTCGTACGTATGGCGTGAACATAGTCAGAATTGTTTTTGAAACACTATAACAACAAACACAACTATCCACAACTCCAAGATAGTATCGTTTCCAATCAGGAGCCACCATAGTATATATTCGAAATAAGCGAAACCAACTGTGAACGAAAAATGTCGACTCCCAACGACGAAGAAGCTCCTGCTGCTCCTTCGAAGGACATTAGCGACATGATCCAGGTTACGAACGAACTCGCCTCTATCGGAGATGCTAGTGGTGACGAGGAAGAAGGAGAAACCCCGGATTGTTTCTTTCCAAACTGCCCCATCGATCTCGACGAAACCACAAAAAACATCAAGGGTGCCCTCGACGAACACGTGGTTCCAAAAGTCGACGAAACTAGAAAATCCATTGTGGGAGCCTACGAGGTGCACGTGGGTCCGAAAGTAGACGAAACCACAAAGACGATTGTGGGAGCCTACGAAGAGCACGTTGTTCCAAAGGTGGACGGAACCAGAAAATCCATTGTCGGAGCCTTTGAGGAACACGTCGTTCCCAAAGTGGAGGGAACCACGAAATCGATTCAGGGAGCTCTCGATGAGCATGTTGTTCCCAAGATCGAAATGGCCAAGGAAAACTCGATGCGCACCATGGAAACGATCACGACCGGATCCCAGCGCATTTTCACCGAGGTTCAGGAAAACTCCAAGAAGGGCATGGAAGAGGTCCAAAAGCAATCGCAGGCCTTCTTGGAAAGCTCCAAGAGCACCATGGACGGCGTCGCTGTACAAACCAAGGCCATTGTCGACGAAAAAATCGTCCCGGAATTCCAAAAGATGGTGGAAACCTCGCAGGGGGTCGTCCAAAAGACCGTCGAAGGAGCCGAAACCTACGCTCCCTGTTACATGGGAACCGCCCCGGGATTTACGGGCCTCACCACCAACAATGCTCCCACAACCCCGTGGTATTTCGTCTTGCTGGAAGCTTGTTTGCGTGCCTTTGGAAGGGTTGTCTTTTGCGACAATCCGGTGACTGGAATTTTCATTTGGTTGGCAATCCTGTGTGCTTCTCCGCTCGGAGCTTTCTGCTCTATGCTCAGTGTCATGACGGTAAGTGTGATTGGAACTTGATTCAAAATCGTGGAAAGGAACACAATCGCAACTTGTTGGAACCAATTCTCAAAATGTATTTTTTGTCTTGCTTTTGTTGTTGTTGTTCACAGGCGAATGCGACTGCCATGTACTTGGATTTGGACACGGCAACAACGGCAAGCGGTCAATATGCCCGAAATGCCGTTCTTATTGGCACAGGAATTGTGGATTGCTTTGCCTTTGACTTTCCGGAAACCGGGAATCTCAAGTCGGGAGTATCGATTTTGATCTTCTTGAGCATCGCACTGGCACCGGCAACCGTGGTTGTTGAATCCGTCTGGATGAAAAAGTTCTCCAGCAGCATTCCATCCTTGCTCTTTCCCTTCAATATCGTCTTTGTCGCAACTATTGTGTGCGCCAAGGTGTGGAATGTTGCCATGGCCACACAAATCTTGCTCGAGGGTCCTGCCGCTGGCATGCTTTTGGATGAGATCGAGAAACCCCCATCCAAGTTTTACATCCTCGAGGCGCTTTTTAACGGCCTCTCCAAGATCTTTTTCGTGGAGGGAGGTTTTACCGGATTCTTGATCCTCGTTGGTATCCTCTTTTGCAGCCGCATTGTGGCAACAAGCCTTTTGGCGGGTTCCTTCGTCTCGACTTTTATCTTGGGGTACATGGTGTTTGAGGAAAACCACTGGTACTTGGATGCGGGTTATGCAGGCTTCAACCCAGCACTCTGTGTTGCAGGAATTTTCTTTTATTTTGTGCCCTCTTGGAAGTTGTCAGGTTTGGCCTTCTTTGCGCTTGTCGCAACGGTGATTGTGCAGGGAGCCGTGGATGTTGTGTTGGGGATTTTGTAAGTAGAATGAATCGATTTTGGATTGTTTGTGGCGTTTGTGCATACAACTGATTATTGATGCTCATGAATCGTTTCATTTGCCGTTGTCGCCTTGCTTCTTTTATCATTTCTAGGGGAATTCCCGTGTCGACATCTCTAGGATTTTGTTTTACTCTGATTGGTCTACTTGCCATGGATCTCTTTGGAGACAGGGAGGATTTCTTCATTCGAACCATTTCCGAAGCTGAGCTTTCGACTCCAGAAGATTTTCTCAAAAGCATGGATGTAACGTCGAACACCGATAGCGGCAGCGAAGAGGACGACGTGGAAAAGGCTGTGAACGAGGAAACTCCGCTTATGGCATGAGCTTTGAATCGAACAATTTTTCGACAAAGGTGATGCGTTCGTGTATTATCTTGTTCATAATGGGATTGGGTTGTTATCGTGAGGGAAGGAATTAAAAAAAGAATTTTTCCTTCAGGCTCACAAGAGAGCAAACGATATTGTTTTCAACCAAGGGGTGGCAGTGTGGCAGTTTATGCTGTATTATGTTAATGTATGTGTAGGATGTAAATCAAAGTTTCAAATAGTTCAGTGAATTAAGTTTTATTTCTAGAAGCAAACAATAGTGTAGTTCTTTTGCAAGATCATATCTTTTTCCGTATTATTTCGTTCTCCTTATCAGTGAACGAAACCCCGCTCCTGTCAGCGCCATCACCACCGCTCCTCCAGGATATATATTCTTCAACAGACATTCCCCCCAGAGTTTCGGTCACAACGTCGCCATCGGTATCAGCGAGGGATTTCGAAACGTCCTTGTTGGGATCGGCAAAAAAGGCCAACGAGGTTCGAGATCTATGAACAGCCTCCAAGAGAACCTCTTTGTCGCTGCAGCTATTCTTTGAGGCAGGCCCTGCGACGCGGTGCAGCGTCGCACGGAGGCTTCCCCTCGTCCATCCGGACAACAAGGATCCAACGTTGATCACCAGAGCTCCCTCCACGTAGGGAACCGGCAGCCATTTTCCGTTTCGGAAGAGTTCCAGGCCGGAAACACCATCCGTCGACAGCAGCGTAATTGTTCCGTAGTCCGAGTGTTCCTTGCAACGGTTTCCGGTATCTTCCGAATGCGTCGGATGATACGTAATTAGACGCAGCGTATCGTTGTCTTCGTCGTGGAGTTTTGCAAAAAACCCAACGTCGCTCATTCCAAGTC
Source organism: Pseudo-nitzschia delicatissima (assembly GCA_037355735.1). Lineage (NCBI taxonomy): Eukaryota > Bacillariophyta > Bacillariophyceae > Bacillariales > Bacillariaceae > Pseudo-nitzschia > Pseudo-nitzschia delicatissima. Next base: position 630,397 of record CM074778.1, on the reverse strand, counting down.
CGATCGCGATGAGTCGAAGAACTTCCATCTTGATTGACCGCAGCACGGTCACATATTCTTTCATGATGGGCGCCACGAATTCAAACTGATCGTCGGATTCGAGCATGGAATAAATTTTTGGATCCGTGGGATGCTCAATGGCCTCTACCAGGGGAGTGGATTCCTGGCTGTTGTTACCCTGTGCTAGGAACGAACTAGCCGCCTCGAGGGCTTTGGATTGAAGCTCTTTTGTCAGCAGCGGAGACCGTACAATGGCAAAACCACTATCTTGCAACGCCCCAACCAGTGCCTGAGAGGGTTCGTTGTTGGGTGTCCCAATGTCGATGAGTGGGACAGTGACTGTAGCATTTTCAACGCTATTCCTATCTGCCTCCTCGTCATTCGCGCAAGTCGACATGGCCGTTGTTGCTGTTGAGATCGAACACTGCGATGAAGATGGGCAGTTTGTGACAAAAGCAGATGATAGGCTTGCAAATAACAATCTTTTCCCGACGAAGAGTAGAACTAGTAATTCAAGAACCTTGTAATGCTTTGGTGAATTGTTCATTCGTCCAATTGATCATCCACCAGCGACGTCTGATTCCCCTCCGTCGACTTTTTGCCTCCTCCACTCACAATCTGATGCTCCCAAGGTTTCGAGATGGACGAGCCGTTTGATAATGTCTTTCTATTGGGATCTTCCCCCAACACAAACTTCCTTCTGAATTGCTCTTTGAATATTTCACAATGATTCTTTCCAATCTTTGACGGTGTTGTTCATTCTTTGTGATCATGCCTCCTGATTTTCGCGGATTTTTTCAAAGCGGGACTAAAAAAGTTCAAACACTATCCATAACTTTTTCAGCGCTCGATCTTCTTTGCGACGTGACCGTCAACTTCATACCGTTTTATTGCAGATCAAGCTCCTCACTTTCGGCATCAACATATATCGGCAGGATCAATCTCGATCTCAACAAAATAACAAGCTCCAAATTCGTTTGAAGTGCTTGAATACTCGGATATTGAAGGTGGAACGACGAAGATACGCAAGGTATGTCTGATTTGCCGTGGTGGAATCAATCGTACGCATTGTCATTCAGATTCGCACAACACAATTGTTGAAGGATGTTGTCATCTGTCAATTTTTAGATACAGTGTGTCTAATTCGGAGACAAATCATCTCACAGCTTTTATTCTCATTGTTTACAATTTGTAGCTTCGGTCCGTTGAATATAATATTTTGTACAGAGCGATTCTGGTAGAAGCAGTCTTTGCGATTGAAGTTTACAGCAGAGATCCTTTATCGAAATAGTTGTGGATTGAAAGTGCTACAATATCAACCTCGGAGACAAAATAATATATTCTCAATTATGGAAATGGAAACAAAAGCAAAAGTCTCTTCCGACCAGGTCGTTCCCGAGACCATGAGGCAGGGTTTGGAGAAAATGGTCGGCTACGGAGCCGCAGGCTTTGTCCTGGGAGGAATGGCGGGGATTGTTTTGGCACGGGGCGGTGCCTCCAACGCCCGCAAGGTGTTGGCGGGATTTGGGGCCGGAATCGGAATGGGTTCGGCATGGACGCGAACGTCGATGGACATTGATGAATTGACGTCCTCCTTTTCAAAGAAATAACAATCAAAATTTCAGAAGCACACCAGAGAAAGGAGTAGAACAACATGAAGCGTTCCATCGATTCATCCATTAATCGATTGATCCATTCCACGCGATCGGTTATTCATTCATTCATTGGATCTATGGCTTTCGTATCAGTAACTACATTAACCTTGATTCAGATGCCCGCTTGTAACAATGTTTCGCAAACAATGGCAATCAAAGAATATTTGAAAACAAAAAAGGAATATTTTAGAAAAAGCATCACATAATTTCCAATCGTAAAGATTTGTTCCATGTTGTAATTGAATCGATCTTTGGCATGAAGAATGAATGATTTCTCGCCGTCTTCGGTATTACGAGAGTCGTCAACTCGTTTCTTAGTACTTTGAAGATTACAGATGTAGCATACTGGTGCTCCTCCTCGCAAAGGAGGAGTTAAGAGGATGTCGACTAATGTTATGAATCGTCATGGTAGTTGAATATTCCAGACTAACAAAGCATAAGATACTCATCGCTCTGAGATGACACTAGTTCCGCACGAGGAAACTAGAAGAAACGCGGTGGCGGTGTTGCTATTTGCTGCTGGTGTTCATCCTCTTCCTCCTCGTTCTTTCCCACCATGGGACGAGGACGAAGGGTAACTCATAACGATGATATACGGAGGATGGTTAAGTATTCTCCGTGTGATATCGTAACAGTAATTGCCTTTTGTCAATTCATATCATCAACCTCCGGATTTCACCGTCAGTTGGTGAATGATACCATAGCCGATATCACTACTTCTTTTCTCTGATTTCTCAAAATGAAAAAATCATTACTCTAGCTACAAGTAGATACTAATCATATGATTCACATGTAGTCCTAATTTTCACGTAATTTTTCAATCTTTTGACTCGTGCGTGAAATTTAATTTCCCGCGCTCTTCCCCGCTTGGACACAATTCGACGGGTGAGTTCGCGTGTCTATTTTTAGGAGCAAAGTTTCAAAACTAGATAAGCGAGGCGGCAGGCTCCCCAGAAATGAGCAAAGACCGTAGACATCCCCGAATGAGGCATCGCGGAGAGGGTTACACACGAGCGTGCCTGCTATCTCAGTGAATCGAGTTCCGATAGAACAGAGTGAGTCCGGATCGATGAAAAACAACGGCAAATGATTCAGGTGAGCGTGAGGACAACACTGCACAAAAGCCAGCGCGAATGGATCGCACAGGCAGTAGGATTCTACGGCAGCCTACCAAGTGCCAGTATCCTGAACACAGTGTCTTTTGGCAAAAGCCTGGCTTGCCTCGAAACGATACGACCCACAGCCTCATCAAGGACAGCAGCACTTGCGACGACAACACACCAAGCTAACAAGAGTTGCTCTTGTAGCGAATGTCTTCGACCGTAGCACTGTTGATTGCAAGATAATAACCAGCAATAACGTGCTCGGAAAAGAAACGTTAGACTGTAAGTTGCAAAAATTGGACTAAATTATTTTGAATCGATCGATGGGGAATAGCCGAAAGGCAATGATGACTCTCGATCTCGATCTTGCTATCAATAGTTTGCTATCCTTTTGACAAGAACAAGTCTCACACTTCAAATTTATTATATTCTTGCATCGCGTTTGTCTTTTTAACGTTTTGCGCTACGAACTTTGCAATGGGATTTTAATCGTACAGTTGGAAGAGAAACACTCTGAATTAAGACACAACCAACGTCTTTCATTTCTTGTGTATCGATATTTATCAAGTCTTGTTTGTTGACTATCCTGCAAACAGTTCCTGTATTATTTATAAATTTAATTGTCGGAAGTACGTGTCAGCGGATCTACAATTTCGGATTGCCGGCTACTCGATTGTTGAAAACCACACCTTTGGATATTCGGAAGAAGGAAAGGAAGGTGGCCTACGCAACAACTAAACTCGATCGGGATCTAATTGAATAGTCCGTTCATCGTCTGCCTATTAGAATCTAATAAGGGGGTTGTTGTTTGGGACAAATATACCAATCACAAAAAGTCTTGCCACACAATATGGCGACAACGAATAGCACGAGCATGAACGCACTAACAACGAATCATGGTCCTGCTTCTTCCGCGAACACCGGAAGTTCAGCAGAAAACGAAGGCTGGTCTCGAGGAGGAAGGCAGTTTGCCACCAGCAGAGAAGTATACACAAGGTCCCTCTTCCGAGTATGCCTCAAATTCACAACCTCGGAAGACGAAGACGAGGGAAAGCCAGAACCTGGTACCGCTTTTTGGACCTTGTATGGAAGGCAAACTACAATCGGAAATGGACCACCGTCATCGCACAATCCTGATGATATTTGCAGACGCATGGACGATAGCATGACGGGACCATCGGCCGGAATTCTCTCGCGATTGTCAGATTTCGATGGCGAACAAGCGGCTGGATACGCATTGCGAGCGGGGATGACAACTGGATGGCATATTCGAGGTGATAGAGGAGATGCTGCAGTTAGAGTAGGAAAAGCAAAGGTATTCACCGGAAAGAATGGTCCCGATGGTCCTACCAGAGAAGCTCAGATCTTATCCTTGGACGCAGATAGATGGATGTTGTGCAAGGGCGCTTCCTTCGCAGCCGGAAATTCTGTCTTTAACGTAGAAGACGTTAACGAAGGAAGACAAAAGATCACTATTCATTGCTCGAAGGGACCCATGCGGGGGAAACTTATTGACATTCACGCGTCGAGGTGTCCCTTCGTGTTTGGTCGAGCCCACGAGGCAGATCTCTGCATCATGGATCGAGAATTGAGTAGAAAACATGGTGCCATTGTGTACTTTCGGAAGACCAGGGGATCTAGTGCCGGGGCATTTGTCTTGGTGGATCTCGAAAGTACGGTAAGTTATCCGTTGATTTCAATGTGGCCAACTCTGGTTCGATTGAATTTGTTTGATATCGAACGATTGTTGATTATTATATGTTGACGCCGGAACTATTTTCTCATATCGTTTTATTTGCATAACAGAATGGCACATATATGAGACTTGTTGGTCCATATGGATATAAGGGAATGGGGTCATTAGCGATTGGAGACGAATTCATTGTTGGTAGAACAGGATTTTCCCTAAATCGATTCGACTATGGAATCTCAGAAGCTATTGGTGCCCGCCCTACGATGGAAGACAGAACCATTGTCGTACAAAGTTTACTGTATGAGCCCAGACATGGATACTACAAGAACGAACCGAAAGAGACGCTGCAGGAATTAGCCATGACGTCGTTTGCTGCAGTCTTCGATGGCCACGGAGGTGATGAATGTTCCAATTACCTTTGTGATGTCTTACCGCACCAAATTCGACAACACATGTATGCGGAAAAAGAAGCCTTGACTGCTGCAATCGAAAGCAGCCGATCGATGGCACGCCCAGAACAAGCGACGGAGGATCCCGCTTCGGAATTGATGCGCAAAATTTTAAAAAAAGCGTACTTGAAAACCGACAAAGACTTTATTACTCCCAAAAATGCTCCGCAAAGTGGATCCACCGCAGCAACTCTCATCGTCATGGGCAGACGGTTATTCGCAGCCAATGTTGGAGATAGTCGTGTTGTGCTATGTCGAGTGGGTGGCCAATGTGTTGAACTAACCAGTGATCACAAACCAAGCAGACCCGATGAAGCAGCACGAGTTCGAGCAGCTGGAGGATTTATTTTGCATAAACGAGTAATGGGAGAATTAGCTATCACAAGAGCATTCGGAGACAAATCCTTCAAGATGGGCATCAAAGCAATGTTGGAAGATGAAGCCGACGAGATTGCCCGAGGTCTGAACGAGAATTCGGAAGCCAAAGATCTTACGGCTCCGCTTGTCAGTGCCGAACCCGAAATTGCATCGCTGGTGATGAGTCATAGCGACGAATTTCTTTTGCTAGCCTGCGATGGACTTTTCGATGTCTTCCGATCACAGGACGCCATTGCGCTAGCAAGGCAAGAGCTGATAGCCCACCGAGGTGAACCAGCCGAAGTTGCGAGAATTTTGAGTGATCAAGCCATTCGAGTGCGTAGAAGCCGAGACAATGTGAGCATTCTCATCATTGTCCTACGCCCATTCTGGGAACAGATGTAACATGGTTAATATATCAATCTATCTGATCCGAGCAGTCATATTCTACGATAGATCCTCCTTCAATTTTCTTCGAGGGCGTTTGCTGATTTCGCTGATCGTCGACCTGTTCAATTCTTTGCTGTATGCTGCATTCCTTTGTTATTTTGGAATTTTTGGGTGTTTTCGAATGCGGCAACGGGAAGTCCTTCCGCATTGCGGTTCGTCAAAATAGCAATCACCGCACTCGATAATGAAGAGCTTTGGCAATTCTCAGGCCATTGGTCATTCATTGGCACAAGGTTAGGACAGGATGTATTGGGGAAGTGAAATGCTTATGATCAAAATTCAAAACAGTGGAGGTTGCGATATTATACATACAATATATAATGGCTAGCGATCAGCGGCGATCATGTCTAATTGAATCGCCGCTGCAGCTTGTCTCTTCTTCCCATAAAACTAAATTACAATTTATAATGCTAGAGTACTTCCTGAAGACAAAAGTATTTACTATCGACTTGTAGAAGAATAGATCTCGACCATCGTTTTTCTCCACGTTGCGAAATTTTTGCCCTCTCAAATCCTTCCCATTCGTGAATGATTTTTGAATGACGCAAGTTCAAAAAAACTTGGAACGACTCTTACGAACTTTCACAAAACACATCATTTTCGTCATCTCTTCTCCACATTTTGGGAAAAAAGATTTTTTCTCGAAACGAATAGCTTCCATTCCCAAAATCACACTATTCATCAAGTCATCGGACAAAAGCTAGAAAAAATGACGATTCTCAAAGCAACTAACCTGTGCCTCGCAGCTGCTTTGGTTTTTGAGACAACCAACGCCTTCACGGTTGCTCCTCCGACAAAAATCGACGTCCCGGTGGTTTCGGGGAACCAGGTTTTGATCGACTCTGCATCGGCATCGTCGTTGGCATCTAGAGTGCAGACTTCACCCTCGAACCTTCCATCGCAGAGCCAGCTCCTCGAGAGGGTTGGTTCCCTATCGGTTGCTGCTTGCTTCCACCGAAACAAAGGCAGCTCCGACAAAGGCAGCTCCAGCAAAGGCAGTTCAAAAGCCCGCCAGCATCAGCATCGCCGAGATCAACTTTGACGGGAAGGTCAAAAAGACCGAGAGTGATGAGTATGTTGTCATCCAAAACTCTTCCAAGGACACCATTGATGTTTCCGGATACATTGTCTATCCAGCAACCACCGGAAACCAAGGCTCGACCTTTTCCTTCCCAAAGGGAAGTAGTATCAAGCCCAATTCGTCTGTGCGAATCTACACCAACGAGATCCACAAGGAAACCGGAGGATACTCCTGGGGAAGTGGAAAGGCGCTGTGGAGCAACAGCGGAGGCCTGGCGGTCCTGAAAGACGACAAGGGAACCAAACTTGGCGAATTCAAGTACACGCCAACTCCTCCTGCTGCCAAGAAATCGTAGACGAATAGACATGCGTGTTTATGCATAGAAATAGAAGCATAACTGTCTAAAGATTTCTTTTTTCTATAATATGGATTTTCCCATTTAGTTTATTTGATATTTATTCGAATCTATCCCTTTCCCATTATTGTGTTACAGGTATTAAAGAGAGCTGATAGAATATGTGCTTCCAAACTACCGATAGAGCAGAAAGATGATCGGAGCAAACCATAAACAAAAGACAATCATGGCCGCCAGAACATGCCACAGTGTCCACTGCTTTGCTTCGTTCAAAGCATCCCCTCGTTCTTGTAAAGCGTCGTAGTAGTAGGTATGATCGCGGTGGAGCATTTCGCGTTGCCACCGCTTTGCAGCTTCCTCGGTGAAATAGATCGAAAACAATCCCGAATACGCCCATCCAAAAAAGGCTGCCGAAGAACACCCAATCACCGAGCCCGTGGCCTCAAACTGGTGCAGAAGCACTAGAGCAATGGCAGACACAAAGCAGGGAAACCTTCGGTTCTTTGTTTGGATTCCCACGGCGCACAGTACCCCCGCCGTTGCCCACCCGGCACACCCCGACAGTGCCGGAAGAGACGAATCATCGTACAAATCGGAATCTTGCTGATCCTGTATCTGTGACAAGCGTATCGTCTCGTAGTGAAAGGCTGCCATCCAGAGTTGGCCCGTGAGCGATGATAACAGGTAGATCACCGGCCAAGAAAGCTGCCATGAAAAGTTTCTCGTTGGAAATTTGATCGATGTTGGAAGATACATCGTCCAAACCCATACCAGCAGCAGCCATTCGACCAGAGAAATTGGAAGAACAATTGATGTCAAAGATCTCCAGTACTCAGCGGAAGACTTGAGAAGACGCTCCGGACAAAATGCCCCAAACCGGAGTAGAGATCGCTGTGTTGGTCCAATCCATGGCAAGCTCCATGCCAATCGTTCGGAGGTTGAGTCCCCCCTCCGCATTGCCAGATAGCCCAAGAAAGCATCGTGAATTCCGACGCAGAAGAGGACAAATGCTGTCGTTCCAAGAACGATACGGTTTCCGCGTCGCATTCGAATATCCGCAAGACGGGATGATACATCGCCCGTGGTGTACTGAGACGTTGGGTCTTTTTCGGTGGGAGACGACGTGAGAGCATACCAAAAGTTCCAGAACTTTGGGTGGATTGGATTGCGCAATTTTCGACGCCTTGGACGCTGTTCATTACCAACACCATTGTCGGGCGCTGATGAAGAGCGAACATGAGAAAATAAGGGAAGGGAAGGCCGAGACGTCCTTGGCACCTCGAACTTTGGTTTTGGGGCACCTCTGTTGCCAGCATTCTTCGCATTTGTCATTGGTGTCTGCTCCTTGCTTTGTTCGAACTCGTCCGAATCATTGTTTAGTCCTAAAAAGAAAGACTCAGAAGCCGCTGCCGACGATCCCGATGTTTCGTTCAACACAGGTTGATAGGGTGCTGGAACAGCGGAATTTCCGTCATCCTTGGTTTCCAGAATATTGTCCTTTCGTATCGGCGACATGTCGGCTCCCAGCCAGGATGAGTTCTGCAATTTTGGCAGTGTATTCGAGCTATCGTCGGCAAAGAAAGAGGCGCTTTGTGCGTTGTTGTTGTTGTTGCTGATGCCTTTTGCCCCAGATGCCCTTACGAAATTCTTGTTATTGGCCTTTGGTGCTGGAGTCGCTAATTCAGACGAGGTTGCCGAGCGAGAGGGTGTTGGAGAGAAATCTGGCATGAGGGATTTTCTTGCTCCTCGAACAGGAGTAAAGAGTTCATCCCTCCCGCCTCCACCATCATCGCTGCTATCGAAGCTGATGTTCATTGCAAGTTCAATGACGTCAAAAGGGTTCAACTTTCAGGGCTGTTTGGCTCCTCTCTCCACACTTGGTCTAACTGTGTGTTTGCAAAATCGAATGTATCACTTCTGTTCCAACATCTCAGTATCAAACTAATGTGCTCCTCTTCTCTGTCTCACGATCTTTATCTCTGTTCGTCTCCTCCTCTCTTGCTCGTGTTAACCACAGAACTACTACGTATATGGGAGGATTCAGAAACATTAACTTCATATGAGTTGCCGCCAAGATGTGACTAAAACAGCCGTTATTCCACCGTCATTTTTCGAGATGGCTTCGAAAATAAAATTCAAAAAAGATGAACGTATGAACGTATGACCTCAAACGACGATACAGGTATGAACGTATGAATCAAGAAATCGATCTCAAAAAGTACAATAGCGTCATGGATCATCGTAAAATAATGTTAGTCTATTTTTTCATAATTATCAATTTCTACATGATCACATATACTTTTATTAGCTAAATTGCAAGAGCGATCACTTGAAAGTTGTGGAATGCTGATGGTCATGAATTGCTCGAAAGAAGGGTAACCGTAAACTTCTGTCACAAGTTACGGGTCGTCTAAATTCTTTCAGCATGCTTCAACATTGTTTCGTAGCTGTCGAAGAAAGACAAGCATATCACTCTTGCTATCTTGTACCGCCGCATAATTGTACCAGGATTCTCGGTGCCGCAGTACAAGTTCGTATTTAATGCAGTGCGCGTCGCCGCCGACCATGCGGAAGGATTCGAGACGAGTCCATTCGCAAGGACGATCTTCGATCCACTGAGAAATTCGTCTCTGGACGAAATCAATCTTTTCATTCCCGGTTTTTTCGGAAAACTCCATGGAAAGTCGCAGAGTGGCCTTGTGGGAGCGTTTCCAATTCACGACTCGAGCATTGCGAAAGAGAGAAGAATCGTTTGAAAAGATGCTTCGATCTCCCGTGATGCCCTGTCGAAGCGTGGTCTTGTACAAATCAATGCTCTCGACAATCCATCCACCAGACGGAGGCCCATCATCGGCTTTTGTGTCTGTCCCTTCGGGGATGAAACAAACTCGATCGCCAATGTCATATGACTTTTGAGAGAGTAAACGAAGAATTGCCTTCACACTTTCCGCACTCGTAACATAAATTGTGAACACAAAACTGACTGATATGCACAATAAAGCCATCAAGAGGGTGTTGGTGTCCACTCCAATCATACTAGGGGCCAAAATAGCGGCAATTGTAAAAAGAAGGACATTCACGATTTGCTCAACAGCTTGACAGATTTCCTTGGTATTTCTGACGTTTGCGCCCAAAAATATGGTTGCCTTGAAAATGCTGGAATTGGTGGTAAAAGTTCGCAAGTTAGTCACCATCACAATGAACGTAGCAAGGGAGAGGTCTAGCAACACGTAGATCGACTTATCTGCTCTTACCTGTCTGTTGACTTGACAAAATCTAATTTTGAAATGTGGCCATGTCGCGATGGACAGAAGAGATCTCCTAGCACTTTTACCTTCGATCGATCGATTGAACCATCGGCAAGCTTGGCCATTTCACAAATGTTTTGCAAGCTAAGTTCTGTCTCATCATATCGCTGAGCCATTTGTTCATATACAATCTGAGAAGTCTCGATGAAATCCTCTCTCATCATCCCAAGCTTCCCAACTGACGATGAAGCGTCGAAATCTGTCATTTTTGCAACGTATTGCCCTCCTATACGGAATCGCTCTGCATTTTTGTCCTCCTCTTTTGTTGATAGACCTGCGATTTCGTTCAGTACGGCCCACATGTTTCTTAACCTAGACAACTCATCCCAATATTGTCCTGAAAACATAGAAAAACCCAGATGTGAGAAGTTCGATCATTTGATGTTGAAAAAAGTGCCATCATCTTTTGTTTTCACGTACCAATGATTTGCCGATCCAAAAACTGTTTCGAAAGCTCTCTTTTCATAGCTGCCGCAGCTCCTAGAACCAAACTAAATCGAATAAAGTTGTCGGAGATAAATAAAAATCTCGCTTCTCCGCCATCGCTTAAAACGAATCCTCTACTTCCCAGACTTATTATTCCCCAGGCAAGCAGCAAATATGGCCAATTGGAAGAAGCCCAAATATCGTCTTTGCTATTTTCGCTTCCATTGTCGATGGAACTGGACAGTTCGATATCCGCAATAACGTCTGTCTCGGCGTTGCACTCCTTAGTTGTCTCCACAATGTCCGCAAGATCAAATCTTGCGCTACCCGTGCGTTTTAATTCGCCCATGACAAAGTTCTCGCTTATTCTCTGTGGCGATGCTTGTCGTTCAAAAGCTCCCCGTGAGCTATCAGGGGACAAAAAGGTCTTCTTTTGCAATCTTATGGTTGAGGAAGAGCAAAACGAAGAGGAATACGACCCATAATCGCTGGACTTTCGATCGTGAGATACTTTTTGTTGGATCATTCGTTGAGATTGACTCGATTCGTCGTCTTTCTTCTCGTCCTGTAGCGTTGTTGTGAAAGGAGTTGATACAGCAGTTAAGGCTGTGTGGCCGCTTTTTGAGGGGGACATTTCCTGAAGTTTTCGGATAAGTGGATGTGGATTCGCATCGTCTTTCGAATGCGATGGGGGAGATATGAATGATGGATTCGTTGCATGAGAAACATTGTGATGGAGCTTTTGTATCAGTGGGTGGAGATTTTCCTGCGCATGCAGTGCCGATGGCGTAAGCAAAGATGTGCTCCGTGACGACGAAGATGGGCGTGTTGGTGTCGTTGCAGTTGGACCAGGTCCGAGTGGTAATGCTTTTCGCAGGTTAGAGGCTGATATTGACGTGGGAGGTCCCGGTGCAGACTCTGCATCCGCTGGCAGCAGTATTGGTTGAAGGATACTACCAGAAGTAACTGGGCCTCCTAATGATTTCGATTCCAAAGCATGACCTCCCTTTTTGGAATCCCCATTATGGTCCCACGACAAAGTTCGACGACGGGGAGCACTGTACTCTCCTCCCGATACGTCCGTTAGGGACGATAGAAAGGAATAGTTAGTGGCATCTGTAGGTGTTCGTTTGTGCCCACTACCGGTAACAGAGGAAGACTCGTGTCCTGTTCCCATCACTGGTCGAGGTGCAAGAATAGGCCCACCACCAACACTGTTACTGCCCCCTGGAGTTGTCGAGTGGTGGTGAGGTGCTCGGGGTGGCCTTGATCGTGGTTGTGGATGATGCTGTAGCTGTGGTTGCGGTTGCTGAACCAGTGGAGATCGCAAGAACCGCGGTGATTCGTGAGGTATGTGATTCTGGCGTTGCGTAGACTGAACTGGACGTGGTTGAAGCACAAAGTTTTCTGTCACTGATGCGGACGTTACTGATCCTACAGAATAAGTTGTCAAGCGAGGTGGGGATAAAGATAATATCCCAGGGCCTTGAACGCTTCCAGGAGGTGTCGTGTTGCATGTTGCGATCTCGATTTCATGGCTGTCCGACGGGGAGGCGGGAGTTGTCGGTGATACCACAATATCCATCACTTCTTGCTCTTCCGTTACCGCGCTTATCATCCCCAAGCTATTTTCGTCTTCGCTTTCTTCGTGTCCTTCAAGTCCAACCAAGCCAAGCAAACTTTGGGTGCTCTGAACCCTTCGGGGCAAATTCGTTTCGTCTGGGGAGTCTTTTTCTTCGTTGGACAGATAGCAAGTACCTTTCGGAGTAACCATCGGCTCTTTTTCTTCTTCTCCCTGTCCTCCGTGATTTTCAGCGGAGGTGGGGGAAGCCGAGGTGCGACATTGGATATCTACCTGTTCTTCGTGTTGTTCCAACTCCTGGGGCAATGGCGTCATCTTGCTAGCCGCGACAAAGTCTAGTTAAACAACAAGTTGAATGTGCGGTTCTCTTTGACTATTCTGGGGACCTCAATCAAATACTTGAGATTTATTTTGCGTGATTGTCCGTGGGTTATCGTTGGGACAGAAAGATGATTGCGTCATGTACACCTCTCATTATTCACGTATCCGATGTTTTCACAAGATGTGAAGGTTTGTCCCGTCTGACAAGATGGAGAACATTTACGACGATCATTCTTCGGAATCAAGTTTGGATTACGACGTGTAGAAACTGTGATATTTTTTTAGTCGAATTCCTGGACGTGGCGCAAGCGCGGAAAAAAAGCGTCATAAATCATGTGAATCCCAAGGAGAACAAAACCATCAAATTTTTTGCGCGCCCTAAGTACTTTTAAGAATTCACGCGCGACTTCTCCATTCTTGTAGATGATTGGGTTTTCGGAATTACGTAACCAAACGTATGTGTTTTTACTGCTTGTAAATTTTTAGAAGGATGTGACTGGTTGCCACCGAAACAATCTGACAATCATCGTTCGAAAAATTTGGGGTCGCACCTCCATCGGAGAAAAAGATCGTTGTTCTTTGAACTTCTTGTTTCCGACATTCCGATATCCAATTCACATGAAAACCGAGTGTTGGATATTGTAGTCTCTCCGGAAGACTCTCTGAAAGATGGGTATGCGATTGGTTGCACGACATGGCTTGACCTACAATCGAATCATCAGACCGGCAAGTTCTTTCAAGTTGAAGAACACACTTCCTTTGCAGCGACATCAACAGCAGCGTCGTAAACGCCAACGTGTTTCATTCTTCTCGCAAACAGCGTACCAAGACCCTACCCTTGTATGGGCCCAATCCAACCCTCGTTTGGCCCAAGAATGTTTGAACCCACCGCCACCGGTCAATGTGACAAAACCCTCGTCGAATAACATGATGGAATCTTTCGAGGCCTATTTGGAATGGAGGAGGTGGAAATTCCCGAAAGAAATAACCGACGGGTCAACAGACAGCGAATTCGAGGATCCAAGAGAGAATGCCAAGGCACTGGTCAGCCATCTTTTGTCAGCTCCGCTCACGTTAGCAAGTCAATCCAAACACATTATACAGCATTGCGCGAACGACTATACCGAAAATGACAGCCTGGAGTTCAATTGGTGCTGCGTAGGAGCCCGGGCGGAGGCTAGCATTCCTCTCATGTATTGGAAAGAATTTTTGATGTCAAGCAGAGTATCATTAGCATCGGAAGATTGCATCTCGAATTCGTTAAAGAAGAATCTTGCAATATCCTTGGACTTCATAGGCCCCGACATTCCCCCAAAGTTATCGGAACAATCTTTGGTCATACCCGAAGGTCAAGTCGACAACAACAATTCCTACACCACTTCCCTATCTCTTCGTGGCTTCCACAGAGGTTACTTCCACGAAAGCCCAGTGAAAGAAAAATCGAATTCATGGGATGTCTTTATATTGTTCAACCCTGGTCTCGGCCATCCAAATCTCCAAAAATCGTGGGAGCCAACGCTGAATCTCATTCTGAACCGAGGCCATAAAACAACGGGCAACACGCCGCGTGTATTGCTCCTAACAGCTCACTCCGAACACGATATGGATAGAGACGCTGCAATTCTAAGCAATGACTATGGTTTGAAGGACATTTCGTACCACGAGAATCCTTTTGCAAGCCGGATTGCGTATGAGGATCCCTTCGAGAAAAATCATTTTGTGCGACCGAATCACTATATTGCAACCGTTGTCATTTGAGACGCGCAACTACGCATTGGCGCGGAAAAATTGAGTTCTAGCAAAGAGAATGCAATGGTCTGTATTTTGAAGGACTAATTGGTTGCTGAAGAGCAGCACCAAAACAAGTTCTAATGGAGGGTGATACGTAGTGTTGGTTATTCCTCGCGAGGAATGGTTTCGTTCGAATGCTTGCTACTAGTGTATTACTATCACCGAGAAAGAAATTGCATTAGCTGTTGGACTTCCAATCTTCTTGCTCCTGGGTTGATGTACTTGAGGCTTAATCTACTCCACATGGTGGGGGGTTTATCTATTCCCGTTTTCGACACACTGCCGCGATTAACGAAATTGTGTGTTGTCATTTTTTTAATCGTAAGTCATCCTTGTAGGAGGACAGACTATGAGTTGACGAATGAAATGGGAAGCACTCCCGAGTGAAATTGGAAGGACTCCTCCAAAAAGCACTTCGAAATAAGTATGCAAGGCATAACAAAAAACATCACACAAGAACTTTTGTTTTTAAATGGCCTCAATCAAATTTTTAAAGAGAATATTTCGTTCTAGTTTATAAGCAACATTGAAGTTTGGTCACCTCTTCTGTTCTTCTTCAAGGAATCAATGAAATTGCGTGGTATCTGGGACTGGTCATTGAAGCTCTTGCTTGATTGTTAGGAAGAGAACAAAAGTGAAATCAGAGAAATAACCTTCTCTCAGCTTCCAGTAAAATAGTATGGGATAACACAAAAAGAATGTCCTTGCTGTTTTCTATGAACACACGTGGGGCGGAACTAAGGAAACGAAGATATGGATTGCCATGAAACAGCCGCTATCGCAATGGACCACAAGGGTCGAAAGCGAAAGGAAAGAGAAGAAGACACTGAGGAACGATCAAATAAGAAAGGCCGGGCATCTGAAGTGGTACACGGAAGCAGTATAATAACTAGTCCTGATAGCAGCATCCAAAAGGGCTTCTTAGATCATTCCTCTAGTCCTCCTTTTATTCCATCACCCAATAGTAAGACCAGTGATAACTACAAAGAGAACAATATGAACCGATTTGAAAGATCACATGGATGCTTTGATTCAGAGAATTATCCATCCCGAAGTGCATCGAAATATGAAAAGGTCAATATCAGCCCATGTAGACCTAATGCTATAGAACTCGAAAGAATGGATTTTCCTGTGGGACTTGGGAGAAGTGAATACGAAAAAGAAGATGAACGGCGGTACTATGATCAGAAGGAAGATATTGGCACTCGCAATGACATCGAGGCAGGCCGTGAAAAACAAGGTCTGGTAAGCCTTGGGAAAAAGGGAAAGGTCGAACAAAACAATACTCGATCGCCTCCTTCTCGTTCTACACCAGATGGTCTTTATGGGGATTTCGTTTGTATGTGTACCGGGTTTGTGATAATTCCAGACATGGGTAGGCATTTGTATCAAGTGATGCAAGAAGACGATCATCCGAAAAGACATATTGCACCCTATGTTTACTTTGCAGCAAATATACCAACTTTGGTATACTATCCGATATGGATTTCATGGTTTTTGAACAAAGGAATGAAAAACCCTAGCGGGATGGAAGAATATCGAGATCTACGCCTCTTTGCATCGAGAGTCGCATTTTTCGGATGCGTTTTCTTTGATTCCTTCATGAATATTGCCGATTGGCCGCAATCGGGGGAATGTACTATCACGCCAATGTTTCAAGGAGGGGTTATCATTGCTGTACTAGCAAATGTTTCATTGGGTTTTCGGGAAAAGATCATCCGTCTGGCCATATTTTTTATTGTTGGTTCAATCGTCAGCATCCATAGTCCTTACTCGGTCTACACCGAGGATACCCTACCTATACTAGGAGGGACTGTGCTGCTTGCATTTTTTGGATTGTATTATGTAGAATTTGGTCTGACACGGGGGATCGCAAGCGTTCTACTTGCTAGGTTATTTTTGGCGGCAATTTACATCCACCACACTGTAAGTATACATCTGCTCTATGAGAAACTTCTGAATATGAACACTACCTCTCATCCTCTTGATCTCGCATATTTTGCCATTTTTTCCCAGGCCAAGGTTATAAATGTCATAGATATAGACGAGGGGTATTTGGCATACGATAACATCCAAGAAATGGCAAAGGCCGCGGTGATTGCCTGCATCGGAATTGTCGCAACAGGGACGTTTCAGGAAGAAATATGGCATAAGGAAAAACTCGAAGTCGCAATAAACAAAAGAACTAATGAGTTGAAAGTTCAAAACGAAAAACTTGACATGGTTAACATGGCATTGCAGGCGACGGAAACTGCTATAGCAATTACGGAGGAAAGGGGACGAATCATTTGGTTCAATTCAGCATTTGAAAGAATGAATAACAACCAAAACCTGAAAACGGGTGAAGGAACGCTGGTTGGCAGAGCACTCAAGGACGTTATAGACAAGATCGATCCGACAAGGAAGACAAACAAGTACGTGCTTTTAGAAGCTTTGGACAATATTGTTAATGGGAACTATGATTCCGATAGCTTTACCAACAACGAACGACAGGAGGACGAAATTCAGATTGGGTCATCAACGTTCCAGTTCGAGGCAACACCTTTTCTGTACAAGGGCAACGTGAACGTGAATAAGATGAATCGTCGTCGAGTATTGGTAGTGTTCAAAGATATCACCGAAGCACGCGCCCGTGAACGAGCCGAAAAGAATGCACAGGAAGAAGCAATGATGGCGAAGGCAATGGGAGACTCCATGGTCACATTGACACATGAGCTGAGGACTCCACTCCAGGTACGTTGGCATGTTCAGTCGCGCTTGAGGATTTAACGCTCCTGCGATTCACGATTAAGCCATTTGAATTTTCTAATTGCTCTTTTCTTTCTCCATTTTGCAGGGAATCATGGGCGTAACAAGTTTATTGCTGCAAGGTCACGAGCTTAGTTATGACGCAATGGAATCGCTAAAGCTGATCATGGCATCCTCGAGTTTGCTGCTGAACCTTATCAACAACTTACTCGACGTGAAAAAGGCTACATCAAAGAGTAAGTTCATACGACAAATCTCAATAGTCGAGTATTCTTACAACGTATTCATGTACTGACAATCTGTTTTTCTTTCAATGTAATCTTTAGTGCTGGAAGAATTTCCCTTGGCTTCGGTTCCAGCATCGGATCCAATAAAAGATTCGGTTCTCTTTTGCCAGCCTCTAGCCTCTATTTCGGATGTCAAGATTGTAACCGACACGTCACATGCTCCCAGTGCAGTTGTTCACTCAAATTCTTTGAGATTGCAACAGGTTCTAATAAACCTTGTTTCAAACGCCGTTAAATATACGGGTCGAGGCAGCAAGATTACCGTCAGCGTAAATGAAAGCACCCTATCCCATGTTCGTTGTACAATGGACTCAGCTCTTGCTTGTTCTACGACGAGAGGTGAGGATCGAGCCGATGGTGCCGTGCTAATATTTAGTGTCTCGGACAGCGGCCCAGGTATCGCACCAGAAGAAGCCCATCGAGTATTCCGCCGCTTTGCCCAACTCGACAAGAAACCGAAACGAACGTTGGGCACAAGCAAGATAGGTCAACCATCTGGCACTGGCCTTGGTTTACATTTGTGCGAATTATTTGTGAAGCGAATGAATGGCCATATATGGGTGACGAATAACGACGGAAAGAAAGGATGCACCTTTTCATTCTCTTTGCCGCTTCTCTCAAATCCAAAATCAGACCCTGCTTTGAAAAAGCGGCGAAAGGTATCTCGTCCTTCTATTCCGTGCGACGCCCAGCATCACGGAAGAGCTAACGAAAGGAAGCAAGTTGCGAATCAGCTTCGGGTATTATTAGTCGATGATATATTGATCAATCGAAAGGTATTATCAAGGATTTTGAAACGCATTGGATTCACAAGTGTAACTGCGGTTGATTCGGGTCAAAATGCGCTGAAGGAATTGACCAAGGAAAAGAATTACGACTTCGTGGTAACTGACTTACAAATGCCTGGAATGAGTGGAACAGAATTGACTGAAACTATCTTCAATTCGTCGAGTAACGATTTTCAACAACCTCTTGTGATAGGAATTACCGCGGATACAAGTGTGGAAACTGCCGCTCGATGCCGGACTAGTGGAATGTCGGATCTCCTCTACAAGCCCATTACCGTCGAAGAAATGAGAACATATATGGATAAAAAGCTACCATTAATGCGACCTCGTATTTGGTTGGATGAAGAGAAAGATAGAACTTAGAAGCAAAAAAGCAAACAAAAGACAATACATCATAAAATAGGAATTAATACTTAATAAATGTACTAAATCGAGCGTCCTGTTTTGCATTATATCACCTCTTTCGTTGAGGTATGCTTTCAGATATTTTTATCGTCATTAGTCAAAACTCCCTTTTTTTCACGTGTCCTTATTCTTCTTCCCGTCATCCTGTGCTTCGTTTGCAAAAGTAACTTGGCGTCTATCGGCAGATTGGGATTCACTCGTGGTAGAGCTATTGACGCCGATAGGTAATTCTTGATGACCCTTCGTTGGTTGATCGTTCGTACCCACTTCGAACGAATTGGTACTTCGAGTCACTTTCCTCCTGACAAGAGACCCGTCAATGACGGTTGTTGCCCCCGTATTTAAGAAAGGAGACGGTAATTGGCTCGGCTTGACTTCTTCGGTCTCGGAAGGAGGATCGTCAAACACTCGAGGCTTGGATTCGTTGTCGAACGGAGAATTAAGAGATGAAAATTGCGAAAATAGTTGATCAGCCGCATTCATGTTTTCATCGGTATCGGTATCTTTTGAATCTTTCATCGGGGGTGTAGGTACGACACCAGTCACATGGATGGGCACCTTTGGGGCGGTGTAATTCATCTTCAGCTCTTTCTGAAGATGCAGTGCGTGAATATAAATGTCACTCTTGCTTACTTGGATAGTTCCAAAACTTTGCCATGATTCTCTATGTTGTACAATGAGAGAAAATTTTAGGTATTGTTGCTCTGTTTCGAAATGAGTGCATCTAAGACTGACGAGCTTGATCCATTCTCTGGGTCTGTCCTTAATGAACTCGATGATCCTTCTACGGAATTCATCGAGCTGCTCTTGCGTAATATTCATAGTGAACTTCAAGTACATGTATATATTTGGCTTCTCGGATCGTTTCAGATTGAGGATCCTAGAATTTGCAAGAGATCCATTTGTGAATGTCGCCCATTCTCTTGTTGTACCCTTACGAACCGTTGTGGTGTACAAATCTACAGTTTCGACGATCCAACCGCCGCCGGGAGGACCAAAATCATCAACATCTGCATTTGGTTCCATGAAACAAACCTTATCTCCAATATCATACGGTCTCCGAATTAAAATGAGAAGTATACCCTACCAGCGAAGTAAATGACAAAGAATGAAAATGAAAAGATGAGGTGAAGATTCAGGAGTTGAAAGACACGAAATAAGGAATGACTCTGACAGAGAAGGAGCGTACCTCAACGTATTTCGAACTTGCTGAGCTAATCATGAAGGCAAAACTAACAAGCAAACCTGCCAGAGTTATTAACAAAGCTTCAACATTGTAACCAAACACGGAAAGTCCAACAAGAACAGCCACCGCCCAAAAAATTACATTTGTGATCTGACCGTCTAAAGAATAAACGACCGAAAATACGAAAGAAACTTGTTAGAGCATATTCGAATCGAAATGATGAACGTGCCTTGAATTTCGTTACTTACAGGCACGATCTATTTGAGATGCGTTATTGATGTTTGCCAAAACAAGTCTTAGCCGTTTATACACACTGAAAAACGAAGATAGAACGTATTAGAAATATGGCGTACTGATTTCTCTTCTCGAATTTCGCGGTTTTATTGACATACCTGTCGATTGACTTCACAAAATCCA
Source organism: Pseudo-nitzschia delicatissima (assembly GCA_037355735.1). Lineage (NCBI taxonomy): Eukaryota > Bacillariophyta > Bacillariophyceae > Bacillariales > Bacillariaceae > Pseudo-nitzschia > Pseudo-nitzschia delicatissima. The sequence goes on along the minus strand of CM074778.1, from coordinate 610,055 downwards.
ATTTCGTTATTTCGCCCTTGCGATTCGGCCGAAACAGCTTTACGAGTTCCATTATCTTCTTTCTATCGTTTGTTCCGTCTAAATGTCTTGCAATTTTGCCAAGGACATCAAAAGTAAGCACATGTTCATCTTTTTTCAAAAGTTTGTCAAAAAGATTTTGTGAGGCTTTAGCACATTCTTCTCTTGTAGTTGCGCTTCCAAACGAAGGCGAAAACGGATAGTCACCATTAATGAATTCGACTGCTCGTCGTACATGAAGGACGTCTTTGGTGGAAACCTTGAAGAAGTAGATATACATAACGTGTTAGGCAAAGGAGAGAATATACGGGTTTACACTCGACTCATTCATTCATCCATTTTTCTACTCACATTTTGACTTTTGGTTTGTAGCTCCGGTTCTTCCCACTCATCAAGATAGTCATAAAATTGAGTGGTAAAAATCGAATTGCCACTAAACTTCGTTGGGCTTCTAAGATCTCTCTCGAGTGACGCGGGTAAATCAACAAGATCTGTTGTTGAATCTGTTTCGTCGTCATCTTCTCTATCATTTTCGCTGTCTTCAAGATTACCAATGACATCTCTTCCAAAGGACCCAACTCGCTGAAATAATATTGACTTTGTACCCCTTTGCCTTGGAGAAGCTGATTTTGATAGATTCGCGAGGTCACCGACTATCAAAAGCTTCTTGATTAGTTCCGTGAGATCGCGTCTATAGTTGACTGTTCGATACATTTGAAAAGGGGCAATGCAAATAACGTAAATGGCAAATCCTACTTGGGAAATACGTCGCAATAGTAACATTCATAAACTTACCGACAACCCGTTGTCCGACGAAATTTGCCATGAATGTACGCTTTAGAGTTGCGGAAACACTCAAACCAATCGCAAAGTAAATGATTCGTCTGTAAACGTTTGCATCTGGAATATTGCCACTTGGATTTGTCGCATTCATTAATGATATCAAGTTTTGATAGAAAAACCAGTGGCGAGCATGAGGACCTCTACCAGAGAGAAGCAGTATGTCAAAAATGGCCCAAAAGAACAATATACAGGGCCATCCTTTCGACTGCCCTACTGCCAAGGCCAACTCCGTCCCGATAAGTTTCGGAAAGAATCTTGTTCGGAACATCAAGAAATCAATGACGATTGTTTCCATCAATACGGCGAGACAGAACGTGATCGCCTGACGAACTCCAATGAACAAAAACCACCATGAAACGGAAGCTTCATCCAGTGACAAATTCTTGTCAATGCACAGGTTTGAGCGCCTTTTATCGATTAACGTATACGCTGCTTTTCTTGGATACAGTGAGGGCGACGAGCTTGGAGATTGCGTTGGTTCTGCAGTAGGTTTTGGCCGCACGGATTGCTCATCTGTGGTGTTTTTCTTGGCAAAGGGATTCAAATCTTCCAAAACTTGTTCCGCAGCTTCTTGCATTGACTGTAGCTTTCTGTTTGGCGATGGCAATCGATTCAGGTCACCACACATAATAAGTGCATATCCAGTCGGAGGATTTCCAAAAGGATAGTACAACAAAACCGCCATTATGAGGGAAGGCAGCATCACATAGATTGCGATCCTCTTGAACGACAAGCGCAATCTCTTTTTGTGGGGTTTCGCAAATTCATGAAAAACCTCGAGAACCGCTTTGGTTCGTCGCTTGAGCTTCACACCACACTTTTCTTCTCGCGATGGCTCCGAGTCTCCACCAGTTTCGTCAGTTGCATGTCGACCCGATTCGATATCCTGATTGATCATCATTGCCGCATTTTTATAGTATAGATCGGCATTCCCTCGTGTAACAGAGTCCTCCAAAGGAAAAGAATCCAAAGGGGAAGATTCCAAAGAAAAAACGCCCGAATCCCGCTGCGAATTCGAATAACGCGCATATTGCGACGTTAATTCCGATAGTGCGCTAATGTTGCTGGCCTGCAATCCGGTATTGCGACTCTCGCCTGCTTGGAATTGGTCGCCTTGTTCCATTGGCACTTCCGGACAGGAAGCAGACAAACGCGCATATCGCCTCGTCAATTCCGATAGGTTGCTGCTGTTCCCTTGAAGCCCGGGGCTTCGACAATCAGATTCGTGTTTGTGATCATCATCACAGTTCACTAAATTGTTGATAAAGACGTCGGGCATTCCGGGGAGAAGGCTTTCATTCATAGCATCCTGATTCGCCTTTCGCTTATCGAGCCTTCGGATTTGTTCGGTTTCATCAACTCCTTCCTTGCTGGAATTCACGATATCACCGACGGTGAAAGGAGAAGATTTCTTCGACAGCAGGGAATCTATTATTTGTGGCCGCAACTCGCCACCAGGAGGGAGATCATCGGCATCCATAAGCAGATCGTTCTCTTGCGAAACAGTATCCTTGTGTTCTTCAACAAGACCCGTAGATTTCATTGTCTCTGCAAGAACAATTTGAAAACCGACACTTTTTGTATTTTATGCTTGTTTCAACCTATTGCAGTGTCATGATAGTTCAAACCTTCCGACCACAAGTGAAGAAGAGGTGCTTCGCGGTATGGAAGGAGATCTTTCATGTGTAAGAGTCTGAGGAGAGATAAATAAAAATGATGAGAGCGATAAATAGAAAAGGAATGGGAAGTTTGGGGAAACTTCTTTTTCTATTAGCGCGCCATTCCATAATTCCTATAGTACTATTTTAGTGTTTTTATCCACAAGAGAGGTCCAATTTTGATTCTTTCTACTTTCCTAGTTTCTTGTCCGACCAAGGGTGATCACAAGAGTGTTGTTATTCCCATCTGGTGGTATCAGTTGGGTCGAATTCATCGTTGTCTTCGAAGCGAAAGTATCAGGAGGATTGCAAGAGGCAACGAGTTCTTTACACGAGACAAAAAGTAGCCGGTTGTGATCGAAATTAGTACGACGATATCGAATCTTCCTTGGATTCATCCATAGGGGAAAAAGTGATTCTAGACATTCACAAAATTTCTATACTATACATTCCAATTGCCAGCACCGCCTGATGGTACAGCGGAGCTTATTGGGCTACACTCGAACCCGCCGTTAGTGTTTCTGGTTGGTTTTCTTCGTCGTCTTCGTCTTCATTGACAATCACTACAGTTGCCATGGGCGGTGGCGGTGTTGTCACATAGGGTTCACTCCGTGCGTCTGCCCGTTCGTTCGTGAACGGTGGAGAGGGTATATACGGCTCTTGATTCAATGGAAATACCGGCGCCGCGGTGGCAATCGGAGCATTGTCGTACAACTCGTCGACGAGGGTGGCCGTTGCCGTCCTTGTCGTCTCACCGTTGCCATAGGCAACCGTCGCATTTCGATTGACAACTTCCACAAAAATATCGTGATATCGCTGGCGCTCGTTGCGATCGAATTCGTAGCCCTCGCAGTTGCAACAGGATCTCTTGGCGTGATGAAAGAGAATCGTAATGGAATTCCCGTGGCCAGCGCGCAGATTGAGACGACTCGTTTCTTCCTCGCAAATTCGTTTGGCGTTATTGACTCCCGTCGTAGTGCCCGGTCCCCTTATAATTACATGCAGGATTGCATTGGCAATCGCAAAGAATACAAGGACCAGGATGAACCGCGATCGAAAGGGGACTATGTACATGATGTAGACCAGAGCCAGATACAAGATCAGCGCAACCATGATGAATAGATCACAGTAAAAGTTTATGCATTGCATCATGTTGAGCCGTTGGAAACCCTTGTCGATTCTGTCGCAAAAGGCAAGCCACTCTTCGTTGGTGATGACGGTACGTGTCCCGCCGTTTTCGTTGGTGTCCAAGACGGACGGCAATACCCGATCGATTTCATAATATGCGGTATAGTTGAAGAACCGGACGTAAACCTTCGACGTGTTTGTGGGGCTGGAAATGCCGTTGGGGTTTGATTCCATTTCTATCATTGTGTTGGTGTAATTTCACTGTGACGGTTTACGTTTTGCGTTTTGCTTTTGGTCAGGGAATTATTGTTATGAATACTGCTTCAGTCATGTCATGTAAGATTCAAAAAATTGAAGATGCGGAAGAGAACTACCAACAACGGAACGGAAGTCGTGAAGTACTATGAAGAAAATACGTGTGAAGAAGGATCAAAATGCCAGAAATACAAAAAAGGAGTTCGAATTTTTCTGTTTTTTTGGTTGACATCTTGATTCCCGTCGGAATTAACTCTAACCTTAATTATAAAAATGCGATGGATGCCGGCAATGCTCAAACTACGTACGAATAGTACGTAGCTGCCAGTACGGTACGACCATGACGCCAAGCAGGGCTATCATCATAACGTGCAACTGAACAACATGAAACAGCAACCAAACGGATCATCTCTCAGTGAAAAAAACCCAAAGCAACGCACAAAACCCAAGGACCAATTTGTGTTCATCGAATCAACTTTCATTCGTCTTTTTGAGCAACACTGGCCCAATCTATTCGCACACGCAGTTGGAATCAACTTGACAACCCGCTCGGTATCGAAATTATTGCTAAATTATTGCAAAAAAGGCACCATGGAAACCAAAAAATCCCCCTCGATTGTCTCGACGACTCGCACGCGAGAAGATGAGGATCACCTGCCTCTTTCCGAGCAAACCAACCGTCCCTCGGATATTCCCATTCAAACGCAGACGATCAACGCGTGGCATCCAATTCTAGATCCAAACTGGGTGATATTTACATATCTGGCTCTCGCGGCAATCATGATTCCCTTTGGTAAGTTATTGACATATGTGCTTCCGAATAATTATTGTGTCGTCCGATCTCTGGCAGTTGCTCCGCGTTTATCGCTTCGACTTTTTTGCATATTCTCAACGTATTTTTTCATTGATTCAATCAAACTTGACTTTCTCTTTTAGGATATCATTTGGTAGCGGAATCGGACAAAATTGTGGAACTCAAACAGTTGTATGATGCGGGAAACAAAGAGGGCATGGCATCGGCATGCCCAAGCATTGGCGAAAACTACAACGCAAACCAGAACTGCACACTCACCTTTGAGGTTCCAAAGGACATGGAACCCCCCGTCTTGGTATATTACGAACTGACAAACTTTCACCAAAACTACAACAAATACGTGACCTCGAGAGACGATTATCAGCTGACGGGGCGAGTTGATGGCCAGAGTGCCATTGAAGCAGCGAATTGCCAACCAATCAATCAATTGGGAGACATTTTTATCAATCCGTGTGGATTGATTGCGAATACCTTTTTCAACGACAAATTTTCCCTGATTGAATCAACTTCTGTCGACGCCGAGGGAGAGCCACTCGTCATGCGAGAAGACGGCATTGCGTGGGGATCGGATCTCGAGTATAAATTCAAAATGCCAAAAGGCTTTAAAAGTACTATATGCCCGGAGGGCCAGTGCGATGCCTCGTGCTGTCAGCTTTATGGATTTTCCTGCGAGGAACCGGCGATAAGTCCCAAGGACGGCCTCTGCTATGCCTACCACTATCCAAACGCAAACTCCACCCAATACCTGTACCAGACCTACCCTAACATTATCAGCCCGTTGGAGCACGTGACGAACGAGCACTTTGTGGTGTGGATGCGGGTGGCGGCGACTCCCAACTTTCGAAAACTCTATGGATACTTTGACCAGACGATTCCCGCGGGAACAAAGCTGGAATTCAACGTCAACATGAACTACGTCGTCGAGTCCTTTCGGGGCACCAAGACGCTGACCATCACCACCAATTCCACCTGGGGAACCAAGGATTCGACGCTGGGCATTACAATCTACTGCATTGGGTATTTCTGTTTGGCCTGCGGGTTCTTTTTTGGACTCAAGCACTTTTTCAAGCCGCGAAAGATTGCCGATCGAAAATACCTGCACTATAAGGAAGAGTAGTAAACCAAGAGCTAAGACGAGGACACGTGTCACTCATATGAGTAGGGAAAGCTTTGGTTTCAGAGGAATTCTGTTAATTCGTTTTACATTCCTATTTTCTTTTGGCGTTGAGAATTTTCCCAGACCTTTCGCGTCGTTAAAATTTAAATTCGAGGTGACTCGTTTGCTCGCAATCGTTTCCCTAAAATCTTACCATAGAGAATTCACCATGTACAAAGAAAGGATGATGCCGTAGTTACGATTTCACTTCTGTTACACACCGTCGTGATAACAATGCCAGCGGTGACGACGGCAGCAGCAATTTTTTTTCAAAAATTGCTGACGAAATTCTCCTTGTCGTTTCTCTTTTCTATGACGAATCATTCACTAACTTCCTCCATGAAGACTAGAATGGTCCATACAGTCATCAAATCGTGAAAAAGAAAATGATCGTAATTTCGCTGTGTTCGGCATGGTCGTCTCCAATTCGAAAAAGAACAATTTTGTAGAAGACTCATTCCGCCACCGCCGAGGTTCGTCTTCCGTGCACACCACCTTGATATCTTCCCACTCCATGTCTCCCTATTCGATCTCCTTCCCCGCCACTGGTTGATTGTTATTTTTTTTGTTAATTTTTTTGTTTTTGTTCTGATTTTGTGTTTTGATCATAATGATCGGTTTGATTTCGAGCTTCGTTACCTTCCCGTTTTTCGCATTGCGAATTGCGTTTCTCCCTTCTGAATCTCGAGGAGACGTAAACATTCATAATGATATGGTCCTTGTTGGTATTGGCCATCGTCATCATGGTATAATCCTAACCAAAAAGTAATGAGAAGATAAGAAGAGTCCGAATTGAAGAAAACGTCTTTTCTACTATGGTTTAAGTTTGTTCTATGTTTTGTTTGGTTGATCATAATGATCGGTTTGATTTCGAATTGTTTGGTTCGAAATCGAACAACCCCCCAAAAGAAAGCGTGCCGCGAATCGAACAAAGTTCGCGACTTCTTTTGGGGGGTTGTTTCCCCGGTTGTATGGGGTTGTGGATCTGCTAATTTCTATCGAAATATCATGGCAGATCCGGAGACAAGCGTATCGATGGACAGTCAATGAAGCTTCGTGGCTTCATCCCTACATTTTCAGGCACACAGTGGCCAATTATCGTTTGGTTCAGTGCTCCCAGTTCCTAGCTCTGGGCCCCGAAGGACCCTCGGCATCGGCTAACTGGGCTTACACTGCCTTATCCCCGTGGGGACCACTGTGTGTGATTTCTTCTGTCGCTTATACCTGTTCTCATCCAACTAGCCCGGATTAGCGTCCTTTGGACGATCCAGTCGGCAGAGATCAACGCAGGCTCGTCAGGGATTTGTCCGGGGTCCATTGCATTCTCACAACAACTTTCCCGTAGCGCTCCATTGAGTACTTCCCTCCTGTCAGCCATCCTGCTCCCTCCTTTGTGGTTTATGAGTTACACTTGTCTCCTCATCTTCGAAGTGCGTAAAAGAATACCATCGTGGTGCCTTGTCGTTTCCGCATCACAGTTTGTTCGCTTCCCCCCTCTTTCTGGCACCATGCCGCCGTAGCGTGAGCTCAGTCGAGATCTTCCGCGCATGCTAAGCACACTTCAACGGTCTCGAGTTCCTGGCTTTTTACACGGAGGAACAGTGACTGCTGCTTACTTCGACTCACCTTTTCCCCTCGCGAGATCGTGGCAGATGCAGGCTTATTTCGGGGATCTCCATGGGCGCCCACCATGGTGATCCCTATAGCGTCTCTCCCTCGGGCTGCTACCTCCACTCTTGCCATCTGCTACTCGCGGGTACTCAAGCTTTTACACTAGGTTATTCTAACCTTCGAATGCGAATTATGAGAGGAGGAAAGTGATTTCTGAAGGAGCAAAAAAGGGATAGTGGATGCATTTTGTCTGCATCCGACGTGTTTGCTCCTGTAGACGCTGATAGAGATTGTACAGGAGATGCTTTCGACGACTTGGTTTCAGCCTTTGTCGTACGAGGCTATCGCGATGAAAGAAAACCAGAAACGGACATGGTTTGAAACGGACATGGTTTGAAACGGACATGGTTTGAAACGGACATGGTTTGAAACGGACATGGTTTGAAACAGACGTAGAAACGAATCAAGGTGCAACTGAGTTCTATTGGGTGGAGGCAGTCATTGTGAATTGCTTTTATCGTCGTACTCGTAGTCCTATCGATCGAATGAGAAGCAAAGCCGTGAAACGAATTTTCGTGTCAGACAAGATCTATCGGCTTTCGATTGTTTTCTTCGTTGTTTTCAGCCAAACGCGCGTTCAATACCGAGTGGATTTGAATACGTAAATATGGATCGAGTTAGTCAATTCTGTCGACGTGATTGGCCACGGTCATTCGCCATCACGAACTGTGTCTAATTTACGACCATTTTTGGTCCATTCTTTTTTTGGATTTTTTGTTTCTTCAGCTGGCAGAATCGAGGAACTGAGAATCAGAAGGATGCCAATCAACACAAACATTATTATCACCATCTCTTCCTTTGATCCATTGCGAAACAAGACGACAAGATCCACATCAGAATATGATTTACGAACCCATATAGATAGATCCTAAGACAAAGATAACCGACAGCAAGAAAAGAAGAAGATTATTCCACAACATACTTACCGTATAGCTTTCCAGAACATACTTCGTTGAGATTCCAAACTACAATGCCATTGCGGCCACGTCCTGGCAGTCGAAAGGAGACTACTTACGGCGGTGCCCTTCGCCTCATTTTCTTTTGTTACATAATACGAGACCATCTCTATCATAGAGGGAATAATGCATCCGTAGAATGTTTCTCCCTCTCCATAAGGTCATTCGAGGTGCCGACTTTCAGAACGACGACTCGTTCGATTGGACGAAGGTTTATGGCATCACCACTGCCATATTTTGCAGAATCCACTTCAAACGACGAAGAAGATGACGAATTCGCAATTTTTGAAGAAGAATTATTGAGCAACAATATCGAACAGAGGATAGTCGAACGAAACCAAAAGAGAAACGAACGCAATAGCATTAATACCGACAGCGCCTTTGCGTCAATGCCATGGGATCCATCCTTCTCCTTTTCGGAACAAACTGATGGCGATGACGAAGAAGAAGAAGAGGAGGACGAACGGCAGCTGAGCGAAGAACAGGCTCGCGCACTGGATCTGATCAAGGAGGGTAGAAACGTCTTTTTGACGGGAGTTGCGGGGACGGGAAAGTCTCTTGTCCTAAAAAAGGCCCTCGAGTACATTAAGGAGACCTATGAAGACAACGAATACGTCGCAGTGGCACCCACCGGATCAACAGCGGTTGTTTTGGAGGGCCAAACCGTCCACTCCTTTGCGGGAATTGGAATTCCAAAAGTCTACACGGATTTTCGGAAGATGAAATCCAACAAGAGAATCAAAAAGCGTTGGGAAAATCTCAAGGTTTTGGTGCTAGATGAGGTTTCCATGATCTCGGGAGAGTTCTTTGATAGCCTTTCCACGGTTGTGAGCGACATTCGAAAGGATCCGAGACCCTTTGGTGGCATTCAGCTCATCGTTTGTGGTGATTTTCTGCAACTCTCACCGATTACTCCCCGCAAGTGGGAGGTTGACCAAATGGTGAACGGAATTCGAGAAAAAGAAGGCTTGGAAACAGCCGAAGAGGCAAGGAACTGGCTCTTTCTGAATCGAGGCTTTTGTTTCCAATCGGAGGCCTGGAAGGCTTCTTCCTTTGAAATAGGTAGAGCTGAAACACGTATTTCGGCAAAGCAATCGCGATTTTGTCCAGATCTTGCAAAATATTCGTCTCGGCAACGTCACTTCCGAAACTGTTCAGTATCTGAGAGAAAATTGCGAGAGGCCACTTCCACAGAACGATTTTGGGGTTCAGCCAACGATTTTGCATTCGAAAAACGTCAACGTTGCCAAGGAAAACCTCGTCGATCTAGAAAAACTCTCGGGAGACACAGTCACCTTCGAGGCATTAGACGAGGTGGAACGAGAAAAGGGTGTCGGTAAATGGGTTGAGAAAGACCTTGCCAGGAACTCCTTTTTCACTTCGTGCACCGCCGATAAACAACTGCGACTCAAAATTGGTGCCCAAGTCATGTTGGTCAAGAACCTCGCCCAGAATTCAATGCTCACCAACGGCTCACGGGGGACAGTAATCGGCTTTCGAAAGGTAAAGCGATCCTCCGATACAAAACTCTTGCCCGGAGTCGACAAATATCCGGTGGTACGGTTTAAGAATGGACTCCAGATGGTCATCACGCCTCAGAAATTTCAGTCGCGAATCCTCGGGATGGGAACCTGCATACGGACGGCTATCCCCCTCAAATTGGCATGGGCCATCACCACACACAAGGCCCAGGGAATGACATTGGATTATGTCATTGCCGATGTCGGACAGGTATTTGCGGAAGCCCAGCTGTACGTGGCACTGAGTAGGGTTTCAGACGAAACTGGATTGGAGCTGAGAAACTTTTCCAGCAACCGGGTGATGGCCAATCCGCTCGCTCTAAGGTTCCACAAGGATCCGAACAAGCAATATCCCTTCTGGTGGATCTCGATGGTTCTAAACCCAAGATCATGAACGAAGATACGAAAAACAAACGCAAAGCAACGAGCAAACAACTTCGAAAAAAATCTTCTTCTTCTTCCTCTACCGAACAAAAAAGCCAAAGAACGTTTTCCGAAACAGCCTTGGACAAACAAGTTCTACAGAAACGAACAGTCGTCGAGCTCAAACAAATGCTCCGTGAACGTGGCCTCAAGGTATCTGGAAAAAAAGCGGAACTCATTGAGCGATTAACGTCAACGAATTGATGCAACATCGTACTAAGCTACGAGCAGTGACACACCAAATCGAACGATAGTTCTGACATTTCTATGTGAACCATTGCAATTTTCGAAAAGCTACACAACAAAAGTTTTCAACAAATAAGAATATGATACAATAGCTAAAATATTTAATTTTCGATCTGAAACAAGTTATGTTTGCTAGAATTATCACGACATCGAATCACGCTGTGAATTCAATTCGCGCTTTTTATTCTGCTGATTGTTGCGATTGATTAGCATCTCCACGAAAGACTCTTTGAAAGATTCTGTCACGAGGAGTCGATAAATTGCGTCGTGCTGTTCCAAACCCCTTCGTTCTTCCACGTCAAAGTCCTCATGATCATCCCCATCGTCGCTATCGTAATCGTAATCGTAATCGTAATCGTTATCGTTATCGTTATCGTCATCGTTATCGTCATCGTTATCGTCATCGTTATCGTCATCGTTATCGTCATCGTTATCGTCATCGTTATCGTCATCGTTATCGTCATCGTTATCGTCATCGTTATCGTCATCGTCATCGTTATCGTCACTGTCATGTGCCCGAAAGGCATGCGCTGCATTTTCAAGGATGATGGGCCATTGGTTTTGACGGATGGTGGGCCATTCTTGGTTTCCGGTTGGAGATACCGTGAGTGCTCTAGACCTAAATCTACTGCAAGCAAGAGCATATTCGATCGAAGAAGGAAGTGATTCGACCCTTGAACCTTCAAGTCTCAAGTCGACCAGCTTCCCGAGATTTCCAATCTCATCTGGAAATTGTTCCAGCTGAGTTGTGTGACGCAGATCAAGCACTCGGAGAGCTTGTAATCGACCAATTGAAGAAGGAAGTGACTCGACTGTTGAACCCTCAAGTCTCAAGTCGACCAATTTAGCGAGATTTCCAATCGTGTCGGGAATTTTCTTCAACTGCCTTGTACTTACGCAGATCAAGTTTGATCAATTTGCTGAGATTTCCAATCTCATCTGGAAGTTGCGTCAACCTCCGTGCATAACGTAGATCAAGCACTTGGAGAGTCCTGCAATCGACCAATACAAGGAGGTAGGGATATCAACCAAGAAAAACTGAAGATTCAATTTGGTCAATTTGCCGAGATTTCCGATCTCATCGGGAAGACTAGTCAAACTGGATACACTGCGCAGATTTAAGTTCTGGAGAGACTGCAGGCGACCAATCGAAGAAGGCAGTGACTCAACCCCTGAATCCTCCAGATCCAATGTGATCACATTTCTGAGATTTCCAATCTCTGCTGGAAGACGAGTCAGCTCAATTAACATTTTTAGAGATAGTGTTTTGAGATTCTGCAATCGACCAATAGAAGACGGGATCGATGTGATATCTGCGCATGTCACCTTCAATTCAATCAAGTTACCAAGATCTCCAATCTCTTCAGGAAGACTGGCCAGCATTCCAAGATATAATAGTTGAAGTTTTTGGAGATTTTGCAACTTGCTAATCGAAGGAGGGAGTGAAGTGATCCCACAATTCCATATCTCAAGTACCTCGAGTGCTTCGCAATCGACGAATGAAAGGCAGAGACTCTATTCTAAGACCATTTTCTAGATGCAATGCAACCAAGTTGGAGAGACTTCCTAGCGCTTCAGGAAGACTGGACATGGTCTCTTCTAGATACAGATCAAGCCTCTGGAGATTTTGCAACAGTTGGAGAGCTTGCAAGCGCGTGATCGAAGAATACGCTGATCTGATCTGTCGAGGGCTTTTAAAAGCTCGAACTCGTCCGCCTTCGTCAATTTCGAAATAACCCAATTTGGATTCTGGCCAATGTCCATTGAAATGTAGATCAACCCAATGCATCAATACTTCAGCAAGTGCCAAGCGTTCGTCTTCATTGATACCAAACGCGTTGAAGCCACGACCGTTCGGAAAAGGAATCCTCATCATCTTTGTGTTCTGTTCTTCGAGAGGTTTACGCGGAAATTGTTTGTAAAACTTTCTGTTGCCCACCTCTACTTTTTGATTGAACAATCTGTATTTTTTTGAATTGTGTTAGCGAAGTTCCGCCTTCCACAACGCGTACAGTAGATTGTTCGTGTCGATGGTTGATTTCGTGAGAAGCTTCTTTCGAATGAAATTTCCGTGCAAAAAGCGCAGGAGGTTGACACACGAGAATGGTCTTTTTCTTCTGTTTAATCCAATTAATCTTGTTTTAAGTTCGTGGGAGTCGAAAAAGTCGCATCGACGAGAAGGAATGGTGACTCATTGTATTCCGAAACGAATAGCACTAGAGGTGTGTTTTAAAATATGTTATCCTCATTAGATGTAAAAATGTATTTAGAATAAACCTGATTTACATGTAATCAAATATTAAAATCTCCATCCATGTGAATAGAATATGATAATCATAACACCTTGCACACATCGCTTGCAGTGTTAGTAGTTTGAGGAAGAACGAAATCGCCATGCGAATTTCTCAAGTTTTGCGACAATAATGCTCAAAGAGCAATCTCAGTCTGCAGTGTGAGTCAGTTTGTGTACGGTGTTTATTTCTTTGCCGACTTGGTGGTGCCAACAGAGAGTGCCAAATCACCTTGTCCCAAAATGTCCTTCTTCTTTCCGGTTCCTGGGTAGGTAGTCACGGACGAAGGACCTGCTGTGATGTTGTATTTCGAGGAGTTGAGTGACTCGATGGATGCCGCCGAGTAGGTCATTTCTACCGGAGGCTCCAACAATTTAGGATATGAGGGAGGTTGCGTGTTGCTCGTCTTCATAGACCTTACGGATTCGGCAGCACCGTCTTCTACATGAATTGTTGTCACGACAGTTTTTGATCCATCTTGGTGTGTGATTGTTTTGATGGTTCGCGAACCAAGGTCGTAAAATTCTGTTCGAACGACAGCGACATCAGAATCACAGGATTCAATCTTTCCACCGGCAACCTTGGGGTATTCGTCGATAATTTCGACTTCGTTATCGTTGTCGGCCATTTTCACTCGTCGTCCTCCATCTTCCAGTTCGGTCATCTCAATAAGCTGAATAACGAAGTTGGTGACCTCTAATGTAGCTCCCGAAGCGACGCTCAAACCACTGCTCATCGTGTTCAACCTAGCGCTGCTCATAGTACTCAATACGCTGCCAATTTGGGAACCTTCGGAAGTAATATTATGTTCTTCTGGCTTGGTTTCATCGACAGCTTCTAGTGGTGTGCTCTTCATCGAAGCCGCAGCAACGCTTTCAGTGTCCACAGCAGCAGCAGCAGCAGCTTTCTTCTTTTTCAAGAACTTTCCAATTCCGGGAATCATTGACGTGCTCTTCGCTGTCGATTTGCTGCCAACGGTTGCTTCGTCAATCTCGACTGGAGTGGACTTAACGGAAGCTTCCTCGGCCACATCATATTTCTCCTTCTTAGAGGTAATGGAGATTTTGCTCTTCGAGGCGATAGACTTGGAAGCGACAGACTTTTCGGCGACGGAGTATCCAGAGAATCCCTTTTCTGCTACCGAAACACTATCTTCCTTAACCTTAACGAGAGATCGGAACAGACTTTTTAGACATTCTGGAGGAGAAGAGAGACACACTGTCATCGGCGGACTCCATGGACCTAATTCTATCCGAATCTTCTTCCGACGTAGATCCATCTTCGGATTCCTCATCCCAGTCAATATCACCACCCCAGCACTGGAAGACAGGGTTGCGAGGGGGCAAGGAATGGAAGGTTGCAATGACCATTCCCACCAACAAGGCAAAGTTGAGCATACCAAGAACTCCGGTGTGTCCGGGTCGGCACTTTTTGTCTCCTAGGTTAAAGAGCAAAAATCCCTTGAAAGAATCATCGTCGTCCTCATCGTAATCCTCTTTGCAAATATCGGACGCGAAAACAGCGTACATGGCAGCCTGGCTGAAAGCTGCTCCGACAAAGCAGAATCTCATGATTCCCCACAAGTGCGACTTTCCGTGCTTGCTAAAGCACTGGATGGTAACACAAATGAGGGAGGCTACAATGGTAAATGCCAACATGAATCCGCTAGCAACCTTAATCGTCGTGAAGCCAACGTCGTAGCTGGTTTCAAGCTGCCAGAACTGCGAAGGCTTGACGCATCCGAGAAAGTTGTTGCTTCCGCGAGTTTGAGGATCGTAGATGGCAACGTTGAAGGCACCGAGACTCTGAATTTCATCTTGGTTCTCATAGCCCACGTTGATGAAACGGCATCCCAACCCCACGTTGAGGGTAAGCGGAAAAATAACGAACGATCCGAGAAGAATGTACCATCTAATATTGTAGAACAAAAGTAGAGAGAAAACATTAGCAACCACATCGCGAGAGGTACAACATCGTCTTCTCGGCAGAGATGACCTTCTCGGAACCTCCTTTCCTATCGAGCAGAACCACTTACAGCACGATTCTTTTCGCCAGCATTGACTTGCAGCACCCCATGATAACTATTTGATTTGATTCGATTCTATTTCAATTCCGTTCTCCTTTGTCTTTGTGAACTTGCACTCGAGGTAGCAGTAACTGTTGAAATGTTCCTTGCACCAAGCGATTTTCTTTTGTTGATGATCGATATCGGAATTAAGTTACCTCTCAAGAAACAGTTGGTTGTACGTATCGATACAATTCGATTTATTCTTTGAACTTGTCAAAAATACCGATAAAAAAAATTAAATCCTTCACAACAGTCACGCAACCAAAATCGCCAACCGTTAATGATAAATTCACCGCAGTCAAACTACTTTTATGAAGCAGGAAGGCTCGACATCCTCGCCCCTCAAGCACGCAAGCCAAACATAACGTCCCAATTTGATCGCGCATACTCCGAATACCAATTGAATCAGCCCGATTTACAGTTGACCAGCCCGATTTAAAATCGTTCTCCTTGAAGATTCATTCGTGCGGGACTAAGATTCTTGTGGAAGATTTTGTTCAATTTTGCGAGGCGCGTCTTTCATACTTTTTCTACAAGTGTCGTTTTTTGGATGTGTCACGACGAACGCGAGACTTCTGTGTTCTCCTACTCTTTTCTTCTTCGATTTTGATTCATTCATTCAATTCGTGTCAGTCGGATTGAATTCAATGCATACTTTTGGAAGCAAAAAAAGTTGCTTCCGCATATTGGTTTAGAATCGGTGTTATAGAAGAGACGGTCTGAAAAGATCAACACTTTTATGACAAACAATACAACAATGACACAATCTACAGTAACACCGCAATCGCAACGGGCATCGCTCGCTAGCTCGAAAAGGATGGTGTATCTTTTCAGTATTCTTGGTCTGCTTGCCACTGGGGCAAACGCCTTCGTGGTCGTGTCTCCCACACATTCCGGGAATCGTGTGCAGTCATTTCCACCAACAACTCTTCCATTCCTTGTGGGAGAGTCGTCTACCTCATCTCTTAATGCAATGACCTCTTCCCTCAGCGAAAAGGTGATGGAAAAGCTTCCCTCCAAGCCGGTTGTCGACGCGGTCATCGAATCCAAGACTTCATCGATCGTGGCCTCGGACGTGGCCACCCGGGCGGGAGTGAGCATTTCTCAGGCACGAAAGGATCTGACCACTCTTGCTTCTTTGTCACAGGGAGATATTTCCGTCTCGAGCGACGGTGAACTCATCTATGAGTTTCCCAAAGACCTAAACGGTGTCCTCTCCTCCAATAGCGCCAAATACAAGACAAGGCAGGCCTTTGAAAAGGCCTGGCCATCCATCTTTTGGGGGTTGCGGGTTTCCTTTGGAGTCGCGCTTGTTGCGTCCGTGACATTGGTATTTTCGGCCATTGTGGTATTGCAGTCGAGTTCGTCCGAAGATAATCGCAGAGACGATCGACGAGGCGGAGGAGGCATGTCATTTGGAGGCGGCTTTTGGGGCCCAAGCCCCTTTGACTTTTTCTATTACCGCCCGTACGGATATTACGGGTACTACGGACAATCGATGGACGGAAAGGTTCGGGATCCAGAGGACATGGGCTTTTTAGAATCCGTTTTCAGTTATGTCTTTGGAGACGGGAATCCGAATGCCGGTTTGGAGGAAAAACGCCTCAGCCTTGCGGCACAAATGATTCGAAACAACAAGGGTGCGGTCACCGCCGAACAACTGGCACCCTACTGTGACGCTCCCGACATTTCGGAGAAGGATCTCGCCGCAAAGGTGTATGTCGACGAGTCCTTTGTTTTGCCGATTGTCTCCCAACTCGACGGAGAGCCCCAGGTGACGGAGGAGGGAGACATTATCTATGTCTTTCCCGATTTACAGGTATCCGCGTCTACTGCCAATGTTTTGCCAGCGGCATCCCAATCCGCCATGGTATTGAAGCGTGCCGGATTGCCTCCCAACGCATCCGCCCGAGACATTCAAAACCTCCTTCGCATGAACGGTATTTCGTTGCGGGGAGCACGCGACAAGGCCGACCTTATGGAGCTTTTGGAAGATGCCCTCGGTCCAATGACACAAGAGGAAGAGGAGGAAGCCTCCCTGATGGATCCTTCCATGTTGCAAGAGCGCGAATACAAGTTTAGCTTGGCTTCCGGATTCAACAAGTTCGCTGCCGGTGCCCTGGGAATTGCCAATCTGGGAGGAGTCCTCTATCTTGGGAATCTCTTTAGCCAATACAACTTGTACGGAGTGCAACTTCCGTCCTGGCTCGGCTTGACCCAAGCACTGTATCCAGCATTGGTGGTTTACGCAATTCTCTTTAATGCTATTCCCCTGGCGAGAAACTTTTGGATAGGACAAAAAAATGCCGAAATCCAGGGACGGAACAAGGCACGGAGGAGATGGAAAGAAATCGCCAAGAGTGGGGGCAGCAGGGTTTTGCGCAAGCTCAAGGCCGCTGCAAAGTTTGCCACCAGACGCAAAACCATCAAGGCGGACGACTCTCTCTATTCTACCAAACAAGCGTCTGCAAGTTTGGAGGCAGAAAAGAACAAGCGCGATCTGGACGAATTCGACAAGCTGCTCAACGATGACGACAACACATTTCAATAATTTATCATGCATCCACCGTTGAAAATTGAAACTTTCATCTGCCCATTGATCAATAGAATTTCCCCAAATTGATGATCGCGATGGTTTTTTGGAATACAATGCACAGTACGGAACCACTCCCTGCGCTCGAGATGAAGATTTGATCATTTCCACCGTAGATTTTGTTACAACACACAAATGAAACAACGCTAAAACCAAACTTTCATCGGGCATTGTTTTGAACACGATATCGGCCACATGCTATCATCAAAAACGACTCTGATAAAACCTACTAACATGGACGATTGCTGCTTGACTATATTAACATAACATATTATTGCATTTGCTGAGATTTTCGTCTGAACAACTGTTCGATCGACTAAACTTTTTGTTATTAATTTCTATCAATTTACCGTTTCTTTTCCGATTTTCTTGGAGTTCATGATGAAACTGGTAACTAGGTTCTGGAAGCGGAATCGTCCATCAAGCAGGTGTACAGCGTGATCGGCATCGGAGAGGATGCTCCAGGTTCGATCGGTTCCCCGACCCAGGTTCGTAAAGAGAGTTTGCTGGACGTGAAGGGGAGCATAAGGATCCTGGTCTCCCACAACCTGCATCCAACAACAACAAAAGAAGAAGAAAAAATAATTCGAAAGAATTAGCACAACCGTAAATATGATTCAAAACCAACAATTGTTGGGAAAATGCCACGAAACAAACAATTTTTTGCAAAACATTGTGTTTTGCAATTCTATTCCATAGATACTTACCACAAGAGTTGGGACATGAACTCGAGCAGGATCACAGTTGTTGAACTGATACAAGTTCTTCCACTGGGCCTTGACAGGGTCTGCCAAAAGGGCTGCCTCCGCAAAATACGATGCCGCCTTGGGGGGAATCGTCCCCTCAATGGTAAAATCCTCAATGGCCGCATCAAAAGTGTTGTTGTAAGCGGTAATATTGGGGGGATTGCGGACGTATAATGGATCCCGTGGGTACCGAACCATTGGGTCAAAGATCGATCCGTACAAAATCAACCGGGAAAAGTTGGGCTTGTTGCGCTGGGCAGTGAGCTGGGCCACCAGAGCTCCCTGTGACCAGCCCATGAGGGTGATTTTTTCGGGATGTTTGCAATTGTACCGCTCCTTGAGCCACTCAAGGACGGATTCTACGTCCTCGACGCAGCGGTTGGGTTCGACTGCCCCGCTGGCGTCGGCGGGTGTCCCACCAAAGCCCCGAAAGTCCATCGAGTAGACACGAATGTTATTGTGGTCAAGGGCTTCCATCAGGCTCCTGCTCTCGAGGCCTTTTTCGGCGTTGGCTGGGCCTCCCAACAAGTGGTAAACGGGGACGCTCGACCAGGTTCGTCCGTGGAGCATCAGCAGGATGTGGTCGTCGTCGCTGGGCTCCGATTCGTCGCCTCCGATTCCGTAAACGGCCAGTGGGTGGCCATCCCCTGAGGCGTGAACAGTGTGAACATCCAATCCATCCAGCAGCAGTGATCCCTTCTCGGTGCCCAGAGGTGTGTCGGTAATGTTCATGTTTTGGTAGGATGTGGGGGTAGAGCCAAAGTCGCGTTGCTGGCTGGAAGAAGCATCGTTGGGAGGCGAAAAGAATGCCACACTTGCACTGCCAAGTGGTCGAACCGCTGGGCCATGCTTTGAAACGGAGCCAAATGCTGTTCGCTTGGCAGCAATTTGTCGGCGCAAATAGGAAGAAAAGGACGCAGCATTCCTGCTAGAAATCGGAGCATGCTTCAGAAGCGCCGTCGAAGATTTTGCCATGAGCAACATGTTGAGGAAGACCAGCAATGGTGAAAAGTAGTTATAGCGGTGGTTCCGATTGCAGTGAATCGGGGATGGTGACGACGATGGGGATGGAATTTGATTTAGTTTCTTGTTGGAGGGGAACGACGGCATATCAGCACCAATTCTTGCACAAGTGTCGATTGTCGAGTATTCTTGTCGGCAACAACTCTTGGGGATTGATCCGGCAAAGGTTGTTGTCTTCGTCGTATGTGTAGTGAACGAGATAGATTCTTCGGATTATAATTCGACGAAATGAATCTAATCCACCTGTTGTTGTATCGTTGAGATCTGTTATATCCTTTTCTCTGTGACTTTGTTTCTATGTTCAATGCGAAAGGAAGTCGAATGCCGTTGCCGAGGGGCAGAGATACCACCATAAACGAAGTTTTTCTCACTTTTTAGTGTGATGGATTCTCATGAAAATTGATGAATTTCTTTCGTCTTGCGATTTGACGTCATACGACGACCTTTGCGCGCGTAGTACGTGTTCATTTCATACTGTGCGCACTCGTTTTTGTGGTCCTGAACAATTTCCCAATAAAAAATCTTCTCCTGAAAAACGGAATTGCCGCTGCCTCTTTCTGAATCACGAACGAATGTAGTCACGGGTCATGAAATGAAAAGAATGGATTCATTCATTCATTGATTGATGATTGCGGAAGATACGAAGAAGAACAACCTTCGCTGTGTGCTATTCTCAATGTGAAAGTAGTTGGGAACATCACATCATCACTCTGAACTCTTACAAGAAGTATTCAAGAGGAAGGACAAATCGACACAAAATACAGATAACAGCAATCAGAAACGCAAATTTCTATTCATTGATCACAACCAGAAATCAACAACGACGCAAAGATCCGCAGTCACATTCTACAAACAAAAATGTCCGACCTCCATCCAAACCTCGTCATCTCTTCCTCTCGAAAAGCGCACAAGTTTTTGTTTACAAAAATGAGGGATGCTTCCACCTCCTCGGAAGACTTTGTCAAGTACTCGAAACGAGCCATGAGGCTCCTAGCCGAAGACGCACTGGCGGAATTTCCGGCAACCAATGTCACCATCACCACTCCCTGTGGGTAAGTTGTTTTTCGTTTTCTCATTCGATTCATTTGCAGCTATTTCTCTTGGTTAGACGTACGTGGTAATAAGCTAACTGATTCTTCTTTCTTCCTTTCAAAATGTTGGGTAATCACATGATTTTGCGCCACTGTTAAACTTCCATAAACATCAATGCAACAAAATTACATCACAATGAATACAATATAGCCCCTGTGACGGCTGTTACGGTCCTGAGCCAACCAAAATTTGTGCCGTATCGATTGTTCGGAGCGGGGACGCTCTCCTGGAGGTCGTCCGGGACGTTGAACCAGCCGTCAAGGTGGGAAAGATACTGATCCAGCGGGACGAATCGCATCCCGACAAGATCGCCAAGCTATTTTACAGCAAGCTCCCTCCCACGATTGGAACCCCTGCAACACCCTATGTGTTGCTGTGCGACCCAATGCTGGCCACGGGCGGATCCGCTCTTACCGCCATTGAGGTTTTGGTGGGCGAGAAATACAAGGTGGCACCCGAAAACATTATCTTTGCCAACATGATTTGCGCTCCCGAGGGACTGAAACGAATGGCCGAAGAATATCCCCAAATCAAGATCGTGACTGCAGCCATTGACGAATGCCTCAACGATGACAAATTCATTGTTCCGGGATTGGGTGAGTACAATGCAATGTACAGTGTGGTATTTTTGGATGGCTTGCGAGAGAAAGATGCGTCGATTACTTCGCACTACAGTATTAATGGTGTTCTCATAATTACGTTTTGCTTATTTCATTGTTGTTTTGCCTTTCCACATTGATGAACAGGGGATTATGGAGATCGATTTTTCAATACACAGGACTAAGGAACAGGACTAGCGCAAATGAAACGTTTTTGTTCATAATTTTCATTTCATTTGTACACTGAAAAATTTCCAAGACGGAACAAATTTTCAATGTGCTTTAACGTCTTAAAGTCTTCGTCTACTAACTTCTACACACGCAATGCAAATTTGACCTAATGCATTATTCAAAGATGAATTTTCCAAAAGCATTTTAGTTCCGTTTTGTAATTTGATACTATATTCTTATGTTACATTTGCTGTCGGAAGGACTATTTTTGTTGTGGAGATGCACTGCCATTTATTTCGTTGGCAGCCTGATCTTATCGAGCATCGCAAAGTGTTGCGGCACCGATACCAGGTTGTTGGCAGTGATGGCACCAGCAGCAGCGGTGGCAGGAACACCAATTCCCGGAAAGGTGAAATCTCCAGTCAGATACAACCCCTCCAGTGGGGTCTTGTGACCCGGAAGCGTCTGCTTGCCTGCCTCCACTCGAGGACCATAAGCACCTCTCGATCGTCTCAAAAAGCGCTCGTGCGTCAATGGTGTTCCAATTTGAACGGTTCCCTCCACAGCACGGTTGCGAGCGTCGGGAACATACTCCTCAATAGCACTCCACAAAAAGTCAGCAGCTTCCTCTTTCTTTTGTTTGTACTCTTCCGAGTTGCGGTCCATGCCTTCCCACCACTCGTAAGGTTCTGTGGCCGGAACATAGGCGTGCAGGACGTGTTTGCCCTCGGGAGCAAGTGTGGGATCGATCAGCGAAGGCATGCTGCAGAGAACAATGTTTCGTGGCGATTCGACTCCCTCTGGGGCATCCCAGTCACGAACCACCGCCCACTGGGTGGGGAAATCGGCGCTAGCCTCGGTGGGCAATCCTGTCGCGTCAATGCCAGCGTGGATGTGGATGAAACTCTTGAGATCCGGAATGCCTCCCGTATTTTCATCCGTGTTGACAAAGGTATCCATGTACTCTGCAGCCTTTTCGTTGAGCTTTCCCTCCGCTCGTGCCTTGGACAAAAGCTTGTTGGTGATGTAGGGGTCAGCGTTGGAAACGACTGCCTGCTTGACTTTAACAATCTTTCCATCTGCCAATTTAACTCCAGTAACCTTGTCTCCTTCCACGAGAATTTCTTCCACTGGAGCGTTCAGACACACCTGATTTCCCTTCTTTCGAACACCCCGCACGAGGGCATCCACAATGCTACCGCTGCCTCCCTTTGGAAAATCCAAGACCACACCCGGACGATACCAATCAGCAAGCATGTACGCCATGACGGCATTCATCGTACCGCTGGCGGGAAGTCCCTGCAACAAAAAGCACAACATGTCCAGCCAGTTCTTGACAAACTTGTCCTCGAGTTTCATTTCTTCCATTACTTTGCTGAAGGGGTCATTGAGAGCCTGTCCCTGCTTCAGGGTTGCAAAGAGCTCCTTTGGGTATCGCAGGAGCGTAAAAATGGCTCCCGCATCCTCGCGAAGAGCCATGGAGGTGAGAGCCTGGGCCGCATTCGAGAGAGGTTCCATTCGTTCCATGAGAGCTGCAAACTCCTTCTCGGCATTGGGCCCTCCGTGTTCCTTCAAGACGTCACCGAATTCTTCGGGTCCAATCTTGGCTGCGAATTTCCGTCCGTCGGGCATGACGGTTCCCCACCGATCATAGGTGATCCATTCAGCGTCCTCCCCAATGATCTGAAAGACGTTTTTGAGCGGATTGGGAGACTCATCCGTGCTGAATCCAGAATACAGGGAGGGACCCGACTCGAAATGAAAGCCTCGTCGCTCCCATCCATGGGCCTGATTTCATCCAAAAGCAATTCGAAACAAAACACAGAACAATACAAGACGAAACGATGCACACACAGAGAGAAGCAATGGTGATGTGAGAGAAGTTTTCGATTGAAAAACTCAAAAGGCCAGTAAACAAAGATTCTCCATCAGACGTACCGCTCCACCGGGAGTGTCGTGTGCCTCGAGAACGACACATTTCTTGTCGCAGTGAGACAGCAGTGCCGCACAAGAAAGACCCGCAAGTCCGCTTCCGATAACTACCACATCGACTTCCTCTGTAGGAATTTCATCGGATTGTTTCTTCGCCAAGAGAGATACTGGCGATGTCACTCCCCCGTTTGGAAGGACAAAGGCCTTTGCCACTGCAAGCTGACCGAGAAAAAAGACGGCAGTTTTCATCGTTCACCTCCTAAATAGCTGATAATAGATTAAGGTTTGTCTTTCGTTGGATTGAGTCCAAATGAGATGCGATTGTAGCTTCAACGTTCACAATATGACCAAATCATCCGATGGCAACAACGAGAACAACAACATCGTCAATACTGCAAATGATGAGAAAGCTTTCTGATTTGTTTGCGTGGTAGGTCCTCCACTGACGCGTTTTGGTTCGTGGTTGCAGTCCCGTTTCGTTCCTCGTGACTCGAGATTTTGATTCACAAGAACAAGGGAAGATTTTTTTGCGCGAAAACAATTGAAATTGTTCTCGTTGCGGTTTGGTTGAACTTTTTGGCAAGTTCTTCTGTTTGCACTACTGTACTACGAAGCAACCATAAAGTGGTATTCACTTTTGTTCTTTCGACACCCGCAATGGATAGCAGCAGCAACGACAAAAAGAGAAAACTGCGTCGAATCCTCGTCCTACCGGACTACGACAACGAAGATGGTGCAGATTTTTCCATCGACAAAGACGATTATCTGGTCGTCCGTGAATTCCTTTCCGACGAGAGAAAAATTAGAAGGCATGTCAAGATAGACGAAAAAGACGAAGAGCGTCGGGTTTGTAGCCTTGACTCCGATTTTGCCTCATCCGATCATGAGGTTCCCCCATCCATACAACGATTGCAAAATCTCGCACATCTACACTGTGTTTGGATATCGTCGCTCCCTCCTTCCATTGGACAGTTGAAGAATCTAAAGGTGCTGAATATCACGACAAACAAGACCTTGAATCTACCAACGGAAATCGGAGATTTATCCAGCCTAGCGGAATTAAATCTCACGAGTTGCTATCACACCCTTTCTCTTCCATCCTCCATCGGACGCTTGCGAAACCTCAAAAAAATCATTCTCCGTGATATGATATCTCTCAAGTCTCTTCCAGAAGAGATTGGAGATCTTTCCAGATTGGAAGAAATGGATCTAGGATATTCCGCCATCGGATTACTTCCTCCTTCCATAGGGAAATTGCAGAATCTCAAATATCTTGATCTATCGAATACTTCCTATCTTTCAAATCTCCCCGAAGAGATTGGGGATCTTTCCAGCTTGAAGAGATTGGATTTGACCAAATCTTCGGTCACTGCGCTTCCTCCTTCCATTGGACGATTGAAGAATCTAGAAATTCTTCTTTGCAGTACACAAGGTTACTTGACAAGCCTTCCCGAAGAGATTGGCAATCTAGCTAGCTTGAAAATATTGGATTTCGCTACAATAACGATAGACGCGCATCGGGAAAATTTCATTGTTAAAAACGGGCGATTGCAACGCATTCAAGAACTGAATCTAGGCTATACACAGGACTTATCGAAGTTACCAGACGTCGAGGAGGGTCTAGATGGAGGTACGATCATGGATCTTCTACGTCAGCCTTCGATCACATCGCTTCCTCTTTCCATTGGACGATTGCAGAATCTAGAAGTTCTTTGTCTTGGAAGTACAAAGAACTTGCTGAATCTCCCCCAAGAGATTGGGGATCTGTCCTCCTTAAAAAGCTTGGACTTGAGTGGAACTGGAATTGCATCGCTTCCTCCTTCCATTGAGCAATTACAGAATCTAGAAGTTCTTCTTCTTCCTAACACAAAAAAGTTGTCGAATCTCCCAGGAGAGATCGGGGATCTATGCAGCTTGAAGAGCTTGGATTTGGGTGGATCTACAATTGCATCGCTTCCTCCTTCGATTGGGCGATTGGCGAATCTGGAAATTCTTCGTCTTCCTCATGCAACCAATTTGCCAAGTCTGCCCGAAGAAATTAGTAGCCTAAACAAGTTGAAACAAGTTTCTCGAGTGGGAATCGACAGTTCGATTTCATCGATACCTCTATTTTCAGGCAGTCGGAAATCCCTTCAGCGGTTTGACTTTATTGAAAGCAAATGTTGCAAAAGCCCGGTTCTGGAAGAAATAATACGTGGAAGTTGGAACGAATCAATGGGAATTTTTGTTAAAGCAAACGCAAAAATTTCCAATTTCTTGGTTCTCTTGGTTGGGCTATCAACTTGGAAAGACTGAAATCATCTGGTGTTAGTAATTCAAATGTGCCACTTGTCGGAAACCTCTTTTATACCCTAGCCTGCAACAGAGCGAGGGCGCGAACGCGTTTCGGCACTACGGAGGGGGAGTCGATGCAACCGATTCCAAAACTATGGCCCCATTTGTTCCACTCTCCAAGGCGAGCATTCGACAATGACGAGTTTGTGACGGAAGCAGATGCTATCTATCAGCTCCTCATCGATGGGAGGGAACATTTTGTATCCACCATTATGAATCGCAAGACGAATGGTGTTTCGGAAATGAAAAAGGAGGCATAGCATATGTCATTTTGGTTCCCGCATTGCCAGCAGCCACTGACAAGAAAGAAGATGAAGTCCTTTTTCGTTCTTGCGAATCTCGGTTACTCTCTAACCGCCCATAGCTGCTATTGAATCTCTTTATCACCACTAACAAGTTAAAACAGAATGATTTGTTTTCCTCATGAACGACTATGCTCTAATAGTACTGCTGAATTGCTGAAGAATTTGTCACTTTTTTGTTCTCGTTGTCTATTTCTTCCTGATTCCTCGAGCTGTGAAGTGCGATACGTACACCAGCCTTCTCATTCTTGTATGGTTCATACCACCACGAAGTAGGTATAAAGATTTTGATGTACGATAAATTAACAGCTCGCAATTACAAATGAAAAGTACTGTGAAGCTCCGTTGTGAAGCTTCGTTGTTTAAAACGGAGCTTCACAGTATGTTCCGGATTTTGACAGTACACTACTTTCAACTTGTAGTTCTAAAACTCTGTTGAATCTTTTCTGCAAAGGTTCCAATGATCCTTCGTTTAAGCCTTCAACCAGAGAACAGTAATTGGCACATTTTTTCGTGTCACACACTCGATTCTGAAATCAATCGTCGACACGCATTCGGTTACAACCATATTTTTTCACGCGTCTTCGGCATTACTTTGGTTGTCATCGCTTATCGATTGCTTAGCGGATTGTCAGGATGGCAAAGAAAAGGAAAAATAAAACCAGGAATGAGACTACCTGCCTTCCCGACCCACTGCCGGGACCTGATACCTGGGCCGGCAAGAAGGAAGGAGATCTGCTTTGGGAGTTTATGTGGCCAGGTCAATATATTCATCATTCTCTTTGTAAATTATCAGATGTTCAATTTTGTCGGTTTATTCTTCGCCCCCGATCCAAAATTTTACGTAAACATCTTTACATATCCAGGATCTTCGTTGAGGCCTCTGACGGTGCCGCTGCTTCTTGTCGCTAGCGTCCTGTCGTTGGTCCTGAAACTCCTTTACAAAATCATGATGGCCACGATAAAACTTATCAGAATGAAATGTACTCATACGATACGAAATACGGTTTCGACGAATCTTATTTGGGAAGCCGATATGGTGCTCATTATTATTACTGAAGATAGCCAGCCAGTCATGGTTAGATGCAAGTTTTGGGGACACCCACGAACTGGAAATCAATTCTCGACTTTGCCCTTGAGCATGGCTACTCCTTCTTTGTCTGGACCATCGGGAAGCTTCCTTGGCCAAAGGGTGACAGCCATAAACTCTTCGTCTTGGCCTCCAGGCAGTGTCACAAAGCAGTGGAAAATATGACAACGATGGAGAACAACGAGACCACTGAGGATAAACGTGCCCGTGAAGGTTCCCTTGAACTTCGACGTTATTTTGACGACATTCAGGAATGGTATCTGTCTTGATCAATCTTCCTATTTCATTGACCATGCAGACTTAAATTTTCGCAACAGTGAAGGACGTGCATATCTGTTCGATATAATTGATATGTGCGGTGATTCCATATCATTTGATCTTTTAACGCGTACCAAGACATTTTTGCTCATAGATGGGCTGGATGATGGAGCCGACCCCAACATGAAGGATTTTGAAAATGGGTCCACACTACTACATTATGCGGTGAGAAAAGGAGATACCGAATCTATTCTCGTACTCCGAAATTACAGGGGGGAAAAAGTCCAAGAACTACGCAAACCTCTTCCGCCCTCGATGATGAGGGTCGAACCCCATACATGCTACTGCATGAAGTTGGATTAGTGGATAAAGCAGAATCCCGGGAGACCAGGGAGTATTATTCTTCACATCGAATCCTTGAACGAACGTCCCAGATTTGAAGGTTATCGACGGTGTACCGATTTATCAATATTTGCAGAGGCTCTGAACCTCATTTAATGGATGTTGAGGTTGGGGCGAATATCCTTGAACCACGTCCATCATGGAAGGAAGTCGAGGGTGTATTGCTTACGGAGGGCGCAACACTGGAGGAAACTTTGCAAGGGCATCAAGAAAATTATTGCCGAAAACAACGATGGATCTCGCGATCTACGGCACCTTCAATTGCTTGATATGCTTTTTTGCGAGAAAGAGGGTGACAACGGTAAGACTTTTCAACTTGGTGCGTTTTTTTACGATGCTAATAAGAGACTAATTTTTTTCCATCACCAAAACTATTACAGCAGCGTTGACCGAACGCCGAATAACAGTCTTCGAAAAGTTTCTCAAGCCCGCCCTCCTTCGTTCAGTAGAGAAACCGAAAATAGGTAACAAGTTGAAGAAGATGTTGCATTTCTTTTTCAACGAAAGTGGGGGCTACATCCCATCAAGACAGGTGATATCCCGTCTTGGCTTATCACGAACAATTTTCCGATGTTCTGCAGCAGTGCTCTGAGGGAATAGAAAAACTTTATGGTGCAGAATACAATCGCCTCTTGGCGGAAGACATCGACATGGATACCCTCTTGAGCATACCCAAAAAGGAATGCTTTTTGGCAGGACAAAGAACTGAACCATGGGCGCTTCACCACACCTCCATGGTGGGCCATTCATAGGGATCTACCTGGGGCTATAAGAGGACTTCAAGAGGCGGGCGTCCTAGACTCACCGAAGTGCTTGCTGCGACCTCTTCCAGAACGGGAGCAATAAGTTACTCCCTGAGCCAGAGCGCAAGCTGTTTATAATGGGTCCAAAAGAGGACCAGTTCTGGCAAGCTCTAGTGCTCCTCTGGTCAATTGGACTCCAGAAAAAGATTGAGGACGACTTCATCAGTGCCATGTATGATGTGGCAGGAAATGCATTCTCAAAGGCACCGGGAGTTAAGGCATTTCGACGGTCATGGGAAAAGGCGCTCGAGTATGCCGACGAGAAGGGTCTGAACGAATGGGAGGACTAAGGTTGCAGCAGGCCTCCATGTTATTGATGGCCTCCGGTGTTCCTTCGTGGTGGACACGGCGGAAGAAAATCTCAAGATAGGACGGCGACTTCAGAAGCGGTTCCCGGTAGTTCGAAGCAAGAATGGCCACCAGCGAGACAATCGATCATACGCCGACAGAAAATTCAATCTCGTGTACACGGCGGTTGCGGAGGGTGCTGGCGAAGTGGCCTTTATTTGCGAGGTTCAGATCTTAATGCGTGGTTATATCGAGATCAAGAAGATTGGTCATCTTTTGTACGAGTATGAGCGCTCTCTGCCGGTGAATAAAGTCTCACGTGCAAGGAGGTTGAAAAAAGCTCGGAAAAATTAATTTCTAGTAGTAATTACATCGTTCTATTGTACACGTCAAATTTTACATCATGTGCTCCATTCGATACTAGTGGATTTCATAGACGTAGCATATGTGCACATCGTTCAAAACAATACATTCGATAGCTGTAGCACTATGTTCTATCGTCTTGGTATCAGGTCGGGTTTTTGCCGGATCAAGTGGTACAAAACGTCCGGAATACCAGCCGCCGTCTGATTGTTGTTCGCTTTTGCCAATGCCTCTGCCCACAGCGATAGCGGAGCGGGAGCTTTGGAATGAAGGAGACTCCTTCCACTTTTGTTCAATCGAAGGAAAAAGTCAATATCGTCTTCCACTGGCATTGTGAAGCTTTGATTGGAGGCACCGTCCGAATTCTCGTCGTCTTCGGAATAATAGTATTCTTCGCAAATAGGTAGCTGCAAGTAGAGGGTAGAGAGCCGTGTGTTGGACTTGAGCCCCTTCAAGAGGGCATCGGCAGCCGGTGTATCGTACAATTCTCCAACATTCAGCTGTTCAAGTCCCTTCATCTTTGGAAGGCAATCGCCGAAGGCTTCGAGCCCCTCATTCCAGATACTATTGGACGGGAACGACAAATGCGTCAGCGTGTGATTCACTGTGAGCGCTTGGGCGAGTGCCTTTGCTCCTTCGTTGCCAATGTTGTTGAAGGAAAGGATTAGCTTTTTCAAGCAGGAATTATAGCGAAGAGAATTTGCAAGAAGGGTCGCGCCAACCGAGTCGATCCGATTCCCAAAGAGGTGCAATTCCTTTAGGCTTTTATTCCGTTGTAGCATCGAGGCGATGGATCGAGTTCCGAATTGCCCAAAGTCGTTGAAATCCAAACAGAGAAACTCTATTGTTTGGTTGTGAACAAGCGCATTCGATATCTTGGAAACCGAAACATCATTGAGAGCATTTCCTTCCAAATCTAATATCCGTATCGTTCTGTTGCTCATCAATCCCAGTGAAATATGAGACATTCCTTCGAAATGAATGGAATTCTGAGAAAGCCTAAGCTCTGTCAACGATCGATTGGATTTCAGCATCAGTCCTATCGCCCTGCACGTTGATGCATCAAGATTGTTTCCTTTCAAGTGGAGTGATTGGACCGTGCTTTTCGGATGGAGGGTGAGGGCTAGTGCAACCGCAAGAGGACCATCTCCACCTCGAATCTCTTCCATGTGTAGATTTGTCAACGCGTTGGAACGACTCTGGATTATAGCTTTTAGGTGTTCTGCCGACTGCTGGTCAACTGTCACATTTCGGAGAACCAAACTCGTCACAAATCGATTGCTGTGCAGTGCATCTCTCAGTAACTTCATATCGGTGTTGTCGAAAGTGTTTGTTTCCCCGCGGTGATCGATCTCGACTTCGTCGATGGTTGGATCGTTTCGTTTCACATCTCGACACACCCGCCGTAGCCAAAAATCAAAACACTCGTCTGCATCTATTTCGTTTCTTGGTTCTTCCGGCAAAACCGAATAGCCTTTTCTCCTCTCCGAGATCATCTCTTGCGCGCGGAGATACAACCCTAAGAAGAACATCCGTATGATATCGATAAAGGCAGCGAGAATTGTCTTGTTTATTCGGTACATGATTTGATTTAAATATCGCTTTTCTTTTCAACGCTTTAGCTTTCCTGCCGAAAGCGAAAAAACTTGTTGTGACAGAAGAGGAAGTGTGACGCGTGATTGTGCGATGATAGTGCTTGATTGTTTCTTCTTCCAATAGAAATTCTTTTCCCAGGTATGCTTTTTCGATACAAAACACCAAAACGAGACCGAATTTCACATCATACCCCGTGGAATATCTATCTTGTGGCGGTAGATGACATACCAACCGGGATTAAGGTAATTAGTCGCGCCCGTGACACCCGTGTTATGTGCAACTCCGCGCCCGTCGGTTTTCGATTCTTGTTGAAGATGGTCGCTTGTTTAGACCCGAGTCGAATATCCGACTATTACGACTCCAAGATTATTCTCTGTGACCGAATATTCTTTTTCTGTCACATTTTGTTCATCTGAACGACAGAAAGAAAGAGGCCCTGCCTTCTTTGTCATGACAACAATAATATGCACAGAGATGGCACTGCATGGAGCTTAGAAACTAGGTCGAGTTGTTTCTGTCTTTCGTTTGTTGAACATAGGATCTCCTCCTTGGAGAACGTTGCTAAATTTTCGATTCTTGTTTTTGCCATGTTCGTGTTGGTTGATCGCTAGTGGTAGTGGCAGTAGCTATCTATCTATATCCAAACACGAGAAGAATGACAATCGGTTTCGAAATGACGATTGCGTTGATTTGAGTGGTGGGAAGTTGATATCGAAGCACGCATCTCAAAACATTTCGCAGAACAATATAACGAAGCGAATTCAATGCTCTCGACTTGGATCGCAATACAATAAATTCGTTTCTAGTCATTGCCGAATAATCAAGCAATCCGAAGAATATGGATGGACTACAATAGTAGACGATCGAAAACGTGTCGGAAGAATTTCTGTTGCAAAGTTGTCAATCGTACAGGGAGAGTCGACGAGAAGAAGACACCAAAGTGCTCTAAACTGCAAGAGTTGGTGTTGGATTTTGACATACCCAGGAAAGTTGAAGTGATTGTGACCTAATGATAATACCGAGTTGTATATGTCGTATAGCGGGAGTAGGGCTGTGGCTTTTGTCGATTCTATGAATCGAGTTTTACCAATCAAGCTTTCCTCTTTGCGCGGAAAATCTCAAGTCTTTTTTTCTTCGTGTCTGCCACGAACAAATTATGTGACAACATTGAATTCTCCAAATTATTCCATACCTCCATTTACGAGCTCCAGATGTTGGCCAGACGCTCCTTGTCCCGCTTCTTCTTTTCAATGGCACGGCGCTTGTCTTCCTCTTCCCGCGCCTTTTGTTCCGCCTTCTTCTTGGCAAGTGCGTCTTTGCGTGCCTCCTCGGCCTTTTGCATCGCCGCCCGTTGCTTTTCTTTCTCGTCCGAACCTGGATCAGTCATCATCTTGTCTTCGAGAACCCCCTCCTTGGCAATGGCGCCCTTCTTGACGTAGGCCTCGTTCCCGTCGCCAAATCCGGACATTTTGGTGTCGTAGCTCGGCAGCGAAAAATCGAGGGACGTGTCGGCTTGGGCAACCATAGGAGACACAGCAATCACGCTCGTGAGCATGGCTGCGGCGGCAGCGCGTCGCGACAAAAGACCAGACTCGCTATCGGCATTGGCAGCCTTGAGTGCGACCGAAGGTCTGGAAGCCGAAGTCGTGCTGAAAGCACTGCAGTTAGTGGACAGAGCGACTGTCGCCAGTGTTGTTGTAAGGACCGATAGCTTCATGATCAACGTGATTTTTCTTGTATGCCCTTTCTCTCGAATAAGGAAAACTATAGCAAGGAATTCCAAAAGAGATAATGAATGTGACTAATCCAGCACCACCATGGCGCAGCTTCAAGATGCACAGCTGTTGCATTGATTTTGATTTGGTGAAACCATGATTTCACGACAAGAAACAATAGGATCGATCGCGATGACGCACATAGTACTGATGTGTGCGCAGACAACGTCGTACAATACGATTTCTTGAATCCGATCTCGGTGTCAAAAATTTTTATTCACGAGATGGCGGGATTCGATTCGAATTGGTTGTTCTCCAAAAAGACGTCAAGGCCTTTTTACCCGAGGTCTCGTCAAAACAACAAAATTTTGAGAACGAATGAATCAATCAATCAAGATATTATTTGGATTCCTTGACTACAATTTGTACAATAGTTTCGGTATTCGTGCTTCTCTTCCCAAAAGTGCTCCACCACTTTTTTGAGTAACGTTGCACCCTTCCCTGACATCGCAGTTCAATCTTCGTCTTGCAGAAATCTTAACGTTGCAACACTGTGTTTCCCCCATTTTTCTGCTAGAATTGCAAAAAGATTCCGAAACTGTGACGCTGCGACAACCTTCAAAAGAATCATGAGCAACAATAAAGCCATCGTTGGTTACACCGCCCTGGCAGCGGGAGGCTTGTTTTTATTTTACAAGGCCCTCCCGACCATTATGACGGCAGTCACAAAGATGCAGATGAATCCCTTGAACGAGGAACTCGGGAGTCTCATCCAGGAAAAAGGAGCTCCTTCCTATGACGAAATCAAGGCTCTCGGAATCATTGACGGAAAATCTGCCCTGGTGGTGGGTGGAACCCGTGGGGTGGGCTTTGGGACGGCATTGGCTCTGGCCAAGTCGGGAGCCTCTGTGGTCACGGTCGTGGGACGCAGCGAAGCGAGTGGTTCCAAGGCCGTGTCGAAAATCATGGAAGAGCTGGGCAGCGATTCGAAATCGTCCATCCACTTTGTGCAGGGCGATATTGGGACAGTGGCTTCCGCCAAGGAATTACTGGAAAAACTCCAAAGAAGTGAGATTCGCTACGATTATTTGATCGTCTCGGCAGCGATTTTTCCGCAGCCCAAGAAACGAAACCCCTCTCCCCTCAACGAAGATGGGATCGAAAAGTCCTTTGCCATTGGGGTAGTGGGACGCTTTCTCTTGTTCCGAAGAGCCCACAGCTTTATGAAAGCACCCGCAGACGATTCATCGCATTCTCCCATGATTCTCAACGTGCTGGCTGCGGGAACGAACATGGGGAGTCCCTTTGATCGCAAATTGGTTCGATCCCTGCACGGCTTTCATCTGTTCAACATTGTCAACTTTGCCCTCGGCAATGAGATTATTCTCCACAAACTGACCACACAAGACGGAGGAAAAAATTCTGATGGGACACCCTTTGCCATTCCCGTCATTACCACACACCCGGGATTTCTCAAAACGGATCTCCACCGTGGACAGGGATGGTTGATGGACATGGGGGAGACAATTGCGGTTCATTTCATGGGGAGCACCGAGGAAGTCTGTGGCCGTCGGGAGGTTTCCATTTTGTGTGCTGTAGGAGAAAAACGCAACAACGCATCATCCCTGCTGACGATTGTGGACAATTTTGGATACGGACGGCTCGTCAACAATGACATGAAACGGGATGTCAAAGAACACGGAGATTGGCTCTTAAACTTGTTGGTGTTGTTGGAAAGCGGCGAGAGTATCGACGAGTACAAAGACTGAATCAATCAGTTCATCGATTCTGAAGGTGGATATTCGTAGTGGGGAGGGTATGGGAATTACACATGTGTGTTTTACGCTTTTCTGTAAAATAGTAGTACTGTATTGTAAATAGATATTCAAAATATTGATTACAATGAAAAATATTTTTGCAAAGAAAATAATTCTCGCGGTGTTGTGTCAATTGATCTTTTTGTCATTTTTTACGTATCTATTCATTTATATGCTATCAGTCTGATATACGATTTGAAAAAACACCGGAGCAGTGTCGGAAAAGATCGTGCAGTTGGTCGTTGAATAGTTTGGAAGAAAAGTTTAATAATCTAATATGGTAGTGTAATGTTGTTACTGTGCTTTTTACTTTTTCGTAATCAGCCGTATGCGGACAATGGCAACATTGTCCTTGAGCGCCTTGTACGATCCCTCCTTGACGGGAAGGTTGTGCATCCGATCCACCAGATCAAAGCCATCGACGACCTTGGCAAAGCAGGTATCGGCCTCTGTTGGATCGTCGTGTTTGCTCTGGCCACCAGGCCCATGGACCTTGATGTTGTCCTTGGTGTTGATGTAAAACTCGGGGCCTCCCGGTCGTCCGGCAAAGCCCAGCGTGTATTTCTTATGGGGAAACTTGTCGGAATACTCCTGAAACAAGAGGGAGTGAAAGCCGGCTTCCCGGAATTTCTTTTCGCTGGGAGGATGGTTCTCGCTCAAAAAGTTTTTCGTGGCACCTCCCTGGACGACGTGCCCGGCGTTGCGGTGAAAGGAAAAACCGTCGTACAGATTTCGAGAGACCTGTTCCAGAAACCAGTGCACCGCGTGGGGGAGTTCGTCGAGGGGTGCCATTTCGATCGTAATGGTTCCCCCGTCGTCTCGTCCCAGGTGGCTGTCGAATCGCAAATACATTTCGAGGCGGTGGGGTCCAGGCCCGAATTTTGCCAAGACTGCATCTCGGGACATGCGCTGGATGTTATCTTGCAATTTTGTCTTGCTCTTGGACAAGATATCGTTATTCTTTCGATAGGATTTGATCTCCTCAATGGCATTTTTGTTTCTCTTGTCCAAGGATTTCTTTTCGTCTCTCAGGTTCTGGTTGAGAATCTTGAGTTCTTTTTCGCCAGTCAATTTGCGGTGGAGCGAAGCATTTTCCTCCTTGAGTTCCTTGACTTTGGAATCGAATTTCATGGACAGATCAATCTCCAGCTCGCGCATCGTGGCATCCTGTTCGGCCAGTTGGTTCTTCATCAATTTCCGCTCGTGAAAGGAAACCAACGAGTAACCCGCAACCAAGACAAAAACCATCAATATCCCAAAGCTAAAGATCCACGATCTTCCCCCAGATCCCTTGCGTGCTGCCGCGGCGTTCCTTCGCATCCCGGCATTGTGGCCGGTCTCGTCGTCTACAAACGCCTGTGGAATGTCGACCCCTCCCATTCCCCCGGACGAATAGCTCGTGCTGGACGTATAGGAGGTGTGTGCAGGAGTTTGTTTTGTATACGAGGAGTGTGTAGGAGTGTTCCTGTACGAGATAGAGGGCTTGTCCTCCTTGTAGGTATTCGTCGGAGCAGTCCTACTGTATACGTTTCGTCGGCTGCCATAATTATTCGTCCGATTCATCAGTGACATGCTTCTCTTTTAGAGATCCAATTGCGCAGTTAGTGGGTTGTCGTATGAAATTTTGTATGGTTTATTGTAGGTGAGTGGTGGAAAAATGAGCGAGTCAATTGCTTTTCATTCATCCATCGAAATAATTATCGTCAAAAGTGTTTCTGCCGACGGTTAGGTTGACCTTTTCTTCTTCTTCTTCTACCATTAAATGTCATTTCATGATGTTTGGGGGTGTAACAGTCTCAACGCTTCAAAGCCGTTTGAAGACCCCAATTGAAAGAAAATAGTCATCGATTTGGAAAATTTCAACATCATTCATAACATCGGTCATCAAAGCCTTGCATTTCAAGAAACAAAATGTCTCGCTAGTTCGTTATTTAAGGTTAAGGATCTTTGAGTCGTATTCATGGAAACTCTAACCATAAACTAGCGCCAGAACCAAATAATCACTGTCAACGTTAAACAGCAGGTAGACGTTCAGTCGAGCCAGCCCATCCCCAAAAGGTGCCCGCTACGAGACACCGTACATGTAGTACGTGTACGTTATCCAGGGTAAAAAATTAATCTGTTTGAAGCCAAAAAGACCCAGATTCGTCTCATTCAAGTGATGCCAGGTGAGACTACTTCTTCTTACTTGTGTAACTTTTGCTTCCGGAAAGATTTTTCGTCATCTTCCGCAATCATCATCGAAGCATCTAAGAGTATTGCCACACTTTGGATAGTCCTTGATTGAGTGATTGAATCACAAGGAAGTATCAGCTTTATTTATTCAACAATCATGTTAGCAAAAAGCAAACAAAGAAGGTCTTCCGGCATGAATGCCGTCCGACAGGGGCTGAGTTTTATCCGGACAAAAAAGGGTAAAAAAGACGATGAGACGAACCTCGACGATGCCGACGATGTTTCCAATCAGGTTGATGCCTACGAGGACAAGGCCCGCGGTGAGGAGAATGTTGTTGTCACTCGACCAGAACCATCGCCTCCAATCGCGGTCGTCTCCCCCGAACCAGCCAAGCTCACAGAGGCCGAACGCAAAGCCCGTGCCCGCAAGGCGGTAGAGGAGCGCAAGAGAAAGAAAAGGATTGAGGCCGCGGGCGGCAGCAACAAGGCAACCAACGCCGAAGAGGAACGCCGCCGACAAGAGCAAGAGGAACTTCGCCGAAAAGAGCGCGAACGAATGCTCGAGGAGCAGCGAAAGCGAGAACAGGAGGAGCGAGAGGTCCTCGAGAAGGAAGAGGCCGAAATGAAGGCATTGGAAGCCGAACTCAAAAAGGCAGAAGAGGAGGCCAAGAGGCTGGCAGAAGAGGAGGCCAAGAGGCTGGCAGAAGAGGAGGCCAAGAGGCTTGCAGAAGAGGCCAGCAAGGTTGTGGTCGAGACGGTGGACAGTGGCGATGCCAGTGAAGAAGATGCTGAGCCTGCCTCACCCGAGGTGCCGAGCGAAGAAGAGAATGCCGGCGATCCAAAGGCTGCGTTAGATGACGAATTCGACGCGTTGTTTAAGGAACAGCAGGAAACCGAAGAGGCACAAGGGACCGACGGAAATCCATATGTTACGGGTGAGACGGATCCCCAAGAAATTATTAAGAACTTCGTTGACATTAGTGACGACGATGACGACGACAAGGTTGACTATGTCGGTGATGTGGATCCCGGTGATAATGAAGAACCTGATGCGGATCCCGGTGATGATGAATTGCCTGACCTTGACGAAATTTTGGATGGCAAGCCAATCGAGGATCCTCCAAAGACCGTCAAACCGACAAAGCCAGACAAGAAGCTAGCAACTGTCAAGAAACCAGTAAAACCGACAAAGACAGACAAAAAGAAAGCAACCGATAAGAAAACAGTAAAGCCGACAAAGACAGACAAAAAGAAAGCAACCGATAAGAAACAAATTAATTCCAAGAAGCCGAAACCCAGAACCGTCAATCGAAAACCATATGTACCGAACACGACGACGAAGCCGAAACCCAAAACCGTTAATCGAAAACCATATGTACCGAACACGACGACGAAGACGAAGCCGAAGCCGAAGCCGAAACCGAAGTCAGGATACAAAATTGTTAACGGTAAAGAGGTAAGAGAGTCTACATGGAACGCCAAGAAGCCTCGGAAACCGAAAGAGGTAGAAAAGCCTGTATCACGTCCAATGACGATCACGAACATCCCGCCAAAACAGGTCATCTTTCGAAAGCCCCCGCATCCCTCTCCAAAAGCGTACCCTCTGAATTCATCGATTTCTGTGGATTCTCTCGACTCGCAGTGCACATTTAACAGCATGCCTCCTAGCCCATACTTGCAAGATCTTCCACCAGGTACGCCCACTTGTAGTAATAAATACGTTCCAAATCTGCATACGCATATGGCGGGCTGCCAAGTTTGCCTCTTTAGGCTTACGGTCCGTGAGAGGGAGGATTACGAAAGGAAAGGACGGCATCTGAGAGTGGTGATGACAAAAGGCGGTTGTCGAGGCTGCCATGTCTTTCCCTCGGGAGAGGGAGAAGATCCCGTCCGGATATGCAAACAGTGCTTCTTCAATACGCATCTTCAACATGTAGCCAAGCGTGCTAGCTTCGGCGGGGGCGAAAGTCTTGCCGGACTAAAAAACAACAAGAGTAACTACGATCCAGCCAAGCACCGGTATATCAGAGGATTGCCTGTGGACTACCAATCGCCACCGCCAAAGCGTTCCGTTCGTTTCGCATAGGACAATCGATCGTCACAGTCTCAAATTTGTATCGAGCTAGGAAACGACGCGGAAGGAAAAAGCGCAATAAGCTCAGATCCGTGTTGAGCTACTAATAGATACCGTACGGTTTAGTAACTTCGTGTACAAAGTGTGTATCAAATTGTCAAGCTAAGATGATAGATATTGTTTGTTTATTCTTTGTAATTTATGTCTAGGGTGAAATCGAATGCGCAAAATTTTGCTTCTTCCTCTCTCTAGAGGGAAGTAATCGTAATCAGTCTCCCAGGCCTCTAAAAAAAGATCATGAACATGACCAACTATCTACGCAAAGGTATTTTATCGTCCCGAAAGAAAGAATGTTATATAAATATTTATTGAAATACATTGATGCTCGATTTTTCTTTTATTTTTTTGCATTCTACAGGACAACGATTGTTTGTTGGTACTCTAGTAGTAGCTAGTTCTTGTAATTATAGCATTGTGTTGTGATTTGGCTTGGTGCTATAATACTATCAATCGTGATTCTCTCATGGCGCCTTGACTCCTTGTCCCTCGAGGGCCATTGTTGTGAGTTTCTGAACACCCTCCGAGAGATCTTCAAAGGCAAAGAGCCCGGATCCGGCAATGAAACAGTTGGCACCGGCGGCCGCACAGGCACCAATTGTCTCTTTTGTGGCCTTGATTCCCCCATCGACCTCGATATCGACGTCCAATCCACGATCGACAATCCACTTGCGAATCTTGCGAATCTTTGGAAGCATGGTGGGAATGTACTTTTGTCCACCAAATCCGGGATTGACCGTCATGACCAGGACGTGATCGACCATGTCCAGGACGTTCTCGATCATTTCTGCCGGCGTGTGGGGATTGAGGGCGACACTCGGAGATCCTCCCGCGGCCCGAATTCTTCCGAGGGTTCGGTGCAAATGGGTGCACGCTTCGACGTGGACAATGACCACACCGGGCTCGCCGTTGGGGCCCATGCTGCAGTCGACAAACTCTTCGAGCATGGCGTCCGTGCATTTTTCGCTGACCATGAGCTGCGTCTCGAAAGGCATGTTGGTGTACTTGCGGCAGTGTTTGATCGTCACGGGGCCAAAGGTCAAGTTGGGGACAAAGTTTCCGTCCATGACATCGAACTGGACGCGGTGACAGCCAGCATCCTCCAAACGTTTGCAGTCTTCTCCGAGTTTACCAAAATCGGCAGGTAAGACGGAAGGAATAATCTGAAATGAATTAGTATTAGAGAGTGTGTCAGAAATTGTGGTGATTGATCATTCTTGTTCTACATATTGTTGTTGTTGTTGTTGTTTCGAATTCCTCTGTTGTTGAAAAGCAGTTCTCACCTGAACCTTTCTTGGGGGACCGTAGAGTTCTGACATGATGGATCTGTATTGGATTTTTGTTGTGAGTGCTATCGACACGGAAACATTATTTATTGGACGAGAATGGGTAGGTAAACGATGAAGGACAGATCTAGTGAGACGAAATGAGTTCCGATGATACATCACGAGATACTATTTTGGCATAGAGCAGTTGCCCACATCGATACTACAGATGAGACTCACGATGAGGTATCTTTGCGCGAAGAACTTTTGTTGTGGACAATGAGAATGGCTATGTTGTCATTTCTTATGTGTCATTTCGTGTCCCAGAAAATCAAATCACCTGTTCGTGTTTCATGCCATCAACCGATGCGGTATTTTTGTTGATTGATTTCATTTGATTCCGCCATGAATGGATGGCATGAAGAAGAAGAATAGAAGAATCTGGGATGAAAAAGGGATGAATGAATCGAATCTTTGATTTGGAGGAATGATTATCCCCTAAATGATCACCCCATTACTCTGCTCGTGGCTGACGAAACGGGAATCACAAATTTTGCTTCGATCTTTTTCGTGCATCCAAACAATCATCTCGTCGAAATAATGATGATGGCTTACATCATCATCATCATCAAAGTAACAATAATTGTCATCAACAACTGATAGACTTTTGTGATCTAGCGTCAACAATAGAGCAGACAACGAACATATGATTGAATGATCGAACTCATCGACTACTATTGAATCGAAACCGACGATTTTATGAGATTTGGTGTGACGGAATAACAGCCCTTCGATTGACAACACATCATGGCATTGGCAGAATCGACGACAAGTCAACATGCCGAAACCAATTCCGAACAAGGCAGCAGTGAACGACAAGATAATACCGAAAGTGACATCATTTACGATCGTCCCATTGTGTGTATCCTCGAGGAAGACAATGTCTCGCAAGAACAGCCACAACAAAAACGACGAAAACGCTGTAGAATGTTCCGTGTGATACGGTACAAGGGCAAAGCTCTAGCCTCGGGTGGATTCGGTGTCACGGTTGTCACGAAAAAGAAAAGCGAAAATGGAGTGGAAGAAGAGGACGAGGATGATGAGGATGATTCGGGAGAGGATTCGGAAGACGAGACGCCCAAACATGACGAAACAAATTCGGAACAACAACCACCAAACGACACCACAAAATCGTCCGAGTACTTGTTTGTTGAAGAAGTCTTGTTTCTCCACGAAAAGGGACTGCTGAGGGCCCTTTGTGATGACAAAGAACCCCTCGATACGTCTCAGCTGTACCAGTGGCTCCCCAAGCTGGGAGTCAGCCTGGCATCGTATAGGGTGTATTCCCACCTGCGATCCCAGGATTTTCGGGTGTTGAGGCACGATCCTCATCGCTTGGACATTCTGCTCCAACAAACCGAACACGAAAAGCAACGAAAGTTGCGGCAACAAGCAGAGCAAGCATCCAACAACGAAGACGCAACAAGTAGCAAGAATCATCCGCGTAAGCACTCTCTCAAGCTTCGCCGAAAGATTCGTTCCTCCATTCAAAGCGCTCCTCCCCCCACAATTCCAGCGAATGACAAAACAAAACTACAAATTTGTTGGGACGCCTACAATCCCAATTCCAATTTTGGAAAGACGCGGCCGGGATTGCCGGATTTTTACGTTGCTTCGACCTTTTACAATCTTCCAATGGTGGGCTTTTCGGACCTTCACGCTTTGATGGAAGAGTGCCACGGAATTCCGCTCAAGGTGGCTACGGTATCGGATTCGGGAACGTGAGTTATAAAGTTATCTGTCGTTGATTGTGTCTCGTAGTTTTTGTAATCTGCTCACGCGCTCCATATTTTGCGTCCACACATTTTCATCACGTTGTGATTATTATTGTTTCATCAAGAGTCGTCATGTTCGGTGTCACCGATTATGGGATTCCTTCATTGGCCCAAAAGTCAGAAACTAGAAGCTAATATTCTTTTCAGTGTGGAGATTGATCAAGTTGATTACGTAGGAAACTGAAGTTCGTCTAAAAACTTATTTAATCCTAACCCTTTGGTTAAGATTACACCATGATGCCGATGACCAATACCAACAACAACCATATCATTACGAATGTTTACATCTCCTTTACCATACGCATTATTTATATTTCTTCTGGCCTTCGAAAGTGCTTCTACTAGCTAGAGCCTCAACAAACGAGGCATCTCGGTCTCTGACAGAGGCGACTATAGTCAATTTTTCGACTACATACTGTTAAGCTAGTTTTCGTGTTTCTTGAAAAATATATTTTTGGCCAAATTTTTGGCTTCATGAAAAGTTGTTGGATATTACAGAAAATAACTATTATGTCACTCTATTGAATCGTTGTACTATTTTCTTAGATCCCCTCGGGAAGCGTCCGCATCAACCAGAATCCCGCAGGATCGTCGTCTTCGTCGCGCTGGACGCAGACAAAGTGGAGGCCGTCCAGAGCGTCCTTGCCCTCCTCAAAGGCAACACCCTCCTCTCGCTGCTGATCGTTCAGCTTGGCCATCAAATACCGCGTGTCAATGTCCGTCTCCATGATCAAATCACGCTTGCGCAGATCGCACGACATGGAGGCAAGTTCGGTTCCGGCAAGCCAGGCAGCCAAGGCGTCAGGGCGCTGGGTCAAAATCACGATTCCCTGGACAAAGGTATCGGCTGGGGGGAGATCAACTCCAATGTTCTCGGGGATGGGGCAAAGGCGTCCGACACCAATGTTCTCGTTGGTGATGCTTCCGCCGGGGAGCATCTCTGCGAGGGGGAGGGCCACAAATGCGTATTTTTCTCCTCGAATCGAGTCGGGCATCTTAACGGGGGTTCGAACATTCAAAAAGGAGGGTCCTCCCGATGCAAA
The DNA here is from genome assembly GCA_037355735.1 of Pseudo-nitzschia delicatissima. Classification (NCBI taxonomy): domain Eukaryota; phylum Bacillariophyta; class Bacillariophyceae; order Bacillariales; family Bacillariaceae; genus Pseudo-nitzschia; species Pseudo-nitzschia delicatissima. The sequence goes on along the minus strand of CM074778.1, from coordinate 567,435 downwards.
GCTTCCGCTGACACCCATGGTTGAGCGGTAGCTGAGGCACAAATCATTGGATTTAGACGAATACAAGGAGCAAAAACGAATTGTGTGAGACAAAGAAACCAACAAAATCTCCGAAAATGAGATGGTCGAAAATGGAATTTGTTGTTTTTGTTCAGGAATCTCGGAGCCAAAGCAACCCGACAGCGATGCTTGCATGCGTCGTTTTTGCAAATAGGGGAGATGGAACAGATAATCCTAAATTTTCTTCGCAGGATTTTCGTTTCCAAAGATTTTCCCTCCAATAAATCCAAAAACAACCGATTTCGTTTCGACACGTCGTCATTCCTCTCTTTTTCTTTTTCTTCTTCTTACCCTTCCATGTTTGGATAGACATCCCGGTGCCGTTCCTCCAGCCACCCGGCGATGGAGTTGGTACACCGGGAAGGTCGTCCCACAACGTCAAGTTCGCTTAGGGCAATGTTGATCATGTTGAACATAGCACCGCGGAAAAACCGAATTGTTGACGGCTTGGTATCAATGTTGGGATCCTCTATCAAGTCCTCAACGGTTTGTCTCAGTACCTTGGAGTTCACCTGGTTGCTAGGAAGTGTCTTGCAAAACCGAAAGCTCCCGGAAGAATCCGTGACGAGGACCTCCCAGAGCTTTTTTCCTCCGACGGTTACGACCGGACGACTGTAACAATCAAGTTCCCAGTCCTCGGTGGGCGTTCTCCCTTCATACATGGTAAAATCAACATCGGGTGCCGTTTCGATTTCGACGCTCTTGACGCTGCTTCCGAGCGAAACCGTGGCAGTCTGTCTTGCCGTAACCCTTCCGCTCGATGTCGAAGAAAAACCGCTGACGACGGAAAAGGTATGGATGGATACCGCCGCTATTGTCAGAGCGACAAGCGCTGTGGAAGATGTGAATCCGCGGACCATGATGATGATATATATTTAGAGTTATTTGATCTTGGAATGTTCTTTTGTCTGTTTCGATCTGCCTTGGATACTGTCTCCCGTCTTGTTTGTTGTGATGATAGGGGTTTGCCAAATGCAAACACACATTCTCTCTCGCAAACTCCTATCCTCCTCGTGGATTGTTGAAGTGAGCAGACGACTCAGAGGAGGTTGCGAGAAACCATTCTGGCGAATTTACACAGGGCGCAGGCAGCGACAAAACTCTTTTGCAGTCTATGACGTCACCTCGAGCCATATAATACTAAGGTTAAAGTTATAGCTTCGATTCTCAGAGTTTCGAATGACAGACGAAAAAAGAAACCCGGAACTACGAGTGACCAGAGAGGACCCGGAACTAGGTTATTCCGAGACTTCCAAATTCGCACGAAATTCGCGCGAACGTCTTGCATCCTCCGTATGTAGATCGACCACCATCGCTTTTCGTAGGAAAGCCGCGATGCCCATCAATAAAAATCATATCATCAAAAATCCAACAAGCTGCCAAACGCCAATCAATCATCCATCATCTCTGTCAAGCTGAGCAAAAAGTATTTGGATCGAGTTGGTTGTTGTTCACCGTAAATCCTCACTCAAAAAGCTATCATCCTTTCCATTACACAGAACTACTCCACTGTTGTATACCGCACCATCAAGACAGGCAACTATCAATCCCAAATAGATAGACGTAGTACTTCTTGCACATCCGAATTGAAAGAAGAGACAACCAATCAGAGCGAAAGCAATACACTGCACATTACGATACATCCATATCGAAACGACAATCATCACTTTCGAATTTTCTATCATTGCAATCCGAGAATAATATAGTAGATCATCATGTTGGTTCTATTCGAAACCCCCGCGGGATATTCCCTCTTCAAGGTGAGTTCTCTGCAAGCCCAAAGAGTTGCTGAATTTACACAGGAACAAATCTCGGGATGAATAATAGGAGAAACTAACACATCCATTTTCGCACACAACCCAACCAAAATGTTTCTTTGTTTCTTGACTTTCTAGTGTGCTGATGAAAAGAAGCTCAAGAAAACCGATGCCGAAGACATCCACGACACATTCTTCAAGGATAGCAAAACTGCTGGAAAATACATGTCTCTTTTGAGTTTTCAACCATTCGAAGACACCGCAGATGCCGTAACGGCTGCTACCAGCCTATTGGAGGGAAAGGTGTCCAAGTCCCTCAAGTCCTTTCTCAAGAAGAAGTTGAAAAAGGCAGCTTCGTCTTCCCTCGCTGTCGCCGACAAGAGCCTGGGTGTATCCCTCAAGGACGCCTTAGGGGATTCAACCAAAATTGTTGCCGATGACAAAACACAAGAATTGTTCCGAGGATTGCGTTGTTATATGGAAGAACTCTTCGATACCGACGGAGGAATGCAAAAAGAAGACTTGCGAGCGATGCAACTGGGTCTGTCGCATTCTCTTAGTCGTTACAAGCTCAAGTTCTCGGCTGACAAGGTCGATACGATGGTCGTCCAAGCGGTAGGTTTGCTGGACGAACTCGATAAGGAAATCAATACGTATGCGATGCGAGTCAAGGAATGGTATGGATGGCATTTCCCCGAACTCCAGGCCATCTTGAGCGAAAATAGCCATTACGCTAAGCTGGTGCTCAAGTGTGGAATGCGACCCAACTTTGCCAAGACGGATCTTGGTGAGATTTTAGATGATGAGACACTAGAGGCTGCCGTGAAGGAAGCCGCTGAAGTCAGCATGGGAACCGAAATCGCCGAAATTGACATTATCAACATCCAGGCGCTTGCCGAACAAGTCTTGTCTATGTCGGAGTACCGTGCTCAGCTCTTCGAGTACCTGAAAAACCGAATGAATGCCATCGCACCCAACCTCACCGTTTTGGTGGGAGAGCTTGTTGGTGCCAGACTCATTTCCCACGCTGGATCACTCATGAACCTCGCCAAGCAACCTGCTTCTACCGTTCAAATATTGGGAGCCGAAAAGGCTCTTTTCCGAGCCCTAAAAACCAAGAGTGATACCCCCAAATATGGTTTGATCTATCATGCCTCCCTTGTGGGACAGGCCGCACCAAAGAATAAGGGAAAGATCAGTCGCGTGCTAGCCGCGAAGTGTGCCCTTGGTATCCGTGTGGATGCTCTGAGCGACGACACAACGGAGCAAGTCGATACCACCGTCGGTTACGAGGGTCGTGCTAAGGTTGAAGCTCGATTAAGGCAGCTCGAGGGAGGTAGCTTCGGTGCCAGCGATGGCAACCTCAAGTCAAAGAAGACCGCGAAATACGATCCCGTGGCAGCCAAGACTTCTGCGTCTGGATCGAATTACAACGATTCGAGTGATATGATCATGGACGATGCATCACCCGTTAAGGAAGAAAAGGAGAAGAAGAAAAAGAAGAAGGATAAGCGCAAATCAAAGGGAGGGGACGAAGAGGAAGAAGCTCCTAAGAAAAAGAAGAGGAAAGTAGAGGACGATGATAGTGACGAAAAAGAAAAGAAGGCCGAAAAGAAGAAGAAGAAAAAGAAGAAATCCATGTCGTAAAAAAGAAACTGGATAGCTGGGGAAATTATAGCGAATACGCCTCCTTCATGCATTATAATGCAGCAAAATCCCTTTTGTAACATTAGTAGCCTACATTGAAATTTACAACGCTTGCGTTATATCCATCTATAATCGTAGAAGAGCGTTTTATGTCCAGCTTAAGACCTTTTCGATGTCGGGAACACGAAATCAGAATTTTACGATATAACTTGGGCTATGGTAAATGCGTATCGACAAATGCGGTTATAAATCTTTTAAAGATTGCTTTGATACTCTAGTGGCCATTTACAACGGCTTTTCGAACAATTTTTGCTTACATAGAAGCAGCAGTCCTTATGTCACCAATTAGTGCCTTTTTCATCTCAGCAAACGTAACACTTCCCGACCCGGTCAAGTTCAACGCATGTATCACGTCTTCTACTTCGGAATCAGTGATTTCTGGATTCATTTCTCTCATGAGTTTGGAAATATTTTCCTTGTCTAATCGTCCGACGTGCTTTTCATCGGCAGCCGCAAAGGCTTTCTCGGGATCGTCGTATGGGAAGTTCTTGCGCATTCTATTCACAATCGCCTTTTTGAATTCTCTTCGTAGGTACAGTTCTTTCAGGGAATCCTGTACACTGGTAGACGAGGCCAGCAGCTTGCGGAATTGCCAACCCTGGAGCTCTTGTGCGACGCAACCCTCTTTCGAGACGCATACAGCATCGCAGTTTCTTTGCTTGCCGGTGATGACCGCGTGTTCACCAAAAATATTGCCGGGATATACCGAGAAGACGGCTTTGCCATTCGCAACACGGACATCGACTTTCCCCTTTTCTAATATCCACATTGTATCTCCGTCGTCTCCCTCCTTGTAGAATTTCGATTTACAGGGCTTCGCTGCCGTCTTGAGATCCTTTTGCATTCGGAGAATAGTCTTGGCGCGGTTGCGCTTACGAATCTTGTCTTTTTCCTTTAGTGTTAAATATAATCCCGAGCTCGCCGAGGCAATGTACTTTTCAAAGTATTCCTGACTAATTTTCAGCGCATGGACGGGTGTCAGACACCGAACTGTTGCTGACCGTATCTTTCGGGGGTGAAGGAGGGCTCCCTCTCCGAAAAAGTCACCACTGGTTCGAACTGCTCTCGTTCCATTTGCAATAACTTCCACAGCTCCACTCTCCAAAAAGTACATGGCGTGACCCTTTGCGCCTTCCTCATAAATGGTATGGCCCGCAGCATAGTACTTGTTTTCCATATTTTCGCTCAACAGGTTTTCATAATCGGAAATATTGATCGCGGGCCCACCTCCTTCTACGATTTCTTCAATGCCATCCTCGTCAGTTCCCATTATTTCTTTTGCGTACACGTGTCCATCGTTGTTGGTATCGAATGCCTTGAACGAACGTTCTATTAGACTGGTTTTTCGTTTGGCGTTGGCATCGGCGTCGTTGCTCAGGTCACTCCAACGGATGGCATTTTCAAAAAATTTGGCCTGAAGGCGCGATTTGAAAACACGGAATTTCGATAAACGCTGGTCACTGCCTTCAATAATTGCCGTCGTTGCCGTTTCTCCTCGAACCCATGGATGCTGGAGCATCTGATATGCCGATAATCGCTTTTCGGGATCGCGGTTCATGAGTTTTGAGATAAGATCCTTTGCACTCTTTGACAAATGGCCAGAGATATCTGGATCGTTGATGGGAATTTGGTATCGTGAGCATTTAATTCGATCCTCGATCTCCTCGTCGGTCGATTCTCCGCTAACGTCATAGGGGTGGCAACCAGTGAGCATGATAAACAAAATAACACCGAGTGACCACATATCCATAGAGGGTTGTATGGGCGATGTCCGTAGGATGGACTCGGGTGGTGAATATGCAGGAGTGGGAGCTCCATAGACGGGTTCTGGTTGGAGTTTCTGTTTATCGGAAACAGTCGTGTCGCTATTGTTTCCTACAAAGACAGCGGTTCCGAAATCTGCTACCTTAACCACGGAATCTCCACGGCGTGTTGTTGTCAACAAAACATTCTATGGAGCAAAACAGAGATAAAATTAGATGGATTGCCGAAAACGATGGTTTCCAAAAACAAAAATGTAAACGAGAAAGTTAGCAAAATCCACAACTCCAATCCATATGATTTGGCATCGCATCTGCCAACACACTTCAGAAAACGACAATATAAACGAATCTGTTTTCTGCGAACGCACGTACCTCCGGTTTGAGATCTGCGTGAACCAGCCCGATTCCGTGCAGGAACAAAAGGGCGGAAGCTACCTCCCGCACAATCCTTGCAGCGTCCATCTCAGAGTAGGCACCCATCTCGATCAGGTGATCAAAGAGCTCCCCGCCCCTAATAAAGTCTAGAATCAGAATGAAAAAGTCTCCGTCCTCAAAGTGTTCGTGCAGCGTGATGACGTGTGGATGTCCTCCCTTTTCCTGAATGTACAGCATGGCCTCAACCTCTTGCTGGAAGTATTGCGAGTCTGTGTATTTTTTCGAAATGTTCTTAAGGGCAACAACCTCGTTCGTCTCCTTGGAGGTTGCTTGGTAGACCTTCGAGTAGGCACCCTCGCCAACCATCTTTTCCTTGTCCCAGCTGTATTTCGAATCCACCGATGTCTGAGTCTTGAATTTGTCCAGGAGCCTTAGGGTTCTGTGTTTTCGAACTAGGGCAGTCGTCTTGTCTTGCGTAAGAACCGACTTTGGTTTTCCGCTGGGCGTTCCGTTGCCGGGAGCATGCCCCGTGTGGTAGTAGGAACCTTTGTTGCCACCGGGGACCTGTGTTCGGCGATCACACAAGGTAGCATCTAGACTCGCGTTGGCAAGATTGTTTTGGATAGCCTGGTATAGCGAAGTCGATGGTGCCTGGCTGTTGCTGGCATTGTTCGTTTTCTCCTTGCGATGAGACGCAGAGAGGTTTTGGTATCGGATTGAATCGCCAGTTTCGTTTTCTTCTTCAACGGTATTGTTTGATGTAGCACTGTTATTCTTTGAAGCCATCCATACTCCCGCCATCGTTGTGGCAGCAACCGCGAGCGCCGCATATGGCAATTGTCGTGTCCCTCCCACCTTGGGTATTCGCGATGAAAGGTGCTTCCCGCTCATTGTTGTTTTTGAAGTTTTGATTCTTTTCTATTTCGCTCGCTCCTCTTTTTGTAGGCCAGGGAGTAATTCAATTTTGTATTGTACTATCTATCGGATAGAATTCCTCTAAAGAAAAATTAGCACCATTGGTTTTCCTGGAATCTATGGTACAACTGGTGGTTGATCTTCTGGTTCCAGTTTTTTAGAAGAAGCAGTAGTGAAAGTAGATTGGCTATTGATTGCTCTTTTGATTCACTGATAGATTCGAAACTCGGTGAGTGATGGACTGGCGGTACTCGACGGGTATGGCCTTACGACACAAAATGACGATGATTGGCGTTCATGATGTTTTCGTGAAACAAAAGGAAGCAATAGCAGTAGAAACTCGAAACCAGGGTGGGTGTCGTCATCTTCAAGACCTCAATCGTCACTTACATCCCGACCAAGAAAATCTCGACATTTTCGAAGAGGGCATATAAGTTCTCAATGTTTTAGTCGCGATGTGAGATTCCGCGCGAAGAACAAATGCGCGAACTAGTACAAATCGAGTGGCTCTCCCATCATTGCTTGGCATCCCCTTCGGCTTTCGCCCATCGAAAAACGATTCAGCATCGTATGTATACTATATTTGTATAAAACATAGGATGTGGGGAAATTTCAAAATCTGGCTTCACAATTTCGAAATTGTCGTTGGAAAACAAACTCGAAAATTGCGCGATCGACATGGATTTGAGATTTTGATGAAATTCAGAATGGTTGTATTTTTCCCATTTCTTGCCTCTTTCGCGTACATCTCGGAGGCCCTGAACACAAGAAAGACCATCCGTAGTAGTGATCGTAACCACAGATATCTGAATTATTTGAGGTGAGTTGAATGTCGATGCGGGGATAAATGAAGGAAGGGTCAATTTGTGAATCCTGAAAGCGATGGCTAACAATCACGTTTTTCTTTTCGTCCTAAAATGGCAGTGTATCCAACAGCGACGATGACAGTTTCTACCCGAGCAAGAACTAGAACCACTCGTCTAAGGATGAGACGAACAAGAACCAACGGTAATCGTCTAAGGGTGAGCTTTCATTCACCAGTAGTTACTGACACCGAGTTTATATATACGAGTTGGACTGTTCGGGAGCTCCAGCAGGAGTTGAAGAGAACGGGAACCAAGTTCCCTTGGACCGCAAGAAAACACGAATTGGAATTGCTTTTGGCAAGAGTCTCCAAGACAAGTTGAATAAAATCGAATTGATCGAAAAAAGTACTTCTGCAGACTGAAAGACGACAAGCATGAGAGTTTCGTTTTTCCAACCCCGATATCCAATTCTTTTTATGATGAAGTCTTCTTTAGGAACGATGTATCGAAAAGAGTAACGGAGTAAAGAATTTATATCTATCTACATTATTTGTAGTCGGTGTCTATTGCTACTCTATTGATTGTTATTGTGGATGCTTTCGCTGATTGTTTCGGTCAATCGTCTTTTTTCGTCTCGAACAACGCCCTGGATTTTCTCTGCGTAGATTTGATGGATCTTTCGGTACAAGACTCTGCCAAAGTTGCTTTAGATAGTGCTTTGGATTCACTCCCGGTGGACTGTTCAAACGGATGCGTGGTGCTCTTACATTCCAATCTTTTGCACACCGCTTCGAATTCTTCGTGAAACTCTTCCATTGTGGTAAGTGGGCTCGCGCTTTCGGTGATCACTCCCATGGAAAAGGCAACAACATGATCGAACCGTGGGATTCGACCGTGATTGGTCTTGGCGATGATGCCTTGCAAACCCGTAGGATTTGCTATCCACCGCCGAGTTTCTCGATAGACGTCCCAGAGTGTCATTTCGTCTCTTAGGAGCACCGTTCCAAAGTATGCAGTTGCCGCGGAATCACTTTTCCAGTCCTCCAGAATGTCATCAACGTCCGTGTACTGAGTGATTTTTCCGGTTCGATCTGGATAGTGGATCTTTTCCCGATTGTGCCACCTAATAATTTGTCTTGGGTCGATTCCCGTCATCGCAAGGGATTCCGATAGCTTTCGTTCGAAGTTGCGGAGGGAAGAATGTGCCTGGAAAGGAGCGTGTCCTGCCTCCGCAAAGCACCCATGAATCGCCTCGTCTCGTTGATCTGACCCCAGATGCAAGAATTGATCGACATGTGATACCGAAAAGATGTCCCACAATTCAAGAATTGCGGCAAGCATGATGGGAAGAACGCTATCGATTTTGTCGACCACATCAAAGGAGATTCCCTGACCTTTATCGCACAAAATTCGTGGACAATCCATTACTATTCCTGTCTTGTGCCATCCACCTCCGCGCGTTGCTATGTTGATTTCGGGCACCAGGCGAATGCCAAAATCACGGGCCAATTCCACCATTTGTTCAAACAGATGACGATCATAAAAGATTGGATCGTCGGAATGGTTCCTTTGCAACGATGCAGGTCGATAACTCGTTTTAGGGATAGAATCGTATTCGACGGCTTGTCCAAAATCGCTGGCAAGACTTATTTGCATCAAATTCATTCCGAGAGGTTCGATGAATCGAAGAAGCTCCAGAAAGTTTTTTGTTGCTAATGGGTTTTGTACCAGGTCAATCGCAATTCCAACATGGGGTATAATTCCCGACGGAACCTTTCGAGTTGTGTTATTCCGATCGAGATCTTGTCTAGAACTACCGAGGGATTGAAACGATGACAGCACACTGTCCCAATAGAAGTCATTGGCACGCTGTTGCAATCCTGAATATTCCCCGAATGATTTGACGTGAAAAATTTCCTCTGGATAGGTCAAACCTCTTTTGGTGGTTGGAATGATATTGATATTGGAATTAACACCCGGTAACAGTCAGTAATGTGGAAATGAGAAAAGCAAAAAGTTGAAAATTGAGATATGGTGAAAAATACGAAAGATCGATGGGGCGACAATAACGTACTCGCAGACGCCTTCCCTCCATTCTTTCCAAACTCCTTTCCATTTTGCTTGAAAAATCCGGTCATCCATACGAGGTAATCCAAAATCTTGGCAAGGAAATAATTTTTGTTTGGAAAGTGTTGCATTGCACTTGGTCATGTACTCTTTCTTGAAGAGCTTAAATTCTTGCTGTATCGACGGCTTTGGCAATGTACGGGATCTTTCCGAGAAGGCAGCATCCACGCCCATGCGAATGGCAAAAAGCCTTCCCAATACATTTCTGTCCTCCCAGAATTCCATTCCCAATTCAAAGGTACCAACAACAACAGCTAAAGGAGGATTGTCTTTGAATTCGGTCATGATTGTTTTGGCCTTTTGAAAATCACCGTAACCATATACCCGATCGCTGTAGAGGACATCGAGATACAATCCCGTCGAAATCACAAACGGTGTGTGACTGCTCCGATTATCGGTTGTGGGTTTGGCTTCCCAGTAATGCGTAATTCCACCGAATCGACGTTGGTGGTGCTGATTTTCCCATCGCAGGATATGGTCGGGATCGTATCCTAGACTTTTCAATATGGGTTGGAGCACGTTTTCTTCAAACCTCGGGACCTCGCGCTCAAGCCACAGAGAGGGATCTTCGATTCCTGCCTCTTCCAAGCACGGAATCGACATGTGCAGCTCGTCTCCTCCCAGGTGAAGAAAGGGAGGGTGGTCAAAGATTTCCACCACATGGCCAAGTACGTGCTGTAGCAATTCGGGAAGCTTTGGGTGTGTCACATTGAGCGGAATGCCATAGCCCTTGGAACAGGCAAAGGTGGGACACGAAACGACAATGTCTTGCAAACATTCGTTGGCCCCCCAAGCTCCGGAATGGCCCGGGAGATTGACCTCGGGGATCACGGTGATGTTGTAACGGGATTTCGCGAAACCCACAAATTTCGAGAGTTCCTCTGGTTGATATACGACGTTTCTGCTTCCTTTGGAATGGTCTGTTCGACTCCTTCCACTGTCATTGAAATCAAAAAGGAGTTTCTGCTCCTGATCGTTGCGTGCGACGAAGCCCATGCTTGGTATGGTGGAGTTGCGGCTGCTGCTTTCCCCCAAGCAATCTCTTGGTAACGTGAGATTGAGGACAAAATTCTGATCATCCGTCAATCGAAAATGGATGTAATTGTATCCCATTTGGTGGACGTGCTGGAGTTGTTGGTATAACCATTGTGGCGGAAAATAGTGACGCCCGGCATCTATCATGACACCGAGGTAATTTAGCGAAGGAGGAAGGGAATGGAACAGCACGGAGGATTTGTCATCTCGAGACGATCTTAACGATTTCAGTGCTTGTTGCTGCTTCCGAACGACAGATTTCTGCCGTTTGGAAAATGCTGGGGACCACGGATTGTCCTTAACCTCTTTATAGTTCCGATGCTGCTGCTGTTGGTTCACAAGAATCCGGATCGAATGCTCCGTGTCGGAAGCCTCCAATCGGGCCATGAGCCAAAGGGACGCAAGCATGCCGGAAAGTGTCAAAATGATGAGCAGCTGGTAAATTCGGACCGTTCGAAACCTTCGTCTCCGTGGCATTCGCCGAACGGTGGTGGGCACAATCTGCCGGGTGCTCCATTGGGGGGTAGTTGTCATTGTTGATTGCTAGCTTGAACGAAATAAAACATACTCCTGATATGTTTCGAATTTCTCATCGGTGTAGATTGAGTTGAGGAAATTCCACTGTACGTGATGATTCCTTTCCTATTCGAGATAGTATAGCATGCCGCAACTGCCTCTTTTGCATATGTCCATGTTGATAGCGGCCATCTTTATGAAAGAATCGGCAAGATGTTCGAAAATACCCTTTTTCTACTTTGTCATTGTTTTTGAATTTTTCTCATAGGGTGGTGTGGCTCACACGAAGTACTTGATTAGTTTTTTAAGTACAGTACCATATTCATTATTTGTAAAAATGTGTTTCCCTTGACCGAAGTCAGAAGGAGAAGCTTGAAGCTCAGATTCCTCATTGTAATCAAGAAGTACTTCTAGTCGACAAACAGAAACACTTGAATGTCCTCTCCGAACTTATACACCTAAACAACCTCGATTCCATCCATACCCATTCGTCGTTGTGCCATGAAGAGTATTTTACCTCGTCGTTTACCTCGACGTCGTCGTTTTGCCATACATGTACGGGGTTTCTTTTTGATCCTAGTGATTCTATTTTTCGCATTGAATATGTACATGTTCTGTCTCCGACAACCATTGGGAGCATCGTTCTCGCTTCGTTTAGAGCAGCAGATGGACTTGAAGATGGCATTTTACACGACAAATAATAGTTTCCAAGCCTCAACAGAAGAGATCCTTGCGAGTGTGTATAAAACTACAGATGTAGATGAATTCAAGACTTTATACCACGATTATCTCATCGGCCGACAACAACAGTTGGAGGAATCAGATTTGTATTATTTGTCGACCAAAGCGAGAGGAGAAGACACGAATGGAAAACCAATTACTACCTTCGCCTTCGGCGATGGGCATCTTCACTGGGGTTTTCGCAACCAAATGATCGGTTTGACAATGCTTGTTATTCGAGCGAACCTTGCTGGCCACGAACAATTGCTGTTGGACAGTTTGAACCATCTGGATTGCCTTGGGTCGGAAAAATACGACCCATTTGAATTCTACTTTGATGTGGAGCATTGGAATCGATACAGTTATCAGAAAGAAGATACCCCATCTCTCCCAGGACTCAAGAACCCAGAGAAATTTCCGAACAGGCTCCCGCGGTTGGTCTTCTATGACCCATCGTTGCACGATCAATGGGATCCAGTAAAAAAGTCTTATAAAGACGGGGAAATTGTTCAGAATGTTACAAGACCATTTATGGCTAACGAAACATTCAGAGATTTAATGTATCCCTACTATTTTTACGTCAAGGGATGGGGCGACTTGGTAGCTCAGTTCAAACACCAGGCACAGCAGAAGATTTTACGTCGAAATCCAGCCGAAATTCTCATGCTACAAGGAGCATTGCGACCTCACCCTGCCCTGCAGGCTGTTATCGATCGTTCGAAAGAACATTTGAGGAAACAGGTACTCCGTCATGATGGATCAGCCGATGAATCATCGTTTCGATACATGACCCTTCATGCTCGTATAGAGCCCGATATGCAAAAGCACAGGCGTTGTGGGAAGAAAAAAGTGAGAGAATTCCAGGATATAGTTGATATGATTGAATCCAAATGGCCTGAACCACCCGTAGACGTCATATTCCTTCCCATAAATCGACAAGTTTTGGAAAAAGAAGTAGCTCTGCAAGAGGAAAAGAAAAATAGCCCACAAAAATTTAAGGACCTGAACTTGATTGCTATGCGCAACCTGAAGGTCTTAAACCGCCTTACAAGAGGTGACGAAGATGGCAAGTATGCGGGAGGAATGTGGAACGGAAGAGTCCCCGTTGTAGAATTTGGTTTCGAGGCACTTCGTGGAACGGTTTACGAACATCGACCGTCGACTTCGGGTGCTATCTTGGACTTCTTCTTGGGATTGGATGCCGATATATTTGTAGGGACAGAGGTATCTTCCTTTTCAGTCGATATTTTGAGCGCTCGATTCTATAGGGATGATGAGAACGGAAAGAATCGTAAGAAATACAATAATTATAAGTATTTGAACGGTGGGTTGGAAGAATGGATCACGCAGGACATGACTGCTCCCCCCGGTTTTTCGTGCTGAGGTAGACGAGAGATCACATCTATATTGACAGCGACATGATTCTGGGACTAAATTGAAGATGAATGAGACATTCCTCGCAGTAGCATGAGTCTGAAATAGAGATCTACCTTGTAACAATGCTTTATTAACTATAGTTCTGGCTCTTCTCGCACATGTAGAAGTACTGCTATCCGTTCACGGTGTTGTTGTTGGCGCTTTCGTTCTTGCGAAGACTTTGCAACTCTTGTGTCTGCGACCGCATAACGGGACGAGAAATCACTTGGGTCATGGCCTTGCATAGCATCTGCTCACGAGGTGTTGCAACAATTATTTGGTTTCTGTTCACACTTTTTTCAGACGGAGAATCACACAGGCGTGAAGGTCTATTTTCGATAGCACAAATCACATCCGATATGTACAACTCGAGAGAAGACGGATATTTGAAAATGGGTGTTTCGGAGGAAAGGCCAATCGCAAATGCCAGAATACTGGTCTTGTAATGATCGTCATTAGAATTCATGAAATTTGGTTGAATTCTGGCAAGCAGCCCTCTCGGCGAAATTTTGGCGCTGACCCATTCGCGCGTTTCTTGGTATATCGCCCATGGGTTGGTTTCGGGAGTGATGGAAATGCTCCCAAACACGTGTTGGTTGTCGTCTGCGATGGAAAGGAGCCTCTTGGATCGACATTGCGTGATCCTACCCGTCCGCTCCGGGTAGACAGTACCCTCGCTGTTTTCCCAGCGCAGAACATTCGAAGCATTGTACCAACTTTCGCGCTCGAGGAGTCCCGAGAGGACTCGCTCGAAGCGATTGTAATCCGGGATTCTTCCACTTTCCTTCCAGCAAGCCTCGCTCGACGAGCGCTCGTCGCTGCCCAGGTGGAGGAAGGAACCCGAAAAAATCCGTCGGAGCCTTTGAATTACAGCGAGAATCACCGGCAGGAGCGAACCGTGGTTGACGTCGTTTGTGGCCGCTTCCAAACCATCCGAAGAACACATTGTCTCGGGACAATCTACCAAAAAGCCCGCGTGATACCAGCCCGCAGCCTGTGTCGTAATGGCAATTTCTGGGATGATCTCGATGCCCAGGTGGTCTCCATCTGTGGAAATCTGCTGCAAGACTTCGTCCGTAAAAGGCATATGCGGCTTGTAAACCATGTGATAGAGTCCTTCGAGAGACTCTAGCAAGAGCGATGACCCCAGATGATTCATCAGTGACAGCTGTATAGTGTTGAGGCCCAGTGGCACCATGATTTCTTCCATCAGCTCCCGTAGATTCGCTGGTGTGATTGGCTCATCCACCAGATCCACAATAAAGCCACGAAAGGGGATTTTGCTGTTTCCAAACGCTTCGTGGATAGGATGGGGAAAGTTTTTGGAATCAGATTCTTGAAAAGCCACAGTTGTCTCACCCAGAGTTTTCCAGTGTGCCGAAAATGCGTGTTTGCGAATCGACTGCACTATGCTTGGCAAAGGTGCCCGCAATTCCAAGATTTCTCTTGTTTCGGTCAGGTTGTGACAGATATCCTCGGCCCAGTTCTTCCACAGCTTAGAATAATTTTCCTTGTAGTTGCGTTCACTAGTTGGGTCGTTTTTGTTTCCTTTGGCCAGCCCCCCGAGATGATTACAGAAATTCCCATTGCCCGGAAACAGCTCGTGGCAGCGCAATTCATAGGCGAATTCGAAGCTTTTCCTATCGACATGTACAATTGCGTTGTTCTTCTTTTGTTCGCCTCTTTCGTCTGCCTCAAAATCTTGTACCGCCATGGCAATGGCCAGCAATCGTCCCATCACGTTGCGATCGTCGAACCATTCCGGTGGCAGGGCTTGTGTCGAAACCATCATTCCTTCGAACACTCCGCTTTGATAGTCGTTTTGGTGCGCCTTGAGTATCCTTAGTGTTTCCTGATACACTGCCCAGCCGGTGGGATGGTCCTTGTGGAGGGATGTAGCCAGGTTGAGCGTTTGGGGTTGGAGGAGGTAGGATGATGACTTTGATTTTTTGGTAACCAGCTTATCGCCTTGAAACTCCCACACTTCGCCAGTTTGTTTGCTCCGGAGGATGCGAGGCTGATATCCCAAGTGATTGGAAAGAATCTCTCCCAGAGTCGTTTCGAATTGGTCATAGTCGGGAGTTTTCTGATTGGACGCGGAAAGGACTTCCTTCCAGCAGCCGTGTTGAACATAGCTGCTGCTGTTGAAAGTCAAATCTCCCAGATGCAGATATTGTGGGTGACCAAATCCCTCCACCAGGCTTTGAAAAACTCCGTGTAGAACACGATGAATACTGGGATGCCGAATGTCCAGGGGGAGGTTGGTTCCATCCAAGGGAATTCCCCGTTGTTCGGAGCAAATGTAATTGGGACACAGAATCGGCGGGATGGCAGTCGCCCACGAGGAGCTAAAGAAGGGAAGGGAAACCTCGGGAAGAATCGTGAGGTTTAGAGATTGAGCGTGATTGGCAAGGCTTTTCAGCTCGGATATTTCAAATCTCGTTTCATTGGCGGCAGCAAATGCAAAGCGTTGGTCGCTCGTCAGAGTCAGGTGGAGGGTGTTGATGCCCATTTTGTTAATGATATCCATGAAGGAGCGTATCCAATCGACAGAGAATTCATGCTTGCCAGCGTCCACCGTGACTCCCAAGAAAAAGGGGTTTGATCGAGTTGTATTGCTGTAGATTGGAATGTTCGATGATGTTCGATTGACGAGTATTTCTGTTTCGGACGCAAGCGCAATTCCGAGAGGAATGGGTGAAAGATAGCTTGTCCATGGCAGAAACCGCCATGCCTGGAAAACAATCCAAAGCACTGAAAGCATCGATCGCGATGTCATTGTTGAAGTTTTCGGTGTTTATAAGCTTCACATGTGGTCAGTCAATGTCTTTAAACTCGTTCTGTTCTGCTGTCATTGTCAATTAAAAATATTTGGGTAATGAGGTATTTGATATTGTCGTGCATGATGTTGGGAATGTAATCAGTAATTCGAGAAAGACTCAAAATCGCATTCTTTGCTTCGAAAAAACATTTGACTAGATGGACTAAAATCGAGTCGCGCACATTTTGTTTTCCAATCGTACATGTCGACTCCCTCTACACGTACCCGGAACACGCGCGGATGTCGGGTCGTCATCCGTCCATTCCCTTGCTTTTCATCCTCCGATTGAACGAGATCGCAAAGCACAGACGGCATTGCTTCGTCATAGCTTCGATTTTTTTTTGCGTTCTGGTGTTTCTCCTTTTTGAGAATCTCATCGTTGCGATTCAATAACACCACAGAAGTTATCCAAACATTACCTCAATCGAATCATTCGACACGAAGGATTCCCACTGTCCAAACAACAATCCACTCGAACAGAGACACAACAAAAATCAACTAATAAATAACAACCACCATGGTTTCCTCTCCTTCTATGAGCGTGCTTGCCGCATTCGCGGCCGGCAGTTTGGCCACTGCTGCCTACTTTAACCACAAAGCCAAGAAAGCCTCTGGCTTTCCGGCCACGGTTGGCATTGTCCAATCCAAAACCGATATCGACTATCCAGAGTACGATTATGTGAATGATCCCAAGGGATCTTTTACCAAGATTTGCGATTTGCTCATCGAGGAACTCCTTGCAGACCTCCCGGCCAACTACGAACTTCCCGAACGAGAAACCGATTGGCTTAAAAAGATGCTCGAACACACCGTCAAGGGAGGAAAGATGAACCGCGGATTGATGGTTGTGGAGAGTGGTGTTGAAATTCTGGGAGCAGACAAAATCACCAACGACGAACTCTGCCAGCTGGCCGTATTGGGATGGGCGATTGAATGGCTTCAGGCCTGGTTGTTGGTGGCCGACGATATTATGGATTCCTCCGTAACCCGCCGAGGAAAACCCTGCTGGTACAAGAGCATTGGAGATGCCTGGTACATTGCCATCAACGATGCCGTTACCATTGAGGCCTTTGTCTTCAAGATTCTCAAACGTCACTTTGGACACGACGGAAACCTCCAGCTCAAACTCATGGATCTCATGCTGGAGACGACTCTTCAAACCGAGTTGGGACAGCTCAGTGACACTCTCTGCGATGTCTTGACGCTCAAGGATTTGACTCCCGAGCGTTGGCATCTCATTGTCAAGTACAAGACGTCCTTTTACAGCTTTTATTTGAGTGTTGCTTTTGCCATGACGCTTGCGGGTGTGACTGATCAGACTGCCTACGACGCGGCAAGGGAGATTCTGGTCGAGATGGGAGTCTACTTTCAGGCACAGGACGACTTTTTGGACTGCTACGCCACCCCAGAAGTCTTGGGCAAGATTGGAACAGATATTGCCGACAAGAAATGCGGATGGCTCTTTACCAAGGCCTACCACGAGCTGGCCGACGACAAACAGAGAGCATTTTTGGACAAGCACTACGGAAAGTGCAAGGTCGGCTCCAAGGAAGAAATCAAAATCAAGGAGCTCTACACGGAATTGGGACTCAAAGAAATCTATGCCAAGTACGAACAAGATTCCTACGACAAAATCATGGCTCTCAAGGACAGTGAGCCCGGTCAGAAACTCCAGGCGGCGGGTGTGCCATGGACGGTCTTTGAAAAGTTTTTGGCCAAGGTCTACAAGCGATCGCATTAAACAAAATAGAAACAATGAATATTATTCATTGCGCAAGATTATATTAGCAATTGACTAACTACTTCTATTACCATCAAATGTCAACAAGAACTCTTTTGTTTTTCTTGATTCTATATTTAGTTGTTATTTATCTTGTAGCTCCTTACGGATTCATTCTATTCTAATTCTTTCAGGAGCTGAATTGGCCCGGCATCGTCAACGATTCGTACCGCCGAGGTAATTCCACGCATCAGCTGGAGGCCAACCAGTGCTGACCAAACTCCCACCAAGTTGTCTACGTTTCCCGTCGATTGCAGGCCCAGAAACAATGCCGATCCAACTAATCCACTCAAGATCATGCTCTTTGCCTGGTAGGGGAATTCTGAGGCACCCTGGAGGACACCGTCGGCAGCAAATACCAGCGAATTGAGCGGCTGGGAAAGCACCAAAAGCGAAGCGATTTCCAGCAGGGCAGTTTGGGTGCCCTCGTCGGACGTGAAAAAGGTGGTCAAAAAGTCGGTGGAGTAAAAACCCACAAACAAAACCCCAGCCAGCAAAACTCCAAGATACGAGCTGTAGACAAAGACTGTTTTGGAAATGTCTTGAACGTCTCTCGGGGCTTCCCTACCAATAGCATCGGCCACAAGGCCCTGAGAAGCAGCAGCTAGGGCATCGGAAATGTAGGAACAGAGTAACCACAGCTGAATGGCAATCTGGTGGGCGGAGATAAAGGATGCCCCACTCTCGCTGGTTTCCCCTCGGGTGGCCAGAGCTGCGGAAGCTGTCAAAAAAAGCTGTAGCACTAGAGATCGGACAAATACCGACGATGAGGCAACAATCAGTGGTCCAATTTCCGTCCAGGTTGGGATGGACAGAGTGGGGAGAACTGTCAGCGTTGACTCGTCACCCTCCTTTTTGCCCAGCTCCCCATCGGCGGAAGGGAGTTTCCCCGCAAGAACCAGCAAAAAGAGAATTGCGGAGATCCATTCTGCCACTGTGGTTGCAATTGCGGCTCCCATTGGCCCAAGATCACCATAAGCAATGAGGGCAACGTCCAGCCCAAAATTTACGGCATTGGCCAGAAACAAGACAAAAATGGGTGTCTTGGTGTCCAAATAGCCACGGAGTATCCCGGTCGATGCCGAGATGCAAAAGACAGCAGGAGCTGCCAGTGCCCGGATGGCGAGGAAGGAAGAAGCGTATTCGTTGTCACTCGCGCCCATGAGGCCTAGAAGGGGATCCTGCAGAAGCACTAGGGTGATCGAAAGCAGTGTCCCCAGCCCCAGGGCCAAGGAGAGTGCCTGCCCTCCCACTGCCAATGCCCCTTCCTCGTCTCCAGATGCACGCTTGGATGCCACCAATGGTGTTGTTGCAGTGCACAAAAAGTTAAAAACATAAAAGGCAAAGACCAAGAGGGCAGAGGCGGAGCCCATTCCACCTAGCTCGTATGGGGAATCGCTGAACCTCCCGACAAAGGCGGTGTCGGCGAGTGTCAGCAACGGGTCGACCAGGAGTGCCCCAAGGGCGGGAATTGCCAATGCCAGTATGGTCCGACCTGTGTCGGCATCTTCTCCAGAGGATGGTTTGTCTTTTGTGGAAAATAGTCTCGTGTTCTGGTGTTGTGCAGCGTGGAAAATTCCTGTTCTTTCCCCCACCGAAGAATGTTGTCCACAGCGATTGTGGATTTTGCAATTGAGTTTTTGAATCCCCTTGAATGACGCATTGCACTCTCTCAGTGAACCATTTGTCCTGGCAATCAAAGAACTTCCCGAAAATGCTTCTGAAAACGACTGGCAATATATTATCGTCACAGCAAATACCCAAAAACCGAAAGTGAAAGTAGATTTCCATCGATAACCCGCAGAGGAGCTACAATGTTTATTGTTTCCCCCTGGCTTGCAAAGCATGATTATTGAATCCCGCATTTGCAATTATACGTTCTCTTCGAACAATTATAAAGGGAGTTCAAACCCTTTCCTCCTAATATCCTCCGCAGTTTGATGTCAAAGTGCTGTTGCTGTTGCTGTTGCTGTTGCTGTTTCTTATTTTATGACGCGACGGATACAATATCGATAATGAAAGTTGTTGCAAAAATCCGAAAGGGCTTTCTCGAAGAGCCGTCGTAACGGCACGAGGTTTGCGTCAATGACGTCACTTCGCGCGCTTTCATTCGAAGCAACCTCAAAGCTTACCGGAACAAAAAACTCAAACGAAGTATTTTGCTTTTCGACTGCTATACATTCTTTTTATCTTCAACATCACCAAATTGGATCTAAACCTGAAGTATGTACGTTTGTTGACTATTATTCTGGTGACAGTTATGAATAAAATTATATTAATTCTGTCCCTTCTGCTGATTTTTTGTTGCTCTTCGAGGCGCTGTAGTTTTTGATCCTCTTATTCGCACATTCCACCCTCCATTGGCACCGCGTTGGGAATGTAGCCATAGTCCGCTATCTGGAATGTAAGGACAGCAATCCCCACCAGGGCAGCGGAGACGCCCAATGTAGTGGCAATGCGTCTCGCACTAGTGTCGCCTTCCTCGTCCTCCGAGAAAAACTTCGAGGCGGCATTTGCGCAGATCCCCACAACACCGAGATAGCTGAGCCCCTCTACTGCACCAACAATACCAAAGGGACCAGCTGGTAGACCACAGCCGGTTGTCTTCAGTGTGTATTCGGAGAATAGTACCACGAGAGACGCGGTGATCCCAAGTATCGAATCGATGGAAGGTGGTGTTGATTGTGCTTCGCCACCATTGTCTCCTTGAGTGTTTTTCAACACAATCGTTGATCGGATGATTGACCCTGACGGGAAAATCTTTGACAGATTCTCGGGTTTCGAACTCCGGCTATGCGGTGTTACCAACGACGAAGGAGCTGTCGCTGATGGGGTCTGTGAAACCTGAAAGGAATCTACTAGAGCCGCGCCGAATAGAAGGAACGATAGCGCTATCGCCACGTAGGTCAACCGAGGAGCACTGATCATTGTGATAGTTCGTTATGTTCTTTCTGTCAACGGGGTGGTTTGAATTCGAAACTCTCGACCAAGGTTGTAATCGAAATTAATTGTAGAGTATCATGAAGACAGAAAAATTCAACGACGAGAGAATGTTTTAGTCGGAAGTCCTTTCTAGCGGGACTCTTTTACTCGTGATTCCAGAATCAAAGGCGCGCAAAAAGAAGCGCATACAAACCACCCATAAAACGCCTCTACCAATAATTCGAAAAGTTGGCATCTTCTTTCGTTCAAATTCTTTTCCATTGTTGTACATACTCGCCAAAAGGAATTTGGAATCCATCGTACTTGAGCAAACCAATCACAAGATGCCACTATGGGCGGCGGAAACGAGGATTAAGGGCATCCGAAATGTTTCGCAATCTTCAAAGAAAACTGAGCAAAAATCGCCGCATCCCGATCCCAAGCAGGAGGCAGCGCGGATGGCCGCCCTGAAAAAACTACGCCACCGATTTGTTCAACTCTGTTCGGAGCATGGGGATCGAAGCAAACCGCCTGTCTTAGCCTTTGAACGATGGCTTGGTCGGGCGTCACTCCGGAAAGAACATGGCGACGATCCCATTGTCCCCTCAGATTTGCTGGGCAACGACGGGATGCTGGTGACGGACAAAGGACTTATCAGGGACATTGCCCGGACGCTGCCCTCTTGGGAAGCGTCGACCAAGGTAGCCAACGAAATGACAAAAGAAGCTTCCAAGCAAATTCGATCGATGGCGGCACTAAAAGATGAAAATTCTCTTGGTCCCAAGGATCTAGGATCTCTCCGAAAAACAATTCGAGAGCAAGGTCGTGCCGTCAAGGAGGCCACCAAAATCGCAAGTGATGCTCTAAAGACGTACGGTGAGAACGATACCAATGATTCTGGCGATTCCGATCGGGTGACTTTGCTAGCAGCTCTGTCATCGCTACAAGAGGCGACCACAGTGCTCAATGAATCCGCCAGCAAGGCACAAAAGGCAGCGGGAGGGGCAAACAGCAGCAAGGGTGGTGGCAACATCGTATTCAATGGAGCAAGGAGGGAAGGAATATATGATGTGATGTTGTGCGGACCCTGCGGAAAGCCAAGACGGCCATATCTGACCGTGTCGTCCCTGCATTTGTCGAAGCTCTTGAGGCTATGGAAACTTCACGGTTCTGCTACCGATAATCACAATCAAAACATCTTAATTGCAGATATGAACGCAACAAAGCTGGAGATTGATCCGATCGAAGTCATGAATAACTTGCCCGAGGATGACCGAATATTATTTCAGAAAAGCCTGTATAGCTGCCTTGCCCGATACGAAGGTCTCAAGGGAGCGGGATACCAGTGTGCCTTGCCGGGTTTGGCCTTTGATGCGGCAGCCAGCTGTGGCCTTGGAAATACGATCGAGTGCTTTGCAAGTCCTCTGAATTGCCGTTATGAGAGATTTTGTTCTGCCTTTCCGGACATCGAAACCCGCTTTGGTTCCCTGGGATCCTTCTTCGACGACAAAGCTTTTGATCCAATGGAGGGCTCCTTCGAGGCCAATCCACCCTTTGTACCTGAAATTATGGTGGCCATGGGGGAAAAACTAGAACGATTGCTGAGTGATTCCAATCGCGGGGCTCTCTCCTTTCTGGTAATCGTTCCGGCATGGGGAGCAGGGGTCGAATTTATCGAGAACCTCGAGGTTTCGGAACATTTACGAGCTTCCAGCCGCGTAGGAGCATCTGACCATGCCTTTTGCGATGGTGCCCAGCACACCAAGCCGCTCATCCCATCAAAGACAAACAAAAACAAAAAGCAAATGCCAGATCCAGACCTGCGGCCGTCATCTTGGGACACGGCAATTATACTTTTGCAAAACAACGCCGGAGCTACCAAATGGAAGGTAGATGCTGCAACACTGGAAGAATCTTTTTGCAAGGCTCTCAAGGCCTCTGTCCAAAAGGTTCCGAAGCAATTTGCTACGTTGAGAGCTTGGGAAGATAGAGGGGTGGCCCAGGGTGGTGGAAAAAAGAATAAGGCACAATGCAATCACGGGAATGGCCACAAACGATCGTTTGACGGAGGGGAGAAACAAAGAAACTACGACCCGAAGAGATCCAGGTCGTGAACGGAAAAGAAAATATAGATCTAAAATAAAATGGTGTTTTGATGCCTCAAAAATGTCACAATCGATGAATGTCGATACAGAAGAACGAACTGAAAATTGGCAGCAAAAGTTTGGTGTTACTGGACGGTAAATGTCGCCTACGTTTCTCTAGCTCGGTTTGACAGTTTGTCGTTAAAATAAATCTAGCGACTCATTCGGTCGTTTGAGATGTCGAGAGTTCGATTTCGGAAAGACTTCAGCTTAGCGATAGTCTTGCTCACGATAGTTTTCGATGCTGGCGCCAAAACAATGCGATTCTTTGTTATGAAATTCTTCATCTGTATCGGAATCTGTTGTTTGACTTGTGCATCGCTCTTTTCCTATTTTGCTGGTTGAGCAAGTGGTTCATTTCCGGCGAACCTATTGTTTAGACAATTATCATTCAGGACGATGTTATAATGATTCGAAGAAACTATAAGCTGTTCGAAGAAGCTGTTCGAAGTCATTCGACTTTTGCAGTGACGGTATCTGTATCAACTAAAACCTGAGAAATTGTGACCTCGAACCAAGAACAAAACTACCTGAGCTCTGTTGTGAAGGTCATCTCGGTCAAGTCGGCGAAGCAATCCTCAATCCGTCAAACGTGAGACAATTTTTTTTTTTTTCGGTTGTCCACTCGTACGTCGGCGACAAAAATTCAGTCGTGGACTATCATGAAACACACATCATCGCACAATACCTGCATGCGTACGATTTGGAAGTTCCTTTACGATCTGCGGTATTTTCCTCTTTTTCACACAACACGTGTTAGTGCCGAGAATGATATTCTCACAAATTAGAATTCCGATCTCAGAAAACAGCCAATGACCTACCAGATAGTGTTACTACCTTCCACCAAAAGATCATAAAACAACGAAAACGAAAGATAAAAAGCAAGATGAAACCATCGAGAGCAAGTGAAGCCCGAATAATAATGTTGGCATTGGTGTTGCTCTTTGCGTCAATACCATCTGCGTATGTCGACGCATTCAGGTCGTCGGCAACGGCCGGTCCTCCGGATGTTGTACCATTTGATCTTCCGACGAAACGAACGAGTCGATCACCACAAACACAACCGGACGAAACAAGTAAGACGAATTCTGTTAACAAAATGAATTTGGAGACACCGGCGAAAAGTCCACAAAGGCAATTCAAGTACGACCTGGGAATTGGTAAAAACAAGCCAGTCATCAACAAAAGAGTCGACGAAACGTCAACAAATGATGCATCGATCGACCCGACGCAATTTTTGGTCGAACATGAGGCAGTGAGTACATACCCATCGCCGATGGATTGGAACTCCAACCATAACACCAAATCTGCCCGGAAGAATCTTCCGAAAGTTAATCACAGGAGGCATTCAGAAGACGTTCTCCACATCCGAGATAGCCATTCCATTCTAAATGTCGAGAATGATCGCAACAATGACAACTCTAGTCATCCCGTGATCGTCCCGATACATTCAGCAGCAAAGCTCGATGTCAATACGGTGTGGGTAGAAATGATGCTGCACAACGAGCGAAGCAAGGTCATGACGCAATTATGAGAATGTTCGGGCTATAGTTGTAAATTGCAGTAAACAAAAAGATTTAAACAAACCTCCGAGTAATTAAACATAGACTAGAAGCCATTGGAAATTGCACTTATGTTGAATGTACGAAATATACTAGTTCTATCTTCTTCTTCGTGGCGACAACTGCTTCGCACGAGACAAATACTTCCTGCCCATTGCTGGTCGTGAGGAATACAGCCAACAAGGCGTTATTAAGGCTCTCACCATCAGGACATATTGCGTGACACCAAAATATTTCAATGTAAATGAAAGAATCAGCAGAATCAGCTGACACGAATAGAACAATATGATAAGCAAAACAGAAATATATCTGTCATAGAGAATGCCGAGAAAATGACAAAAAACATGAAGACTAAGAGAGCTATACAAGAGTACTGGACTGTGTAGCACATATCATAGCTCGTTCGCAAAGTTTCCATCGTCGGTCAATCTTTTTTATTTTATTTTCGTGTCTCCATCATGACGCAACGAGCGCAGAAGAAAAGGAGATTCGACCAGCCGACGAGGAGGAGTCGATCGCACATTATGACCCGAATTCACAACAATAACGCTCACAGAAAAAAATCCTAACTAGTGATGAAAAGAAAATATTCGTAATCCACGAGCATTGATTATCTCGAATTCATCTTCACAACACTGGCAGATCACAACAATCTCACAAAATTTCAACGAGGACAAGGGCAAGAACAACAACAAACCCCCGTAGAGAATTCAGGTTGCAGCCTCGCTCCTGGAATTGTTCCTAACTATGGTCATCATTCATGTTTCTAAACAAAAACAGAAATCACGAAAGCGTGCATAGAAATATACCAAAGATTATCTCTTCGCCAGTATAACCTCTAGTTCTAGAGAGACTTCGTTATTGAATAATATCGTCTTTTTCTTCACAGAAAAATATTCGGACCTACGATCTATATTTATCATGCATACGATTCCGAATTCCATCGGATTTTCCGCGCTTTGCGGTCCCGCATCGTATTCTTTGCGCGACCGATTTCTTTGTTCTCTGAGGGGTGACACATTTTTCTGCAACACGTCAGATGACCGTTTGTATTAGTAACGCCGGCATGCCACAGAAATTCAGATCCACTCGCTCAAGACGCCTTTCAAGAACATCAGTTTTTAAGATTTTCTTCTGTAACATTGAAGGGTTTGTTACGTGCGATAAGGAAATTCCCTGTCAATCACGAAGTAGGATCGACACTCTTTCATGTTCACATCTGCATACCATTAGTTGAAGTCAACTTCAATCCTATTCATAAAGTAGTCTTTATATCCTCAATAAAATACAAAAAGCATCCCGAACTCAATATGATCCGACAAACGAAGGCCGTAGCCGCTGCCGCAACCCTACTTTGCCTGGGTTTGACCCTCGTGGTGATAGATTCGTTATCGACGTTGAAATTGATGTCCCGAAGACCATATTGGAATAAATTGACAGGATCCCGTCAATGTCCCGTATCGAGATCGAACAGCAACAGGGTATCTACAACTCGCCTTTTTGGTGCCTCGGATTTTTCCTCCCACCCCTACTCGGTGTATTATGGTACGAGTGGATCCACGGCACAGCAAAACTTCGGTCAAAACGACGACATCAACGATGTATATGGATACGCTCCGGATGTTGCCGAGGTTGAGACAGAGCGTTACGAGAGTCACAAGCATGGACAAAATCGCAATCTGCAGTCGATGCAAGCCATTCCTCTCTTCGATGGTCGCCGAGGTGCGACAGTATTTGGTAGAAGATACAACGACGAACGACCCCCTCGGTTCTACCAAGATCCTCCTATGGCTCACGAGCGCGATATGATGTTCCATGATGAGGAATTCATGGAAGATCCACACGTCATGGAACAGATGGACAGTCTGATGCACGAGCGGGATCATCTCCGAAGAAAACTTGATGCCGTTGTGAGTGAGAACATTCACCTTCACAACCGAAACAGCATGAACGGCGTCGCTCCACAGGTTATGCCACCGCAAGGTCAAAACCAATATCGCCAGGGAGCTAACCGTATGCCACAACAAGAAGCACCTCAAGGTCAGATGCGCATGGGACACAATCCATCTACGAGATCGGTAGTGGATAGCGTGATGGATGAGTTGAAAAACATGCAACGAACGGTTCAGGCTTTTGAAGCTCAACACTACGGGCATGCAAACGGAGAACGAGGTCCTATGAGTTCCCCTTCCACGCCTCCATCCGTGGAAAACATGAAGTCGGAGCTGAAAAATATGGAACAGGTTCTGCAGAATCTTGAGCAAGAAAAGGCAAGTTTTGCCAACGGACAAGACGCTTCGACGGTTGGTGCCTCGGAAACGGGTTATACGAATTTGAATGGAAGTGCACCATCAGTATCCCAAGAACAGCAGCCGGTGAATGGAAGTATAAGTTCTGTCAATGGTTCTAAAATGTCGGATCATACTTCTCAGTTATTTGATGGGGAATATGAAGTCGTCATCAAGGCAGAATTGAAGAAGAAAAATGGTTTTCAGGCGACAAACGGTCAGGTCGAAAAGCAAATAGATGTTAACAAGGATTCTACAAGGGAAAGTCCAGCTGAGTCCTTCAGCAGCAATTACATATGAGCTAATTCTCATTGATTGTTTTGTTTTTGGGCTACATTTGGGCGCCGCCAGTGTCGGCCGCACCGCTGCTATGAAGTTGTTGCGAAAGATCGACAAAGAATGAAGAGACATGATTTATTATTGTACATACTACGTACTATTATTTACAAACGGAAGGAGTTGCCTCCCAATAATTTATTACAGATCGCATTTATAAAATAAAAAAGTGCCAGCTAAAAGAGTTACAAAATGTATAGCAATTTGGGTGTAGCATCGGAGATTGAGTTAAAAATACCGCGAAAGTTCTTCAATGCCCTCCTCTATTTCTTCCTTTCGAAGGTCACCAACGCTCTCCCCAGTTAGTAGGGTGTAATCGCGGGCATGCCCATGCCCTGGGGCAAGAACTTTCCAATCGAGGTCGAGCAGTAGTCTTAGGGTATTGGACTGGAGCTCGCGACTTTCCTTGTTGTAACGAGGCATTCCCGACCCGTGTCCACCATCTCTCGTCGTATATGTGTAGGTGTCTCCTGTGAGTAGCACACCGGGTGTTCCTTCCTCTGTTGACTTTTTCAACACGGATATCGACCCCGGGGTATGACCAGGTGTGTGAACGAGTACAACGGGTTCGGAACTATCGCTGTCAATCAGATTCCCATCGAGATCGAAGTGTTGTAATTGATCACGAGAGGAAAGGGACTCGAGGAGGATCTCAACGTCTTCTAAACTTTCGTCGCCTACCCAGTTATATTTGCCAAGGTCTCCCGCATGGAAGATTCTCTTCATGTTTGGAAATTTCTCTTTCCACAAGTTGTGATCGGCTGTGTCATCAACGTGGGTTAGGATCAGGTGCGAAGGTCCCTCCGGGCCAGTCAAGGATTCCACAGTCTCCACAGCTCCTTTCGAGTATAAGGGTGTGTCGACAAGGATCCAGGTAGGTTCTGATTCCGAAGAGGACGATGGAATCGATATCAGATAGGGAGCGGCACCAAAGGATCTGGGGTTGTGGTAGCCGACGAAGTGCACATCGGGAACATTTGGTGACACCGGTCTGGGAAAGGGAAGAGGTCTTCCGTTGAGTTCAGGTTTCATTGCAAACTGGGATACAAGCGGAAGCATTTCCTTGTCTTTTTTGCTGTTGGTTGGGCTTTTCTCCACCCGGATCGCGGCCACAGGGCATGCCGCGAGGGCGGCTCTGGATTCCTCGATTTCCAACTCGGTTTCTGGTTGCTTCGATACAATGTGATGGGTGTCTCTTTTGGAGTTTCGGGAAAATACAGATGGGGAAAACATGCTGCAGGCGGAACAATTAATGCATTTGTCGTTGACGTAGAGTGGGCCCTGGGCATTGTCGGGGAGCCTTCTGGGAGCTGCCTCCAAGGAAATCACACCCCTCTTAGCAATATTTGATTGTTGCTGTGACAGAATAGTAGTCTCGCTTGTCGTTGGCACCGCTGATCGCGGTCGCAAAGAGTTGTGGGCGCCGGGAGAAACAAGCGCGTCAACGCCGAGAATACCGCCGAAAGTATTCATTTCGTTGTCACGGCGACACAATATTAGAATTGTAGTCCACAGCATAAGCGAAAGGATCTTTCTTCCTCCATCGGTTTCATTTGTAACGGTGTTTTTCATTTTAAAGGTTGAAGTGATGTATTGAGTATGGGCAACGAGTTTGATCTTTGATTTTGTTTTCAAAATGAAAGATTTTTGTTTTATGGTGATTGCCTTCAAGTCCGAATAATTATTATTTCACAAGGATCGTAAGTAGATTATTTCTTTGTTTTGGTTCACGTTTGGGTGTTCAGGTGAAAGCCAGTCAAGAAATTGCCCGAGCTTGATTGGATTCGCGGAAACTCTCACTTCCTACATATTTCAACGTGAAAACAAGCATTTTTCACGTGGCACGACGTGCCATCGGCGATTTACGGCGTTTTTTATGTTTACGCGAGAGCATCGCGCTACTATCGTATCCGGACATCGAGAAAAATCCCTCAGGCATCTCAGAAAGTTGGCTTCCACAAAGAAACGCTCCACTACAAACACAGCCACTATATAAAGAACGAATTATTCGATATCAATTCGAAGACTAATTGACAAAGATGGTGAGCATAATTGGAATGGCATTGATGGTCGCCTCCAATGCGGTGGCATGGCACGAAATTTTGGCGCAGTCCTCCCTTTCCGACCTGCGGTCGGTGGTATGCAAGATCGCCCTCTTCTACACCCTCTGGGCACTCTACAACAAATATCTGGTCGGTCGAAAGGAGCTCGGTCACTATAGCTTTGGCCTTCTCACCGCGGCATGTCTCGAAAATCCACTCGACTCGATGAACACAAAAATCGCACTGTTCCTGTCGGGGGGATTGGTGCTGATCAACTTTGCGGGGGTTCTTCCGCTAATGTCCTCGATGGGGGGCGTCAAGTCCTTTGCGAAGAAAATTCATAGGAGCGACTCAAAAATTGTTATTGTCTGGGGTTATATATTTGCGGCGTACATTGTTTCGAATACGGCATTGTGGTCGTATTGCTGCTACCTCTTTTACAAGATGCCTCTGTTAGCTGCTGTTGCGAGCAACGAAACCGTGGAAACGGAACCCAACGATCTTTGAATATTCCAACGAATTCAAAGCACGAATTCAAAGCACGCAAAATGTCAAAAGAATACCGTATATTATTCAAAAGGCTGCAAAGATGTCGAGTCGAATGAATCTGCTGCGAGATGGCAGGAGCCAACGGTTGATTGCTCGAAGGCATCGAAGAACACAGTTCGAAAGGATGTCTCGTAAATGTGCAGGATCTATTGAACCATTTCTCTCTCCGTATCTCATGGCAAGAAGAACATAAAATCAATCTTCTTATAAATGGCTTACTCTTCAACATTTCTGAAACACCGCCTTTTGGTTACTATTCGTCCTTACACCGATCCGTTTTTGCTAGTTTCGTCACACTTTTTTGATAGAGTACGTGGTTCACTTCCGATCAAACTCGAACAAATTGGGAGTGGCGACGCCAGCATGGCTGACAATCTCACTTGCAGTTTTTATCGAAAAGGATCAACGGGTACTCTAAAATAGGAATTCTAAACCTTCGAAACTGCGTACCATACCATCCAGAATAATCCGATATTGATATTCCGAAAATTGACAGTCGTGCACGTCATCAAAATAATATCATCCAATGATTATTCGTTCATAAATTATTACATAACGATTATTTCGCTTATGAATTACATAGACCTATCCTATTTTGAATTTTCGTCACACTTTTTTGATAGAGTACGTGGTTCACTTCCGATCAAACTCGAACAAATTGGGAGTGGCGACGCCAGCATGGCTGACAATCTCACTTGCAGTTTTTATCGAAAAGGATCAACGGGTACTCTAAACTATAGGAATTCTAAGCCTTCGAAACTGCGTACAAGTACCATCCAGAATAATCCGATATTGATATTCCGAAAATTGACAGTCGTGCACGCCATCAAAATAATATAATCCAATGATTATCCGTTCATAAATTATTACATAACGATTATTTCGCTTATGAATTACATAGACCTATCCTATTTTGAATCACTTCAACCTGTCGTCAATGTCACCCAAGAAAGTCGAGGCTTTGTGACAACAGTTTTTGCAATCCCCGAGGGTTGGGAGAAAAAAATATTCCCATCCGTCACGAATAAATGATAAAAAAGAACGGTAGTTGCAGACCCTTGTCAAAGCCTCAATCCATAAATCGTATTTTTGAGAGCCTTAATTTCAAAAAATGTTATAGCCTCGATCACGTTAAGTAAGAAACATTACTCAAACTTAAAAGGCAATCACCAAGACCGAACCCGCAACTACATAATTTGTTGTCACGATTATTATATAATTGCAAATCTGGCGCTGTTAATTAATTGCTCGTGAGCGCTCATTTCAAGATTTATTGTTTCAGAAACGCAATTCTTATTGAAGCAACTGTTTAACAGATATTTCATTTCTAACACTTATCGTTTTTGACTTCAGAATGGCAAGGTACAAATTGCCGTTCCTATCTTGTATTCGTACTTATTCGTAATCTCACAAATCGTCATAGCTCTCAAAACGATGTACACGTGTACCAGTAATAGTGCTTTTTTTGGAACAAACATTCTTCTTCACGCGCTCATCGTTCTTTTTTATTCACACACCTCCTGCATCCTTTCGCTTACAATTTTATTTGATTGACGGAAGAACCGCAACCATTACACAAAATCAGAAACAAATAATATGGAGACCATCGTACGTATACCCAAAGACGTGAAGCTTTTGTCTGGTTCGACCAGCAATGGTGAGCCAACATTTCCTTGGAAACTTCACATGGTTTTGGAGGAAAGCGAACGCCTAGGGTTCGGAGACATCATTTCGTGGCAAGGAGAAAATATATTCAGAGTCCACGACCAGAAACAGTTTGAGTTGCGTGTTATGAGATCATATTTCAAACAGACTCAGTACAGGAGCTTTCAGCGACAATGTGAGTAACTAACGCTTCATAGCATCTGTGTACTCCTTGCACCTTTCTCTCGCAACCCTCTCACTTACTCGCTTCGTTCTGCTCATGATCAGTGAACATTTACGGCTTCAAACGCTTGAAAGCAGGCAGCGATACTGGATCCTACGTTCATCCTTTCTTTGTCCGTGGGAAAGCCGACATGTGTTGCTTCATGCGTCGAACCAAAATCAAGAAGAAAGGCCTCAAAACCAAGATGACCATCAGAGATGCCCCCTTCTCAAAATTGAATGAGTCGGAAAGAACTCTTCTGACGAATAATGCTTTCAGTGCATTGGAAAGAAGCTACTCCAACAGCCCCGATCTTCTATCGAGTTCTCCCTGCACCACTTTCTCAATCGTCAATGCCAAGCCTACAGGTTTTCATGATGATATTGATCCTATGATGAACTTCTCACCAAGACCACTACAAAAGTCAATGAACCAAACATCCTTATATGTTGTTCCTTGCGATGAAGGAAACACTATGAATACTTCTATCCTTGAGATCGGCAACCTAAACAATTCATCTACGACTCCTGCTCTACTATCGGACTGCGATGAAAGTTTTGTCTCCGACCATACTTCCTATCGGCAACAACCACAGAATCAGCCACAATATCTATTTGATCAGCAACAAATGGCGCAGACAATGGAAGGAATCTGTAATGGAAAGATCAACCAACCGATGCTAACAAATTCCGCTTGTTCGCTTCACCCAGGATTGTCGAACTTTTGTCTCCAAAACACTCACGACGTGGAATTGGATTTGGATACGATTTTTGACGACCAGTAAGACGAAGATCGATAGCTAGCACAAGACTTCCTACTCCCTTTCCGCTAACAAAAGAAACCGGACAACGCTGGTTTTACTCCTTGCAAGCTTACAAATCGTTTCGGCGCAATAACGACATACGTAAATTGGGAAAGGTTTATGTAATTCATACACGTTAGCGAATGTTCATTAAATGATATTTTTAAAAAGAGTATTCTACAAATATCAATTTCGGACTATCAATATCGGATTATTAATGTTGTTCATTATCTATTCTCGATGGTACGCAGTTTCAAAGGTTTAGGATTACGACAATTTGAGTGACTTAGATAGTTTGAGTGACATTTGA
This sequence comes from Pseudo-nitzschia delicatissima, assembly GCA_037355735.1. Taxonomy (NCBI): domain Eukaryota; phylum Bacillariophyta; class Bacillariophyceae; order Bacillariales; family Bacillariaceae; genus Pseudo-nitzschia; species Pseudo-nitzschia delicatissima. Next base: position 534,815 of record CM074778.1, on the reverse strand, counting down.
GTGACTTAGATAGTTTGAGTGACACCATTGATACTTTTCATAAAAACTGCATGAAATCGGGATCAAAGTGAGACCATTTTCAATTTTGTGTCGAACATCTTTCGTAGAGAAAAAATGTCCCATCACGTCTGATAAATTCAAAGTATCTCATCTTTTCAGTACTTTCTACTTATCAATCAAGTCCTTGCTGTCTTATTAGGTTGTTTTTAGAACATAGATTATTTTTTTCAACGAATATTTTATTCACAAATGTTCTCTGCATGCGGTTTTTGGACTTGGACAAAGAGGACCACTCATCTCGCGTCCGAACCGGTGTCAGGTGGCATGAAGTCTCATAGCGAATCGAGGAAGTTTGTTTAACAAGCTCACGAGCAAAAAGGTCGACTCCGGGAATCGAACCCGGGACCTCTTCCACCCTAAGGAAGAATCATGCCCCTAGACCAAGTCGACTTGGCGCAATGTGATATATGTGCGTGCTATACAAAAACTTTTTCACAAGCCAACTCTAGTTCAAATCTGTACAAGAATATCCTGATGTCGACTTGTTATCGGCTCCGACTCGTTGTACACCAGTATCGTCAACAAAGTCCGAATTGTTCAAAACCAGCAATGACTTTGAACCCTAATTAGGAATCCTACAATGTGGTAATGAATAGACTCACATACAATGTAGTTATCTACGACTAGTTTGTTATGACTACGAATCGTGTTTTCCACAGAGAAACTGGGCGAGTTGAGTCAGTCAGTGGACTCTCCCTTCCTCTCTCGGATGCTGGAAAATAATATTATCGGTTCAAAACCGGTCATGCGTATTTTTTTGGCACGTGTATAGGGCATTATTTCAGTTACGCGCCTATTTTCTGTCGAATTCATAATCACTCAAATCTTCGTAATTAAGGAATCTACAGTGCTGGCTCGACAAGAAATCAGCGTGACTTGCCAACTCTAACCCGTTCGGTATTCGCCATAAAATCAAGACTCATACTCCATCCGACGAGCTTGCTCGCGTTTGAAAAATCCTCAAGTAGTCTGTGAAGTTTACTGGGGGCGAACTTTTTGCATCCCGAATTATTCATAACCACAACACATCTTGTCGTGTTCAGGTATTCAAGAAGAAAACCATCCCAAACATCAGCTTTTCGGCACAAGAACTTCCGCCAAAAGACAGTGTCGACACAATTTACTCGAACTGCAGAAGTTTCAAGCTGTTTCCAGCCTTTGTTTCGTAGGATTACCAACTAGAATACAGCAAGTATGCGAACACAATCGATATATACCGTTTTGAACCAATTGTTCCTGGTGGTCGCCCTTGTGTGCCCATTGGGGATGGTAGCGAGTCGGGGCATTCTTCATCAGGAAGGTTTCATCGAAGAGCTGGTCGCGAGTCAACGAGCCTTCACGGGAGCCTTCATTCCTCATCCATCACAACCCGACACAAAACCGCCTATGCTCCTTCTGAGCATGAAACGCGGAAACGTCCATGTCATGACGAATCCCGACGATTCGATGTCGACCAAACTGATTCTCGACATCGAACACCAGCTGTGCACCAACGGTGAACGTGGATTCCAATCGATTGCGCCGCATCCAAACTTTTTGGAAAACAACTGGTTGTACATTTATTACACAGCTCATTCGGAAGATTGTCTGGAGGATCCAGTCTTAGGACCCCGCAACCGACTTTCGCGCATGAAAATGGACCCGAAAACACTCCGAATCATGAACGAGACAGAACAAGTGCTCATGGAGGGAGCACCAACCGAAAAGTTTTATCACAACGGAGGTGCCATCAAATTTGGCAACGATGGGAAACTCTATATCACGACAGGAGACGGAGGTGGTGATTCCAACTCCCAAGACCTCACCAATCTTCACGGAGCCATTTTGCGTTTGAACGACGACGGCAGTGTCCCTTCGGACAATCCCTTGACCTTCCAGGGCGGATACAACGGAGTTCCCTGCGGACAAAGCGGAGGCGTATTGCCCCAAGATGCTGCCAAGGATGCCGTATGTTCTGAAATTTTTAGTTACGGCTTTCGAAATCCTTTCCGCATTGTGATGGATCCGACCGAAACGGAAAAGACACTCTTTTACGTGAACGACGTCGGTGGATCGGTCTGGGAGGAGATTAGTGCAGCGGGAACAGATTTTGCTGGAAAAAATTATGGGTGGCCACATTACGAGGGACCTTGCAAATTTGGCAAAACGGACGATTGTCCCCTGTATAATCCGTCGAGCAACATTCTCAATCGCGAGCTGTACCACAAACCCTTGTATTATTATGAGCACCAAAAAGATCGCGAGGGAGGGTGCATTGCGGGAGGAGCCTTTGTCCCGGAAGGAATTTGGCCTGCTGAATACAAATACGTTTACGCCGATTTTATTTTCCATTCCATTTTCAACCTCGTGGAAGACGCAGAACACGAATGCTCCACATGCGTTCCTCCGATACCGAAATACCGGAACGAAACCTTTTACACGTCTACAAAAAACGAGGAACAGCACGAAAACTATGCACGTGTCGTTGATATCTTTTTTGGTCCCTACAAAGATACCCAAGCTCTATATATTTTCAAAATGGGAGGAGGTGACAATGTTTGGAGAATTCGATACACTGGAAGCGATAATATTCCACCTGTGGCAAAGATTGACGTCGATTCGTCTTCCGTCGACGTGGGAGATATTGTTTCCTTTGACGGACGAAACAGTTTCGATCCCGAAAAGCTAGGACTCCAATACGAGTGGGATTTCGGCGACGAATCCTTTTCGGCGGAAGCGAATCCCATCCACGCCTACGGACAGTCTGGCCAATATACGGTGCGATTGGGCGTGACGGATTCCGCGAATCACACCCAAACAACTTCTGTTCTCATTAAGGTGGGAAAGCCTCCAACACTCAGCATTACTTCGCCCGCAGAGGGTGACGAATTCTTTGTCGGAGAGATCCTCACCCTTAGTGGTGTAGCAAACGACACGAACGGTGAGCCCCTAAAGGATTCCCAGATCTCCTGGGAGGTTCGAAAGCACCACGCGGATCACTGGCATCCCTTCTTGGATGAAAAGAATGGTAACGATATGCTTCTTTTCCCGGCACCCGAGCCAGAGGATTATCTAGCGGCAACTAACAGTTACCTCGAAATCATCATGTATGCCACCGACTCCACTGGTCTCGTTTCCTCTACCAGCCGCAATGTCCATCCTCATCTTGTGGATATTTGTGTCGATAGTGAACCCCAAGGGCTGGAAATATTTGTGGACGAATTCCCCATTGTGACACCCCTGAGGATCACCTCGTGGGTCAACCATGACTTACGCATTCGGTCTCCCTTGTTCCATGTCGGAAATGCCAGTGTCATCGGCAACAGCACTTTCTCGTCGTGGTCCGACGGATCAATTGCCGAGGAACGAATGATTCGGCTTCTTCCCGAAGGTAACCCCGACTTTTTGGCTTCCTTCTGCAAGGAGGGCGACGATGCCTGTCATACCAAGGCTCAAACCCGTGCTTCGGATCTCCTAGTGGCTCGGTGCCCCAGCAAGTCTCCCACGGCATCACCGACGGCGTCTCCTACCACGTCAATGCCTAGTGGATCACCGACGGGAGCACCGACGGCACCTTCCACGGTTGCCGAGCCTCGCGGAAAGGATCCCATTCCGGGAAGGCCCGTCGACGATCCTTTCGGCAAGGACCATGACGAAATCTGGGAGCTCTTTGATGCTTCGGGAGCTGGAAGTTTGACCACGGTGGTTCTTTCCGCGGTAACTTCGCTCGCTACACTCTTTGTGTTGTTCCGAATATAGTCTCATAGCCCGCCTATTTCATCTCCAAGGCTATGGAGTGCAAACAAGTCGCTTGTGCTTGTCTATGGGGATCCTAACTGAAATTTATAGTAGCGTTAAATTAATGAAGTATATTAGAAAAATCATCTGATAAATCCCTTTCTAGCTTGTTGTACTGAGTATCTTGTCAAACTTCGATAAGAACTACCAGAGACCGAAGTCGATGGAAAGCGAAATGAAAAATTTGGTGACAAGGATGATTCTTCGTTGATTGTCACAGGAAAGCGTTCAGAATCACACATCCTTCTTTGTGATTTGGATGCGCGCAAGCGGGATTTGAAACTGTCCAATGAAACGCACGCACCAATCGGATTTCGGGATTCCTTCAAAATTGATTGGTCGCGACCGTGCGTGGCGTCAGATGTGGCGCACGCTGTCGCCCAGATGTTCTGAATTTTGTTTTTCAGAGGAAACTGCGCTACTCTGTGCGCATTCTCGTTTGAGCGATTTTTGTTGTGCCACTGAGTGAAAAACAACTCACGCGAAAATGCGTAAGTTTTTCTGCACCACCCCTCTTTCAAGTGTTTTGTGCGCATTCGGAAATGTCTCTCTGGCGGTTATATCCGATAAGGCAAACACAGCACGACTGCATGAATGCATTTATGATTTTTGTGCATTAAAAGTGCGGTACAATATTCTTATTTATGGCTCCTGAGGCTTGTGTTTCCGGAAGCCTTCCTCGTTCACTTCAACGCAATTCCGTATAACTCATATCATACGATACGTATTGACACGACCCATTCACTCTTATTCAAAAGACTATCGTCAACCCAACTCAAGACAGAGAACTGTTCATTGTCAAGAAGGCGGACAGCGAGGGAGAATTCGAAGCTTTTTGCTACATTGAAACTCGAATGTCGACAAGGACTGCGCCATTTATGACGCAAAGGGGTGGTGGGGGGCCGTCCTCTCCATGGCAGAGGCCATCGGGCATGGGAGCCTCCAACAACCGACAGGAATCACGCCCCAACAACTCCCGAGGATATGCCATCCCATCCTCCAACAACAAGAGCCATCGTCCGAACTTTGCCCCGCCGCCAGCCCGACAGGATTGGGGAGATCATTCGTCGCCCTCTTATAACCGCAGCGATGCCGACTGGAATCGCAATCGAGGATAGGGACAGAGATCAGCATTATGACAGGCGGAACTCGAACGATTACAGGCCGAACGGATTCGAGCGAGGTCATCGTCCTCCAGCCCGATACAACAACGACGACATCGATAGGGACAGAAACACCAACAGGGGAAGGGGATACGAAAACAACAGCAATAGGCCTCCGAGCTTCGACATCAGGAGACCCATGGTTGAAGGGAATGCGCAACGAGATGAGCGTGGTAGGCAACTATAATGAACCAAGGGAATTTTCTCGCTATAATTCAAGTGCGAATGACAACAGAAGACAAGGGATGGGAGGGGGAAGCAATTACTACGACAATGACGACGGAAGAAGTATTGGAAGAAATGGTAATGGTGGTGTAGGAAATCGTTATCAAGATTCGAGGGATTCTCCACGGGAATCGGAACGAAGGGGAAATTTTGGCCGAGAACAACACAACCGGGAAAGTCTGGATTATCAGCGACGAGAACATCAGCGTTCACACAACGAAACGAATGATTTTCGTGAATTTCGCCACCCAAACGACAATAATTATCCTCCCTCTCGATTTCCATCGGATCGCAACCCTGACTTTTATCGTGGGAGTGGTCGTAGGGATGACTACATCGATCGAGGTGAAGGGCACGATTATCAACGATCGAGACAACCCGAACAGAGGTGGCAAGGTCCTCCACCAGCGGAATCCAGGGGAAAGGAAAGCTACAACAATAATGAAAGAAGCGATTTTTCCAACCATCGCACGGGAACTGGTGAAAGAAGCTGGGAAAGATCCGAGCCTCGCGCTCGCGAATGGTCAACAAAGCGCCCAGAAGAAGCTACCAGGGGATATTCGATGGATGCGAAGAGCCGAACGGAATGGTCCAGAAACAAAAATCACGACAATCTTGGATGGGGTGAGACGAATCGAGGAAAATTGCAAACACAAGAATTCCGTGAAACTGGGCATGTTAAACTCACTTCACATCCTTCGGAGGAGAAAGCTAATTCTGCCGTAACAAGCACTCGAAGGGAAGACGTCCCTCCCTACTCGTCACCACTAGGAAACGACCGTTACAACAATAACACAAGAAAGCGTGAACGCGAAGATGATAATAATACTCAAAAGACAACGGCGATGGCTTCCAAAACAGGAATGAGCGTAAATGCTACATTGGGGAATTTTTCTGCTTCTACAGCTGAAACGAACTCAAAGCAAGAATCTGCCGAAACCAAGAAAATCAAGCTTTCCTCTGCGACAAGTACGACTACAACTATTGCTATTGACAGTGCCAATAAATGCACTTCGAACAGCAATTCTGTAAATAAAGGAATCGAATTAGCGCTGCAAGAGAAAAAAATGGATTCAAAAACTGTGGCACCATCAACATCCCCTAGCGCAATTCCTGTTCCTTCCTCTCAAACAAAAATTCATGACAAACCAAACACAAAGAGCATTCCTGTGAAAGCAGCGTCTTCGTCAATCAAAAAGCTTCAAATCCAAGCCAAACCAAAATCAAAGACCAAACTCGGAATTCCAATGCGGTGGCTGAAACCAAAAGCAAAGCCAAAACCACCCGTGAAAAAGGTCCTGCCCAAGCCTCCGGAAGATACATCCAAGTCGACTAAGATTCCTTTGAAGCTACAGCCGGCACCAATCAAAAAGTTAACTTCCCGGCCATCTTCGCCGTCCAATCTTCTTGTAACCGATTCCTCGGAGGCCAGCTCGTCTTTGTCCAATCGCGCAAAGAAACAGAAGAGTTCCAGTGTCCCTGCTGCCATTGTAACGAAGAAAAAAACAAAGAAAGCACCCACTCCAAAAACAAAGAACAAAACTGAATTCGAGCCCGAAGAAGAGCCAGAAGACGAATGGGATTCCGAAGCAGCAGCGGAGGAATCAGATGGTGATGATTCAGATTCGGATTCAGATACCGATGACAATGAAGTTCTAGATTGGGCCTCTAAGATGCTTGGAGTTCCAACAAGCCCATCTTCGATTCAGCCTACCGAATCGAATGACTCAAGTAGAACCAAACACCGGAAAAGGGGACGAAACGACGAAAGTGAAATCGCCAAAGCTAAAGATTCGCCTCTCGGCTGCCCTGAAACTCAAACTGACCGAATCGACTCAGTCCAATAACGACAGCGGCGGCAATGGGCTCAGCAAGGAAGACGGGAATAAATTGGAAGCAGCGCTGAAGAAACTAGAGCGAAAAAAGAAGAAACGCGAAAAATTGAAGGCATTGTCCGAAAAAATTAACGATGAGCGGCCAGAGTTCGATCAGGAAAAAGCCAAGATGGAAATCGAAGAAGAGCGCAGAAAGAGGGAGGAAGCAAAGCCTTTGACTGCCAAGGAACTCCGAAAGATTCTTCGAGATGACACCTTTTCGGATGGAGGAAACCAGAACAACTGGGTTCGCCGTTCAAGACGACAGCCAAACAAGAATTTGCTAAATTCGAAAGCAGTTCGAATTCTTGTGGACAAGCTCAAGTACAACGATATCGATATGCGTGTTTTGAAAATGAAGAAATTCATCAATGATCCGAATACGCCGTGTGCTGTCATAGATGCGATTTTAAACGCAATGGAGGAAAACACAAATTGCGAAGCTCTCTATATTCAGGTAAGAATGATCAATTTTTTTCTCAATTTACCCAAAATCATTACGATTGAATTTGACTCTCACAAATTTCTTATTATATTGTTGTTTTGTAGAATTTCAACGAAGGAATGAGAGATGAACAAGTACTCCATCTGCTTCGAATCCTTCAGCAACCTTCTTGCAATATTTGGTGTTTGAACATTGGCGAAAACTACAATGTTTCGGACGCGACTTGGGGGAAATTCACAAAGGGTTTGATGCATACAAAAATTACACACATGTACGCATCGGAACACACCATTACTTCCGACATGAAAGAAGAAATCCGTTTTACAATTCGCGAGAACCGAAATAAGCACGACATGCATATCAATCCCAACAATCTTGACGTGATCATTCAGTGTACACATTGTTGGTGGAATCCGATCAACGCCAAGGTTTTGCGACCATACCTAAAGAAAAAGGGCTACGAACATGTTTTGAAAGACAAAGAAGGCCAAGGTCTGCAGGGAAGCAAATCGATGGCCCCTACGTCTTGAAATATCCAAAACGAAAAACCTGAAAAACCGAGAAGAGCTTCTTGCTTCGTTTCAATTCTTATCTATTTATAAATCGCATATTACATTCGATACACTTAATTTTTTATTAATTTTATCAAATAATATAAAATTGATTTTTAGCCCCATTTTCTGACGATAATTCTATCTAAAAATTTCAAAATCTATCCGTCTCGCGAAATTAGGAACCTTGACACAAGCATCTCCAATATCTGTTATCAACTCGGCATTTTGTGCAAGTATTATAATTTTGGTGATGGTGGTTGAGAAGTCGCTTCTTCCATGCTAATGTCCATTGAGGAAGGCACGGAGGAAGGTGTAACGCGGAAGCACGACGGAATCGCCTCGCATTGTCCATCTGTCATCTTCCCGATGGAACTAGTCTCGTTATCGTCCGATTGGGTGGTTTGTTTTTCCTTCAATCTCTTGCGTTTTCGTATTTCCCGCATAATATAAAGAACTTGTTTCTGGATGTCTTGCTTTCTCGTGATTCTTGTGTACCAGCCATTCGTATCGTCGAACACAAGTATCGGGATGTTCCGTGCCATTAATTCTTCGGTAACAGTACTGACGTATTCTTCCTTGAGGCGTTTGCGATTGCTGAGTTTTTCCTCCAACAACGATCGTACACGAATGTTGCCGGGATAATTCCACGCTACTCCGTTTCGTCGCACGAGGAAGGAATCAATCTCGGGGCATTCGATTCCCGGAAATGGTTGCCTTGCAAAGTTGTTGCTGTAATATAATCGGTAATCACCAAGACTTTCTAACTTGTGATGGTCTTCCATTTTGCTTCTCATTTTGAGATACGTTCTATGGTAGCCTTCTTTGATCGTTCCCGTGCACGATAGAGGAATGCATTCGGTAGGAATTCCAAATGTCCGAAGCTCGTACTCGTGTTCGATTTGTGTTCCTATCGTTTCAGAATTGATTTTAGAGTGCGGAGAAATGCGATGTTGGTGAGAGACGAAAAATAAAATGATTGTTGGAATTTATGTTCATTCCAAACGATACATTCTCATTCTCATTTTCGTTTTCGTATTTCCATTTCTGCTTACCAATATGGAATCTGCTCATAAATCGAACTTCCCCTATGAAAAATGTCAAGGCCAATGCCTTTAAAATTCGTGACCGCAGGGTATCCGGAACACATGTGTGGTAACCCGTATATCGGATGGGCATGACTTGATTCATTCGTTTGATACTGGAAACCTCTACCCCCCGTAAACAATCGATTGCATCCTCGCTGAGCATCCCCACCGAAATGGCACCCTTGCGCTGGGTGGTTTCGTCGTCGGCAAGAATCGCAAACATTATATAGGCACCGACACGCTCTTTTGCGTCGGGAGAAAAATCAAAGCCACCGTAGGATCCGAGATTCACCTGTATCCTTCGTCCCACGCTGTCTCGAAAGGGCAAGACCTGGATGTATCCCTTTTTGAAAAAGTTAATTTCCTCCTTGTTGAGATCCGACAGATAGAGCTGTCGCATCAGGGCGAATTCCCCAAACTTTTCTAGCAAATAATCCAGATTTCGGACGTATCGGAGGGCAGCCTTTTTGGCGTCAAAGAGTTCCGCCCTCAAAAACTTGATTCGAAAGGCAGCTGATTGAACGTACGTGCTGTTCATCTGGCATGCCTTGTAATAGGCTCCCTTTTCGTTTTCCGGAACCATGTTGTCTACTGCTCTCTGAAAAGATTCGAGGGCCGCGTGGATCATTTCCATCGATTCGGGAATCGCACGAGAAGAGACGCCATGGAATTCGTCTACAAGCCGCTCGCGTTCGTCTTTCGGTTTGTCGTGGTACTCCTTGGCCAGGATTTTTTCTAGCTTTGGCAGATCTAGATTGGGATTTGCGTTTACAAAGTTTGGAGAAGAAGGAGTGTGCTTGGCGGAGAGCCCACCGTTGTTTCGCCGCTTGTACGCATGACCATTGTGACCAACGCCTTGGCCGCGCTTCGTCATTGTGACCGATGAAGGAAAAGTAGGAGAGAAATGTTCGTCGAGTGACTATCTGTTTCAGAGGATCTATTCAGGTACTATTCAGGTTCAAACGAACAAATTATTGAGAATCGAGATTGTGGTCGAATTTCTCAAGCGCGGCATTGCCACTTATGAAGGATGAACGGTTTACCAATTGGCGTATTCTATGATGGTATATGGTTCGACATCGACACGCTCTATGTCTTCTCACTCATCTTTCGTGGGCTACGTATCCCGAAAGAGGAAAGAAATCACTTATTCCACGCCCGACGCCTATAATTATGTTGGGGAAAATGGGAGTACTTTGGACTTATAGCCATGTCATGCCGTTCAGTGAGTGAGGAATAAGTATAAAAAACTAAGAAGAACATCCTGTACACATTTAATAGTGTAGGACTATATGTAGTCTGTGTGTGCAAGGTTTGGAAGAAATTGCATCACTCGGTGCAGCTGCCTTACTAAGAAATAATGGGTCATCGTACAGAATTTTATGAAAAATAGAAGATCGTAAATCCGCATAGCCAACTATTCAATTATAAGTGTACAACATTATGTGCGTGCACAATACGAAATACTTCGTATGATATAGCGTGTATTGATGAACACCCACTTCAATTAAGGTATGCGGCCAAAAGATGAATTAAGGTATGCGGCCAAAAGATGAGTTACTTCATACAGTATTGGAGTACTATGATCGGGATTTCGTTTTCTTGGACTTGGGTACAGAGGAGTCCTTCCAAACATTTTGGTCTACAGAAACTAAGTGTACAACATTATGTGCGTGCACAATACGAAATACTTCGTATGATATAGCGTGTATTGATGAACACCCACTTCAATTAAGGTATGCGGCCAAAAGATGAATTAAGGTATGCGGCCAAAAGATGAGTTACTTCATACTAGTACAGTATTGGAGTACTATGATCGGGATTTCGTTTTCTTGGACTTGGGTACAGAGGAGTCCTTCCAAACATTTTGGTCTACAGAAACTTCTTTTTTTCTTTTTTTGAGAGGTATTCTGAAAGGAGTCTTAGTAAGCATCCGCTAATTCTTGTTGTTGTTTAGGAGGAGCACCAGAAGATAACGCGGTGGAGGTCGGTGTGCATTTCGTTATCGCCGACCTCTTCCAATGACACCAAGGAATGGAATCGAAACTAATGATGTTGGATTATTGTTCTTATTGTTATAGCTGTTTTAGACGTGAAAACGAAATGGAAATGCAATTTCGTGTCGGATCAAAATGGTAAAATTGGATTGATTGATTGTAGAACCCACGGATGGATTCTACAGGAAAAACTTCCCACAACTGCCGCTCCACGCAATTGTGGCAATCCATGGGTTGATTGGTTTCGAACTGGTCGAATCGTATCGGGAACCCAAGAAAGAATCTCTCATTGCAAACGAAAGAATCTTTCATTGCAAACGAAAGAAACCACGGTGTCCTGCTTGCTCCGCAGCCTTACAGACATTACCAAAATGTTCTTTCGTTTCATTCGTTAGATTTCTTAAAACATAATAGCATCCTCGCCAATCGAGGCCTGGCTTCCGCGGCTGCCCGTGCTCCAGTCGAGGGGATTCTTCGATGTCTTGAAGATTCGCTTTCCGAGCAAACGAGGTCCGCTTCCGCTCGACTCATCGAGCTGATCCAGGGTATTGGTCGAGAGTCTTTGGAAAGACCTTCGCCAGGAATCCCGAAGTTTGTGTTTCTTGTTTGTAATCGGCTTGACGGTATCCGAATTGTTCGAATTTATGGAATGGGAAGAATCGGTGCCTGGAATTGACGTGGGTTGTTTGCTGTTGGTTGCGCCATGGACACAGTCGTCGTCATCGAGGACAACATCGTGCGCACTTCCCCTGCGGAGATTGCTCAGCGAAATCTTGCTCAAAGTCTTTTTGATGGCCTTAACGCCCTGCCATTCCCAGTATGGCGTCGACGATTCCTTCTTTTTGTCGTCATCCGCGCGTTGACTGTTCATGACGGCGAGGTCGACGGCACTGAGCCTCTTCCCCCGGAGAGATTCCTCGATGGGCGCCTCGTCCCAATACGACGCAGGACCGCTTTCCTCGGTGGCGGTAATCGGGGCATTGTTCGGTGATTCGACGGCTTCTAGAGTATTAAGGTCAATGGTACTAAGTCTCTTTCCCTTGAGTTTGTCCTCCTCGGGAGCCTCCCAGTAGTTGTCTCCCTTTTCTTTCTTTTCGTCGGGGTGGTTGGCTTCCAGCGCGGACATTTCCAGAGTGCTCAGAGTTTTCCCCTTGAGGGTTTCTTCCTCCTTGGGGGTTGCACCCCAGTAATCGTCACGTTTCTGTTGGTGTTCGTCAGGGTGGTTGCTTTCCAAAGCCGACATGTCCAGAGTGCTCAGAGTCTTTCCCTTGAGGGTTTCGTCCTCCTTGGGAGTATCTCCCCAATAATCAATTTGCTTTTCCTTTTCTTGGTCGGGATGGTTGGTGGCCAGGGCTGACACGTCGAGGCTGCTGAGCCTTTTTCCCTGTAGCGATTTGTCAATCGGCGCGTCGTCCCAATAGGAGGGAACTTCGTCCGGCTCTTCCGCCGTGATGGATTTTGGAGACGAGGATGGGGAAGAGACTGGCTTCATGTCCGGAGTGCTCAATGTCTTTCCCTCGAGGGATTTGTCGGGAGTCGCCGCCCAGTAGTCGTCCTTTTTCTTTTTTTGTTCTTCGGGATGGTTGCTTTCCAGGGCTGTCATGTCCAGAGTGGACAGGGTCTTTCCCTTGAGCGATTCCTCCACATCGGGAGCTTCCCAGTACGAGCCTTCGGCGGTGCTCGAAGTGTTGTCGTCGTTGTTTGCGTCGCCGTTTGGCTTCGGCGTAATGCCATGTTCTTCAACAGTTTCCATCTCGTCGCGTTGTGGTGGCATGTTGGTAGTAGTATCAGTGCTTTCAACTGTTCTCAATGATGTCAACGGATTCAATTGTTATATTGATGATTCAATATTATATATCACTGGTCTTGGTGCATAGGTTTCAAAGCAATACAAGCAGGAATCTAATGAATGAAGAGATTCCGTAATCGTAGAGTGAATGTTGTCACTATTTTGTGAATGATGACTAGGCAGGAGGCGAATGTTTGTCGACTATCGGATGTGCTTCCCAATCATGCGCTGTCTTATTCTTCATATGTGCATCAAAATTTAGAGAACAAACCATCTGCAGAAGCTGCATTTTACATACGGTTGACGGAGTTCCTCCTCAGTCAGTTTTGAAGTTTAGCACGGTATGTTCCAGGGACGGGTAGCAAATGCTGCACTTTTGATGAATTGAACCACCGATGGGTGGTCGATCTTGCGCAAGAAATGGGATGACATCACCCAGGGATTGAAAAAAGTGGGGAGGAATTCATTCAACCTCCGGCACTTTAGTTTTTGCACGCTCATAAAGAATGATTTGAAGGTTTGTGGAATGATTGGAGAACATCCTGCGAACGCTAATACGATTCCACAAACAAGACTCGAATCGCGCGGGACTGATGTGAACTGTAAAACCATGACACACTGTATGAACATAGTCTTGTCAAGATTTTGGACGATGTGATCGTATGCATTTTAAGATCATGTCTAGACCTATAAACATACGAATGCAATGAACATCATCGGTGGACGAATCAAGAATCAAACTTCACTCCAACAATCCACCACCGTAACGATTTGCTAGTAGGAAGGGGCAAAAAATGAGAAGCGCAGTTCGAAGAACGTTCTCACGATGCTCATTTTTTCATTCCATTGCCGAAAGAAAAATTGATCAAGGTCGTTCTCATTGTTGTTCAAGATAACAGCGACGAGATCCATTTCATCGTAAACAAAATAGCTGTAACAACTATAAGTTGAATTAGATTGTCCTTGTATCAATCCCGTTTCTTCTACCGACAGCTCCACAAAATCGCCAAGAAGAAGCAAATCGCCTCGAGAAAAACATCGGCAGAAAAATGAGAAGCAACGGCGTTCCCGCCGCATTCAACAATGATGGTTCTGGTCCGTGGGCAAGGGCCATCGAGGAAGCTACCGCGTACGCCTTTGCCTTTGACGACAGACGGTACCAGCCTGGCGTAACCATCAGCAGCCGTCTAGCACAGACTTTGCTCTTGTCCGTGGAAGAAGGAATCGAGCGTGTGGATCGATCGTTGATCTTCCTCGACGACTTGCAAGTGTTGTTGGAACAACAGGAGCACAAGGAGCGTGCCCCGGTGTATCCCTCCGAACCCCCGCCATTTTTGGATGACCACGAGAAGGATGCTCCACAAGGCCAACATCGTTCCAAAATCGCCGATTCTTCAGGAACGCCAAAAGAAGACAAGAAGAAGCGCGCGAAGAAAAAGGCTTCCACAAAGAAATCCAAAAACCGAAAGAATCAGTTCATGTCCAAGAATCGATACGCGACGATCGCTCTCGACAGCGATGACGATAGCAGCAGCAACGACAACAGTGGCAATGACAGTGACATTGATGACAGCATCATTGGCAAAAATATCGGTCCTGCTACAATCAATGATGATCGCGAAGATTCCAAGCCAGCTGCCATCCCAAATATCGAAACGAATCTTTCTGCCGAAGCTGATCCCTATGTCCCTTCAAATTCGTTCGGAGAAGGCGACGATAATGGACATCTTCCTCGTCTCCGACCATTGAACCAAGACCACCACATGGACACAATGCGCCTTCTCATTCGGTTGCACGCTTCTCAGTCTGATTTGCACGCCAAGAAGGCGCGTCTCCTCGCTATTCAACGTCGCTGGTTGCTTGGTGCCAGCTCGCTTCAATCATCCATTATCGCACTCGCAAAGGGACTGGAACTTGCCGATAAGGCAATATCGGTGGTTGTGGCTGCTGTGGATACAGGCGATGTTGATGGATGGACCGATTTCATAAGTAATGATGCACACCTGCACGGCGGTGTCCCTAGCATGATTGCAGTCGCTTCGCGTGCAGATCGTCGCAGGGCGCAGCTCGAAAAAGATGCTGAGATCACTTCAGTATCCTCCGTCTATCTCGCCATGGAAAAAGATCGATACATCAGGCTCGCCCATACCAAGGTCGACAGACTCAAAAGGATCCTAGATTCCACCTGGAAGTCCCGAGATGCCGCCAAGAAACGCATCGGAGTCGGCCAATGGAAAAGCAGCAAGCAAGACAATTCGAAAAGTTACTTTACCCAGATCCGAGAGCAACACGAAGAAGAACTCCAATCTCTTATAGAGGCGCTCTTCCACCTTGAAGACACCGTGATGGCCACTTCCTCGTTGATGGATGAGGCAGGTAAGCTTCGCGAAACACTCAAGCAGATTCGATTTGCAAAGAATCGGAACAACGGATATCGACCCACCCTGCGTTCGCGACATTCGCCACAGACCGTAATGGGTTCTCAGGTCCAGGAAAGCTCGTACGTGGAGCGGATCGCAAAAGATAATGGCTGGACGTTCACGGGAGGCATTGGTGGGCAAGATTGCGTCCAATTCTTCGAAAAGTGGATTGACGTGGATTTCCATGAGCCTGCTGCGGCCATTCCCCGAAACAACAATCGATCCGATTGGAGTATCACTGGTTACGAGCCAAACAATCAAGATAGCAGCAACTTTGGTGCTGCCGAGAAGAAGGGATCATTTGTCCTTGCCAAGATCGATTTTTATTTGTTGACAGGAGCGGTTCAAACGGTCGTGGATTATCCAGTCACCTATAATGACAAGGGCGTCATGATGCAGCCTGCTTGGTCATCGTCGATGTCAATGATTCTGAACGTAGACAATGGCGCTAGTCTAGCCGATTTTCGTCAGATTTTGATTGATCCCCTGAAGGCCCTTCGCTCCCATGGAGGCACAAACGTTGCGAACTTGCATTCGTAGAAAGATCTTTGATGGAAACTTTCGATTTCGAAACGAGATAAAACTACGCTCATCCTTCCGCGATTCATGAAGTGGCATCTGAAATCTTGGCCCATCTCTCAATATATTCGAATGGTTGACTGATGATAAGATGACTTTCTGTAGTGTAGTAAATGGTGGTCGATATAATGAATAACATCACATAATTTTTCTCCCAAGATACAATACCAATCACCGACTATCGTATCGTTAGGGGGGCATCAAAGGGGGGAAATAATCGTCGACTTTTTAATCGAACCAATCAAACCCCTGAGGAATAGGTTATCAGCTCAATTATATTTAAAGTATTTTCGAAATCAGTCGTTGGAAGGATGAAATTTTCCCTCCCACCAACCAATCTTGAAAGATTGCATTGACTTGTCTCCTTGTTTTTGAAAGAATGAGCCTCGATCTTCTGTTCCAGCCATCAATGCGCTGACACAAAAACAATTTGTTTGAAAGCCACAGAAATACTTTTCCACCATGGCCGACTCATCATCATCGTCTTCGTCATTTTTCACAAAACTCGAGGCACGCGTCTCCCAGGTCGATTCCCTTCTTTGCGTGGGGCTAGATCCCCATGGAGCACAAATCCTCGGAGACTCTTACGCGTCTGCCACATCGGCTCAGAAATGCGAGGCCGCCTTTACCTTTTGCAAGACCATCATTGACGCGACGCTCCCCTATGCGGCGTGCTACAAACCGAATGCGGCCTTTTTCGAAGCCCTGGGCGTGGAGGACGGGAATGCGACCCTCGTGCGGGTCCTCGCGGAAATCCCATCGGAGGTTCCTATTCTGTTGGATGTTAAGCGGGGAGACATTGGCAGCACTGCCGCTGCCTATGCCGAAGCGTGCTACGATCATTGCAAAGCAGACGCAGTGACGCTGTCTCCGCTTATGGGTTGGGATTCGGTGGCACCCTTTGTGACGGGTACGAAAACAAAAAGCATCGATTTTTTTATGGATTGCAACATGCAATTGTCGAAATATTGCTCACACAACTGCTTGCTTATTTGATTTGCGAATTCAAAATTTAGATAAATACAGTAACAAGGGAGCTTTTGTTCTCTGCAAGACTTCCAATCCCGGATCAAATGATATTCTTGCCCTATCACTGGCCACCGGGGAGACCGTTTACGAGCGCATTGCCAAGCTTGCCCAGCAATGGTCGGCCAAGAGCGGTGCCTCCCTGGGATTGGTGGTAGGGGCTACCGATTCGGTTGCTCTGGCAAATGCCCGAAAGGCTGGCGGAGAGGGCGTCTGGATCTTGGCACCCGGCGTTGGCGCTCAGGGAGGCGACTTGGAGGAAGCCTGCAAGGCGGGATTTAATTCGGAGGGAACTGCCATGCTGATACCCGTCTCAAGAGGAATCAGCAAAGCGGAGGATCCCGGACAAGCTGCCAAGGAATTGGTGGAGAAAATCAATGCCGTTCGCACCAAGATCAAGGAGGAGTCGAGCAGCAGCAATGCTGAAGCCGAAGAGACGATTGAGGCCTACCAAAAGGAATTTTTGGAATTCAGCCTGTCGCAAAATGTTTTGAAATTTGGTTCCTTTGTGCTCAAGAGTGGACGAACCTCGCCATACTTTTTCAATGCTGGTTTGTTCGCCTCTGGTGCGGCACTCTTCAAACTCGGCACGGCTTATGCTTCCGCAATCATGAACTCACCCGAGCTGTAAGTTTCTGCGTCGATAGATATTGTTGGATGTGTATACAATTTGTATCGGTGATTTTTGTTTGGCATGCGCGTTTGTGGATCATTGAAATCGAGTCGAGAGGTGCTGCTCGTAGTTTGGATGTTGTGGGGTATGAGGAGTAATTTAAGCTTGGTCCGTGTTATTGATCCGCCCCCGCGTGAGTGGCGATGAACTGAATTTACAAGCACCTGACCTATAAAAACAATAACCAACTTCCAGCAGCACATGTATGCATCGTCATCAACGCGAACATAGTCAGTGAGGAACCATTTGGTCTTCTTTCACCTAACTCCCTTCGGGGAAATGCCGGTCAAACCCAATTCGCTGATTCAATTAACTTCTGAGACTATATCGACGCGATTGACGATTCCATGCATGCATGCCAACCTTTCCTTGTACTGCAACTGTTCCAATTTTGCCATTTGAGTGGTTTGCTCACTATAACTTTGGATTGACTTCATATTTATTCTTTTTTTGCAGGGTGGATGGCAAGGGCGGGGTCAACTTTGACGTCGTATTTGGACCCGCCTACAAGGGAATTTCGCTGGGAGCCGTGGTGTGTGCTGCTCTCTACAATGACTACGGCATCGATGTTGGATTTGCCTACGACCGAAAGGAAGCGAAGGATCACGGCGAGGGTGGAAAACTGGTCGGAGCTTCCATGAGCGACGGAAAGCGAGTGTTGGTCGTCGACGATGTCATCACGGCAGGAACTGCCATTCGGCAATCCCACACCATGCTCCAGAGCATTGGTGCCAAGATGGTGGGTGTGGTGATCGCTCTGGATCGCGCCGAGAAGCGATCTCTCGAGGATCCTGTGTCGGCTGTACAGGCAGTCCAGCGAGACCTCAACGTGTCTGCCATTTCCATTGTCAGTCTGCCTCAGCTTCAGGTCTTCCTTGAAAAGAGCCCCGAATACGGAGAAGAAACGCTAAAGAGCGTGAGGGACTACCGAACACAATATGGAGTTTAAATTATTCATTCAGGATTTTTTACTGTACAACATTATTATAGAAGAAGTGTATAATCTAGCCAATACTTCAGACATTCTGTCCCTAATTTCTGTACTAGTAGATCAATTTTAATTTTCGCAAGGGTAAATAACAGTTACGATCACGGGTTCTCGATTTGAGCTCACGTTTGACATTCTTTTTCCATGCATTCTTCTGGGACTGGAGTTGAAAGCGGGACTGAAGCGAATCGCGGATAGATTCAATGAAGTACGTAGTGTACTAGCAGTATAAAAAAAAAACGGTAATCGAAAGAAACCCGAAGAACCCTTTGAAGCCTACAGTACGCAAATTCTATAACTTCAAACTTCAACAGAGTTGCATATCTGCTGAGATTGGAGTGTTAAGAGAAACGATATCAAAAAATACTTCGAAAGAAACCCGAGGAATCCTTTGACCTTTGAAGCCTTCAAAATACGCAAATAATTCTAAAACTTCAAATAGCAATCAGTGTTGCATGATGCATATCTGCTGAGATTGGAGTGTTCAGAGAAATCATTTTTCGTAGTCGTATAGAGTACAGCTCATTGTCGATAACATCAATAGTATCAAATACCGTAGTTCGAAAGAACAACCCGAAGAACCCTTTGTTACAATGTTACATGTCTGCTGGGACTAAAGTGTTAAGAGAAACCATTGTTGGTTGTCATATAGATTGAAGCTCATCGCGTACAGATTCGATAGTATCAAATATCGTATTCGAAAGAGAAGCTCGCAGAACCCTTTGAAACATATGCAAATCCTACAGCTGCATTCAATGTTACAATGTTACATGTCTACTGAGATTGGAAGGTAAGCATAAATTATTTTTCCTAGTCTTTCAATCAAGTCAGAACAGCAACAATGTCTCCCTATTTTCCAGTCTCATCCACCCGCGAGGCATTCGACAAAGTCAATGCCGAATCGAAGGGTACCTGGTGCCTACACCGAGATCATCATTAACGCCCCTCCCTCCAAGGTGAGATCTAAATTTCTCGATTTCGAAAGTCGAGCGAATTGGGACCCCTTTCATCGAAAAATCGAAGTTTCGCAGGGCACTCTCGAAGGCGACTGCGGCGATTTGGAGCTCACCCTCACAGTGGACATGAAGATGGACGGCAACACTATTAAATTCCCCATGTCCCTCCCGGTTAGCGCGAATGACCATGAATCCTTCATTTGGGGGGTTGCGATTGAAACACTCCGAGTGGACCATGCCAATTTGTTCTTGCCTTCCGGCAAAGCCACGAGATTTGTTCAATACGAGTGCCTGGCAGATACTGCTAAGGAGCCCGAGTTCGACAAGGAAACGATTTCGAATGCCTTTACGGCTGTGAACGCGGCTTTGAAGAAGGTTTGCGAGGAAGCCTCGTAAAGGATTTGATTCGAATATACTTTATATCATGGGATTCTACCGGATTTGTTTCTTCCTCCTTTCGCAATTCGCTTTATTCTGTCCACTATAATATATCGGTATTAAAAACACCGAATGCGAGTCTTACTCATCTAATAATCTAATAGTATTAATAACGATTTCGATACAATTGAAAATCATAAATCACACGTGTTATATATTTGTAGCGACGTCATGGTTTGATGTTTTGTTTCCTATCTTATCGATGATCTATTGGAATATTCCCTCCGATTGCTTCCCGTAGCCGATGATGATACACAATATCGGCCAACATATTCTCTCAGAAAGTCTAGAGCAATGGCATTGAGATGTGAAAATTTTCTCTCGACAACAAAGCCAAAGTAGAGCACTAAAATTCCATTGGTCGAGAATGATACAGTTTTCTCGGCCATTACTGAAATTCATTTCCCCTTTCCTTCCCACTCCAATCATCTTTGCAAGTTATCCGTCTAATTTTTCTTTCAAGACGGTTATAGTCCCAGTAATCCATTTTCGATTTCCTGAATCTCCTTGAGGAGCGCTTGTAGCCGAAGCTTTTCCTCCTCGGGTGGAGAATTCACCAGAACCGTCTGGTAGGCCGATCGCGCGGCACCTCCCAGCTGGTGGATTCCCACCTTGGCATCCGAGGTAATGTTGGGATTGCAGTTGGGCAAGAATTCCTGAACAGCCAGGATTCGTGAATGGCAGGCCTCGAGGAGGACGGTCGGAACCTTCAAAGCGTTGGCCTCGATGTCTTTGACCTGGTCGGGCGTCAACCCCGAGTCCTTCTTCCAGGTCGATTGCAGGGATTGGTAGGCGGCAACGTCGTCGTCGGCCATACTCAACAAAGAGGGCATGTCCATTTTGGCAATCATGGCTCTGGCAGCGTCCGCGGCTCCGGATGCTTCGTCCTTTTTGCGTTGCGTGTAGGAGGCTGACATGGCAGCGGTTCCGGCGCCAATGGCTGCCCCGATGGCAGCCGAGGCTCCTCCGCCCGGAGTTGGTTGCTTGGACGCGAGGACGTCACAGAATTCCTGGATGCTTTTTGTGGCAAGAGAGTCGGAAGACATATTGTTGTTGTTGTTGTTGTTGTTGTTGTTGTTGTTATTGCTGCTCTTATTTCGGAGGTTTACTTGAATGGGATTTTGTCTGGATAAGATTCCAAGAGATGGGAATAAGGAGCGTCTTGCAGCGAATGTTCGGAGGTGGTGGAAGGAACGTAGAGTGGAACGACAATGTTGTGATGGCAATCGAATAATAATGGTCATATCTGGAATTGCAGAAAGGATCGATTCTGATGACGATGTCGTGTCGTCTTGATGAAACAACAAGAACAACACAAGTTTCTCTCGGTCGATTTTTTTTTTTTGGTTGGATGCAGTCGGTTCAATTTTGATGGGTCGATTCTTCATTCGTGACTAAACAAATCCGTGACCGCGCAAACGCATTGTTGACTGATTGATTGATTCAAGCGCCTGCGCGACACGCGGCATTCAAAAATTGAAATGGAGAACGAATCAGAATTTCACGAAACAAATTTCAAACCGATCCTCCCAATGATGATTTTGGTTGAATGACGATGCCCCGCGAGTTCTCATGCGTTTTTCTATTCTTTCATTTGAGATGGTATTCGTATCTATCGAAGCGGATGATACCGAGACACTAATCGAAGCTTCCACTTGAACTATTTGTACATTCTAGTTGACAAATAATCACAACCATGCCTCTCAACAAGTCTATGTGTAAGTTTGAAATCGGTTTTGTGTGTTTCGAGCAATGCTTTGAAGGCGCTATCCTGGCGGCATGAAACGATTCGTATCCTAACATTCACCGCAGTGCTATTTGTCACTCTCACAGTCGAAAAGAATGCTGCGCCGCTCATCGGCCTCGACGATTTCAATGCGCGGCAGCGGGCTCAGAAAAAGGCCGAGCTGGATCGTAAAAACCAATCCCAGGCCATGTACCAGAACTATCGTGGAGGGGTCAGCGAGCAAGACCTCAAGGTGTCAAAGATTCGAAAGGAGCAGCAAAAGGCCCAGAGAGATGCCACCAGTATGTATACGAGCTACTCGGGGGGACTCTCGGAGATCGACAAAAAGCTGGCGCAACAAAAAAAGGAGCAGAAAGAAAAAGAAAGAGCCATTGCTGCAGAAAATCAATCTTATAAGGGTGGCCTATCGGAAATCGACAAAAAGCTAGCAGCAGAAAAGAAAATGCAACGCGAAAGAGAAAAAGCCATTGCTGCAGAAAATCAATCTTATAAGGGTGGCCTATCGGAAATCGACAAAAAGCTAGCAGCAGAAAAGAAAATGCAACGCGAAAGAGAAAAAGCCATTGCCGCAGAAAATCAATCTTACAAGGGCGGCCTATCGGAAATTGACAAAAAGCTAGCACAACAAAAGAAAGAGCAAAGGGAGAAAGAAAAAGCCATTGCAGCGGAGAATCAATCCTATATTGGTGGCCTATCGGAAATCGACAAGAAGCTTGCTGTGGAAAAGAAGATGCAACGCGAAAGAGAGAAAGCTATTGCAGCAGAAAATCAATCCTATGTTGGTGGCTTATCGGAAATCGACAAGAAGCTTGCGGCAGAAAGAAAGATGCAACGCGAAAAAGAAAAGGCTCTTGCTGCAGAAAATCAATCCTACATTGGTGGCCTCTCGGAAATCGATAGAAAACTGGCATTGCAAAAGAAGGAACAACGCGAGAGAGAGCAAGCCATTGCTGTCCAAAACTCGTCCTATATTGGTGGCCTTTCAGAAATGGACAAGAAGCTAGCACAACAGAAGAAAGAACAACGGGAAAGGGAGCAGGCTGCAGTAATCCGAAACTCGAGCTACATTGGTGGTTTGACCGAGGTCGACAAGAAGCTAGCACAGCAGAAGAGAGAGCAGCGTGAGAGAGAACACGCTATCGCTGCCCAAAATTCAGCTTATGTTGGTGGCCTCTCCGAGATGGACAAAAAGCTAGCACAGCAGAAGAAGGAACAACGTGAAAAGGAGCAGGCTGCGGTAGTCAAAAACTCAAGCTATGTCGGTGGTCTGACCGAAGTCGACAAGAAGCTGGCGGAACTCAAGAAGCAACAGCGGGATGCCGAACGTGAAATCGCTGCCCAAAATTCGATGTACATTGGCGGAGTTAGCGAGGCTGACAAGAAGCTCGCGGAGATCAAGAAACAACTCCGCGATGCCGAAAAGCAATCTGTCGCAATGTACACGGACTACCGAGGAGGTGTTAATGAGAACGACCTGAAACTGACGGAGCTTCGAAAGCTGCAACGAGAGAAAGAAAAGGAGTCAATCGCCATGTATACAGACTATCGGGGAGGTGTGAACGAAAACGATCTGAAGCTCACGGAGTTACGAAAAGAAATGAGACAAAAGGAAAAAGAATCTGTTGCCATGTACACAGACTATCGGGGTGGAATCAACGAAAGTGATCTCAAATTGACGGAGCTTCGAAAACAACAACGCGAGGCCGAAAAGCAATCGACTGCCATGTATACTGACTACCGAGGAGGAGTCAACGAAAATGACTTGAAACTGACGGAGCTTCGCAAACAACAACGAGAAAAAGAAAAGGAGTCTATAGCTATGTACACGGATTACCGAGGGGGTGTCAACGAAAACGATTTAAAACTCACGGAGCTTAGAAAACAACAGAGGGAGAAAGAAAAAGAATCCGCAGCTTTGAATACGGACTACCGAGGCGGAGTCAACGAGAATGACTTGAAAATGACCGAGCTTCGAAAACAACAACGAGAAAAGGAGAAGGAATCTATTGCAATGTATACGGACTATAGAGGGGGTGTCAACGAAAATGATTTGAAGCTCACGGAGCTAAGGAAACAGCAGCGAGAGAAAGAAAAAGAATCCGCAGCCTTGTATACAGATTATAGAGGGGGTGTCAACGAGAATGACTTAAAGCTCACGGAGCTCAGGAAGCAACAACGAGAAAAAGAGAAGGAATCTATTGCAATGTATACAGAGTATCGAGGTGGCGTCAACGAGAATGACTTGAAACTGACCGAGCTGAGAAAACAACAGAGGGAGAAAGAGAAGGAATCTATGGAAATGTATACGGACTATAGAGGGGGAGTAAATGAAAATGATTTGAAGCTTACGGAGCTAAGGAAGCAGCAGAGAGAGAAAGAAAAGGAATCAAAGGAAATGTACAAGGATTATAGAGGTACTGTGAACGAGGAAGATTTGAAATTAACAGAATACAGAAAGCAACAGCGCGAGGCAGAAAAGCAATCCGCAGCGATGTATACCGATTACAGAGGCACCGTGAATGAGGAAGATTTGAAATTGACCGAATACAAAAAGAAGCAACGGGAAGCCGAGAAAGAGTCTGCGAGACTGAGCTCCGACTTTAGAGGAGGAGTGAAGGAAGAGGATCTATACATGGCCGAGTACAGAAAGGAGCAGCGAGAAGCCGAGAAAAAATCTTTGGCGCAGCACTCTACTTACAAAGGTTTCGTACCAGAAGTTGATCTGAAGTTGACACAATACAAGAAACAGCAGCGCGAAGCCGAGAGAAGAACGGCAGCACTGAATGCAGGATTCCAAGGCGAGCTTGCTTCAAGAAAATCATTCGAAAAGGCTACTGGCAATCGAACATCACCGGTTCAAATTGTCGTCAGAAATACGAACGTGGACGAGGAACGAAAAAATATCGCGGCTGTAGTCACACCTCACGAGGCTGAAGAGTCAAGCGACGATGATGATTCCTCAACAGATAGCGAGTTTGAAGATAGCCCTATGCTTAAATTGTTTGCGTTGAGTAAAAATGCGAGCATTTAAGAGGTTGGAGAATTTCTGTAACGGATAATAGAAAAATATTCAAAATCTGTTCATTCTGACGAGTTTCAATTTTCTAACCTCTGTGAAAGATAATGTCGGGAGGCACTTTGTTTCATCGTGATCACATGGAACGTATCGTTGCCTTCGAAAAATGGCAATCGCTCTGTTATGAATCTCCTAGCAATGGCAATATATAAATGCAAGTTACGATGCAGGTTATAGGCAAAAAAATAGTTTTGAAAACCATATCGAATTCAGTCATAGGAAAGATGATATCTACCAAATTAGATCAAAATTTGTAAGATGCATTATTTAATTCTACAAAATTTGGAAATATCAAGCCGGCTTTACTGGAACCGACTTCGCTGCAACTGGGATTTCCGTAGGAGGTTTTCTGCAATCTTTGGGGCCGCAGCTTTCATCGCATTCTTTGCATACTTTCTCTGTAGAAGTCCCAGAAGAATCCCGTGATTCTTTAGGTTCTGTGATACGCTTCTCTTTGGTGCAACAGGCACAGCAGCTAAAACGGCAGGCGGAGCAGCAATGTTTCGTGTCGTGATAGTTCTTGCGTGTAAGTCTGCCATTCTTGAGAGCTCGGAACAAGGCGACGTGGGGATAGATAAAGAAAAGACAAAACACTGCATCCAGCCACCTAAAGAACATAAGACTCCATAAGGTGTCGATACAGCAGAAAATCATGACGCTAAACACCAGATTTTTGTTGAATGTAGTAGCACCGTAGATCCCGATGGAAGCGAAGATAGTTCCGCAAATAGTCTTGATTAGCAATATCCAAAAGATTTTGTCCAGTAGGTTCACTGTTGCCTCGATTTGGTCGTCATCGTACCACCGTAAGTTATAGATATCTGGGTCAATAACTGATAAACCACAAAGAATCATTGTCATCATGGTGATGCTCATCACGAGGAAGAAAGTATCGACAACGATGACCGCTCGAACAAGATCACAACAACATCCAAACAATTGATCTCGGTGTTGGTAGTCTGAATCTTCGGAACTATCATCATCGGCGTTGGCGTTGGCGTCGAGCAGCTCGAGGACTGAACGGTCCACAGAAAACAAAACGCTATCTACACTGCACATCGTACCCCTCGAATGCATCGAACAGTCCAGACCAACCAAAGATCTGTTAGATTTCCCTTTTCTATTCTCACTAGACAGCCCCGTGCGCCTCGAGTGTTGAGTTCCCCCAAGACGAAAAGACTCGTCTTTATTGTCTTTATCGCCTTCCTCTTCGATATCACTGAGATGGATAGAAGTTGTAAACAGTAGATCTACGGTGTCGTTCGTCTGAACCTTCTGAATCGTCTGAATCGTCTGAATCTTCCAGATATTCAAAGTCTTCGTCATCATTGTTGGCGGCAATCAAGTCGAGGAACGAAGCATCCACAGAAATCAAAACCCTGCCAGACTTCGACTTTTTACCCTTACTGAGAGCCGAGGGCCTCGAGTGCTGAAATCCCCCCTGTCGAAGAGGGTCGTTGACGTTGCTTTCGATATCACGGAGATTGTTCATATTCGAATAATATGCGCTTTAATTTTTTTTGTATCTGAAACTGGGAAAGTGGTTATCAAAGGCCTTTGAAGGAAAGGTCAGAGTTAATTCAGGGTAGACTTCCTCGAATTTCGTTTGAGGCAACAAATAATAAGGTAAAAATGAAGTCATATTGTGAATCTTTTCAATACTCCATGAGAGAACGAACCCATTAAGGAACCCAATAGAACGATTTTGAGCATTCATTTATTAGAAATCATTGAAGTAGTTACGCTCAACAAATTCAACTTTGTTTCGTTTTTTATTTTCCAATTAAGAACATCCCTTAAAGGTATGACCGTGGGAGTTCTTTTTCTTTGTTGGTACTGTGACCGATATTGATAACGTGCATGCAGTATCACACGGTATTCTCCCCTTCAAAAATTCAACGGAAGGGTCGAACCACGACTACATATATCACCTTCAACCCTGAACCGTATTTAACTCGAATCGTACCAGCAACAGAGCAATACTATGCCACTAGCAGAGTCATTCTATCGCAATTGATGATTCTTTGCGAACGAAAGCTATATTTAACTAAAGTATTCCGGTGTTTTGGTATATTGTAACAATGAAAGAACACGAAAATGTCTTTTCAGCAAAGCTGCATCAACAAAGAACAGGCCCTTCGCTTTTACAGAAATACATATAGTATGAAACTGAGTTACGATGCGTGCCACGCACTCTAGTATGATTATGAAAGAAACGAGTCGTTTGTTGATGACTGTGAGCAAGAGGGTCACTTTTCAAAGGAGATATTGTGCAAACTAGCAGAGGTGCAGCGAATCAAACAATGATTCTGATCGAGCGGAGCCTAGATTTTTCACCATATTAGCAGTAACTACATTCATTCTAGAAATGAAAGAAACGATGAACGCGGACGAGACAACGAGCATGGGGATGATGAAATCCTGAAGAACAAGCAGCGGCATTATTAGTTTGAAAATAGAACCACGCAACTACAGATCCGGTGTCAGTTATATATGAAAACGCTTGCCTACAAATCTGCAGTCTCTTCTGGGGAAAGAAATATCGAAAGGCGATGTTTGTGCGATGCAGGAATTCTTCTGTTAGGTGTTATTTGAAGTAGGAGAAGCAGGTCTTGAGATCTGAAATTTGAACTGTGCTTTATTGCCTCTTTTCGATTAAATGCAGCTCAATAACATTTCCAATTGCAAGCTCTGGGGAATCGTCACTTCCCTTCCATGGGGTGACCTTGTGTTTCGTCTTGTCGGAATAGAATACCACAACGCGGTCGTTTTGGGCCGAAACCGTGTTCCCCCCTTCGAACTCGAACCCCCCTCCACACGCTTCGTTCCACGTTGGTGGAACAATATAGTAGTGTACTGTCAGCCTTCGCTTATCGCTGCTCGAATCTTCGGCGACCAACGACAGAGGCGTTTCGTTGGCATCGAGGGCGCTGTCGTCATCACTTCCTTGCAACAGGACTAGCGATGCCTTGAGTGCCTTGCGGTCAAAGGTTCTTAGGGTTGCCATCGAGGCAGCGTCATCCAATTCCAGAATAGCGGGTTTTTCCGTATCCTCGCTGCTCTCGTTCTCGCCAAAGGCCTCGGGGATATTTTTTGTTGCGCTGACCACGATTTCGATCATCCTGGGGCAGGTAGCGTATTGCTTCTCGCCACCCCCAATCGCAACTACGTACTGACCCTTTCCGAGGTTTGCTGTGTCGACCTCCATTTCCCCATTTTCCAGCATTACTGCTGCTTCTTCTTGAAGCTGGGTCAGCACTGCTGCTGTTTGCTCCGTGTCGTCGTCACTGCCAAAAAAGCCATCGACAACCGCAAATCCATTCGTCTCCAGCTCAGTTCGAAATTTGATATCCGAAAATCGATCCGTAATTTTTTCCTTGACCAGTGTCAGCATGTTCACACTTTCGCGTTGGGCTTTGAGAAGCTCCTTGGCCTTTTCGGCAGCAGCCTCGGGGTTCGCAACCTGTATGGGCGCGTCGGCCTTGTCATCGTCACCACTGGAGAAATCGAGCTTGGGAGATGGCAGATCGGCATATGGGTTAGGCCTTTCGAGCGCCTTTTTTTGGCGGCGCTTTCGGCGTTCCGCCATGGAAGGTTTCTTCTTCTTTCGCTTTGTGGCCATGTGCAGAGCAACGCCTTGGGTAGTTCGGACGGAAGTAGCTTTGTGAAGGGGAGAAAAGGCGATAGTCGGAATCGCCAACGCCGACAAGAGCCAACACGACAAAAGCAGTTGCTTCATCATCTTGTATTTAGTACTTTTCAAATGTAGAGTTTGATATGGAGAGTGAGAAGTGGTTGCAATGGAGTGTGGCTCGAATACTCGCGCTAGCTGTTGTCATCATCTATTTTCTGATTTCGATTTCAACAATACAACATCATCATACTTTCATCTCAATTACGTTTCCGTGTGATGGTTTTGTGACGTACTTCCACGTGGAATGTTATATATTCTAAATCAGATTTCACCGACAGGGTTGAGGTTTCATGAGGACATCGCCGAAAGAAGCATTTTTTGTTCATTCGTGGATTTAAATTGACTTCGCATTCGCGTTCACAGTCACGTTACGTTACGTTGCCACCGTGGTCCCGGCATATGATTTCATGTCATGTTTGATGTTGTCATAAAAAAATACTAGTACTTCTTTTACTCCTACGCTACAAGTAGGACTACTTCACAAATAAGTATAATCAACAAACACAACACAAAAATCTCCCTTTACAAAATGGCTTCTTCTACCACATCACCAGAAACCTATAAAGAACAGCTCCCCGTCATTATTGTGGGCGGAGGCCCATGTGGCCTCGTCACCGGTCTGGCTCTCAAACAATACGGAGTTCCCTTTGTCATCATCGAACGGGCCTCACGATCAAAGATTTGTTCCAATGCCGGAAGCGGATTCGAACTTGCTCCGACATCCGTGAACATTCTTCAGGAACGAATGGGAATCGACATTTACAAATTCATCAACATGTACGAAGGAATGAACATGTACACCATGGAAGGGAAACCAATTCGGGAGGCAAATATTCCACCCGACTACAAAGGTGGATCTGTCAATCGCGCCGAGATGCAAAATTTTTTGCTGGGAATTCTCTTTCCGAATTCCGCCGATGAGGAAGGAATTCTCTTTTGCGGATCTGGGATTGATACCTACCAAGAGAACGAAAAGGAAGGACGCGTGACGGCAATTCTGACCTCGGGAAAGACGATCGACGGCTGCGTCCTACTGGCATGCGACGGAATTCACTCGCGTTGCCGTGCCGTCCTCAACGGAGGATACGATGCCAAGCAGGACTGGGAAACCAACTGTAAGGTAGGCAATGAAAAGGATCCAATGCACTATTGCAAAGCCATGGTGTATTGGGGAAAGACACGCGCGGCCAAGGGCTCTGAACTCTATGAGATCTTTGAAAGAACACAGAGGGCCAAGGGTGACAAGCACAAGCACGCCAACATTCCCCTTGTAGGATTCCCCTCTTTCCGGGCACCTACCAGCGTGTTTATCGTTCCTTCGCAGAATGGTACCATGCTGAACTGGGCGTTTACGATTGAATCCAAGAAACAAAACTTTAGCAAAAACAACGACGGGAAAGATCTTACCCGCCGGGGTGGAGGGCCTCTCACGGAAGACGAAAAGAAAGTTTTGTTTGATTTCACCAACCACGGACGAAAAAGTAAGAGTGTCGTTCGGGGTGTCAAGGATTATCCCCTCGTGGAAAAGCTGATTGCTGCAACGCCTGCCGAGGATATTACCGAAGCAGGACTCTTTGATCGAAAGAATTTGAACCTCCCATTTACGAGTGAATCCAAATTGGTGGCATTGCTTGGTGGTAAGTACTTCAAACACATGGATTCCAAGCAACTTAAAGATGAAACATTACTAATCCTTTCTGTTACTTTAAATTGTTTCTTTGAAAATTGAACAGACGCTGCCCATCCACAGACACCCTTTTTGGGACAGGGTGTTAACATGGCTATTTCTGACGCCTATGTGTATGCCACCAACATTGCAGTGGCTCTGAAATCCAACAAAAAGACACTCAAGGAGGCCATATCTCATAGTGACACGGAAAGCCGTCGCAAATCGGCCAAGAAAATCGTCAAGATGGCTCGCCTGTTTTGCAACCTTGCAGTATCCCAGAACCCGGTGATCATGTGTTGCATGTATTTGTACGCCAAGTTCGCCCCCGATTCCGAGTTTATCAGCTTAATCGAACAGACCGACACTAGCAATGTTGCGCTTTTGAAAGAACTGGACGAACAGCGCTGCACTCCCGAAGAACAAGTGGCAATGCGCAAAACCTTGTGAGACACCATGCGAAAGAAATAACTATCCTGCATCATTCTAGTATCAAGAAAAATATTTTCTACTCTATCGAACCCCTCTTGCTTCGCTTTTTCATTCCTTTGCTATATATTCGACGCATCTACATGTCGACGAAGTGTTTCCACGAGGTCAGGAAGATCGTCAAAACCGTGATACGGCGTCAGCGTGAGCAGTTTATAATCATGAGCATTATCTCGAATATAATCTAGAATCGGATCCGCATTTTGGTGGTACAGTTCGAGGCGTTCTTGGACAATCTCTGGGGTATCGTCGTCTCGTTGTAGGGAAATGTCGCACGGCGAATGGTTGTTGTTCTTTTCGTGTTGACAATCGTTGGGCAGGTGTGGCGGCATCTTCCACCCATCCCGATCTACCCCATTGACGTTGTAAGACTTTCCACACGTCGCACAAGCTCGGCGGCCTAGGAGCTTCGTCTGGCACACAAAGTCGGGGACGGCGAGGTGAACGATCGTTGTCACCCTGAAAGATTCCGGCCAGGTTTCTTCCATCAGTGACACCTGCTTGAGGGTTCGGGGGAATCCATCAAGAATGAATCCAGGCTGTTGGAGGTTTTGCAATCCCTCGAGAAGTGTTTCTCCCACGACTTTGTCGTCCACGAGCTTGCCGTCCGCCATTTGTTCCATCAGATCTGGTCGAAGGTTTCGCAAAACGTCACTGGTGGTTACAAGCGGAAGACTCAGAGCCTTGGCAAAGTGTTTACCATACGAACCCTTTCCACTTCCCGGAGGCCCAAACAGTGATAGATTTAGAGAGTGTCCTCGATTATTACTGTCGTTCGCCGAAGAAAAGGTCCGAACCAATCGTGGGGCACATCGCAATGGACGAGGCGTTAATTTTTCTCCAGCACACGAGATGACTAGGCCACTCGCTCGACGTTGCATTTCGAATCAACCACTTTGTTTGCTCGATTACTTTGTGTAAACTTTCAGTTGCTCTTGGTTGCATGAAGTCGGGCTTGTGTCTTTGTGCTTGGAGTGATGAGAGGTGGAAAGGAATGGATGGATGGAAGGATTGGTTTTGTTGATTGATTTTTTTTCTTTTTCATTTTTTCTTCCCATCAAACTCGCATATTGTACCATACTTTATAAGGGATCATCTACTGTATCTGCTCATTGAATAGTTCGATTAAACTTGTTTTGGGAAATTGATTAGTTTGATCAAAGTCATCTCACGTTCGTGAATGGATTTAAAATCCACTCCCGTGCTTCCCGTGACAGCATTTTTTGTTAAAAACGACCGTTGTTGTCCCAGATGCAATTGGAAGAGCAGATGCACTTGAACAAGCAACGAGAATTACAACGACACCAACAACAAAATCGACACCAAGAGCAATCATTCGGGTTCATTGAATCAACAAAGTATTGCTCTGACCGCTAGTATCCAATCCTCGGTGACGATTGGAACATCGATGGTATCAACCTGAGAGATTGCAACACTTTAGCGCTTGTCGAACAATCGAAATCGCGAAACAACAGGACCGTCTGCTTTGGCATTGGCACTTACACCGACATACTCAAGAGCATCCATTTGCATCACAATTCTGCAATACGATGGCTTCAATGTTACCTTCTGCAGTTCGAAAACAACCGTCTGTCAAAAAAGTCATCGACCACCTAAAGAACAATGTGGGGATCAATTTTCTGGCACTGGATTTCGACCAAACCATTCTTGACATTCACACCGGAGGCCAATGGAAGGGATCTCTGGAAGAGCTGTTTCCGCACATTCGACCCGTCTACTCCAATCTGATCTTGGCTGCCCTTGCCAATGACATGGAGGTTGCCGTCGTGACATTTTCGCACCAAACCAAGTTCGTTCGGGGGGTTTTGGATCACATTGTCCTGTCGAGTCTCGGCAAGAGCATGGACATTCAAACACTCGAATCCATTGGGGTCATGGGCATGGGGAACGTTGTGGATACTTCTCATCGAATCCCCATTCGGGGTGGGGATCGATCCTGGAGGTACAATGGATCTGGCAGCACTCAGGGAAAGCAGCCCCACATGGCAAGCGCCTGCGAGGAACTCGAGGCACGAAGGGAGGAAGACTACCACCGGGCAAAGGCGGTTGCGGAGGCTTCGCAGAATGGAACCAATTCGGGCGTACGGACACCACCGCCCAATAAAGAACCAGCACCAGCAACCACCACAAAATCATCCGATGCTCCAAGCGTCCCGGTTCCCGAACGCATTACGCGCAAGACAACGCTACTCCTCGACGACGATGGTCGAAACATCCGACACGCCCTCGAAAACGGTGTGCGAGCCGTCTGGTTCAATCCAAAAAAGCCACATAGGTTGCTCCTGGAGCTTTTGAAACTGGAATAGAGGGTGAAAAAGTCGATTCCTTTCTGCGAGATGGTCTATCGCATCATAAAAAACGATAGAAATATATTTATATAACACGATTTCACCACCGCTACTACTATTTACTTCTGACTCAAACCTATCAATCACTATCGATTTTGGAAGTTCATTGGAAAGCACAAGAATTATGAATTCAATTCGAATGACAATAAGTAGATTTGTCGAAAGTACGTACACTACAACATTTTCGTTTATATTCTACCATATTTGGAATCGACTTGAGGGATTTTTTAGAATCTATTACTAGTATGGTTTGTATTTTTTTCAATTTTGTCCTTTCTTTCTTTCGGTTACTCCATTCCGTATCACACAAAGGTTTGAACTGCTGTCCACGCCTTGTCCTGGAGTTTCACGTCGGCAACAAATTTTCCCTTTTTCAGTTCTGCCACCTTTCCAAAGTCTTTGGCAAAGCCTCTCGTGGACGCCCAAAATTCACCGCTCGTAAACCCATCGCCAAATGGTCCGGTGCCCAGCAGAGCCATAACATAGCGTTCGGCACCGTCTTGTACCGTGTGACTTCCCCCAAAACATTGCCACTGCGTGATTTTGGCAATCGTTCGCAGCGCGGGAGAGACTGCCCCCTGGTTCATGAGTTTTGTGCTTGGCACAGCTCCCGGCGAAACGGTGGCCACGACGTGTTCCGGATGGTGCTTGGCATACGCAGCCCAGTAGAGTGCCAAAATTCCCTTGGTCCATCCATAGTCGGCACCCATCATTTTGTCTTTTTTGGCAACTGTCCCCGACAGGTGGGCAACAAAATCGGCAGTCTCGTAATCCATCCCGGGGGTTGCAAAGGCTGCTTCCGATGCGACGGGAACAATCCGTGTCGATGAATCTGTTTTGCACAAGTTCAAAATATTTCGAACCAAAAAGATGTGGCCAATGAGATTCAGCTTGGCAATCCCGCATGCCCCAGGAACGCTTTCTTCGGTATTCTTGTTGTTGTCGGCGGGTTGGAGTTCGCCAAATCCACCGGCATTGAGCAATATGCCTGCAATTGTTGGAGGATTTTCTTCACCTTGGATCGCATGTGAAATATTCTTTCGAATCGTTGCTTCGTCGTCGTAAGCGTCAAATTTCATGAATTTGAGGTGGACGCGGTTATTCTCGACGAGGCTCTTACGAATTTCTTGAATGGCAGCATTTGCTTTTTCTTCCGATCTGCAAAGGAGATATATCGTCACATTATCTTCGTTGTTGTCATTGTCGTTTGCTTCCGAAAGACGAAGCGCCAGCATCCGCGTTGCTTCGAAACCACAGCCGTTGTTGGCTCCCGTCACGAAATACGATCGATGGCTCATTGTGTTGTTAGCGTTTGTCATTTCCTTTCCTTTTTTTGTTTGGTATTTTGCGTTTTGATCTATTTCTTTTTGTAAATTGTGAGACAACCAAAGTGAATTGGCATCGAAGTTTCCCCATGTGGTTGCACGTCGAATGCAATTACTGGTTTTGTTCCATCGGTTGTAAAGATTGTGATGTTGAGAAGGTTGAAATGAAGTCGTGATTGTCGTGTTCCATTGTTTGTGCAACTGAGTTTCTTTCTTTTGAGAAAGCTCAAGCGAATTTTTGGCGCGATTTTGAATTTGAAATTTTGCAATGACGGCTCGCGTACAGACTGTTTGTGCTTTTTCAGAATTCTTGATTCTGTTATCGTTGAGCTCGTCATTGTATTTCTTTAATGGGACACCAAGGAACTGCATCATTGCGATAAGAAACTAAGCTTATTGACGGCCCCATAGCTGTTGAAAATGGATATCGAAAGCATTTACGACATTCCCGGTGTCCGGAAATTCCAGACGACTCTGAATCAGCTTGTGAGCTATGTCCCGCCCCCTCCTCCCGAAGACAAGGGAACTCCTCGCAAGATTCTCTTGGTGACTTCCCATCCGGTTGCGGAGAGTTTTTCCATGGCCATTGCCAACACAATCCACGGTACCGCTAAGGAGCAAGGACACGAGATTCAGCGCATTGATCTTGGCCTCCAGGGCTTCTATCCGGCACTTACCACGAAAGAACATCGAGGCTACCTTGACGAAGCGAAAAGCCTCTGGCGGCTCCCGCGAGACATTCGTGGATACATCAAAAAGCTTCAATGGTGTGACACGCTAGTTTTGGTCTATCCCACCTGGTGGATGAACACTCCGGCAAATCTCAAGGGTTTCTTCGATAGAACCCTTCTTCCACACCACACATGGGATTTCCCCAAGGAGAACGATTCCCTGCTCCCACAGGGACTGACCCCGAGACTTGTCAATATCAAGCGCGTAATTGGGGTATCCACCTATGGGGCACCCTTGCCAGCCGTGGTGCTGGGAGGCGATAATGGACGAAACATGATTGCGAGGGCGATCATGCCACTCTTCAACGAGGATTGCACGATTCGCTGGCACGGCCTCTACAACATAGATTCCACGAACGACTTGACCCGAACCGCCTTTTTGGAGAAAATCCAGGCCACCGTTCGGGAGAATCTATGAGATCAACAGCCCTGAATTGAACTGCTTCAATTTCATGGACTATCTAGTAGCTGCTGCAGTACTTGCTTTGGGTTGGTGACATCTGAAACAAGAATTGGCCAGTCACCAAAATCGCGCGTTTTGCATTACCAAAAGAGTCACGATTCAATTTAGTCGTCGATTCACCAATCGGACGACGAGAACTCTTGGTGTCACCATTGACCATGGGAAGAAAAAAATCAAGGAGAACAAAGAATCTTTGAAAAATACCTGCCTTCTTGTGACTTAGTTCTCCGAGAAGTCGATCATTGCCCAAAAAAGCACGTGGGAAGCAACAAGTATGTGACACGTATAATATCTACTCTAATTTAGATTCATTTCACAAAATCAGAACTATTTGTACTTGCGGTGGTCAACAGGTCATTCATCCCATAAAAGCAAAAAGCAGAATAGAAAGAACATCAGCTATACCATGGCGACTCCCCCTACCGATGCTGCCGTGACTGTCTACGGTTTTTTGTTTGACGCAAACATTATCGACGCGTCACCCTTTGTCGCCAAGCTCGTGACCTTTTTGAAAATGGCCAAGACCGACTACAAGTTTGTCCCCTTTCCCGACCACATGTTGAGTGGAGCCCCCAAGGGGAAAATGCCCTGGATCCTCGCTCCGGGAATCCTTGGCGATGAGACAGTGGCAGATACGACTATCATTATTGACGCCCTGGCCAAGGCCGATCCGGCCACGTTCGACTTGGACAAACATCTTTCTCCCGGCGAAAAGGCTGTCGGCCACGCCTTCAAGGTCATGGTGGAAGAATCCTTGTATTGGTCCCTCGTCCAAATGCGCTGGCAGCCCGATCAGGCCTCAGCCGTGACCATTCCTTTGTTTTTCCCCGGCTACCCTTGGCCCGTTCAGAAGATGATGGGATGGTACCTCAACCGAGGCATTCAAGCCTCGTTGCAAGGGCAGGGAACTGGCAAGTTGACCAACGAGGAAATCACGACCAAGGCCGTTTCCGAGATTAAGGCCCTGTCAGAATTTTTGGGCACCAAAAAGTATTTCATGGGAGACAAAATCACCTCGTACGATGCAACAATGTTTGCGTTTTTGGTGGCCGAGGTCAAGGGGGATTGGAAGCATCCGATTTGCGATGCTGTGCAAGACTGTAAAAACCTAGTAGACTATGTGGAACGAATGCATGCTGAATTCTGGTCCTAAATGAGAAAGCCTAACGGGGCCACTGTATTGTGCAATTGAAAACCTATTATGTTAATGTTATAGAAATGGAAATTTTTATGTTGCGTTTCTATGCAATCTTTTTCTTTTTCCCAATTTCGTTCATGTAGTCCGTGTATTCGGCAAGACGATTTCGATAGGCGCTTTCGTCGATTCCCAGTTCGTGCAGTGTCTTGTCCACCGTATATTTCTTTGTCTTTTTGGCCTTTTTGGCATTTGTCAATGGTTTCTTGGCGTTGCTTTTTCCAGCCTTGGATTGCACCGGTGCCAGTGATCCTTCGCTTCCCATAATCCAGCCTTGTATTGCACTAATTGTATCTTTCTGTTTTAAGGGTGACACAAGAGCGTCGTAGTGGATCGACAAGAATCGCCCCGAATCATCATTTGTTGTGGAAAAGGTTTTGATTTCTTGGAGGCAATATTCGGCCTCGGTTTCTTCGAGAGTCGCCGCCAAAGTTTGCCAATGGCCGTGGTTTCGTAGATTCATGATGGGCGAAATGGAAGGATTGACAGCCGTGTAATTAATGGCACTTTTTAAGCGATCACAGGGATCTCGGAGCACCGTAAGAAATTTCGCCGAAGGATACCTCGATTGAAGGGCGGGAACAATCGACAAGAAATGACCCTTGAACAAGACGGCAGTTTTTGGAGTCGCTGTGCCTTTTTTGGGTTGATGAAAGAGTATTGTTTTTCGTGCCAACCGATCGATGTAACGAACAAAATCGACCTCATACAAGTTCTTATTTTCGGGCGTGTGTCTGGCGTAGTGAAACTCGTTGCAAAATATCTCAGAGGATTTGCATTCGAGGCAGTATTCCCACGATAAGGCATTGAGGTGGCACGAAAGAAAGGAAAGGTCGAGGGTGTCGATGGAAAAGGGATCAAAGTCGTGCCGTTCTAGGCATTCGGATGAGTACTTTTCACGATACCATTTTCGCACCTGGAATTTAGACAGTGTTGGATTGATGTTTGAGGTATCACCGTTATTTTTGATCTCTTCCTCGTCCTCTGCCAAGTCTCCCACGAACCAACTAACATAATTCCAAACCCAAAGATATGGCATGGACATCATCATGGAATTGGGCGAAGCAAAGGACAAAGAGGTTTCTGTTGACATGGATTCCGATTCATCTTCGAGAAGACTTCGAGCCAAATGTGTCGATGCGCTTCGGTAGCCAGAAACCACAAAAACCATCTCGATTCCGCCGTCATCATTCCCATCGCTTTCCCCACCGAGTTTGACTTTTTTCATTTTCCTCCCGTACAATACTTCGTCCAAAATCCAACACGACGCAAAAATCGGAGAGCGAATCGTGTGTTCGAGAATAGCAAAGGTCAAAAATACCTTCCGGCGTGTTGGTAGATTCGGATTGAACCAGGTGTAGTGTCGGAGAAATCGCCAGGATTGTGACCAGGATTGAAGGACCGGTGGACGACCATAAATCAACCGGAGAGGCTGCATCAAAACCCAAAAGGGAACCGAAACAAGTGACCAAATAACGAGCTTGATTGTACAAAAGGGGATACCAAAGAAAAGGGCGAAAATAAAGCCAATGTCGCTGCCACTTTTGGAGGATTTGCCCCCGCCATTATTTTTGTCTTTTGCCGAGTTTCCGTTGGCACTTTTCGAAGCCGCAGGAGGCTTGGTGTTTCCAACTCCCGCCCGTTGCTTCTTTTTGCCCATGGTTGGAAGTAAACGCTATGCAAACGGCAGAATTTCGGTTCCCAATAACAAAGTGGTAGATGTAACAACGGCGACAATGAACTTCATTGCCGAAGGAAGGAATCGTCAAAAAGAATCGACAAAATAATCTTTACCAGACTTACATTATTATTTCTCCTAAAAATGCGGGGAGGGGTGGATTTTCAAAAAGAGGGACAACTGTTGGACCTTCAACGTTGAGCGTGCACGACTGATGATGGATTCCGCAACTGATCTGGGATTGATTGGTCTTGCGATTGCTTGGAATACGCAAAATAGGAACTCCGTAGTATCACCCGGTAAAACGACGGAAAAGACAACGATCGAAGTCAATTGCCAATACGTTCACTTTTTCTTTTGCTCCGCATTGATCAAAGCTGTTTCTCACCTCTGTTTCAATATTTATCTTTAGCATAGCAATAGTTGATTGATCGTAGGATCAACCCCGTGCTTTCATCTCCTCTAGCCTTCATTACAAATCGAGAATGAACCCAGAAGATATCATCGCCGATACCTTGACTCGACGAATCGAAGAACTCGTGGCTAAGGTGGACAGCTTGACGAGACGACACAAAGAGCTTATCGGTAGAGTGGGCATCATGGAACGTGAGATGAACACCTTGGCTCTACAAAGCAAAAGTGTCATCGTCGATACCATGACCCGGGTGGACACCTTGATTCGACGAAACGAAGAGGTTGTGGGCAGAGTGGACACCTTGACTGAACGAAACGAAGAACTTCTCGATAGGGTGGAAATCTTGGCTGAACGAAACCAAGAACTTCTCGACAAAGTGGACACCTTGACTGTACAAAACAATGAGCTTCTCGCTGCCATCGTGAACACCAAGGGTACTCCTTCTCAAGAACACGACATTGTCCGCAACTTGAACGACAGCGGAGAAGATGCTGACGACGAAGGAGATGAAGATGAAGATGAAGGTGAAGGTGAAGGTGAAGGTGAAGGTGAAGGTGAAGGTGAAGGTGAAGGTGAAGAAGACTCGGGCGATCACGTCTTTAGATTGAGATTCAAAGCCATCAAGATCGTGGATTGAACTTCAGAACTACCTTTATCTACATAATTATATAGTGCACATGAATACACGAAGAATCGAATAAAACTGGGTATTAAATTAGCGATGTATTAGCATTATTTTGAATTATTATTATCTATTGTTCCTCGAGTGAGACAACCGATGGGCTATGTGCAGTTGCTTGGGGGTTATTCCTTTCACCCGACGGCGGCATGTCGTTTGCGTTGTTTGTAGGAGATGACGGCTCTATCGCACCTTTCTCCTGGAGTTCTGGAATCGATTCTGGTGAAGTTTCTTTGATCGCAGCAACAGTGGCATCAGTACTAGCAATGTCCTCCACGATCGGGACATCGGGTGTTTCTTTGATGGCAGCAACAGCAGTAGTAGCGATGTCCTTCACGATAGGGACATCGCATGGGTCTTTGGAAGGGCGCTTCGTGATAGTTTCCTCCCGGAGCTCTGGAATCGATTCTTCGGGAGTTTCTTTTATAGTAGAAGGAGCAGCAGTAGCGATGTCCTCCACGGTCGGGACATCGGGTGGATTTTTAGAACGGCGCTTGCCTTTGCTGGATTTTTTCTTCTGCTTCTTCGACTGTGATGTATACAATCCATCCTCTGTGTACGCCTTTGTTCGAGAGCTCGATGTTCTACTACTTCGGCTCGGTCGAAGAGGAGAACTGCTTCTGTCTTTGTTCGGCCTTAGTATCCACGAACACATCATGACGAGCCGAAGGACAAGGAGCGTAATGACGATAAAGACTACCGTGATTCCACCATCGTAGTAGGAAGACCATGCCGAAAGATATTCTTGAACCCATCCATTGGATTCCATTGCGGTAGCGACTGCTTTAACGGCTCGGCTCGAATGATCCAGTGCCACTCCGAGCGCATTGGCAACAATACGCGAATAATCCATTCCTGTCTCATAGGACTCCTTCAGTCCATCGAAGTTTTCTTTCGATAAGGTGTATCGAAGGAATGTGGGAATCCAAATGTCTTTAACAAGGAAAAACAAGGACCAGCCAGTGGATATCAGCCATCTGGTGGTTGTCGATGCTAGTGAAACAACGAGTTTTTGAAACATTTGCATGTTTGCAGGTTCCAGAACCTGTTCTTCCAGTCGCCGCAATCGTTCGTCTTGATCCCGCCTGAGTTTTTCCGTCTCGAGCGCCAGATCTAGGATGACCCGCTGATAGCAACCCACCGACAGTTTGGAGAATTGATCGTGGACAGAGAGGCTTGTTTGAAGCGCAAAAATCTCATCAGTGAGTTTCTTGAAGATTGGTTCCTGCATTCGGCCTCCCTGGGATCCACCTGAGGCGCCAGCAGACTTGCGCGCATTGTCAAATTTGTTCTTGAATTCCCCAAAGTCAAGGTGGACAAGGCATTCCGCGCTGGGAAGTTCCCTGAGCAGCTTTTGAATGGCAAAATCCAGAGAATCGTCGGTTCCCTCAATATAGAGTTTTGTCGTAGTTTGTGACGACGATCCTTCTTCGCCCTTGCTGTCTTCGCTTGTCTCTTTTGACTGCTTCGAAGATGACAATGATGATTCATCGTTTTCGGCACTACTACTTCCGTCCGTGATTGCAGCCCCAGGAGATTCGATATACGAGGGGGATTTTGGATACACAATGTTGTTGGCGTATAAATGGACAAGAGAATACATTTCGTTTCCTAATCGTTTTTGGTAGAATTCGTTTGAAAAATCATCCATCTTTGACGAAGTAATCTTTCCTGTGCTTGTATCACTGGCAACGAAATCGTCCACGATCCTTGATCCAAATCTGTAGAGCGAGTCCATCGCTAGTTTCCCTATTTGATGCACACTTCTCAATTCGTTTTCGTCATTTTCACACGTAAGATCGTTTTTGGCATGTGCTGGCAGGTTGCCCAGAGTGTGGGGAACAAGATTGTAAAGATCTGAATAGAGTTTTTCGTCTCCCATTTCCACTTGGATGATATCAGAAAAGGTCATATGATTTCGAAATTGTTGGAGAGGTCTTGTCTTTGAATGAACGGAAGGAGTGACCTGGGCATGTCTCGGGCCAGAATCTCCCTTCTCCACACCATCGAGATTGATGTTTTCGGCAGAACCAAGGGCAACTTGTTCGTGTGCAATTGATGAGTTGGAGAGATAATTATCTGGTTGCTTATCATTTGCCGTGTCATTCGCGCTCGTGTTTGCGGCAGAATGCTCCATTTCATCTGCATTAGATGTTTCGGCAGCGGCAACCGTTTCATCTCCATCGAGTTGCTCCTCGTTGTTTTCTTCTTCGATGTTTTCCCAATGTTCATGGAAATCCTGTACCATATTGCTCCCGTGAACCTTGATCTGACTCAGTGTGCAAAACCATTCGGCCCCATGGTGTGTCAAGAATTTAAACTTGAGATACCGCGCCCAGGCTGGAGTTTCCAGCACAAAGGTTTGCTCTCCGTTGCCCTGTTTCGCCGTGAAGGTTCCAAAGTCGACCCATTTTCCAAGTGTGTGGCTGCCCTTGACCTGAAAGTCCTTTACGGTGGAGGAGAAGCGTTCATAGTTGGCAAGTTTGATTTCTTTCACTAGAATATCCTCTGAAAGACTCATCACAACCTGTTTCTTTTCCTCGTTACAAGGCACGATTGCGTATCTGTCACGATCACCCGTAATCAGGTTTGAAGTTCCCTTGAATTCCGCTGTCTTTTCGATGATCAGGGCACCCGCGGACTTGCTAGCATAGTCAACTGACACTCTTTCCGCCAAATCCTCGTCATCTTCGTCATCGTCGACTTGTATTTGCTTCACTTCTCCCTTCTCTTCCTCAATTTCTTTCGCTTCGTCCTCCTTTTCTTCTTCTTCGATTTCGGACGTTTCTCCATCGTCGGTGGAGGGATCTGCGGGTTGTTCTATAGTATCATCGTCAATATCCTGTTCTTCTGCGCTTGTGTTCGAATCAACGTTTTCATCTTTATCTGATTCTTCAATTTCCGCGTCGATACCATCGGATACAACATTTTCATCGCCAGATGCGACAGGATCCACATCATCGCCTGGAATTTTTTCGTCAATATTTCCCAATACAGGTTCGACCATCTCCTCTTCGTTATTATCTCCACCGCCATCGTCTAGCTCCGTTGCATTGTCTGTATTCTCTTCCAG
Organism: Pseudo-nitzschia delicatissima; assembly: GCA_037355735.1. Lineage (NCBI taxonomy): Eukaryota > Bacillariophyta > Bacillariophyceae > Bacillariales > Bacillariaceae > Pseudo-nitzschia > Pseudo-nitzschia delicatissima. Next base: position 492,166 of record CM074778.1, on the reverse strand, counting down.
TATGTCTCCGTCAATGGGTAGACTATCCGTGCCGACAATGTCAACGTCAACATTTTCATCTTCCTCCTCTATGGGTTCGATCTTGGTTGTACCAATGACCATTTCTGCATCTTCTAACACAATCTCTTGTTCCTCTTCCACTTCCAGAACTTCAGCGTTTGTTGTATCGGTCGAATCCGCATCATCCCCTTCGGTCACGGTCGTTTTCGCAGTTTCTGAAATTTCGATGTGCTTGTGTCCTTCCTCGTAAAGGATTTCGTGTTGAACATCATTAATTTCGTTTATAATCTCTGCTTCTTCCTCCGAATCATCTTCCTCAACTGAAGAATCCTCGTCATCATCAGATTGTATTGTTTCCGCCTCTGTATCCGAATGCTGGTCTGTCACGTCGTCTGTGGTATCGAGCTGTGGTGATTCCTCTACGATTGTGTCGATTTTGGGCAAAGCTGGAAGACGAAAGCCGTCTTCTTGTATTACCTCGCTGGCATTTTCCTCCAAGTCATCGGAAGATAATTCTTCCGTGCTCTCGGGTGTTGCGCCATCACCTCCGTCGTTTTCAACATCGTTATCGTTCAGTAAAACATCGGCAAGCGATTCGGCCTCAGTGTGATCGATTGTTTGAGAAACTTCGTCATCGGTAGGCAAGAAGGAAGCAGATTCCTCTATTATTTGCGCTTCTTCTTCGGATTGAGGATCTTCGTTCTCGGGTGACGGCGCCAAGCTGTCCTCGTCCTCTGCCTCGTCGTCTAGCTCGATATCATCCTCTTCTGTTTCCTGCCGTTTCTCTAGAGGCTCGATTTCCGATTGATCTATTTCCTGCTCATCTATTTCCTGTTCGGCGTCTTCATCTATCACCTGCTCCACCTCGTCCTCCTCTTGCTCTTCTACAACGTCCTCCTCTTGCTTCAAAGCATTTTCCGAGGTTTGGTTTGTCGGAGGCAACTCGTAATCTTCTTCTTTGATGATTTCGAGGAGCACCTCCTCGCTTTCGTCGGGTTGCTCAATTTCTTCGAGTTGTTGCTGATCCTCCAGATCGAGTCGAATATGTACGTCACCACTATCATCATTTATCACATCCGTTATCACACTCGATGAATCATCTGCCAAGAGATGAGGCAGAGAGGTCAACAGCAAGAAGCAGGCTGCCGGATGCTTCCGTATTCTCATTCTTTGAAATACTGTTTTCCTTGTCTTCGTACAAGTAGATTGTTGTGGAATGTCTCCTTTAGTCTCCCCTCGATCTCAAATAGATGTCATGACGTTCCCCGATTGCTTTGACTCTGTGGACTTTGTCGACTCTGTTTGGTGTCAAACAAAAAATAATGATATTCGTGTATTGTTTGGTTGACGTCAAAAAGCAAGAAAAAGGGAATCAAAAGGATGTGAGTGTGAATTTGAGGGTTTGTTTGTTCTCCGGTATGTGTACGAACTTCTTAACCGAGTGAGTCTATGTGAGTACGGTATGTAAATGTGTTTTCACGTACTACTGTTGACAAGGAACGCTAACGTCAATTTCGGGATTCAAACACAAGAATCGAAAATTTTTAAGATGACGTTGGTGAATGGCGAATAGAAAAAGTTGATGGCTATTGTCATCGCTGAAACCCGAAACGTGCATTCGGGGGCGTTCTAAAGTTGATCCCTCCTTTCTTGATTCTATCTACAAAGCAATCAATTTTTTCAAATTGAGCAAGAAATTTCATATTCTTTGTATTTTATGTTACTATCTGTGTTGCTTTTGTATCGGAAATGGAAATAGTACTACCTTCATAATCGTCGACAATATCAGTATTCTGTACGCGATGGTTCCGTGTCGAAACTATCGGTGATTCATTATCGAGAGGTGCTTAGAGAATTCCCAACAATTCGACATCAAAATAGAGGGTGGCACCTCCTGGGATGATGCCACCGGCACCGCGATCTCCGTAGGCCAATCGTGGAGGAAGAATGATCTGTCGGCGTTCTCCGATTTTCATCTGCGCAAAAGTCTCGTCCCATCCCCGGATCACCTGTCCCTTGCCGACGGAAAAGGTAAAAGGTCTACCCCGATCACGGGAGGAATCGAATTTGCGGATCGAGTCAAACCCGTCGAGCCAACCAGTGTAGTGGGCCTGAAACGAAAAAAAATTAAAAGTTCCAAGAATGGTAGAGAGCAATCAAAATGTTAGATTTCATTTTTTTGGGAAGAATGTTACGGTGGATGAAAAATAAAACTCCGAACAATCGATCGAATTTGGTTTGGTTGCCAACATGGCTATATGGATGACCATTCGGGTACAACTCAAAACTTCATCGTGTACATCAACCGCCAACTCACTTTTACGGTTTGTCCAGCTTGTGGGATTGCTCCGGTTCCTTCCTTCAAGACCTTGTACTTGAGGCCAGACTCGGACGTGATAAAATCGCTGGTGTCGACCTCTGCGGTAGGATCGGCAAGCTCAGCTCCCGCAGTTGCCGGGTTGACCAAGGATCCGGCACCGGCGACGACAGCGGTGGCTCCGGCGGTGCGGACAAAGGATCGTCGATCGGTGGGCGAGGACGACGACATGCTCATGGAAAAGGAGGCAGCTGAGCCAACAAGGGCGAGGGCGGCGAGGATGATGAAGATCTTGGCCATGGTCGATTGTTTCTGGAATGCTTGAAGGCACTTGCTTTTTTCTTTTCCGTTTTTGTATTCGTCGACGCTTGTCTGAACAATAGCCGTCATGAAATTCTGTTGATGTCCGTCGGAAGGGCAAGAGAGATGACAAACAACGTTAAAGATCGTTAGGTTTGCCGACCGTGCGTATGGTAGAATAAGTTTCGAATACCTACCGATTTTGACACGTAAAAAGGTGTCAATCGTGAATCCTTTTCGTAGGTTTCTACACATTCCATACGAGACAATGCAAGATCTTTCTCGAGAATGAAAAAACTGATTCATTCCACGCACTTCGAAGTGCCAACACACAAAACGAATTTAGGGAATTATCCCCTCGTACGGCGGATGGACTGATATGGGTCCCGGAACGACTGACTCATTTTTCGTTGCCCATCAACAATGATTCATTATTTTCTTGAAAAAGTTCTTCACAAAGAGGAATTGTCGAACATTCACTCTCCAGGGTCAAGGAAGAGTTCACTTACTGCTCCTACTATAGCTCCCAATACAATGACAGAACTACGCATCCAGCAGCAGACACCGCCATTACCTTTGTGGAAACGGCTCGCCAATAAACTCCTCGGCTTTCGATTCATGATCCATGACCGGTGGGCCAACGTTCTCTTTCTGCATTGGAGGCTTCCGGCACATCTAGAGGCCATCCTCGAGGAAAGTACGGCTCCGTTTGAGGTCGATCGATGCGAAGGATCTGTCTGGATTGGGTTGATATTGCTGACGGAAGAAAATGTTGGGCCTTCCATCGGGCGGTCGCGGTATACCTGCCTCACCCACCACGGGGTCAACGTGAGAACCTACGTCCGGGGATGTGACGAGACGACACGAGGAATCCATTTTTCCTCCCTCGAATGCAACGATGAATTCACTGCCTTTGGAGCCAATTTCTTTGGAATGCCCTACAAGGTTGCAGAAATGAAACGAAGCTATGCAAGTGGGCACGATGACTTATCGTCTTCTCAAGAACCAACAACAATATCGTCGAATCGCTGTTACTACAATGTGCAATCCCAACGGTTACCCTCTAGTACACCTTCATTAGTACGAATTCTCTTCCATTCATTTTCCCTAAATTGGTGGACGTCGCGATTTTTGCCGTATACAAAAACTATTGACAGTGAATCAGCTAATTCCTTACAGCAAAATGCCATGGGAGAAACTACTAAGAAAACTGACGACAATTCATCCTCACAACGTTTCAAAATAGATTGTTCGTGGAGTCTCAGCGAGGCTACGGATCGGGGTCTTTCGGAACCATCTTCCAAACCAACAGAGAAGGAGGCCTTTTCCGAATGGGCAACAGAACGGTACTTTGTCTATACGCATAAATACGAACAAACGTGGAGGGGAAAGGTAGATCACGAGCCCTGGCCCGTCGAGGAATCAACAATACGGTTGAAAAACCTAGAAATCTCTGGTGTGGATGCCTACGAACCAAAGTGTATGCGGCCTATCCTTCGCTACATGTCGGAACATCGGCCAGATCATGTGGGATTCAGTCAGGGGGTTGGCCCGGTGTTGTTCACCATGCTGCAGCCAGTGTGAACATTTCAGTCAAACGAGAATACAAGGAAGTCTAGACAAAAATTCGGCTAAAGTTTCTTTGTCGTGCTTAACGCAAAAGTCTCGTAGTCGACACACGAGAAATGATCTCGGAGAAAAAGAAGATTGCAACTTAAAATCTCATCGAAAACTCTCAACAACGAAATAGAAACATTCAGGAAGATTTCCCCAAAATAAATGACGTTATAATTCCTTAGTTCATTGCGTATTTCTTTGAATTTATGCAATTCAACAACACATCAATCACATTTTCGCTTCCCCAGTATTTCCCCATTGGCGTAGTAGATTGTCTTTTTCCGTCCGAGAGAAAGTCAATTCTTCCCACCAAAAACTTCCATTTCGACGAAAGCTACCTCGCCTGCTGTTGGGCGAGACTCGTCACCGCCGCCACAATCGCGTCCGGGTGTTCCCCACGCTTGAGAAGATCCAGTATCGCCCCCAATGCCTGTTCGTTCAGCCCCGTGTCCAGCCGATCGGAGATTCCCTTGACGAGTTCCATCTCGCGGTTGTTGGGTTGTGCTGGGGCAACACTGCTATTTCGAACCGGTGATTCATAATGGCTGGGCGATGGGTGGCGGACGTTCTGGAAGCGGGTGCTATTCAGGCGACGGGAAAGGCTTTCGTTGGAGACCGTCGGCCGGGGCACGGAGGATGTTGAAATTTGTGCGGCCCTTGCCTTGTTGGCGTAATGCCGTCCCCGCAACGAGGCAGCGGTAGAAGATTGCTGTGCCATTATTTTTCGTTCTAATTCTGTTGTGGTGGTGATTGCTTGTAATGGTTCGTAGTAGTAGTTAGTTGTTGTTGATGTTGTTGTCCTCGTTCAAGTTCCTTCGATTCAATTCAGCACTCTTCTCAATGAAATAATAATAACACTCATTATTCTCCGTGTTTTTTGAAAAGCGGTTTTCATCACCATTTTTTATTCGATCGAGCAGCCTCGCGCATGGCATGACTTTGAAACCCAAGACATAAAATAGTCCTAACTTCACGAGAAGACGGACAAACAACAGACTAGATTGGGTCAAACTGTAAACAACTCAACAACAAGCGACGTTGCTTTCACTTCTCTCTCAAAGACAATCAACCCCATCGACAACAATAAAAAGAAGGACTACCATCAACATTGGAATGCCACGCAATTGACCAAGTACGTACAGTGGGAAATAGATACAAAACGCAAACCAGACGCGTCTCTAGCGTGGGGAAATATCAGACAACAATATGGCGTCTTCCACAGACGCATCGTCATCGACGGGGACAAATAACCCAAACGATGGAAATGCAACAGAACGAAGGCGGAAGCGGCGATGGGGAGCCGCTGCTCCTGCTTCGGATGATTCACCACCTTCGACAACAACAGCTCCCGCTACAACGTCAACATCAGGTCCTGTCGATAGCAAAGCCAAGGCTCTTGCTCTCAAGGCCAGCATTGCGGCACGATTGGCAGCCCTAAAATCCAAAACGAAACCGGCTGCTGTCAGCAGCAGCAGCAGCAACAACAACAACAAGCGCCCACCACCCACAGTGGTATCCGCTCCACCGGTGGCCAAACGCGCCAAGGTATATGAGCTCGACATGACGGTCACTGGGCCAACCTTTCAAAAATCTACCGCTGCCGCCGCGAAGCCAAAACCCAAAATCAATCCGTATCTTGCCCACCGGCAGGAAGCCGAAGAAACCGAGGATACTGCGCAAACAACAAATGTTGCTTCCGTCGATCACAAATACGTCGACGCCCGCTTAGAGGCTGCTGGACACGATGCTGCCCTAAAAAAGCACCGCCGAAGGGAGCTCCGCTTTGTCGAGCCGGGAACCTTTGTGGACATTGCCGAGCGCAAGCGTCAGAGGGCTGCCAACGCGGAATCGGCGGGATTTGCCAGCGGCCGCAAGGCTGGCCAGTACTTTCGATCCGCTACCATTGGAAGCAGCGGAAAAGACTATTACGGAACGACAGAAGTCTTGGACGATGTCGAAGACAAGGGAGTTCTTGCCCCGCGGGCTGAAATTGGTGGAGCAACCCTCGAAAACAAAAGCGGAAGCAACCTTCGTGCCATGCCGCTGGTAGTGGAATGGTGGGATCTGGAGCTCCTTCCTTCCAAGCTCAAAAAACAGGTCGGATCGTTTGAGGGAAGCGCATTGTCCAAAGCAACTCAGTCACAGATGCAACAATTTACGGCAGTGAAAAAAGAAAGCGAATCGGAAAAAGGTGATGAATCTGCAACAATGAAAACGGAACCTACCACGGACAATCAGGCCGAAGAACTTCGCCAAAAATGTTCCGAACAGGCAGCGCTCTCCCACAGCAAGACTGCCAGCCTTATCCAGCACATTGTGCCAATCCCACCTCCGGGAGATGCCGGAAAGAAGGCTGCCGAGCCCGTCCTCTATTTGACCAAAAAGGAACGCAAGAGGGCACGCAAGAGGCGGAGAGAACAAAAACAGCGGGAGCTACAGGATTTACAGGCAGCCGGCCTCATTGAGCCACCGGAACCACGTTTGACCCTCCAGAACTTTATCCGTGTCATGGGAGATCAGGCGTACGTGGATCCATCCCAGATGGAGCGCAAGGTGATGGAACAAGTTCAGAAACGACAAATAGCTCACCTGGAACGAAATGCTGCCAAGAAGCTCACCAAGGAACAGCGTGCCGAAAAGGCAAGAAGCAAGGTCACCAAGGATGCAACTCCATCGTCCAATGCTACGGGAGCAATCCACGTGGCCCTGTTTTACGTCAAAAACGCCTCCCATCCCTACCATCGAACCAAACTCGATCTCAATGCCCAGCAGCTCAGTATTTCGGGCGGAGTTTTGGAATGCGATGTTCCAAATGTTTCCTGTGTTGTTTGCGAGGGAGGTCCCAAGGCCATTCAGAAATATCAGCGTCTCATGCTTGTCCGTATGAAGTGGAAAGGACCCGATGAGGGAGACGACGAAAGCGACGAGGAAGAGGAACCAGCAGATGGAGACGAGGATAAACCTCCAAAAACAAAATTCGACAAGGAGAACCACTGCGAGCTGGTCTGGACGGGACTTGCCACCAAGCGCCAGTTCAAGGGCTTTGTCTTTCAGCACTGCGAAACCTCGGCACAGGCCCGCAAGGTCCTCAAAAGCAAGGGCGTTGGGCACTATTGGGATCAGGTTTTGGCACACGCCAGCGGATCCGGAGATTCCATGCATTTGAAACTCGTCGACAGCGACGATGACAGCGATAACGAAGAGACTGCTATGGATACATCGTAATAATAATATTCCTAGAATGAATTCAAATAACGATAGTCTTTTTTTCGTAAATTTTGAATCAAATCTTTAGCACCAATACAATTACTATCACCATTTTTTCGTTGCCATAGTGTGATTTCTTAATTGTAGTGTTCTCGTCTGAAAAAAATGCCATGGGCAGTTACTGGTATGGGTGCCCGGTGAAGAAGAAATTCGAGAATTTGGAAAGGATCCTTGAGATTCTTGCTTCGATGTTCACTTCATATCCACACCAAAGATGGAGAATTCTGAACATGAGAATCAACGGAAAATTTGCGAATCGAATTTGAAATGGTTCTCTAAAGTGCTGTAGTGATAAGGAGATTTAAATGTTATACAAATAGTATTGGTTGTTAATCTCTAGTCGACAAATAATATCCTGCTGGGCAATCTTCAATTCTGTGGAAAATTTGAATTAATTGTCCGTCCGTCTTCCCTTTCCTTTGACATTTGTTCCTGCAAAATTCAAAAAAACAAATATTCTGAACAATCGAAAGGCCACTCTCGTCAACCTTCCGCGCATTTTACACGGATATTTCGAGCGGTCGTGGGAAAAAGTTGGTTTCTCCCGAAATCACCCACAACCGAACGGAAAACGGAGCGTCGATGAAATCTTGGCACAATCAGCGATGCTGCCAACAATAGAATAACGCTATAACTAAAGAATAGAAAGCCGACACACCATTCTCACGCATCAATTTCGCCCTTTCGAAGAACGACACGATAGGATGATTGGATTGCTATCGATGAAGATGGTTCTACCGTACTTCACGAATTATTATCGCATTGGAGCCCTCGCGGGGCTTACATCAAAACGAATGACACCGGGTAGGTTCAAAAGATCGTATGCCCGAGATATATAGAATCGATTCCTCCGTCGATTGGTCGATTACAGGCTCTCCAGGAACTTAGTCTACCTAATACAATTTGTCTGAGTAGTATACCTAGAAGGAAATAAATATAACGTATTACATACTGATGTACTACTAGGTTCCTGTAGAATGTCTTTATCCTATGAATGTACATTGAGAATGTCGCTATTACGAATAATGTCACTATTATGAATAATGAAATAGAAATGATTTGGTCCCCGCAGTAACTACTCTTACAATTCGTATTGTTGTGAATCGTCACTGAATTCGGTGTTGGTTCTAGGCGTTTCAATTTCCATAATTTCCGTTACAGACACCATTTCTCCGGTTGGCAAAATGGCAGCTGGTCGCCCTGGAATGCGTCGAGACGTATATACATACCTTCCGCTTTCGGAAGGGTTACTCTCTTCGGCAGTAATGCTACACTTGTTGTTGTTGTCTCGAATTCCGGCGTTCTGACTGTTCTCCAAAATGCTATCGTGAAGGCGTGTTGTCCGATGGGTTGAGGATCGACCCAGGGCTTCCGCTTTCTTTTTGTTGATGCTATTGTTGTGAGTGGGGAGTGTCTCGTGATCGTTCCGACTCAGACAACAATTTTGTATGCAACTCTTTTTGCCAAATAGATACGAGAGTGTCACTAGATCCACAATGTACTTTCTGGCATCTGGCTTTGTCAGAATCATGCCAAACGTCAGGGTTGGCTGTATGGCCAAAAGCCAATTCGTCACGGCGTAGATCCAGATTTCTTCCGTGATGGAAACGTGCAAAAAGAGTCCAATGACGGGAAGCCACACTGCCAGATAGACAAGTACGATCCGCATAAAGAAAAAGGCCAGCTCTCTTCGGGCTCGATCGGTGGGCGTCGCCCCGCCCGAACTCAGCGAGGGTATATACCCGCGCCACCAAATAATGCAGGCTCCATTGAGGGTATACAGAATCGGTGGTAGTCCCAGGAGAGTTCCAAACACCAAAAAGACAATCATGAGAACCTGACGAGTCTCAGCATTCCCGTTGATTTCGGCTGTTTCGATTGCGTGTTCGAGAAAGTAACCCGAGGATCCAATAATGAGCGAAATGATGCATATGACTCCCATCTGGAGATTCACCCGCAACAGGCTGGGTTGGGGGACTGTCCCTCGCGAGCTCTTGAGTAGTAGGAGAACCTCGTACGAAATGACGCAGTTTAGCCACAAGCTCGCAAAATAGTACGGCTGCTCTACTAGTGGATCCAGCATCAGACTGTTTTGGACCGTCGGGGGTATAAAAAAGCCGTGAAAGCCAGGAATGAACTTCTGTCGGATAGTCATGCCGTACAGAGATGTCTGAAAGACACAGTAGACAAAGTCGACTCCCATGAGGTATACCAGATACAGATTGTACGTGCTGTATCGTGGTTCTACTCCCTCCCGGTTTGTTGCTTTTTGGTAAGTCCCGTTGATCAGCTGAATTATGAGTGGTAGCAACAATGCAAAACCAGCAATCGCCGAAAGCACCGTCGCAATTCCAAAGAGGATAAAGGCCGGATAGAGAGTGATTTTGAATGCCGAATCAGGAGCAAAGGGCTGGAGGCCAGGACCACTCCTACAACATTGATACCGTCCAGTGGAAGCAACATCGTCCATAGTTCCATTGCCAAAGGGCCTCGGAACCATAAAATCGTGTTCGGGCGAATCACAAGATATGGGACGGAGCATGGCGACCTGGTTTTGTGCATTCGCCGCGCCGATTTGATTCTGTGCGTTGGATGCTTGGTAATATCCATTGCGGTAGGGCACACATTCCAGAGATTCTAAAAAGTCGTCCTCCGTGAGTATTGTTGCGTCGTTGATGATTGAATCGTCGCCAACGGGGTCATCGTCGTTGTATTCATCTGACTCGCAACAAAGATACGAATCCATTGCCCAGTGGGAGTCCATCCCATTCGGTTTCATTTTTCGTGCTTGTATTTGATTGTCTCTGTCCTCGCAAAACGTTTCTTTGTCATCAATATCGTCCCATTTCGCTTCCAAAAGGCTGATCGGATCGGAACACCGACGGGCAACATCCGTTGAATTCGAGAATGCGTGATGTTGCGGCGGACAGCACGTAAAATACGACAGAGGTGCATCGCTGCTATCGCCCTCATCTTCCAAACCACTGAAAGAAAATACTATCTCGTCTTCGACCACTAGCGGGAGATAACCATCCGCGCACATCATTGGGTAGAAAGTCCCATCGTCGCCATAGCAAGTAAAGGAGTCATTGTGGAGGTTACTCCTTCCCTTGGAAACACACTTGCTTTCGTCGCAGAATGCCATGTCGATTATTGTCGTTCGTTTTGTCCTTGTTACGATATTGAAGAAATGTGACCTCGTTCAAAGGGCACCACGCCGAAGAAGAGGATGCGAATTCAATAGTACGTGGGAGCACTGTGCTGCCAGGGGAGGTATTTTTCTAGAGGCCTCTCCGTTCGTTTTGTGGCAAGGTGCAATGGAAACACCGGCAGCAATCACAGACACAGATATATTTACAACGACATGGATCGTTATCAACAAGCTTGCCACTTCTTATGCTGTTGCCAATCGCTCATTCACTCATTTGCCGAACAAGAGGAGTTCAAGTTTTTCTAATTTTTCTGCGTGTCTTTTACCAAGACATATGGTTAGGAAGCTTAATTCTTGTTCCGAAGACTTTTCGTACGAGTTAATATCACATAATAGTTGGAGTGTGCTGTGTGTCTGACGAGCGTGCGAGCGCAACATACCTCCACCCCTCTAAATGCCAACTCACTCACCTCCACTCACAAAAGTGTTCCGTATCGCAAAAAGGAGTGTCAGTCCCAACCGAACTATCCTGGGTTTTCGGAATTTTTCCCCGAATTTGCAAATCGTACGAACGAAGATAGTTTCATCAAAGATAGAAAAGGTAGGAACATAGTGTACTATTTTTTTAAGAAACCAAAATCTTGCGCATGACAGACTGTACACGGGTCGAATGAGAATGCAGGCTCTGGTGTCACCACCGACGTCACTACACATACTGTTCTTCGAAGTTTCCTCTCTACGACACCATTGCTGAGTCTAGTTTCTCAGAATCTTAGTGCACAGAGACATCCTGGCAGGTATCCTTCTCATTCCTCGTCCACTTGTTGTTTGTTCCTTGTCAATCTCAGGATTAATCGGAACAACAGACCAAGTCACATCTTCTGGAACATCATCATCATCGACGATTCTTTCTCCATTGCAATGAACAGCATCAGTATTCCCTGATTCAATTTTCACCGCTGCTGCATCATTTTCTATCACAAATCTGAATACTTGTCGTCCAACTCTGAAAACTCAAGCAAGACGCACATCGAACAATCTAAAGCTGCCAATACATACACATTTACAATGACGCAGGAGACTTCTTCGCGCTGCCGCCGCCGCCCGAGGCCATGCAAAAAGCTAAGCATGACGAAAATAGTGTGTGCAATCACAACCATCGGAATCACTACTTGCTATTGCCTCCACTCGTCTCTGCTGCCAACCAGCTGTTACACACACGCGTTATCAGTGCCACCGACGAGGCTGACAACATCGACACCATCCCTTTCGCGAACACAATTCCCGGTTCTTGGCAACAGAGGATGGAAATCCATTTCTATATCCGACCAGCACAAATTCCATTACAATCAATGCGACTCTTCCCTCTGTATGGCTCCCCAAACACCGCAACCACGCAAACCCCGACGAATGCTCAAGAAGCGAACACTCAAAGAGGGCGATGGGCGTCGACGAAAACGAAGCCGAAGGAACCGACACGCCGAGAGTTCCTCCATTGGATCCATTCTTCCCGGAATTGGTTTGCCCAACAAAAACAAAGCTAACGCCAATGGCGACAAAATGATGCAGGAATATCGGCCCATGGTTGCATCGATTCGCAGGGACACGGGAGAGGACTACTGGATTGACCCCAAGGACTTGGAGAAGGAGCAGCGCCGCAAGGAGGAATTGGAAAAGCAAAGGGCCGCCTTTTTGGAGGGAAAGGGCGAACAGGCCATGCCGGAGGAAAAGCTCATGACGGAGGTCAAGGCGCCTTACCGGCAAAACTGGATTGGGTATTTTTCGCTCATGGTTGCCATTTTGTCGATCATTGTATCACAGTTTCCAGAACTTCTGGAACCAGCTCCAACCATACGATTTCCCGATCTATAACAGCACAGACGCATTATAGTAAACAGCCAGTACCTTGGCTTATAATGCAGTGGAAGCAATGATTCGACTGCTCATTACGACATGACTATTGGCTACCGTCATTGAATATGGCATCAAAGCGCCCAACTCCTTCCAATCGAACCTAACTGTTTCGAAAAAAATATGAGACAACTCTTGCTTTTTTCGCCGAAAAAAAGAACCTTGATACGAATAGACAACCACGGAATAATCGAAACACGTGTACTATATCAACGATAAGGGATAATTGGAAAATCTAGAGAATCATGTTAAATTAGGACTGGAAACATCAAATTAAGATTCTCTGACGAACATTTTGTCTGGTTGAGGTGTGAACAGAATGATCTCTCGAAGAGGATGTAATTCTCATTTCCTCAATGCTTTTCCTTTCGATTTTTGGTGGTGAAAACTCCTTTTCGTCACAGGAAGAAAGTTCGTCTTCCCGAGGCGTCACAATCGCTGGCGCAAGAGATGGCAAGGAAGGCAATATCAATTTCTCATCCGAAAGATTATGGTATATTTTCGAAGCGTCTTCTTCCCTTGACAAATTAGATTCCTTGTCTGTTCCCTTCCATTGAGGGCGCACTACGTACAAGACTTCGTGTTCTCCTGGCCCTCCAAAGGGACGGTCATGTTTCCACAAACCACAATGCACCACCGCTCCATCAGAATCTGTTTGAATCCCTCGGCCATATCGTCGATTGTGCTGGAAACCGCCACAATACATCGCTCCGTCTGGCCAGGTCATTCGCCCATAGCCCTCCCTGGCACCTTTGGAATATGCTCCATCGTAGACTTGGCCTGATGGCCATGTATGCACACCGTGTCCGTGCTTGAAGCCATTCTCCCAACGCCCAACAAACCTTTTTCCAGATGGCCAAACGTAAACGCCCATACCGCTGTAGGTACCTTTTCGAAATTGGCCAGTAAAGGTTGCCCCGTTAGACCACACCACTCGTCCTTGCCCATGAGGTCTATCATTGGCCCATTCGCCATCGTAGGTTTGCGTGGATCGCAGCATGACTCCGTATCCTTCTTTGAGGCCGTTCTTGAAGTCGCCTCTGTATTTAGAGCCATCGGGGCGGATCATCGTCCCAAAGCCATCTTCCTTGCCGTTCGAATAGTTACCATTGTAAACCGTTCCGTCTGGGCGCGTGGTAACTCCCTTTCCTTCTTTCTTTCCCATGCATGCAGTTCCGTCAAAGACTGCTCCATTTGGCCACCGAAAATAAATCTTCCCGTGCAAGTGACCATCCTTCCAGTTGCCTGTGACGGTTCTGCCATCTTTCCATATATGTGTTCCTCGCCCATTTCGGCTATCATTTTGCCATTCTCCGCTATAAGTTTGCCCATCGGGCCACTGATTTGTGCCTGAACCATGGCGCATGCCATTTAGGACGCCTCCCTTGTAAATCTGGTCATCACCGAAGCGAAGGAGGCCATCTTCATCGCAGGGCTTCCCGCGTTTATCGAGACGACCAGTGTAGAGCAACGATTGATGTTCACTAGCCTTGTACTTCCAGTTGACTACCATTTTTGATCCTCCCTTCTTCCGCTCTTCGTCTTCCAGCACAGTATCTGATAATTTTGCTACCCGTCTAAAGTTGTGTAGACGTTGCTCCAGATGGAACCGTTTGTCCCTGACCACATTCTTCTTCCGCTCGATTTCTTGTAAGCGTGATATTGATGCTAGTACTTGATCCTCAGGGGTCGCATTCTCTTTGAAGAACCTTGTAGCCCTGATGATTCGACCGGGTTCTTCCGATGATGAGGATTCCGTTAGGTTTGATACGTCGGTATCAATAATCATCTTTTGTCTAGTTGATGGCGAGGGTGACACAATACCTGTGTCATCGGACATAGTTTGAGTTGGCTCAGGGATCGAAGAATTACTGCTGGAATGATCCGTCGATATGCTAGTTGTTTGCAACGTGACAGCAGTTTCGTTGTCTTTCACAGGTTTTGGTTGAGGGGAATCATACTCAATCGAACAGGGAGAGTGCCAGCGGTATATACAAGTACCATGCACTCGATTAGTTTCTTCTTTCATGTTGCTTTTCTTTGGGGTCAGTTGAATTCGATGCTGCTCACTCTCGACTTCACTAGTGGGATTACTATCGACGAAAGCCTCGGATCTTCGATTCTGTCGCTTCTCTTGGTTTTGCTTATTCGCTGTCTGTGAAAGATATATCGATGAACGAGTCAAGACCTTGTACCTTTCTTTTGTCTTTCGCCGTCTTTCTATAGCATTGTCGGGTGGAAAAGTGTCGGTATCCTTTGAGCGTGGATGTATCGACGAAAGGCGTATACTGCCTGTCCCACCATCGCTGTAGTGTACTCGAATGTTCTTCGAAATGCCAGTCTTCTGGGAACTAGTACGACTGATTTTTGGTTTCGGCCTAACACCGGTGGAGTTACCATGTTCCATTGTTTCATTCGCGAATATTTTAGGGTTGGAAGCAACATGGCAGACGTTTCGGTTGAAATGTTTTATTCATACGGGTTTCGTTTGTCACTGCAACGGAATTTCTGACCAACACAGTGCAATGAAACAAAGATAAATAGAATTGTAGCTTGGCAAACCAACAAAGAGAGATCCAACGATCAAAATTTGCTTCACAGGCTGTATTCCGATAATGGGACTACCTCTGAATTCAATTATAGAGAATCGTGTTTCCAATTATTGATGAGAATTTTCGTGTCACATACCATACCAAAAATGGGATTTGTTTCTGAGATGGAAATAGGTGTCGACTGCGCGCGTGGCGAGCTTGACAAGGAAAACATCCTTAATACCTTCCTATCAAAAAATTCAAGGCGATAACAACTATTGTAGTGACAAACAAGAGTAGATATATGCGAATATACCCTAGCTAATATGACTCCTAATATTATTGTTAATAGAATGATGTCGTTCGTGGAGAGCATTCCATTCCTAAATACTTGTTTGATCCTTCGCGGATATCCGAAATCGGACCTTCCGAATATTGCTCTTGGGCAGAACCCGAAGTCGCTTGTGAAACTTGTATCCCTTGACTGACTTCTTTTTCGTTTCTGGATCCTCCTCCAGCTCGAGCATACAACGTCCCTCCAGATCAAGCCGTCCATTTCCCTCGTGACCCAAGACGACCATTTCGCAATTCCTGGGATTCGCAAGCGTGTTCAGCTGGGTAATCGTGTATCGAAAATATCTGGCCATCAATACTCGCAAGACGATTCCGTGGGTAACTAAAACATAATTCTGGCTCTTGTTGGTCTCGAAGGAACGCCACAGGCTGTCCAAAAAGGTTGAAACACGATCGTAGACATCCGAACCAGATTCTCCGTTGTGAAATCGATAGTAAAATGCTCCAAAGCGATGTCGCTCTTCCTTGGCTTTTCTGGTTTGTTCCGGATTCTGGTAGTTTCCAAAATCCTGTTCTCGAATTCGCGAATCTTCGTTCCATGTCAATCCAAGTTCCGTCAGTCGCTCATACCAGGCATTGACCTTGCGATTGCGATCTTTAATAGTGGCAAATTCCTCACTCTCTGGGTCACACCAAGCGCTGACGATTCCGTGAAAGGTTTCGACGGTTCGAACGTAAGGGCTGACGATAAAGTGGACGGATTCACCGGGAGTAATAATCTTATCCTTGAGGATTGTCCCCGCATTACGTGCTTGTTCCCATCCAAGATCTGTCAGTGGCATGGCATTGTCAGAGATTTTTGCATAATAGGTTTCGTCCACATTTCCCATGCTCTGACCATGGCGAATCAGCACCAGCTTTTCCGGCATAATCTGGGCATTGTATTCGGTTCGGAGAGCCCGATGGCGATCTTCGACGTCTCCATCGTAGTCAAAACTGGTGCTGTTGCTGCTACTACCAAAATTCGTAGATTCGGAGGAAATCGAAATTCGGTTTGTACTCTCGCCGCCCACGTGATTCGAGTCATCTTCGATAAAGCTTTCTGTCAGCATGCGATAAAATCGCTCAAACTTTCCCATTCGATGATTTGCACTTTTCTTCATCTTGTTCTTTTTGCTGCTGCTTCCGCTACTTGTACCCTCAGCATTGTCACGAGCCCCAGCAGTGCCAGAGCGAATGGCAAGCCGATTCATATTCAGAGATTTATTGGGGAGAGGTGGGCCAAACGGATCTTTGCCTCTTTTTTGTTGTCTTGTTCGAAAAGCTCCATCTATTTCTAAATTAGTGTTTGCACCAGTCCAAGAGTATTGATTGTCAGAGCCAAAGGAAGTTACCGAGTCCGAAAGTGATTGTCTATTTTCGTTGTCACTCTCCCTCTCGTTGTCAATAGTCGATAGTGAATCGTTGTCACTTGCGTTATCGATCTCCGATTGCTTTTGTTGATCATGATGTATGATAGGTTCGTGTCCTCCGGACTCTTGCGCTGCGCTTTGTATCCTTTGTTCGTCAACATCCCTTTGCGAAGCGCCTTCGCCCGCTTCTTGCTGCAGGGGAGGGGGCTGCTGATTTTGTTGCTGCTGTATTGTCTCATGTCGTATTCGCGAGAGCTGAACCTTGCGCTTTTGTTTACGTTCATGATCGTTAAAGTGTTCAAAGTGTCGCCAGTTCTGATATTTGGGATGAAAGTCGTGATACCGATAGTTCGGAGCGCTCTGGTTGGTATGCGGAGTCGTCAATTCCCGGTCGAGACGAGGATGCTTCGCAGTTTTGCTTCGTCCCGTCTGGTGCTGTCCCGACACCTCTTCGGGCACGCGTTGTTGTTGTTGTTGTTGTTGTTGTTGCGTGGATGCCTGCAAACATCGTCCTTGCGGAGATACGAGATCCCCAATGGCGCAATGGAGAGACCATTCCGTTACGGGCTCTGCTTTTGCGACAGCGGGGGATTGTTGCCCTGACCGATGTCCCCTCCTCGAATGTGCTTCTCCATCGATCGATTTGCTCAGGCTGTTGCGCCGGGATTGTTGTTGCTGCTGCTCATCTGCATCCACCTGTTCAAAACTCATTCTTCTGGCTAACCGCCTCCGACGAAAAGCCTCTTTTGACATGATGAGATTGCTATCTTCATCGACGCTGGTATTGCAGCTGAACCAGTCTTCGTCGCAACTTGTGCTTCTGCTGCCGAGGCGCCTCCTCCTTCTTCGTCTGTGCTTATGGTGACTTCTTGGAGGTGTTTGTGAACTTTCTTTCGAGGCGTGGTGGAGCTGGATCCATTGAGAGATAGCAGCCGTTGCCACAAACAGGCCCATGGCCGCGAGCGTTGAGGCCATGGAAGACTGGTGTGGCGATGATAAGGAAGAGGAATCCTTCATTCTCACTGCGAAAATTACGATCAATCGATCTATTTATGATTTCAACTCGAGGAATAGCATTCTTGTTTGTGAGGTGAAAGATATCGGAGTGAGTGAGCAATCGGAGTGCGTAAGAAGTTTGTGAAGTTGTCCTGTGTTTTGATTTTGATGAGGTCAGACTTGAGAAAATAAGAGATCGAAAGAGGACAAGAAGAAAGCGAACACGGAATTCAGAATGAAGGAAGAAGAAAATTCATTTTTATTAACGGTGTGGGCCATGCAAGGAGTCGGGGCGCGATTCACTGTGTCGGAAGTTGCGGCAGGAGCAAGCGTGCCCGTTTAACCCGAATACCGGAAGTTGTAGTTGACAACCAAAGACGTGGCGCGATTCCCCTAACCTAAAAACTACTCCACATAGGGATTAAAAACCAAATCACGATTACACCATTCCCAGAAGTATTGACACTTCGGAAGCAGTCGTAACCCGAACCGAACCCTCCTTTCGAAAGGAAAGCAGTTTCGAAAAATGATGGTTAAGACGAAAGCAGTTCATAAAACGATGGTAACTGTTTGAGATTGATTATGACTAACGAATTAAGATATTACGAATATAAATTGATGACGCGGTCCAGTGTTTGGACTGCTACTTTGTGTTGTGAATGAAGGCCAGCGGAACCATAGCTTAGTTCGAAACTTCCTCCCAGGTTTCCTCGTCTTCTGCCGACTTATTCTCGACGATATCGTTGGTAGAAGATTCTTCGACTTCCTCTTCGTTCATCGTCACGGTATCATCGTTCACAGTTTCCACTGCAATTAAATCCTGTTCGTCCTCAATTTCTTCGTTTGGAACAGTTTCCTCCGTCGATTGAGGCTCCTCGTCAACTTCATTTGAGTCGGAAAAAACGATTTCTTCCTCGTGAGAAAATGTTTCCTCTTCCTTGTTGTTCTCGCTTTCGGTTGCCTCGGTTTGGGAATCGACACTCGACACCACAATGTCAATCTTGCGTGGCCCTGCGACGGACTTCTTGGGAACAGTAAGCTCGAGAATTCCGTCGTCAAAGGCAGCAGTCACCTGATCCACATTTGCCGTGTTCTTGTCGAGGCGGAAGCGGCGATCGAGACAAAAGACATCACCGAGCTTATTGGTACGCTGGCCCTTGATGGAAACCACGTATTCGTCAATGTGGATGGAAATATCCTCGGGCGAAAATCCTGTCACGTCGAGGGACATCTTGGCGGCATCGGGAGATTCAGGATGCATGTGGATGGGAGTTCTTTGCTCGATAAATCTCGGGTTGTTGGCCTGACGTTGGCAACGAGCGGCTTGGTTGTACCGACGGCAAGGACGGAAGGTTGCGGTTCGGTTCATACCAGGGCAACAGTTGTTATTGTTGGGACGACATGCCTTCTTGGAATTCGCGGGAGATTCCTTGGCAGAGGGCTTCGCGTTCGCAGTATCAGCGGCTGACTCGGAAGCGTTCTCGTTCAGGTGTTCCTTCGTTTCGGTGTTGCGTTGCTGAGAATCCTTTGGAAAGTTCAAATCATTGTTCATCCACCAGTTAGCATCAAGGGCGTGAGCTACTTGAGCTTCCTCAAAGACTTGCGCGAACTGTTGTGCAAACTCTTGGGCTTGTTCGGGAGAAATGGCGAAGATCATGGCGATAGAATAGCTTGTTGGTGGTTGTTGTTGAAAGACTAGTTGTTCAGTTTTCGTAGGGAGGAAAAAGAAATTGTGAGCAGAATCCAACCTATTCTTGTTCTGTAGTGAAAAGCTAGAGAAGTTGTAAAGAATATTGTGAAAAGAACAGATTCTTCTGCAAAATCCCAAACCCACGGTTGAATCGGCGAAGAAAGAAACTCTATGAATCCTTCCGAACGGCGAAGATGTCTTCTGATTTCCAATCATTTCGACGAACGAGTCGTGAAACCTTTTCCCGCCATATTTTGTACATACATACGAAGTGTACATATGCGCGATACTTCATGTCGTACGTACGTTCGGAGTGTAAAAACAGATTTTGAGATTCGAGTCACGGATTTTTCTCGTGTGCTTTTTAACTAATTATTGATTACTAATTATAAATTACTCTGTTGAGTTCGTATAGTCTATTCGCAAGCTATTCTTGCGATAATATGAATTGTGAATGAGAAGAGCGGGACGGCCTTGCCGAAGACATGGACTAAATCTCGCATCTGGGCTTCTCCTTGGGGCAAACAACGGATGATGTCAGGCAGCAGTGTGGTTTACCAAATCTGTAACAGTCAAAATCCGTTTCGTCTCTGCAATACTCTGCATCGACGAGCGGGAATCCGTGCTCTTCCTCGTAGCAACAAGCCAGATTTTCACCACTTTCTGCAGGGCAACAGTCTCCATCAAGATGCTGGCATGCGGGATAACGAGAGCAAGTACCGGGTCGTCGATCGAAGCAACAATCCAACTTCATTCCATCATCGGTAGGACAGCAATCCCCTGCCAATCCCAATTCCCTGCATCGTGGATGTGCCGAACAAGAATCGTCGTCGTCAGAGCCATGATCGCCGCCACCGGAGCAACAAGCCAACGTAACCCCGTCGGATGTAGGACAGCATTCCCCGTCTAGCTCCAAG
The DNA here is from genome assembly GCA_037355735.1 of Pseudo-nitzschia delicatissima. NCBI lineage: Eukaryota > Bacillariophyta > Bacillariophyceae > Bacillariales > Bacillariaceae > Pseudo-nitzschia > Pseudo-nitzschia delicatissima. The sequence continues at coordinate 471,763 of CM074778.1, read as the reverse complement.
TCTCTGCATCGAGAATGTGCCGAACACGATCCTTCGTAATTATCCCCGGTAGGCCTTGGCGTAGGCCTGCGAGTTGGATTGTTGTTGGAGCAACAATCGAGTGTCTCGTCATCAACTGTTGGACAACAGTCACCAGTCAAACCACGAGCGTGGCATCTTGGGTGGGCCGAACAAGAAGCATCATCAATACGTCCAGTAGGTCTTGGTGTTGGTTTCCTCGTGGGCTTTCTAGTAGGCTTTCTCCATGGAGGCTTGGTGGGATATGGAGTTGGTTTCCTAGTTGGTTTCCTTGTGGGTTTCCTGGTTGGATTAAGCGGACTTCGTGTGGGATGTGGCGTGGGTTTGCGAGTTGGGTCATGGCCTTCATCGCAACAAGCGAGGATATCGCCGTTCTCAGTAGGGCAACAATCACCGTTCAAACCGTCGCATGCTGGGTGTGCCGAACAAGCTGCATCATCATGAGATCCAGTGGGCCTCGGTGTCGGTTTCCTTGTTGGCTTCCTTGACCATGGGGCTCTAGTGGGATATCGGGTGGGTTTGTGATCCCCGCAGTGGAAATGGCTATAAGAAGGGAATGATAAAAGTGAACGAGTTAGTATCAAAGTGAGTGAAGACATCTCATGATTCACATTCGCTGCTGCATCGTACATACCTGGGCAACATTACTCTGTTTACAACATGCACAATGCCATTACAAGCGTCGATATCGAATGAAATGATACGCGGTTTTTCGTCAGCAGAATTTCGATCACCTTTTTGGAAGATTTTGTTCCCGGAGTCTTCGCAAATAGTCCGAGTATCGCCACCGTTTTTCATCTCAAGAAGATCACCGCATCGATCCTGGAGATCATCCTTGTCGATAATATCATCCTGGTGAACGTGATAAAGCAACAAATCCTTCAGTGTATTGAGGGCTAAATCTTCGTAATCATCGATGTCGCATTCATTGTAAAACTCTTGAAAAGCAGAGTTGCTGGGAACAAACACCGTGTAATGAGGTGTGTCCCTATCAAGCTTTTCGTCAAGGCCAGAATAATCCAGCGCATTGCAAAAATTCTGAAATGAATTCGTCGCACATATCAACTCCTCTGAACGAGCGGTAAAAAAATACAACAGGTTAGAGATCGGCCGAATCAATTGATCAATCGAGTTTGTGGAAGTTTTTCCCGGTCTATCAAATCAAGGTAAACTTACGAACACTTCGGCAGTGTCTGGCTATATCTTCGACATCAGATTCGGCACGTACTCCGACAAGGAATGGGACAAAGGACAGAGCCACCGTCCCGAGTCGCAAAGCGGATAGAGGTATAAGCAACTTCATGTGGGGAAGGCGATGGGTTGGAATCTTTTTGTTTTAGTCGCCGAAAAATGAAACTATGCGATCAGAATGTGATTGGTGTTTCTTCCCAAGAAAGGTCCGAGAATCAATCAACATGCTATCGGGATGAAAATCTTTTTCCATGACTGGGAATTCCTCTTGTCACACATTTTGTTGGTGCTGCTTTTAAAAAAGCGATCGAGTTCGAAGAGAGGTAGGCATTTTAGAAAAATGAGACGTCATGTGCCATAGTACCGTAAAACCGTTGCCATGTGTGTTTGCAGCGTGATTCAAATTGTTAGAGAATCACGATTGAATGAGGGCGGCAGTATGAATTTGAATATCACGCCTGCTCGACGAACGGAAAAGTATTTTGATTCGTGGCGGTAATTATCAGCCTCCGATTTTCCTACTGTTTTACCGTCGAGCGCCGACATTCTTGAAGAACGATTTAGTCCGTGAATCCAGGATCATGAGTCACGAATCGTGTTCGACAATAATTGGGATAAGTAATACCATGCCATTCGCTGAACCTTTCCCGCTCAGTCTTGTTGGCAAATTTTTGTGTGTGCAACTCCGAACACATTCAGGAAGCACATAGAAGAGAACACCAAAAAAAAATGAAGCGAGGTCTGCTTTTTTAACAGGTTCGTCTATTTTTTGCAGGTCTCATCTTTACCGGTATTAACGGGTTTCAGGTGAGGAACTTTTGTTCTTCCCCACTCCTTATTTCATAAAACATCACAACACCACATTAAAACACAAATATAAACGTGTAACATCAATTAGGACTAGCAAACAATAGTCCGATACATTATTTGGAGGTTCAGTCAAGTCTCTCTAATTCATTTTTACATCAAGAAGTCGCATTACTTTTCTGCACGATGGCATTTTTCATTTGCGGAGCAAGGAAGCAGAGAAACTCGAAATCACCGTCGACGAAGGGGTCGAAGGGGTCTGGAAGCGAAGGCTGTCACAGTATTGTTTGCGATATGGTTTGCGACATGGTCCCAGAAGTCGTTTTTAGCCCATCATCTTTTGATGACTCGAGTCAAGTTTCCATGCTGACGAGTGAATACATCCCAGCCCGGCCCGTACAGAGGTCGAAACGCAGGAGGAAACGAGGGTTCCGGTGATTGCTAAGAGCAATTATCTAGCACGCAGCAATTACAGACACAAAGAAGACATACAGTAAAGAATACAGAGACATACCACCCCATACGCACGATCGAACAACGAAAACAATCGTGTTACAGGATTTCGAAGCGATGAAAATCAAACGTGAAACAGGATCACGATGCGATGGGGTCTCTTAGAAGACGAATACAGCACCAGTACAATACAAACACATACAGTGTAGAATATATATATCCATAAAGCTTATAATACAATTGTTCATTATCCACCGCAACACAAGAGTCGCAGGCATGAAAACACACAGCTGCACTTAGATGAAAAATTGAAAATTAACAGGTGTACACATGCAACCACCGCCAATGAATCATTTGTGATGACAGATGACGATCATCGATGTGGAGTTGAGGTTGTTTCCCGTTAGTGGGAGTCAAATAGTATTGCCCGCGCGCTTTTTCAACTCATTCTCCATAATTAGAATTGAAGTGAACGAGGGATGTTACGACTCCTAAATACCTACTATCCACCTTTAGGAGAGTTCGCATTGTTCGAAGACCGTTAGATTCAACTTTTGAGGGACGATGGGAAACTGCCCCTTTTCCATGAATTAATCTACGATCTGCGCAGTGCACATACATGTTTTCGGTTAGAGGAGGACGCGTGTCGATGCTATCCGTTGAAGGAACCGAGACTCGTGTGGGAAATTCAAAACTCCCGCGGTGGTGGTGCGCAGTGATTATTCGACTCATTGGATCGAATGAGGAAAGGGGAAACCAATCATTGCATCATCATCATCAATTCCAACGATGACGATGAAAAAGATCTCCAGCCAAAACACGAATTTGCTTCCATGCTTCTTGTCCATGTGTTAGACACACACATACAAGACAGTAGAGTTCGAGAAACTAGAACAATCTGGCTCAATTTTCTTCAGCTTGGTCACTACACAAAACCCAACAGAATGGAAGCCTCCAAGAAGACAAGCGACAATGCAGGCTCTTCCCAAACAACGTCATTTTCTGCGCAACTTCGGAAACTAATGATTCCAATTGGAGTCACCCTCTTGACTACAGTCTTGGGCCTCCCGATCTACTTTGTGATTTCACCTTACCTGATGGTAATGACACGCATGGTCAAATCCGAACCCGGCGAAACCACTCTACATTGGTGGGCCAAGTACTTTATTCTTCAAGTGATCTACTGTGGGTTCCTAATTGTGGCTTCGGTGCTAATCCTTTTCCCGGTGTTTGGTTGGAAGTTCGCTGGTTATCATTCGCTTGCCTTTTACCTTCCAATGGCTACAATTGCGAACCACGATCGGTCGAAACAGTACGGATTCTTTTCGACCATCGTGGTTCAGAATTTTTTCGATTTGCCCTTGGTGTTAACGGGATACATCTGCAGGGAGTTCTTTGGTCTGCGGTTGTTGGCACCTTTTTGCAATATTATTGACGATACCATCGTCCAGGGATCCTTGCCCTTCCCAAGTGATATTGCCACGCTTGCTTCCGAGCCCTACAATGTTGGTTTGATCGTCAACATGTGCCGCGAATACAGTGGCGCTACCTATGAGATGAAGAAGCACGGCATTGTCCAGTGCCACCTGCCCCACCAAGATACGACGGCTGTCTCATACGAATCGCTGGTGACCGGGAGTGCTTTTATCCAACAATTCCGAAAGCACAACCCCAAGAAACGAGTTTATGTCCACTGCAAGGGTGGGATCGGCCGAGCTTCCACCATGACCCTGGGCCATTTTATCAAAAACGAAGGAAAGGATCCGGAAGTGGCCATTAAGGAAATGAAGGCAAAGCGACACATCGTCTATACCGGTGTAAAGGGCTATCCTGGCATTGTAAGACTCAACAAGGAACGGTTGTCGAAATTACAATAGTTTGGACGAAATAGGGCCAAAGAAACTGCCTTTTTTCTTCTGACGCGATAGGAAGTCTCTCTTGCGTACGATCATGGAATCAATTCAGAAATCCCAACCAATTGGAACAGTGAGGTCGAGAATATAGAAATCGTTGTGCAGAAGATTCGATTTAGTTCTGAAGAAATCTTGTGGCGGAACGAGCTAAAGGTGACAAGAAAATTTCATTTTGGGGAAGGACATTATGTCGCATTGGGTAGAAACAATTTCAAACAACCGTTGATCTGAGTTCATAACGAGGACATAACAAACTCTGTTCTGCAGTATTAGAACTATAAAAATCATGATGAAACAAAACGTTGCAATGAATCCAATATGCCGAGCCAAACATACGTCGAGGAAGTGCACGAGGACAGTTCTATGGGCATACTGTGGCTGCCCTTCGATTGCAACTCGAGTGACACTACTGTGTGCTGATCGGGTTCGGTTGCCTTATCGCAAGAGTAAGACAATAATATAGAAAGATAATACAATATTGGTCTACGTAGGAATCTGCTTCGACTTTCTTGTGATCATAGGTTATATAATGCGGTGACGCCCATATTTCTCGCTCCTCAACTCGAATGAATAAATTATATACCACTACACCCACCATAATATGTACATGGATCGTACATAAATGCTAAATTAGTATTTATCATGTGTGAAAAGGATTATTGCCGAAAAAGTGTATGGATAAATCAAAACGCGCTATCAGAATGAATTATGGTCTTCGGTGTATCTACACGGATATAACAATCACTGTTAGCATATTGTTAGCATAATATGCTAACAGTGATTGATATATATCATTTCACATTTCAGATTTTTAAAATTGTTTTCAAAATTAGATTTTCTATGGAAAGTTACAATAGTTCTTTTTCTACTCGCAGTGTAGAACGAGTGTAAGACACGATGTTGTCTCAATGGCTCATCCTTCGCGGCTGCTCTACGCATGTTGGTCCCCGACCTTCCCAATACCTCACGGCCTGTCGAACGTTTTTGAGTTTTCGGCTCGCTTCAGCATTCGATCCAAAAGAACCCCTACGGCACTGCTCATTCTTTTTTTGGACTCCCCGTTCCACTTGTTGGATCGCACTAGTTCGCGCTTCTGCGACTCTCTCCGCTTCTGCAAGTTTTTGCATCAACTCCTTCCTTCGAGCGCGGCGGGCCTTTCGTTCCTCGCTGCTTAACATATCTTCGGAAGTTTTCTTCTTGCTTCGACTGTTTTTTCGTTCCGTGTTGGTGGAACTGTCGTTGCTCGATGTTGTATCCCAACTTTCGTCGCTCATCGTTCTTTCGCTTGATGAGATTGGATCGTGCTCGTATTTCAAGTCCAAGCTTTGTCTGCGTGAACTGATCTCACGCTTGGGACGAGCCGCACGTTTCCTTTTGCTCTTGATATCCGGAGACTTGGTGAGATTCCATGACCATGCGCTCGGAATCGCCTTTGAGCCGAGATTCGCCTTGGTGGCATGAGGCGATGGATATGAGCTCGAAATCGCAGACAACTTCGCCCTTGTGCTGTGAGGCGATTTTGGAATAGGACAGCTGGGAAGAGGAGACCCTACAATTTTGGGAAGAGGAGACTCTTCAAGACTTTGGAGAAGGTTTTTGATGGTCTCTTGGTATTTTTGCTTGACTGCTTCTGGATCTTCTTTCTTTTCTTCTTGTTTTCCCTTTGATATTAACTTTTCGCATCCTTCTTCACCGTAGCGGTTGATGATATCTTTCCTCTTGTTCTTCGCAGCACGCAGGAGAAGTTTGTCGAACTTGTCCATTACGGCAGGCTGGTATTGCTTGGGTTCGATCGCAATCGGCCTACTGTAGCTTTGTGTTGAAATCATTTTCGTTGGCTTAGTTCTTGCAGCGCTACGTGCAAGTCTATGCAGTATGTTTATTATTGAATGATGGTTGAATTGGACAGAGGAAATAAATTATGTGTAAGGGAGGAAATGACGAGATTTACACCAGGTTCACCCGTTCGCCGATTTTAGTTATATACTTCTTGATGTCACTAGAGATTCCGAATCGGGGATTTTTTTTCCCGGTTCGGTCTTTGTTTTGGTCTTGGTTTTGGGCCTGATGATATTCCCCTTTCAGTTTCTAAAGACCGCCTTTGATGAACACCAATACGCGGTACTAACTGAATGAGAGAAAAATTATCAAAAAACTAAAGTGCCCTCCCAACGAAATTATTCCAGTACATTATCTGCAACATTCTCTGTTAAATATGGCGTCAATACCCACTGAGAATACTTCAAACCCACGGGACGGTTTCGGATCACGATCAATGATATAACCTAATTTTGAAATTTTTCCAGCGCTGTTGTGGGATGGTGGTTCTTCTTCATCTTCAAATTCCGAAGGTATACAATCCCGTTTATAGGAGAACGCGATGGTCGCCAGCGAGACCAAAGCAATATATATCAGTCTGAGTGCCTCGGTGTAAAATTTTAAATATCAGAAAACTTGAACTAGGACATTACAACGCGCTCGACGTGCCGATACTTTTAAACTCAAAGCAATACATATTATTGATGATGTTGCATAAGGTAATGGAAATCGTATGCCCACGAGAATTCCACTCCCCATGCATCTATGCTCCTCGACAGCTACAGCTTCAATTGGATGATCTAACAAATGGTACCGTTTCCATCATTCGAGTCATCGTGTTCTTTCGTCATTAGAGCCCGAGACTATCAACAATACCGTTTCGCATGAGGGTGATGAGCAGGTCTCCTTGAACTGCCCTTGTTCCATCGAGGAGAATGTGAATTCGGAAAATGAACACTTATCACAACTTCAAAAACGAGTATGCATGCAGCGAATGTTCTATTCGCCTGCAGCACATTCGTCATTTGACATATATGGCACAACAACAACTTGTAATTGTAACTCAATGATTGACTACTAAATATAAACCACTCATTGAACGAGGAACGGGACTACAAGGAACGTGGGTTCGTTAAACTCCTAAAGTTATCGTCTTCTCCGAACAAAAATCATGCTTGAGCAGCATACCTCCAGCATTTTGTCATCAGGAAACAATATGTAATAATCATTCCTTCGTGTTGATTGCCAATACTCACTTGTCTTTCAAAGCGACAAGAATCGAAGCAATTCTTCGCCATCAGTGGTCGTAGAGATGTCTCTCGAAACAGAGATCACAGTACTGGACATCATTGGTTTTTCAATTTCAATCGGTGTTTCAGTGATCGTCCGCATCATTTGTTGAGGTATAGGATGGGATGTTCTCAAGTACGAACTCAAGTACTATCTCCATCAATAAGCCACCAATACCGGTTTTGATTTTCGGAAAATTTGGTTCTTGGGGCGCTGATGAGAGATAGTGCGTACAGTACAGTACTTTTTTGTCACGAATGACCAGTTTTTCTGTCACGAACGATTTAGTCCCGAACGACTCATAAAACATTTAGGGTTTAGGTTGTGGCGCGCCTCGATCGTCTGTCGGATGCGATCGCACGTTCCTCATCGTCATGCGCGATGAACGATATCACAGAAATCACAGAAAAAACTGTGAGGTGGTCGGTGAGCGAGAGGGCCGGCATGAAAAATAGTAAAAAGTTCTCTGAATCGTAAAGCCTGCAAGTCGTATATTTGCGCCTTGTACAGTACCAGCAATAACCAATGACCAAAACCTATGGGAACGAAAATCATGTTCCGATGTTTTTGTGGAATTAGTTTCAATCTGTTTGAAGTACATCGTCACCGAACTTTTTGACCACTATTAAATCCCATCGTAGCATTTTTTTAGCTAGTTCTGTTTCCTGAACAGAGTGAAGAGAATTGATCGAACCAAAGCCAACACCATGGGGAATGTCCTGAATAAGGCATCCGATGCCGTCGTGAAAACCACGAATGAGTTGGTGAAAAAGGGGCCAAAAACCCAGACCGGTATGGTTGCAGTGGCTGCGGGAGCAATTATTTCGGCAGTGGTTGTGGCCAAGAAAAGGGAACAGATATCAAAGGCTCTCACCAACGACCTTCCGCTGTATATCTTGACGAATCATCGCTCGGCGGTGGTCACCATCTTTGGATTGCCCTTGTCCATGATGTGGAATGTGGCCCTTGGAGTCCGTTCAAAGTATATTCACACTTTCCACTCTGCGCCCCACCTCCATGGTGATCGCGTTGCTACCATCCAACAGCAGGTCTTGAATCGACCCGATAAGAATGCTCCGCTTTGTACTGCACGCCCGGGATGGATGTCTGTCTCCCTGAGTTATCGAAACTATAAGAGCAAATGGAATGCTATCGAAATGCCTCTCTACGATATCCTTGAGGTCGACACGGACAATTTGATCGTCCGAGTCGAGCCATTTGTGTCCATTGGGCAGCTCACGCATGAATTGAATCCCAAGGGATTCACCCTTCCCGTAGTTCCGGAAATGGACGATCTCACTGTCGGTGGCCTCATCAACGGAACTGGCATCGAATCCTCATCTCACAAATATGGATTGTTCCACGAGATCATCACTGAGCTGGAGCTCCTCCTGGGCGATGGAACAGTCGTAGTTGCAACTGCTGACAATGAGTACAAGGACCTCTTCCACGCCATACCGTGGTCCTATGGCACCCTCGCACTCTTGCTCAGTGCCAAGCTCAAGCTGATCCCCTGCAAAAATTACGTGAAACTGACTTACACTCCCCACCACACCCGCGAGGGCTATGTCGAGCACATGCGCGAGCTCTCGGGCGAATACAATCACGTTGACGAGGAGGAAGGAAAGATCGTTACAAAGACGGAAGTTCCCATGTTTGTCGAGGGTCTTGCCTACACCTTGGAGTCTGCCGTTGTTATGGCGGGAGAATTTATCGATGCCAAAGACGTTCCTCGGGGATGTGCCAACCGAATCAGCCTCTGGTGGAAACCCTGGTTTTACAAGCACGTCGAAAAGATCCTGAACAGCAAGGAAGAAAAAGTCGAATACATTCCCCTCAGGGATTACTATCACCGTCACACGCAGTCTCTCTTTTGGGAAATGGAGCTTATGATCCCCATTGGAAACAACCCAGTCTTTCGATGGCTCCTGGGATGGCTCATGCCGCCCAAGGTTTCCTTCCTTAAGATTTCACAGACGGAAATGACCAGGCAGCTCACCGAACGAACACATGTTGCCCAGGACTTTTTGGTTCCTACTCGCAAAATGTCTGATTTCTTGGCCCTCTGCGATGACGAATACGACAAGATCTATCCCCTCTGGTTGTGTCTTCACGACCACTCGAAAATGCCGGGATCCCTTCTGAAGGATCCTTCCTGCCCCAATGCGGTCGACGGGCACGAAATGTACATTGATATTGGTGTTTATGGTCTTCCCCGATGCGTCCACGAGCAGCGAGAGGAAGAATTCGATATGAAGAAGTCCATGCGCAAGGTGCTGAAGGAACTGGTGACAATGGACGGTTTCCAGATGCTCTATGCAGATGTCTTTAGCACAAGGGAGGAATTCGAAGAAATGTTCGATCACGTAGGATACCGAGCGCTCCGAAAGAAATACAAAGCCGATGGCGGAGCCTTCAAAGAGGTATATGACAAGATGAATCTCTTACTATAAACTCCAAACTGTCACATTATCCATAGACAAAAATATCAGGTCGTAAAGGAACAAATTGCAATCAGTGTTGCTCATAGATCCGTTTTCGCATACACCAAAAAAGACATTCCATACTCATAAATCACAAAATAATTCAATGTAGGAATACAAAACAATTTACATTATTGCTATTCGCTTTTATCATAGGAAACGATAGAAAGGCGGATGTAAGAATACAAAACAATTTACACGCGTAGAGTAAAATATCTAGTTTCTTCAGATTTACACTATTGCCATTCGTTTTTATCATACGAAACGATAAAAATGCAATCTATTTGCGGAGTCCCAAACGGCGTTCTTCCCGAATGAGTTTCGATCGTTCCATTGCCAGTGCCTTTTTAACTGCATATTTCTTCGCTTGAGTAAGGTTTCGATCCGCAAGCTCGATCTTAATTTTCTCTACGGATTCCTGGAGCTCTTTCAATAGCGCATGATCACTTTCCTCTGATAAAGAACTGGGAGCATCAATTTTCTCCTGCGGTGTTGTTTCTTCTTCCGTCGGTTCTTCTTGATTTGTTTGTTGCTTGTGATACTCGATTTTTTCGATCGCTGCGCTCTTTTGGGCGGGCGTCAATCGATTGAAAAGATACGTCAGAAGCTCACTACACGGCTTATCCAGGGCGAAGGTGGGAATTCCCCTTTGGGGATTCCCCCGAAGATCCAGCGATACCATCGAACCGGATGCATATTCCGAGAGCAATCCAAGGCTCGCCGGTATATTTCGGATGTTGTTGTGAAAGAGTGAGAGCCGCTGCAGCTTTGGACAGCTCGCCAGCAAGATCGAGAGGTGTTCGATATCCACAATACTGTTTTCGGAAAGATCCAGAACTGAAAGAGATTCGGGCAATCGTTTCCAGTCGTCTATTGAAGAGATTTTGTTGTTGGAGAGATTTAAATTCTCAAGGGCAGGAAAGCAGTGAATACTTGATGACGTGTCAATGGGAAAGGAGGTCAGGTTGTTCAACGAAAGATCGAAGTTGGGTCAGAGCCTTGAGCGACCAGGACATGGAGGGAGGAGCAGATGTCAGTGGTTGGAACCAAAGTGCGCGTTGCAGAGCATCGGACGTCAAACGATTCTTTTTCAAATGTAGTTGTTGGACAAATTTGCCCTTGGCAAATTGTAATGAAACCGGTAGCTGGGCAAGGTAATTGTTGGTCAATGAAATTGATGAGACTCTGGGTAAACATGACGAGAATAACTCCTCCGGCAAGGAATCCAATTGATTTGAATCCATGAGAACCTGTCCAGTAATCCGTTGATCAACATCGGTCCTGGATTTCAATTCTTGAACCAATCCCTCCAATGCTGAAAAACCGTTATCGATGAGTTTTCCAGCAAGATCGAGCGTTGTGTGGCCCTTGCTCGACATGGCCATCGTCAATAGGTGCGAGGAAGATCCACTACTAAGGTTTACAATTGTAGCACTAGAAGCGTGATTGCCATCTATATCAACGGGAGCCCGCGCCCGCAGTTTTTCCAGCAATGGCTTTGGCTTGTTGGGATTGTTTGCCACCGAAGAATACCTGGTGAAGACTGGATTTCCGGAAATATTGAGGAATACGATTTCCGTTAAAAGTCCTAGCTGATAGGGGAGGGTCCGTATCTTGTTGGAAAAGACGTTCAATCGCTTCAGGTTGACCATCGTCTCAATCACGAGTGGATCTAGATCGGTCAAATAATTGTCGTCCAGAAACAGATCTACCAGCTGCGAGGACGATGCATGCGGGAACATTCCCTCGATGGATTTCAATTTGTTGGTCCGTAAGTTCAATATTTTCACCGAGTGGGGAATGCAGGGAACTTTTTCGAGTTTGCACAATTCAAAGTTCACCGTTTGAAGCTTATCGAATTCGAAAAGGTCGATGGTGCCGCTGATTCCCAATTTTGGGTTATGGGAAACCTCCAAGATCTCAAGGGTAGCTTTGGAAGAACTTAAAAACGGAAAAATACTACCACCTGTGGTTGTCGATGACAGGTTGGGATTGTGGTGACATTGCAGGACACGAAGTGTCTCGCACGAAAAGGGGACGTTGCCATTCGATTCGTCAAACAATCGTTGCAAGGTTGGATTGTGAGAAACGTCCAGGGTTTGGAGGTAAGGAAGGCTCACAGTCTTCGAATGGGAGTTTGTTGCAACGACTTCTTCTATTTGGTTGTGGGATAGATTAAGTTCTGTCAGATGCGAAACCTTATCGGGTGACCACAGGAGAATCCCGACGTCAAATTTGTGGTCCAGTTTGTTTCTCGACAAATCCAAAATCGTCAGGTTCTCAAAGGAAGAAAACGTCCATTGACGTTCCGGAGGAGGAAGTTTTATTCCACAATTCCGAAATCGTAGTGTTTTGACGTTTCGGTACTTTGAAATCCTTTCGTCCAGGACAGAGTTTCCGAGCTTTTCTTCGTTGTCGGAAAAGTCGACAACCGACAACGCGTCTTCGATGTAGTGGCAGAGGCCAAAAGGAAAGTGAAAGAGCTCTTCTGGCAGAGGAACCTCGAGGCCGGAACAATTGTGTGCAATGAGTTTCCCTGTATCTTGTGCTCGTTTTATAATCGCTTCGAGTGATTTGCTGCCGCTCTTGTTGTTGCTCTTGTTGTTGTTGATGCCATCCTCGTTGCTTTGTATGCCGTGGGCTGCGGCAAAGGCTGGATTTAATGCCCGAGGACGACGTCCTTGCATGGCTTTGGTTTGCTGTTTTTCTGGTTGATGAAGCGTAATCCAGTTATTGATGTGCTCTAGTAGAGACACGCTTCGCGACAAGGATGTAGCGATAATGGAAACAATTGATACAAAGCTTGATACGAGTCACATCAATGTCATTGTTAAAAAATGTTTTTCGATCATGATCCAAAATGAAAAATTCAATCATTCGACATCAAGTTTTGAAACTTTCCCCGAAATGAAATAATTCAAAATCGAAGAAGACGTTTCGTACGAATGAACCCACCCGCGATTCAATTCGAATTCATCAGAGAAGTAATACAATAGCTCGACTTTCAGATCGAGGATTCAGAATGCAATTAGAAGTTGTTAAGCTACTGTATTATTTAATTGAATAGAAGCTGCTGGTGTGGGGGTTGATGGTAGTGTTACAAAATAATTATGCTAGCGAAAGTTATTCTTCTACGTGCTAGTAGGTCGTCCCAAAAATGATATTTCCATAATCATGATAGATTTCTTGCGATAAATTTCGTTTCCCAAACATTTGCTGCGAAGGTTAACACCTTACAATCAAACTCTATTACGGCACGTTCCGCGAGATTTGTCCATAGCGCTGGCCACCTGTCTTTCGCGTCGGAGTGGAAGAAGCAATGGCTGGTGTCGTGTTGCCGAGGATCTGCGACAGGACGTCGACGCAGCTCTTGGTTCCACCACCATCCAATAGACTGTGCATGCGTTCGACGCTGGCGGAAAATTTAACAATGTTCTGACTGACACGCTGCGTCTCGTTTTCGAGTTTCTGCACGGCTTTGTTGCTGTTGATTTCCGAAAGGGTGACCTTGCCGCTGTCGTTAGTGTCGATTTCGTTGTTTTCTTCGTTCAATTCCGACGGTGGAATTCCGTCCGCGCCTATGTTATCCCCAAAGGCATCGGGAGCGTTCGTAAAGGTTGGAGGCAACGGTCGTCCAATGCGAAGAGAGAGTTTTTCCAGGGCTGCATCAAAGTCGTCCAGAGCTTCTTGAATTGTCTGCTGCTGGGAGAGCGCTTTCGGCGTAAAGGTCATCTTGATTGATTCCTGCAAGCGAGTGTTGACACTCCGCTCAGCTTCCAACTGTCCCAGCACCGACATGAGCTCGTTTCGAGCTTCAATGCGCTTATTCTTGTGGTCCTCCGATTGCTGTGCAGAACGTGACAACCGCGCCTCGAGGGAACCACCCACTTTGTGCATCTTTTCCGAGTCCTTTTTCATCTTCATTGCGTCGCGCTGAAGTTCGCGATTCCGCGTCTGCGATTGAACCCATTGGGCATGTAGTTGTTTGTATCTCTGGTTGAGCTCTGTAAGCGAGTGTGAGGTTTGGTCGAGTTCCGTTTGCAGCGATATGTAGTCAGCCTTGGCCGCGCGAACTTCTTCCGTTTTGGCCTCGACAAATCCCTTCATTTTTCGCTTTCGTTCGTCGTTCAGCTTTTTTTCGTCATTGAGGGCCATCTCGAGTTGTTTGGTACGCTTTTCGGCGTAATCCTTCCATTCTCCCAGCTCAACCTTCAACTGATCACGTTCCGCCGTCAACGATTCTACCTGGGATTCGTAGTCTTTCACAGCCAATTCAAGTTGATCAACCTGATCTCCGTAGTGTTCCGCTGCATTTGCTTTTACGGCCTCCTTTTTCTTGGCATCATTCAAACGCGTAGTCAGAGCCATTTCCTTTCGTGCCTGCTCGTCTCGTTCCTCTCGAATATCCACGAGTTCCTTCTCCTGTGCATCTCTTGCCTTGGTTAAGCTTTCTATATTGGAAGGTCAGTTCATCGAGATTAGATTTAGACTCCGCCTTGAAGGTGGTGTATTCTTCTTCGACGCGTTTCGATTTGGCAATGGCAACTCTGGCCTTCTCCTCGGCTTCAGCGCGATTTGTCATTTCATTTTGAAGGTTCGCCTGAAGTTCCGTCATAACACCAACTTTCTCTTCTTCGGTATTTTGTTGCTGTTGTTTCAGCTGCTGGATCAGCGTTTGTGCTGCGTGGAGCTCCTTCTGAAGGGCCTTCACCTTTTCAATCATTTCTTTCGATGGTTTAGATAACTGTGGAATCTCGGAAGGCGTTTGTTGTGGTTTGGTTTCATTCGTTGTTTCACGTGAAATTGCAGTAGTAGAATTCTCTGTCTCTGACGATGATTTTGGTGTTATTGATTCGGGGAGAGGGGCTTTGGCGTCAGTAACGAGAGACTTCCTGTCATCGTCAACTGTTTTGACAGGTTTATCTGCCTTATTTTTCTTCGTTTTGACAGAAGGTGTTATAGATTCTTGTGCTAGTGGTGTCGCGGAGTTTTCTGGCGGCAAGGTTGTTGAATCCTTTGTTTCTTTCGCATTTTCGGTTCGTTTTGTTTCATCGGATACAACCTCGTCATCATCAGAAGATTTTTGCGCCTCAGATTTTGCAACGTTATTCGCATTTGTATCCGTTTCCGTTTCCGTCGACGTAGATAAGACATGCTGTGCCTCTGATGGCGGAGAAGATTTCTCATTATTTTCGGGTAGCTTCTGTTCGACAGTAGAATTGTCTTCACTTTTCCCTAGTGACTTGTCTGATGCACTGGTTTGTTCATTGGTAGCCACAGTCTGTATTGGCGCTACCGAATCTGTTGGAGCCACTTTTGGTGGGGAGGTTGACGTATTGGGAGTAACAGAGGGCTTTGAAGCCGATGCTTTCCAAGCGCCAAAGGCATCAGCAGGAGAAGACGAAGATGGAGAATCTTCAATGGCAGCGGTATTTTTGAACCCATGGCTGCTGTTGGTAAGGCTTTCCATCATTTTGCTTCCTTTTCCGAACATTGGCATCTTTGCTGCTTTGAACCTCTGAGGAACCTGGACGGAAGTTAGCTGTTGGGGGACCTGAACGGAGGCCACGCTC
The DNA here is from genome assembly GCA_037355735.1 of Pseudo-nitzschia delicatissima. Classification (NCBI taxonomy): domain Eukaryota; phylum Bacillariophyta; class Bacillariophyceae; order Bacillariales; family Bacillariaceae; genus Pseudo-nitzschia; species Pseudo-nitzschia delicatissima. The sequence goes on along the minus strand of CM074778.1, from coordinate 456,217 downwards.
TTGCCAATGTTTCCCGCCATGTTCTTGAAACCTGCCAACCGCTGCTTGGTATTGTTCCCGTCGGAATCTTCCTTTTGGATCTGATCTTTTACCTTAGGCAACACGCTCTGCCGCCATATTTTTGAAGCCCGCAAAACGCTGCTTGACATTGCTTCCATCCGAATCTTCTTTTTGGATCTGATCTTTCACCTTGGCAACACGTTCCGCCCCCTTGGCAGCAATATTTCCAGCCATGCTCTTAAAGCCCGCAAATCTGTTAGAGACAATTGCGGCTTTTTTCTCGGACAATGTCTGTGATTTTGCCATTGTTGACAAACGATTCGATGAGTTGGCCGAAGGTTGTTGCTGCTTTTGGGGGGTGGCGAATGTAGCCGTGTTTTCTGCGGGAACAGCGGTTGAAATTGTCGATGACGCTCCTTCAGGTTCATTCTCCATTAGATCAAGCTCGTGTGGTTGCGTTTCGTCCTCAATGGCAACACCAACGATTGTATCAGTAGAGGATGACTCTGGCTTTGGTTCTTCCGGTTCTGAAGGTATGGTATCGTTGGAGGCCGAAACAATCGAAGGCGTGGATTCTTCTTGTATACTTTTGTCGCTATTGTCTGTTTTATCAGCATTTGGAATCGAAGCTTTGCCTTCCTCTTTGACATGATGCTGTTTTGTCACCATTTGGAATCGAAGCTTCGCCTTCCTCTTTGGCTGTTTCATCTGCTGGTATCGAAGATAAATTGGATTCTTGGCTGTCATCGGGTTTATTCGTCTCTTTCTCTGCATCTTCCCCAAGCGGTGATGTCTCTACCTTTTCGTCCATCGTAACGATAGGGGATGCGCTCCCTGCATCTTCGGTGTCAATATTCACACTTTCTTCCTGTTGTTTCGGTGGTGCTAATGCTACCATGGGTGGTGCGTCCTGGTCTTTTTTCTCTTCCTCTTCGAGTTTGGGAATCGTGGTAGCTGGTTTTGTCGTTTGTGCTGCTGGCTGTGCCGGCATGGATAGAAGAGAGAATGGATCAGGCATAGCTGCTGCCGCTTGTGATTGAGTTTGCGGCTGCACAAACATTAGCAAAGGGATCATCGCTGACAGCAGGAGGAGGAGCCGGTGATGGAGCAAAGGCATCGGAAGAATCTGGCATGGGAGAGCCAAACAAATCCAAAGGCTCTGCCTGCGATTGTGGTTGCGGCGTCGTGTTGGGTGTAGGATTCGAGGGAAAACCTCCGCCAAAGATATCCACCAGGGGTGCTGCCATCGTTTCCGTATTCTGTGGCTGGGAAGGCGTCGCTCCAAAGTCGAAAAGATTCTCGGTAGCCTGTTGTTGTTGGGGTTCTGGTTGTTGTTGTTCTTGCTGCTGCTGCTGCTGCTGCTGCTGCAGGAGATCGAAATCATTGGATGTTTCTTGGGAAGGCGGAGGCGAAGCGAAATCGAGCAAGGAGGGTTCATCTCTATATCCTCCAGTGGTTCTGCTGACGGTAGGAGACGCCATTCCGAATAGATCTCCGTCCATCTTGATCTCTGTGATGGATAAAAATGTTGTATGTACAGCGGCAATCTATTTCAATTGGGTATCTTTGATTATCGAAGTCTGTTTTGTTGCGAATTGTTTAATTCTTTTTCGAACTGTGATAGGATTTGATCCCGTTCTCGTTGTTGTCTGGATTCTCTCTTCAACAAGTTGTGTCGGATGCAACCACCATTGTCAACGGTGGAGGTCATTACTTTTGTGTTCTCGACACCCGATTTTGTCATTCGCAAAAACTCGAGACACCAAAAATAATACCCTACTCAAACCTTTTCAGTCATTAGCGATTCGTGTCTGGATCTCCAACGGTCGATAAGGCCTCTAAAAGCACGTTCCTTGAGGGTACGGGTTCTCTTGTACGAAACGTACGTACCTATGTGAAATCGCGCACATGCGCGGTATATATGTCGAAAAAACAAATTGTGTGCGAGCGAAGAATGGCTTTTGGTCTCACGGGTGTGAGATGTTTTTACCGATGACTTCCTGGAGTAAAAAAAGTCGTCACCTCCATTGTCTCGGTTCTCCATCACTCCAAAAATGATGTAGGAAACGATGCGTTTACAGAGTGAGTACAACAATTTGCATCGTAATACAATACGTGTAATTAAAAGAGAAAACACACAAGACCTTCGACCCAACGGGGGGAACACCCATTTCACAACCAACCACACGCCGTTCGTTCCTGAAAACACGACGACGACGACGACAACAACGACGACGACAAAGTGAAGGACAATTAAAAAGTCCAACAACTTTTGGGAATCCATCAAGAGCAAAGAATAAACCGTTCCAAAAAAAGGGAAACGATCGATCGATAGGAAACTAGGGTTGAAATTCCGCATTCCGAGACAGAACATCGACCCACTTGTATCTTTTCAATCCAGTTAAAAACAAGACAAACACAAGCATCATGTTTCTTCCAGACGCTGCGGCGATGAACGAGAGAAAGGCCGAAGAGGAGCGACGCAAGCAGGCCTTCCGACAAATCGAATCGTGGACCTTGGAGTTGATGCCACCTGCCATTCGGGGTGCCGCCGTGATCTCCGCCCAGGAACTCCAATGCAACGATCCATCGTGTTCCCCAGTCGATACCTCTGTCAGCATCATGTTTCAGAGGTGAGTAGAGTAGAGCCAAGTCATTCAACGGTGCAATATTTGGCTTTTTCATTCAGAAAAATAAGTGTTCATGCTGCAACACTTCCGAAATGATCGTATTTCCATTATTCTCACTTTTTTATCATTCCCGTTTCTCTTATTTTGCTGTGGTGGCGTCGAATCGTTCGTTCTTTTTTATTTTTGTCTTGAATTGGGACGAAATTTTAATGCATTGCAGTGGTGTGGCTGGATATGTGGGACTTGCAATGTCGGCCGCCGAAGTCTCCAAGGAAGAATTGGTGAGTAAATTTCCCCCCAAGGAGGTTTTGGAAGCCTGGCACCGGGGAGAGGATGCCGACTGGCCACCCCTCGAGGATGCACTTCCCCAGCTTCGATTCGACGTTGGCACTAGGGTTTTGTGTCGTATCGGTCCTGATGCCGAAAAGGATTGGACGCCGGGAACCATTTCGCAGTTGTGGTATGCGGAAAAAGACTGGCCCGAGGGAGCCTTTGCGCCCTACAAAATCCAGCTCGACGACGGGAGACAGATCTTTGCACCGGGTGACATGGATCAGGTCATTCGACGAATGCCGGAATCCTATGCGGCGGCGGCACCGACTTCCACGGAATAGTTGAACAAAACCAACAAACAGAATACATGATAACGAATGAACGACGAGCATCAAGACTCGCACGAAACAAAAGAAAAAAGTAACGACGGCAACATCATCAAAAATTGGATCCTTAAACAAAATAAATTGCAGAGAAACTGCGCAACCAGGAACTGAGTTTCGACTCGGTGACTAAAACACATATAGATGAAAGAGTTACAATATAGGCTAGAACAACACAATGGTGTTGCTGCTGCTACTACTTCTGAAGATGATGGATTTCTACACCGTAGATATTCAAAAACAAAAACAACTAGAAGTAGTATCTAGGCTCAAACGAAAAAAAAAATGCAAAGAAGTCTCATTCGGAGAAAATGAAAAAACATTAGTCGTCTAGCTAATAGTATTTTAAAATCATCTTGGCAGTTCTTTTGGTTTGACCAAGTTCCATCAGTGAGGAATTTTCGCTGCGTGTTTTAATTAATCCAACAAGGCAGTCTCCCAGTCTTCTCGGAGCACGGGCATGTAAAAGGAAGGACCGCGGCACCAGTCGAGTTCCTCGATTTCCGCGCAGAACTTTTTAACGCTCGAAAGAGGGACCTTCTCGGTGATAATGGCAAAGGCGGCATCATCACGCTTGGTGATGGGGTTCTGCAGCATAGAGTGGATGGAAACTCCGTACTTTTCGCAGACTTCACCGCATTGTCTTGTGATTCCGAGGCCATCCCGGTACTTCAATCGAATGAAAAAGTTGGATTCGTAGTTGTTGACAAACTGGACTCCCTCAGCTTCTGGGTTAAAGGGAAGGGGCGTCTTGTCACCCTTGGCCAATGCCACAATATCGTTGACGCACGAGTTAGCGGTAGGGTAGCGACCAGCTCCCTGTCCAATCAAGGTTGTCGTTTGTAAGTTCTTCGAAATGAGTTCGACGGCGTTGGTGGCTCCGCTGACGGCAAACAAGGAATCGCTCTGGGTGATGTAGGCAGGAGACACAAAGGCAGCGACCTTTCCTTCCGAAACGGACTTGGCAACTCCGACTAGTTTGATGGATCCTCCCATCATCTTGGCGTATTGGAAGTCGAGCTTCGTGAGTTCGGTGATACCGCGGCAGCTGATCTCATCTTCGTCCACATCAATACCGTAAGCCAATCGCATCAGAATCTTGAGCTTGGAGCGGGCATCGAAACCACCCACGTCGAGTGTGGGGTCGGCTTCGGCGTATCCCAAATCCGAGGCCTCCGAAAGGGCTTCGTCGTAGGATTTTCCGTTGACGTCCATAGCGGTAAGCATAAAGTTGGTGCAACCGTTGATGATTCCACTGAGCATCTCAATTTTGTCTCCGACAAAGTCACTCTGGAGAGATCGGATGATGGGGATTCCTCCGCAAACGGCTGCCTCGTATCGGAATTCGGTGCTATCTTCGACAGACTTTCCTTCGTTCACCTTTGCGACAAGAGCTTCAATATCGGCCAATTTGTCGGCGATCAGGGCCTTGTTGGCTGTGACAACGTCTTTTCCGCTTTGGAGAGCCTTGGTTACGACGTCGTTGGCAAGTGTGGTTCCTCCCATGACCTCGACGACGATATCGAGGGAGTCATCGCCCAAAATGTCGTCGAACTCAGTGGTGATCTTGCATCCCTCCGGAATGGTAAAATCACGGGGTTTGTTGATGTCACGAACGCAGACGGACTTGACAACAAGGTTCTTTCCTGTCATTTTTTGAAAATGTTCGCGTCTGGATTCGATGATCTCGACGATTCCTCCTCCTACGGTTCCTCCCCCGACAATTCCGATGTTGACATCTTCCATGTTCAAGGCACTGGTAGCGGCCGTGCGCTGTTTGATTGTTGCAATTGATGGTTTCAAATGGTATATGTCAGAGGTAGGCAAACAAAATCACGGGAATCACACAAAGGAGTTGAATGAATTGAACAAATGCTCCAAACCCAGACATCACAATAACTCACCTGGAGGGGAAGGTTAGGCTGCACAAAAGCCAGCGAGGGAGCAGCCATTGCAAGCATGGAGAGGGTCGAGAAAAGAAACTTCATTGTGCTTTGACACTTTGTTGAGTTTCAATATCTTAGGTTGGTTGTTTTCTTTGTGATGTATCTTTGAGGTTCTGTCCTTTCTTCAGAGTTCTGAATCGGTTAGACAAGAATTGTATTTGACAACGATTGGCAGTCTATCTGATTACTAGCAGCATATGGGAAACCGTACTGTTCGCAGTCTCAAAATATCCGATAAACGAGGTAATTATTGACGATCTTGTGGAAGTTGCATCACTTTTGATTCGTTCCGACGTCTTCTTCACAAATCGACCCATCACGACACGCACGCGCGTTCTTTACCTTCCGAGGCACCACAATCACAAATTTCGAAATTGGTTTCCATACGGAATCAGGAATCTCACTATCCAGTAATTTTCATCGCAAAAGAGAACGCACGCGAGATTCCGTGTCTAGTACTGTACATAGGACCCAATATTAGTCGAGTCCAGGGTTACCCAGTCGTGTGAAAAGCCAAATTCCGCAAAATTGCACCGGCTAGCGTCAAGCGGTTCTAAAAGAAGGATTCTTGTAGTATTCATTTTTGTCACGTCTCCGATAAAACTCTGGTTCCCGTTGTGTGACAATTTCGGTTACAGGAGTCAGCAGAGTGACCGAAAAGCAAAAATTTTGCGGAAGAAAGTCCTCCGAGTTGTAACGTCTCTATATTGACGACGACATCATCTGCACGACCAATGCTTTGTCAAACGATCAAATCAAACTATTGAGCACTTGGATAATCATCACATCGTGGTAGACGAGCATCGAAGAGCAAGAGTTTGACATTGGAAGCAGATTCAAGGTAGTCGAGAAAGAAGGAAAGAACATACTTGCTGAGAAGCATCGCACGACTAAGGTTATAGAATGGAGGGCGGCACTGACGGTGGCCGCGAAACTTTGAAGGCCACTGCGTCACCGAAGAAAGGAAAAGAACATTACGCGAACACGGATCGAGAAATCGATCCGCAACGTCTCGCAGAATTATTACGAAAGAGTGCCGACATTGTCGAACGTGAGGAATTCGGTTCCATTCTATACGAGGCATTGCAAGATTTCCGTGTGTATTACAAACAAAAATATCCAAAGAATGCCAAGAAGAAGAAACACAAAAAGGAGAAGGAGCATACTGAGAGGGGTGGCCGTTCGATACCGGTACATGCGTCTGACGAAAAAGAGGCCAAAGCCAGCAATGAAATTTTGGAAGATTTGAAACAATCGGAAGGTAATGGTTCGACGGAAGTGGAAGAGAAAAATCTTAGGGAGTCAGAGGATGATGCGGTGAAGGTGACCGAACAAAAGGAGACGAAGTTGGAACCAGATGGACATGTTAATGATACGATAGATCAAACTGAGCCATCCGTGGGAGTTTCTAGTGAATCCGTAACGACAGACAATCCGGATGCCAGCGCCAATACGAACGTTGATAGCTCGGCGGGATTGGAAGCATCGTCTGCTTCGAAGATTGACGATTCTACTCCACCATTGGTTTCCGAGGATTCGATTCCGGTCGCAGATCCTGAGGCTACCGTCGATGTCTCGGAAGAACCCGAGACACCCGTAGGCATTCCGTCGATTCCGGTGACAGTTCCAATGGATTCGGCATTTACCGTGCCCGCTACAGGCGCCGACCTTGACGATTCTTACACAGAACTACATAATATGCAGTCGCCCTTCCTTGCTACCCCACAAGACAACAAGAAGGGAGGGTTTGGAAAGAAGTTCAAACTTTCCGGTGCGAACTTTAAAAAGGGAGCATTGAACATAAAGAAGGCTGCAAAGAATGTGAAAAAGAACATCTCCGAAAACATTCACTTGGATAAGAGGACTTCCACCAAAGCTCGAGATGAGCTTGAGTTTTTCTCCGAAGCCGGTATTGACATGGCGGAATCATCAAATCGAAGGACCTCCGCTGATCAATTCAGCTATGGAAATAAATCCCGCGTGACTCACGGCATGGCAGGCGCGACATATGCTGGGTCACAACTGTCTTCAGAACAGGAACAAAGCAGTGACAAATTCGTTAGCACCCAAAGTTACTCAAGTTCAGATAACCATGGCCGACCTGGGAGTGACCACGGCCTTGGCGACTCTAACAACCTTCCTCCCAAATCAGGAACAACTCATTTCGAAAACGTGAAATTCGCGCCGCGACACCAACCAGCTGGTTACAATTCCTATCGGGGGGAGAGTAGCGAAAACGGTGATTTGAACTACCCGGGCGACGAACAAATTCGAACGAACTCGGAAGCTTCCTTCGACGAAGCGGATCCTGTCATGGAGTGCGATGCTAGACCGAAATTCCAGCGGCCCGATAACCAAAGCTCACCGTTGGTGGTGAGTGGTTGGATTGAGCAATATCGTCGATCAAAAATGCGTCTCGTCTGGAAAGAAGTCCTTGCTAGCTTAGTTGAAGGTCGAAAGCCTGGAGAGGTCACTACGTTGTGGATCCAACGTGAAATGATCAATCCAGCAACGGGCGAAAAGGAATTGGAAGCTCTTCACAGGATCCCCCTTCAGATTTTGGAGGACGTTTCATTCTCAGAACACACCACGGATTATCAGTTCCGTTTGAAAATCTATGGTTCCTTGGAAGAATTCGTCTTTCGGTGTGACGATGCACCCAATGATGCTTTGAGATGGGTTCAAATTCTTAAAAAGTACGAGAAGTTGACCAAAGATAAGATGAATAGTGAAGAAATGAAGATCACCTCGGAATCTTCGAATCCATTTCAGCAGACGCAGCAGCAGCCACCTTCCACAAAGGGAATGCCCATTCGCGACTTGCGGGCCATTTGTCATGGAGCCGGAGTCAATACGGCAGGAATGGAACGCTCCCAACTGGAAGCTGCAGCGGATGAAGTGCAACGAAGAGGAACATATTTTGATCAACGAGGTGCTCCTACTGGTACATCTACACAGCAGACTTCGCAGCATTATGCCCCGCAGCAAGAACATCAGCAGTATGGACAAGCTAGTCAGGTAAATGCTGACGAAAGCGCCCAGCCACAACCAGAACAGCCACAGCCCCCTCCTCGCATGGGAATAAAGGAATTGCGTGCTATTTGCCACGGAGCAGGAATCAATACTGTCGGAATGGAGCGAAGAGAACTTGAAGCCGCAGCTCAAGAGGTTCAAAATCGTGGTACGTATTTTGATGCGCCAATACGTAATCAAACAGAGGACGATGCGGAACGACTACGTCGCGAGGAGCTCAGAAGACGACATCAGCAAGAAGAAGAAGTGCAAAAGCGCAAGGAAGCGGAAGAGCGCCATCGGCGCGAAGTTGAATCGGCCCGTCAGAGGGCAGCCTTTGCCGAACAGGAAGCGCGACGCAGAGCTGCGGAAGAAGATGCTCGTCGAAGAGCAGCTGCGGAGGAGCAACGTCGAAGGGCTGCAGCAGAGGAGGCTCGTCGAAGAGCGGCCGCAGAGGAGCAAATGCGACGTCAACGAGAAGCACAAGAAGCACAAAAGCGATATGCCCAGCAACAGGCAGCCTGGCAACAGCAACAGCACGCAGAGGAACAACGCAGGCGAGCTGCTGAACAACATGCCGCTGCAGAACGTAGACGTCGTGAGGAAGCAATGCGAAAAGAGCAAGAGTGGGCTGCTCCACCCCCCGGTGCATATCCACCGCAACAATCGCAACAATATCATCACCAACAACAGCAGCGACACCAAGGCTATCCACAGCAACAGTGGCAGCAACAACAGCATCATCATCAACAGCAGCAGCAACATCGTCCACCTCCACAACAACCCCACCCGTCGCAGGCACGACACACACCTCCGCCGCCTCAAGCACAGCAGCAACAGAGGCAGCATTCTGGAGCTGATAATAAATATGCCAAAATGGCTAGTCAATCGGGCGATGACGGACAAGCTACCATTACAAAAATCAAGCACAGCATTTTAATTCAATGGGCTCTGCAACCTCCGCAACTTCAAATGCTCCGTCCCATTGCGGCTTTGGTGACCACAATCCATACCGTTTATCCACCTGCCCTGGGTGTATCTGGGCACGACTACTTCAAAAAGTGGAAACCCATTACCCGTGAAGAACTTGCCGGGGTGAACGGTCTACCGGAAGAGGCGAAATTGAAAAAAGCGGTGCGAAAAATTCGATTCTTTTTGCACCCCGATAAGCTCCCACACGATCTCGATGAGGAACAAAAGTTTACGGTAAAAATGCTTTGGGACATCACTAACGATTCCTGGGAAGAATACCAAAAACACAAGGAAGATTTGGACTGGGTGAATTAAATCATGGGTTTTATTTTCATTTATAGATACACCCGTGTATATCTGATGGAAATTGCCATGCAACAACTTTTGAAAAGTTGAGCGTCGATAAACATTTGAAGGCTCAACAAACCATATATGGATATAATGATAGAAGTAAAGACTGTAATGATGCATGAAATAAACGAATTCTCCATATCTCTAAAAACCTGTGTGAAACTCTTCGATATGGCAAAAAATGGGATACGAATTACTGTAATGCATTGTGGTTTAGAATAGAATTTAGAACGGGCTCAAAAGATTTTACTTCCTATCCGACCAAAGGGATCCTGTGTTGTTGGCTCCCATCCGTTGCATCAAACCGAAGGGTGAAGCGTCACGAGCACACCTCCCCAACAAAGTTTATGAAATGGTAGTTTGTACTATGCGAAACCAATACTCTTCCATAACATACCGTAGGCATCCCGTGTTGAATATTCCAAACAGATTAATTGTTGGCTGGTGTTTGTATTTTCGCTGACATTTGTTTTCAGTTGGGCGCTGCTGTATGATGGTAAAGTTGATGACGATAGTGATGATTGTGTTGTTGTTGATGGCGGTGTGTGGACTTAAAAAATATTCGGTGCACACGGCTTAGACCTTAAGCCAAACCCCGGAGGTGCACTTGAAACCAGATCCAAAGGCGACCTGCATGATACGGTCTCCCTTCTTCAATGGATTATTCCTTTGGTGGTAGTGGATGTATTCCAGCTCGTACCAGATTGATGAGGAACTGGTGTTTCCGTAGTTGTATAGGGCCTTTCGAGATGGTTCCGTGTGGTACTCCTCAAGCTTGAGGTTTTTCTCGATTCCTGTGTAGAGTAAGCGTTAAAAAAATTAAAATGAGTATTGGAAAATAGACGTCGAGTTTCGCACCAAAAACCTGTTTCCGAATCGCAATCCATTTCCACCCTGAAGAAAAACAAAATACTCACCATCAATCACAGCACGACCACCTGCATGGATACAAAAGTGATCGATACCACGCTTGAAGTCGGGCACATAAGGCTTGACCTTTGGCAGCTTGGCGGCAGTTTCCGGGGAAAGGGACTTCCCGATCGATTTCAGAATGAATCGAACAACGATACTCCATACAACAAGAGCCTGTTCCGATAGGGGCAAGACGGAAGGACCAAGCATGGTAAAATTCTTTTCCATGGTCTTGCCTGCAACTTTGACAATATCCTTGGACAAACGGACGCCTCTTTCTCCCCCTTCGTCTTCCGTCTCGTATACGCACTGGTAGGCAGCTTCTCCGCTTCCCTGGACACGAACCGTATGCAGAAGCTTGTACCAGGCCCTGCGGCCGTCCATCCAGTTGTTGGAAAGAACAATGGCGGCACCACCACATCGGAAGAGAGTAGTTCTGGATCAAGAAACCGCGCTCGTTTCCGTGGTAAAGGTTTGGGGTGATAATTTCCGTAGAAACGACCAAGGCTTTGCGAGAACCCTTGCGTCCCAAAAGCTTTTTGGCCAAATCGACACTGATAAGCGAGGCACTGCATCCCATTCCCGACAAATTGTAGGTCTCGACGTCACTGCGCATTCCGAATTGAGAGACAACCATGGCACAGAGGGATGGGGTAGGAGAAAAGAGCGAACAATTGACGATCAAAACATCGATTTCTCTCGGTTTCACATTGGCCTTTTTCAAGGCCTTTTCAACAATGTCAAAAATAACGATCTGTGCTTCGTGTCGGCTGGCATCGATGGATCGATCAGCCATTTGGTGTTCAGCAGGATTATCTTCTTTGGGTTTCAAGCACTGAGTAATGCCCGGTGGCCACGCAGTGGCAGGTCCAGTTCCGGATCGATCAAGAATACGTCTCATGAAATTCAAACTTTCCTGGGTGAAACAGTTTTGTCGCTTCATCATTTCCATGATTTCGTCCTGGTCACACTTCCAGTCGTCGGGCGCCTTGAATGTTTCGAAACTAAGCATGTAGATGGGAGAGTCGCGACGGATCATCCAGGCTCCAACGGCCAAGATCAGGGCGGTGGTCTTGACGGCAGGCGAGAAAATTTCGAATCCCTCGGAGTCGGCAATTGCACGGTAAAGGCGGATGAGCAAGTCTTTGACAGCAACCACCACAACGGTCAAGTTCTCCATAGAAAGGGTAATCTCATCGCCTTCGGGGAACAAATCCTTCACAACCTGGTAAAAGACCTGTCCAACAAGGATCAAAAGACCCATGATAAGAAGAGCGGGGGCATCGGTCGAGATGACATGAACCCAGTTGATCATTCTGTTGAATTCATTGTTTCGTCGATAGCCGTTGGTTTGAAATTTGTGTCAATGAAAAGAAGACAATCAATTTCAAATGATTGCATAGAAACAAATGCGAAGTGGAAAAGAACGAGAAACTTAATGTGAGTTGACTCGATTCCAAGGAAAATGCAAGAATCAACTGATTCGCAAGCGGTTCAATCGTAACTTACCCGATCAGAGTTGACTTTCGAGTGGTGTATACATTCGAAGGTTTTTCATCAGATCCAACGCTGATGTCGCCCATGGAACCAACTCGCTTGATTGGTTTTCCAGAGGGGGCTGCTGGGGAGCCTGTAGCACCGTCGTTGTCCATAGCTCGTGGTGGCATCTTTTGCAGGAGTATTGATTGATATAGATCCGATTCGGCAACGGGAAATTGGTATCTTTTCTGTTGTTGAAATGGGATTTCTGTCTAAGCAATGCTGAATTCTCTCCGGTCTATCCTGATGAAGATGGCGAGATAACAAGATTGATTGATGAGTTAGCCTGGAAGACGATACTATGAACCTTTGGGATGGGCAATGGTCTTCTGAAAAGTTGGGTTTCATCGATCGATCGCGTTATGATGATGTCGCATCAAAAGGGTGAGCGAGTCTACGTGTCGATAGATTGGTCGGAGAAAAACTTATCGACGCGAGAAAGAACAAGCTCGGCGGTAGGACGGATACGCGATTCCTCAAAAACAGTACTCTACGCTTCTCCTTTTGTTCTATGGCGTCGACTTGTCGACACACTTTCGAGATACTTTTACGTCATCGTCAAATGAAACACGACACTACAAGTGCACTGCCGGGACTCCTATCGCGCAGTCGGGCGCACAAAATAGTATGACGTGTAACCTACCGTTTTTAAGAAATGTACGTCGTACAGAATTAGTCCCAGTTTCTAGGAGGGCATTAAATAGTCGCCATTGTTAATTTATTCAAGCTGCTGCAAGACCAAGAAGATAGTTTTTGGAAGTAGTCGTAGTAGAGTAGTAATGCTCGCTAGATACGATTTGAAACGTACATTTCAGTGAAGCTAGCGATCATAAAGAAAAAACCTAATACGAAAAATGTAGCGGAAGGAGAGGGTTGACGATGAAGATGCTGATTAAGCAAAAAAGCGGAGGCCGCAGCCGCAGAGAATCGACAACAGAGCAGAGGAAGAAGCATCTTTCTGTTCAAAGTCAAAACCAGCTTCCTCATTTCGGCGAAAATCCTGTAATCCGATTTCTCAGTTTGCATGTTTATATTTCAATCAATTGTCCTTGGGTCGTATTGTACTGCATTTTTATTGCAATACTGCTCCTTGTCGTGTTGATTTGAAGCGCAGAAAGAAAATTCCTTGTCGATCATCATCAGTTGGTATTGTTCACACGACAAGATACAAATCTTTCGCAGACGATTGTCTTTATTGTCTGTAATGGTTTTGGTATTGATTGATGCCCCCTATACCTTTCTATAACCTATGGTGAACTACCGTCTCGTACGTTGCAATTTGGCTTCACCTTCGTTCGTGAATCCCGTCAAACGAGAACAAAGCAAAGCGATGGCGATTGACTATACTAGCAAGTTGAATATTTCAACTTCTATCCAAGGTTTCGTGGAAATTGTTTGAGTATAATATTTGTTATGGAATAAATTGTGCGTTTACGGATGAACAACATCTATTTCACAATAAGTTTATCTTTGGTATCGGAAACAACCAGATTGTCGAGAAGTTTATTGTTGCTTGTACATTTTTTTCTATAGAATCATTTTTGTTGTCTTCGCTCATCCTTTTTCCCGTCGAGTTTGTTGTCGCAAGTCAACAAGCGGAAGGGTAAAATGTAGGCTCTCAGCTTCTTCCGCCGCAAAAATTTAGCTGAAAAGATCGTCTGTCAAGTCATCTGAACCAAACAAATCATCCAACGAAGATTCAATGTCCTTTTCAAGATCCAAAAGATCGTCGTCGCTGTTGCTTCCATTGGGCTCTTCGTTGGCAACTGATTCCGCAGCTTCAGCTGCTGCGGCGGCCATCGCAGCCTCCTTCTCGGCCTTCTTATTTCGCTGCCGTTCCTCTTTCTTTTTCCTCTTGGCCTTGTCTTCGGCTCTTCGGTCGGCATTCACCTGCTTCACGACTTCCGGACGAGGCGTGACAATCATGGATAGATTGCGTCCCTCACGCTTAGGTCGTCCCTCTCTGGTGCAAATATCTTCCATTTCCCCTGCGAGCTTGTCCAAGAGTTCATATCCAAGAGCGTCGTGTTGGACTTCACGTCCTCGGAACATGATCGAGCATTTGACTCGGTTTCCCTGCTTCAAAAATTTCAAGGCATTCTTCTTGCGCACTTCATAATCATGAACGTCAATCTTGTAAGACATTTTGACTTCCTTCACTTCGGTTGCCTTGGAATTCTTTTTCAACTCCTTGGCTTTCTTTTCTTTCATGTATCGGTATTTGGAGTAATCCACAATCTTGCACACAGGTGGGTCCGAATTGGGGTTGACCAGAATCAAATCAAGGCCTCCCATTTCTTTCGCTTTTGCCAGAGCCTCGTCGCGAGACATGACGCCCAGAGGTTCGTCCTTTCCCTTGGCGTTAGGGGTTGTAACTCGAAGATCACCAGGAGCAATTTCACTGTTCATGGGTGGCTTTTTTTCTTTTGCGGGCGCACGTCGATTCATGTTCATGTTGCGTCGGGCCATGAATAGGGCGGAGGGAGAAAGATCTTGCGCATCGGTATTTATTTTCTGTACCGTCGAAAGTCCTGAACGAGGTGCGAATCCATCAACAACGACGGAAGTCGCAACCAAGAAAAGGATTGCCGCAACTCCTGTTCGTCTGTTCAATTGAAAACTCATCTTCAACTTTTGTTTTGCTATTTAATTCACCCTTTTGGTTTGGAATCAGGCGGCAAAGAATGAAGCTATGTATGTCAAGCTTCCTCGTCGTCAAGGGTCCAAAATTGGGATGGGAGCCAGGTGATTGATGTGCTGAGTTGTAGAATTGCGGTATGTGTGAAGCTGATGTATGGATAGCGTTGAAGTCACGATAGGAGAAAGTTGTGATTTGAATCAGGGGTCACCCCTGCTTTGACTGACGTTTCGTTGCATGGCTGGTTCTGTCGTCTTGCATCATTCCAACAATACTCAGTGTCATAAAGCATTAGCGTTAAGGATAGTATCCCAATATCTTGGGCGGCGAACTCCCCTCCACTAAAGCCCAAGCAGCGCTTTGTGCAAGAAATGGTACGTATATTTTATCCGATCTACAGCTTTTCAAGATAACTAATCATTTTGTTGCGGAGACTAGTTCTTAAACATTGTTACAATAACCAAGTCATAATGCAGTGGGGGTATTAAGTAAAAAAACAGAAGTCTTTCCTTTTAGAACAGATAATTATGACTTGATATTTTATATCAAGGAATTGTGCACTGGATAATTAATTACAATGGCGTTGCCAAAATAATTCAATTACGAGGGGTTTTTAGGCACGCACCACGCGCGCTGGGATTGTTGTGAAATGTCCATAGTTTTGCAGTTACAAGTCAGTTATTGCCGGGTTACGGGCATTTGGTAGCACTTTTCATCCATTTTAGTCTGAATATACAAACACAAGAGAGCACATCTGGAGAAACTCAAAGCTTCGCAGCCATGGCGGACAAGATCAAAGAGCCTCACGCTCACGATGTGCTGTCAGGGAGAGGGAACTTCGTGAATTACCATGACGGGAACGAGTACTTTCGGAAGCTTGTTCGGAAGCATAAACTGGACTACGTAAACTGCCCCAAACAGCAAAAGGGGAAGTTCTCGAAATTGATCGTCGACGAAATTAAAGCTCGAAATCCTCCCGGTCGTTTCCTCAAGCAAGACAAAGACACTAAGATGTGGTATGATATAGGAGAAAAGAAAGCCTTGGATAAAACACGACAAGCGCTCCGAGAAGGAGCACCGGAACTCATGAACAACGGAAAAGACTCGTCCAAGCCGGAAACAGCGGGTGACACCGCGTTGATTAAGGTACGAAAACGTCTGTCCGACAACCCGTATTTTTTTCTTTCTTCATCCTTGCTTTGTGCTAACCTTCGAACAAACCAACCTTTCTCTCTTAGCCTTCGGTCGAACAAGGACATATCAGCAACAGCGAATTTAGCATCCTGCAACAATCGCTCATGAGTCTCGGGAACGATTCTTTTAATCAGAGCGGCCAAATGACGATGAATCACAACCCTTACAATATGCAGGGAATAGGGTTGTCGCCGAACATGTTCGCCGATTCATCGAACAATAACAATAATAACGGCAACAATAATAGCAGGAACGATAGCAATCGTATGGGGAATCTATCGCAGGTAATTCCGCCACCTCAAGTGCACCAAAACGAATCAAATCTATTACAAAAGAATCAAGAACAGCAATTACAGCAACTGCGATATCTGGAGCAGCAACAACGGCAACAGCAGCAGCAGCAACGGCAATCTCGATCGAGTCACTTTACTTCCAAACAGGAACAAGAAATAATCAGAAATGCTACAGCAGTGATGGGGAACGATTTTCAGCAGCAGCAACCACAGCAACAGCAACCTACAAAGATGCACATGGATCAGCTGAGGATAAATAGGTTGAAGGAGAAACGAAAACTGTTGGAGCAACAAATCCTTCACCAACGGCAGCTCGAACTTTTGGAGCTCCAAAAGCTAAGGAACCAACAGAAATCTGAATTTCAACAAAACGAATCGAACCAGGCGCAACAACAACATCCAACGTCTTCTGAAATGAGGGGTGCTCTTCAAAACAGGTTAGGTGCAATCTATGCTGGAACTGATTTCTTGGAACCGACCCCCATGTCCGGAAACGAATCAAATCAAATGCTGCCTCCGTCATCGTTGTCGAATGGTGCCTCGAGCTCGTTGGATGTTACAGCAGAACTGTCAGGAGGCACAGAGCCATTGAAGGATCGTCGCTCCGGTCTCGTTCGTGAAAACAGTCTAAAAATGGAGAGTGTATTTGACAATACTGGTGGCGTTAGTGCCGTTACGATTAATCCAAAGAAAAATTTCAATCAGAGCGCCTCCGGAATGAGCATGTCGGCAACAAGCCTATCGCTTGGCTTTGACGAAGAGGGTGAACTGAGCGCTTTGTTCGATACTTCCATGAAAATCGAAGGAGCCGTCGCGCGAGGTTACGCGACCACCCTCAACGATCGAGGGACACGAACGCCCCCTCGCTCTCCCAAACAGATAAGAGAAAGGCTCCGGACTGCTACCGTGAGTGGAACGGCCCTTCTCGGAATGAGTCTCGCAAGCATCGGGGCAGAGAAATCGAACAGTAGCATGAGTTGTGACAGTTCCCTGAGTCGGCTGTTCGACGATACCGCAACACCCAGCAAGTAGCCAACCGCAATTGGTGATGTAAATTATGAATGTACGTTTGTGGATTCTTTTCGATTCGATTCGACTCAATAAAATTAAATTCATCCACGCGAAACGAGATGAAACGAAAATGAAACGGTTTTGTTGGAAGTTTTACTATTTGTCGTTCGGTTCTTGAATGCTGAGATGCATTGCATAGGTGCAATGTCGAACATTCTTGAATTTTTGAAGAACAATCTTGGTCGAAGTTATAGATACAAATTGATGAGAGACCTTAGTCCACACCAGTTATTTTAATCAACGAATGCCTACGACGTTTTGAAAGCTCGGAAACTATTTCGCAACACGTCTAGTTCTGTTCTACCTTTGGAATAGCAGTTATTCGTTCATTCTTCCATCCTTCTATTATTAGAACTCAAAGGTGATATCTATAACTTTCCTTTGGATTAGTTCGTCTACCCTTCGGACGCTTCATAATTTGAAATTCCAAACTGGAGAAGCGGGATTGACTTCGGTGTAAAGTATCGATGTCACAATTTGAGTCATTATTCTTCAGAACTGGTTCTTTTTGCGTCTTAACAGAGGTGTTGTAGTTGTTCTGTTCGATGGAACACCCTCATTATGGTCGTCTAAAAACCAAAAAAGAGGAAGTAGACGAGACCAAACATGAAACAATTGTCTCCACAGTTCGAACACAACAACATTATTTTTTGGACGCGAGCAGAAATGAATAGCCTTATGGGCGCGCGTCAGCGTCGTGTGTGGCGGTATGCATGAGTCAGCCATGCAACCTAAATTGGGGTTGAACAAACCCACTTTTCGGGGTTCGTGATCGTTCGTGAATGACGATGATTGATGATGGGTTCTATCCGTAAGATTGAGAAAAAAATCATTTCGGAAGCCTATAAAATTTGTGTTGTCAACAGTCACTCGTTAGCAAAAGGTGGATAGAAGATAGAGAGAAAGAGTTTCCATCAAATCATTTTTCACACCTTCAGATCCAAAGATTGCAAAACGATTGTTACAGACGCATAGAAGGATAGAAAAGTTCATCAACATGACGAGTTTCCAAATCCTTTCGGCCATTGTGGTTGCTGTCTCTTTTGTAGCGCTGTCGGCGTCCACAGTCAACGGTTTTGTCCCCAAACCAGCGCAATCGCAAATCGCCAAGAGCAGAAACAACTTTGTGGCTTCCTGCGTCCCAGAAAGCAAAGACAGGCTTGTTCCATCAACTGCTTTGTTTTCCACTACCGAAATCCCGGCATCGGAAACCAAGGCCCCAGCCCCACCACAAGAAAGCAAGGCGGATGTCGTCATCTGCGGGGGAGGCCCCGCTGGATTGCTCACGGCTATCATGCTGGTCCAAAAGTTTCCCGACCAAAAAATCAAGCTGTACGACCGTCTGCCACCACCCTTTTCTCCCACGGATGAAACCGTTTGGAACGATGTCGCTAAGTTCTACCTGATTGGCCTGGGTGGGAGAGGACAGACGGCTCTGGACAAGTTTGGTGTATGGGATCCTGTTCGAGACGTCTGCACAGCGGTAGTAGGTCGAAAGGATTGGCCTCCGGATGGTGGGGAAGGCGTCGAACGCATTTTCGAGGGCCGCAAGTTCATGACGCAGGTTCTTCCGCGTGACAAGCTGGTGGCAGTCTTGTATAAACACATCGTGGACAATTATTCCAGCGACCAGATCGAGTTGAACCACGGTTACGAGGTAGTCCCTGTCTCCGAAAGCAACACTGGGAGTGCTCTTGTGGATATTTTCAAGTGCCAGGGAGAGGAGGAAACAGATGTTGAGTGCCAGCTCGAGGCTACCGAACGGGTTTCCACACGCTTGTTGATTGCCGCAGACGGGACAGCTAGAACCGTTGCCAACTTTATGGAAGAAAGCGATCGAAAGGAACGCAACTCCATGAATCCCATCAAGCGCATGGTTGCGGGCAAACCCTTTACCGTGACTCGATATGAAGACGACAACCGACGGGTATACAAGACGATTCCTATGAAACTGCCGGAAGACTGGCGACCCGACCTGAATTATTCTGCCCGCTCCCAAAAGGGAGGAATGAACATTGATGCCTTGCCAGCCAACAGAAATGGAAACTACTGTGGTGTCTTGCTTCTCAAGGAAGATGATCCCATGGCACAGGCCGAGACCGATCCCAAAGAGCTTCGAAGCTTTCTCGACAAGTTGCTGCCCCAGTTTTCGGTTATCCTCGATGACGATGTGATTGCCCAGGTGGCGAAAAAGCCACCCTCCTTTTTGCCATCCTTTCGATACGTGGGGCCTCGATTGAACCAGGGGGATCACACGTTGATTTTGGGAGATTGCGCACATACCGTCAAGGTAAGATGAAAATAATTCTATACAGTTTGAATTTTGTGTTTTTACATTATCACTGACGATTCTCTTTTTCTTTCAAAGCCATATTTCGGACTCGGAGCCAATTCCGCGCTGGAAGACGTTGCCATCTTCTCTGACTGCATTGACGATGCCAATAACAACATGGTGGAGGCGGTACACGAATTTTCCAAGCGCCGCGCCAAAGATTCGGAAACATTGGTCCGCATTTCGAGGGATTTAGATCGACCTGGTTTCATCGGAGCCATTACTTTTATCATTCCAATTATCCTTGACTCTATTTTCAACAAGATCAATCCAAAGTTGTTTGCCCCCAACATTATTTCGATGCTCCAGCGAGACGACATGACCTTCAACCAGGTCGCTCGGCGGAAACGCATCGACCGCATGGCCCAGCTCACAATCATTGGCTCCTTTTTGAGTGGGGCAGCCTGGACGGCAAAGAAGCTTGTTTTGGTTGCTGCCAAAGCCCTCGGGCGTCGCCCTTCGACTGTAACCGGAGCACTTGCAGCCACAATTGCAGGAGTACTCTTTTCCAAAAAGGCTTTTCAGCTCATCAATCCCAATATGGCACCCGCCGATCTTTTGGCCAAGATGAAGACGCCAATTACCGAGAAAAAAGAAATAACTACCAAAGATAATTCATCGCCAAGTGGCATAGTGAGCATACATGACAACATTGCACACAAATTTGGGGGTTTTATCAGTTCTCCTACCCTTCGACGAGCAACAACATTGATTCTTTCACATTGCAGCCTGCTGATTTGAGACATGACAGTATCATTTCGAAAAATATTCTCTTTGTCAAGGAAGGGATTATTTCCGGCTAACCACGCCGACTTGAATTATTTGCTTTGCGAGGAATCTTTTCTAGAGAGTACTTCATCCTCACTCTGCAAATAAATGCCTTCTAATAAAAAACTCTAGTTCTCTAAAATGAAATCCCGCTATTACTGATAAAAAAAATCCACATGTGCGTCATTGTCTTCACTCGTTCACGGATTGTTTCAGACGCTTTGGTTTCGTCCATTGTATTGCAATGTCTTGCACAATATCGAAATTTTATGTTTTTTGTTGTTTTTTTGAAATTGCTGCCACAACACAACTACACTACTAGTCCTCTAACCAGCGATTGGATCGTTTCAAAAATTTTCTCCGAGGCGGCTTCCATCTTGTAGGCCTCGATGCGCAGACAACACGTATTGGAGCAGTTGTCTCGGACCATGCTCTCACACTTGTCGACGCGTTTTGTTTTGAGAGTCAGCATTCCAGGAGAAAAGCTCCCGATTTCTTCTGTCAAAGGATTGACGGTAATGTGGGTTGCCCCCCTGTTGAGCCTTAGAGATTCTCCTCACCAAGCGCTCCGTTGCCATTTCGCGTTGTTCCGTAAAGCCACCCACCAGATGAACAATGACGTCGGCTGTTTGGAGTGCGTCCTCTTGCCACCCAATAAAGTCCTTTCCGACAATGTCCAGCAAATCGCCACCATCCCAATCCCGGAGTTGGACGTGTTTGTTCTTGTTGAGAAAGGATGCCCCGAGGTAGCCAAATACTTCCGTCACTCTATTGGGAGCCGATGCCAAAAATGAGTTTCTTGTCAGAACAGTCACGTCGTGATCTATCAACTTTGGAAGGAGCAAACGGCCAATCTTGCCAGTTCCACCGGCAACAGCGATCTGGAGGCCTTGGGCAACAAAGGCAACCGAGAAAAAGACAAGGATCGTCAAAACACGCATTGCGTTGTTATTCTTTGTAGATAGCATATTGTACACTAATCCTATTGGATATATCACAATCAGAAACAATCTCAATGGGTGGAATTCAGTAATGCCAATGTAGGAAAGTAATTGAGAATGAAAAAATTAAAGATCTCATCTTTCCCACTTCAAACTCAAAACGAGAGAAAACGACATCATTTATCATGTTGTGAAAGAATCATCAATCAACAGAAGGCAATTCGAGAAAGATGCCACTTCGATTTCGGTCGAATTGGTCAAACAAATATTGGCGCGCCATCAACCATCATCGATGTCGATGATATATTTTTTCAATTTCTGCGAAAAATCCATCATCCATCATCTCATCTGTAAGTCTATCACTTGTGTCATCATCCAGATTGAAGATGTTTGCCAGTCACAATTAGTGTTAGAATATTTATTTGTGACCGCAGAAGTTTTCTACGTATATCCTCTAAAAAACACGAATGACAGCATCGTCGTCTTCGTTGGTCTTTCTCATCACCGGTGCTTCGAGGGGCCTCGGAAAGGCGATTGCCACCGTTGCCGGAAACGCATATGGCCAAGCAAATAATGAAACAACAAGGTCGAGATTCCTATTGGTGGCACGATCTCCCGATGGAATACAAGAAACCAAGGAACAACTCTTGTCGTCCGTTCCTTCCGAAAATGTCATCTGCCGATCGATGGATCTATCGGACCTCGATCGATTGGATTCCAACGCCGACCTCTTGATCAACGACATGAATAAATTGCGCTCGGAAGAGGTTTCTGAAAACCAACAACATCAGCAGCGATTGATTCTGGTCAACAATGCGGGGAGCCTGGGACACCTTGGGCCATCCTGGAAAAGTCCCTCCCTAAAAGACATGCGACAAACAGTCGATTTCAACGTGACATCTTCGCTGTGGCTCTCGGTTCGGTTTACACGCTATTTCCATGAGCTCCAACATCAGCAACAAGAGCAAGATCACCAATCTACACAGGCCACTATTGTCAACATTTCTTCGCTGGTTGCTGTCTCACAAGATTTTCCCGGCATGGGGATCTACAGCGCGGGAAAAGCCGCAAGAGAAATGTACCATTCCCTCATGGCGAGTGACGACGAAACACCAGCAAGCTTGAAGATTCTAAATTACGCCCCGGGGCCTCTCGACACGAGCATGACCGAGGATATCAAACAATCCAGTGGACTGCACGAGACGGAGCTTCAAGCGTCATTTCGAACAACCCAAATGCTGGATCCAAAAGACAGCGCCAAGAAATTGATTCGTCTTCTCGAAAACAACGAGTTTGAGAGCGGATCGCACATTGATTATTTCGATCTTCCCGATTGTGAATGATTCGACATGATATAATAGAAACACGATGCTGCGAAGAAAAGGTGCAAGCAGGAGCAGCACACTCAATTGAATCAAATTTGGACAATTCCTCTCTGATCATACCCACAAAAATAAATTCTTTGAATCATAAACTATCATGAAGTAGCTTTGCGTTATTTTTCAATATACCATTGATCTCCGTATCGAATGCTATTGGATTCTTTGTTTGTTCTAATTCAGCAACAAAGACAAGAAGAAGAACTAAAGAGGTATCTTTTCTACCCTTCTTTGCGTCCGTAACAATCGTTTTGCAATCTTTGGATCTGAAGGTGTGAAAAATGATTTGATGGAAACTCTTTCTCTCTATCTTCTATCCACCTTTTGCTAATGAGTGACTATTGACAACACAAATTTTATAGGCTTCCGAAATGCTTTTTTTCTCAATCTTACGAATGCATCACTCGAAGATTCGATTTCGGTAATTTAAACTTTAAGGTTGAGGTTACTATTTTACCGTTTTGACGTCTGTTTCGAATGGGGCCAATCAAATAATAATTTCAAAATTTGAAAATTGATGTCAAGAAAACAATCATAAACGAAGGGTTCTTTTCCAGTAGCAACGAAACCATCCTCATCGATGGTGAGAAGGAGTCGATGAAGGATCTGAAACATCGAAATCGCCGACTGTCGTTTCGAGAGACGTTTCTACTGTTATCTACGTCTGTTTCAAACCACATCCGTTTCAAACCATGTCCGTTTCTGGTTTTCTTTCATCGCGATAGCCTCGTACGACAAAGCTGAAACCAAGTCGTCGAAAGCATCTCCTGTACAATCTCTACTGACTTCTACGGTGCAAACACGTCGGATGCAGACAAAATGCATCCACTATCCCTCTTTTGCTCATTCAGAAATCACTTTCCTCCTCTCATAATTCGCATTCGAAGGTTAGAATAACCTAGTGTAAAAGCTTGAGTACCCGCGAGTAGCAGATGGCAAGAGTGGAGGTAGCAGCCCGAGGGAGAGACGCTATAGGGATCACCATGGTGGGCGACCATGGTTTTGAAGATCCCCGAAATAGGCCTGCATCTGCTATGATCTCGCGAGGGGAAAGGGTGAGTCGAAGTAAGCAGCAGTCACTGTTCCTCCGTGTAAAAAGCCAGGAACTCGAGACCGTTGAAGCATGCTTAGCATGCGCGGAAGATCTCGACTGAGCTCACGCTACGGCGGCATGGTGCCAGAAAGAGGGGGGAAGCGAACAAACTGTGATGCTGAAACGACAAGGCACCACGATGGTATTCTTTTTACGCACTTCGGGGATGGGGAGACAAGTGTAACTCATAAACCACAAAGGAGGGAGCAGGATGGCTGACAGGAGGGAAGTACTCAATGGAGCGCTACGGGAAAGTTGTTGTGTGAATGCAATGGACCCCGGACAAATCCCTGACGAGCCTGCAATGATCTCTGCCGACTGGATCGTCCAAAGGACGCTAATCCGGGCTAGTTGGATGAGAACAGGTATAAGCGACAGAAGAAATCACACACAGTGGTCCCCACGGGGATAAGGCAGTGTAAGCCCGGTTAGCCGATGCCGAGGGTCCTTCGGGGCCCAGAGCTAGGAACTGGGAGCACTGAACCAAACGATAATTGGCCACTGTGTGCCTGAAAATGTAGGGATGAAGCCACGAAGCTTCATTGACTGTCCATCGATACACTTGTCTTCGGGTCTACCATGATATTTCGATAGAAATTAGTAGACCCTTGTTATGTTACTATAATACCACTCAAGTGGTATATACATAACAATCAACCGGCAGTGGAGACAACAAGGTAAGTTGGAAGGCCGTGGCGAAAAGTTGCAATTTTTGCTTACCACCCAAATACTGCAATGAGAAAGAAGATCAGAAACGATCAACGATCATTTATGTGCGGGCGATATTCGTTGCACTGAACAGAACTCTCCGTCGCCGGAATTTCTTCTTCTGCTAGTTCGGGCGAGGAAGCGAAAGAATGAATCAGAGGGCATTGTCAACGGATTTTTCCCTGATTCGTTGTTGAGAATGCCCTCGCAAAGACGGAAGGGCTTCCGCAGTACAAACTATCACCGTTTCTTTTTGCGGGGATCATACACTGATGAAAGCTCTCCGTTGATCCATTCGTTCAGCTCCTCGTCTGGACTGGAATGGGCACGAAAGAAAACAGGAACGAAAAGGCTAGCGAATTGATTGTTTGTCCATTCGCTTGGACGTCAGTTTTCGGGTTCTCCCGATGTCGATATGGGGATGACCATGGTCATGGCGAACAGAGCAGACAGTCGACCTGTAGATGGATCCCAAAAATATCTGCTGCACTTTCGTTCTGCTTTCGAGGCAGCAGATGAATCGAAACGATGAAAGCGGCAGTAGATTCAACAGTGGTCTACGAACAGGTTGACTAGCGATCGTGGCTCGACTTGTTGATTGAGCGCGCGAAAATCCTTCTGCTCTTTGATTGAAAAATGAATCGAAAAAGAAAGAGGAAGCATCCCATTCGCAAAACTCCGATAGCTATCTCTGCGCAAGTGAGCAATCGAATTTAGAATCACTCGAATGCTTGCTTGCTGCAAGATTTCAGAGAAAGTTCATACGAGTGGGGGCGAGCGAATGAATGAGAGGGCATTGATATCTGAAACGGATGGGAATTTGTTTTGGTTGGGTTTGGAAAATTCACTCTTCAAAGCTTCCCTCTCAAAGATTCATTCGTTCATCTCAAAACCCAACAACAACAAAATAACAATCAACCAATAGTAGGCAGGGGAATTCTTCGAGGCTGAACAAAAACGACGTGGGAATGGTAAAGCGTAGATTTTTTTGATCCGAGACAGCTTTCTGGCCTCAAGAAAACAAGCCTTCATCATCTCTGACAGAGATACGGTATTTTTTCGAATTCTACAGCTGCGCAATGCGCGTAATTAATAGAGCCGATTTTACCCTTATTTGCTTTAGTTTGTTGTAGTATATTGACAGTTCTAAATTTATACAATTGCGACATGTTGTTCGATTACGAAACCACTGTCGTACCGTATTTCGCAGGAATCGAATAATATTTTTTCGTTTTTTCGCAAGGAGGAAATATAACAAAAGTCTCTGGGAAGATTCAATGTCCCCATATTGTGTGGAATAAAGAATCTTGGAAGAACTGAAAAAATGGGTGCCATGCATCGACAATGGCAGCCTAGTGTACGGTTAGTTCAGAGCGGGAATGACCGGCTTGGGGATTCCGTTTTCGTCCCATGGAAGCTCCATCCCGGGAAGAGGTTCGAGATCATCAAACCAGACAGCATCGGGATCGTATTTGGCAAAAAAGGGACGTCCAATCCAATCCTCGTCACGGCACTGAAGGAAGCGCAAGACAAAAGCCTTGTGTCCCAGAATTTCTTCGACTCCCGTTACCTCAACCTTGCCTGTAGATTAAAGAAAAAAATTCCGAAAATGAGGAGATATCTTGTAAGTCGTCATGGATCGATCGAAAAAACATCAAATTACAACTCCAAAGCTATACTTACCGGGAGTGCACGACATGGAAGGTCCTCGAACGGTACGAATGAGGCCGGAACAATTGCGCAGGGCATCGCTGTAGATGCGCTGGGCTTTTTCGAGGGGAACATCAAAAAAGTGCTGGGCTCCCGTATCGCGTGCCATGAACATGTAGTAGGGAATAATGCCCATTTTGGTTTCGAGCTTCCATTTTTCCGCCCACACGGTGGCATCATCGTTGATGCCCCGCATGACGGGCGATTGGCTGCGAATGGTGCAAAAGGCCTCTTTCTGGAGGCGCTCAATGGCAGCCTTGACTTTAGTGGTAGAAAGCTCGCGCTTGTGCCCCAGATGGGCCATAATGGCCAGGTGACGGCCACCTTCCTCACGTACACGACGCAGGAGGTCGATCAACTCGTCGGCATCCTTGTCGGTGATGAATCGCTGTGGCCAAAAGGTGAGACTCCTAGTTCCGATGCGAACGTTGGTGACGTGGGGCAAAAAGTTGGGATCGCAGAGAGGCTCCAAATATTGTTTGAGGGAGCGTGTTTGCATGATCATAGGATCACCACCCGTCATGAGAATGTCCGACACCTCGGGATGTTCTCCGAGGTACTCAAAGAGAGAGTTTGCCTCCTTTTGGGCAAAGCGGAGCTCGTCATCACCAATGAATTGTGCCCATCGGAAGCAGTAGGTGCAATAGGCGTGGCAGGTCTGGGCAGCTGCCGGGAACACCAATACGGTTTCGCTGTACTTGTGCTGGACACCGGTAAGAGCCGAGGAGGAATCGTAGCTGTCCTCCTCGTTTTGGAGCTTGGGAGCATTGAGAGTCTTTTGTCCGGCGGGATGGGGGTTCAAATCGCTTCGGATTTCTGCCACAACCTTCATCAAGTGAACAGGATCGTTGGTAGCTTTGGCCTCCTCTAGTTTCTCTCTGTGGTCATTGCTGAGCATTTCGAGTGTGGGAAAGACAAGGCGGTAAAACGGATCGTCCTTAACTTTTTCCGATCCAACACTCCAGTCAATAAGCTCGTCGACAAAGTAGGGAGAGGCCTTGAACGGAAAGATAAGTCCCGATAGTCGAATGTCATCGAGGTGAGGAACGATGGCAGGATGCTTCTCGGCGATCTTGTCGACTGCCTGAAGACTAATGGCTTTGTAGCGTTCGTTGGGTTGCTGGTGGGCCTCCATGCCGTTCATTCCGACCATGGAGTTGAGTCCCTCGTCGACGGAAACAGCCTGGGCTGCCATGTTTTCGTTGTCTTCGAGCTTGTTGATCTTGATGTTCTTTCCTTCGGGAAACTCAATGCCTACGAGAGCCTCGTCGGTGCGTTCGGGGGAACCATAACCGAGGGCAGAAGGAGAAGAGGAAGAGCGGATGCGGTCATTGTTGACCAATGACGCCGCAGAATTCAGCCAAGGCCCTCCCAAGGATTTGGGAATAAAGGCCTCGGCAGAAGGAGTGATAGTGGCCAAAAGAAAGGCACAGAGGATGTATTGGCGTCGAGAGAATGACAAGAATGGGGAGGAATGGATCATTGTTTTACGATGCGGGTTAGGCAAAGATATTGGAGGTATTTCAAGGATTGGCGGGTTACACAACTGCAAGGAATCTAAATTTATGGGAGGAGATTCGTTGCGAGTTGTTTTTGTTGGAGGCCAATCGTTTTGGCGTTGCACAGAAGGATATCCCAACCAAATAGAAGGAGTGCTACACGTTTCCTCGTACAGTCCAACGATGAAGTCACACTTCGATTGTTGCGGCCCTTTTTTTGTGTCACATCCGCATTTGCATACCTTGTTTCATACGGCATCTTTCCGTACACATGTACGTCGTAGCGCTTTCGCTAATCTCCGTACGACAAACCGCGAGAAAAAGTATTTTGTACGAACCTTACGTAGAGAACAATGCTGATGTGGGAACGACCGAAACCTCGTAGATTCATAGGGTGTGGTTGTGCACAAGATTCGAGATCATAATTTAAGAGCTCGCTATGGGCCTAACAGCCAATCAACGTTGACCATTGATTCCAGTCGTAGAATATGTCAGAATCGAAATCATTGGGTATGAGTCAAAAGAATAATTCTGATTCGACCAAAAACTACGCCACGCTTCATAACACTGTTGATTGGGCATCTGCTGTACTACACGTAAGTTCTTGGTTAATGGAAAAATACTGCTATGGGGTTTCTGATCAGTAAGAAACTATATGCGCGTTTGCTGGACAACAAAGAAGGAGTAACTACAACCTTTTTCTAAAATAGTGAGTCTTATTCTTCTCTCGAGAACAAGCATCACTGATGCTGGTCACAGGAGGATATCTAGAACAGGGGGATGAACGACGATGGCATCTCCCCCGATTCGGAGGATCTCATTGTTTCAGGATTTTTGTCCGCTGAACTATAGTCCTGAATCTGCTGGCAATAGCTATTTCTAGTTTATAATGGTAATAACAAGGATATAATGATGCGATTGAGTACTTCTAGTAATGGTGCAAAATGAGAGGCTAGCGGAACAAAACAATCATCAAGAAGAAGAATCATGCTTGTTTCGATTTGTTCCCCAGGAGAAGAGCTTTTGGCGTAAACATGCCGATTGATTCGCAGCCGTGGTGTCTACCCAGTCGAACCATATCTCGGCCACGCTCGTCGGTCTGGGAGGATGCCCATGTCGATCGTTTGTTCCGCAAGTTTTCGAAAAAGCGCTTGCGCTCGCTCCGCTCGTCACAGCAACGATGCGGATAGGTGTCTCCCAGCACTACCCCTGAAGTATCCAAAACGTGTGTCGGGGAAGACCAGGGCTCGTACAAGCAATCAACCCGGAAGGTTCCAATCCCACGCTGGACTTCTGCCACCTTACAGGAATCCGGCAGGTTTTGGAGTTCCGGGCACCATTTCCGAACGTACTCTCCTTTCTTGTCCCAATAGGGACGTCTCTTGTAATCGGTTCCCACGTAATAGGGATCAAAGCCGACGCAACCCGCATTCATCCACATGTTTGCGTTAATAGCAGGGTCGAAATCTACCAGACACTCGGCAAAGTGGTCCATTCCCTGCTTCCAGGAGCCTCCCAGGCCCTCCACGAGGCAGGTGCTGACGGAAAGGCGGACCTTTTGGGGCATCCATCCTTCGGCAGCAAGCTGCCGCATTCCCGCGTCGACGAGTGGAAATCCTGTATTGCCATCTTTCCAGAGTTTTAATAGACGCTTGTTTTCTTCCGTCTCGGAATTAGTAGTTTCGTTCTCCGTCTTTGAGTATCCCTCCCGAATCGGTCTTCCAGAGACGACATCTGGGAATAAGGCTACCACTGCATAGGTGTAATCCCTCCAACAGATTCTTCGCACAAACGATGTGCTTTCCTTTGATTTCGAGGATAAAAGTGCGTGGTAAACTTGTTTGGGGGATATCAATCCCCGTGCCAGATAGGGGGACAATCGAGATGCAAGATGCGTTCGTTTCAAGACTTGGTGTTCGTCGATATTTTGCAAACTGGAAGCTTGTGGAAGGGAATCGAGAAAGGATTCGAGAGCACTTATGCATCCTCTTCCGACGCAGGCCAAGCAGTTGCAATATTCGAACCCCAGCAATATCTACTTTTGCTGTATCCCACTGCGTTTTTCAAATCACAAATTGCAAGAGGATTACTCACCATAGTTTGCTGTTTGTTGTTTCCAACAAGGGATGGTATGGTGCTGGCAATCGACTCCTCGAGGCCCAAAAGCTTGGATTTGGGTTGCGACGGTGGATTTTCTTCCAGACGCTCCAAAAGGTAGTCCACAAAGGGAATTAACGGACTCCGAAAGGGATGTTCTTGAATGATTTCCTTCCAGGGAAGTTTGTTGTCTTTTGAATAATCCCGTAGGCTGTGTCCTCCTCGAAAGGAAACCGGAACAAGGCCAATGGTTTTGATTTTTTTCCGCAGGACATTTTCGAATTCGCTGTCGTGGGATTCCATATAATACAATTCGGAGGCACCTGTTGTGCTACAAATATGGGCAAGCTCGTTGGCAAAGAACTGTGCTTGCATATCGTACGAATTCGAGGTTTCTACGATTCCCACAGACAGCCCACCGCAGAGTGTTTGATTGAGATGACCGAGTGCGTTGGCAACAAAGACATCGCTGGCAGTACCACCAGTGGCAGGATCTATCGGTGTCAAGGAATTGAAAGACTTCCAAAGATAAATGGGAACAATCCTGTCGTGCTGTTGGTTGGTCGCTGTCAAAGCAGCATCGAGGGCATTGTTGTCTCGAACGCGGAGGGCGTGATCCCGAAACCAGACCACCCTAACACTATCTGCTGTTTTCAGAGTCAATGGACATGTTGCTGTCAACAGCAAGAGAAGAGAAAGAATCGACAGCAGGGAAGGATGATTCATGCCATTGTCTTGTTTCGAATACTGCATAATACTACTATTATTGAATTGAAAAATAATACTGGATGGCATCAATCCACATTCCCTAGACACCCCCCAAATCTTGACTCATGACTCACTCAGCCATCACCGCATCAACTTCGAAACTCGTGAACCAAAAATTGAACAAACACGTAAGGATTTTTTTTCACGATTACAAAAGCAGGAATCAATCGAAAACTCAACCAAGACCCCCCAAATTTTGGACGACGAACAACAGAAAGAACTTCCTCCACAACAGGAATGAACTGACTATTGGTCCTTGGCCTTTATGGAAGAAAGAGAACTATGAAAATCAGCTAGTCTAGTTTTTTCGAAAGCAGGATTTTTCGAAACCTTAACCAAGACGCAAACAAAAATAAACCCTCACATCAAAGAACCTCCTTCAGGGACTGACTATAATTCCTTGCCCTTGTGTGAAAAGGATAATCGCGATGATATCAACGACCCTCTTGAAGCAAGTAATAGCCCGAGGTCTTGGGCTAGACTGAGGTGATCGTGCCTACAGAAATCATCAACGCATTCAACAACTTTCATCGACAGAATATCGCGATAAACAACGAGAGAGATGTAAAACAAAGAGACATTTTTCACTTTCACCCATCATAAATTTCTCGCCCTTTCAAACCAAAACGGCAAACTGCAAAACAAAAATGCAAACTCACTCTTCGATGGAGGACGACAATGACTTGGGTGTGAGATACGTTCAACATCACAAAAAATGAGTTCGACAGCTGAATCTTCTTCTTCCGTATCGTCAGACAATACCCGTCGTTCGTGTCTCTTGCGCGTTTGATCTACTCTGTTTTGATAAAGATGCCGAGAGTCTTCATTATCTTCTTTTCTCGTTTCAAGTTGCTTTGAATATGATATCAGAATTGATATGACTCGAAATAGTGAGGAACGGGAGAGAAAAAAGTTGTTTGAGATTCCTTACGTCTTGATCATTGCCGTATCGTAGTTCGTGTTTCTTGCGTTTGATCTTTTTGCGTCGACAATGGATCTTCTTGGGCATTGTGAGAGCCGTGATTTGTATCGGGTACATTTTCAACAAAGATGAATCGTGTCTCGTATGTTCTCGACTGTTTCTGTGCTTTTTCAGAGGTCACGATACTTCCTACCATCACAGGCCAATTGCCGATAGAAAGTGCTTTTGACCTCCGAATAATGGCTGCATAATGGCTGCTAAACAATCAATGCAAACAAAGACAAAGAGTAAAATGACTAGAAATAAAATATAAATAGTACACGTGTAGCAGGAAAATGTGTTCTTAATCTATTTGGTGCCCTTCTCCGCTATAGTGCTGCGTTCGCTGCCGCAACTGTTGTTGTTGCTGCTGCTGTTGCTGCTTGAGCTGCTGGGCGGCTTCGAGTTCATCCCTATCGTTGTCGTCAAAGGTAAATCCCACAAAGGTGTCCTCGTGGAGTTCCTCTAGGTCTTCGTCGTCCTCGCCTGTTCCGTTGACGGATTCGACGGGCATCCGCGTAAACTGGTTGTCAAAGTTTGCCGTCGCCGCGTCGAGGTCAGTGGGAATTCCCGGAGGTCCCTGTTGCTGCTGTTCTTGCGTCGGACTTTCGTTGCTTGGAGGTGTCCATCCCTCGCAGGGACGAATCGGTGCCTCCACACGACGTCCGTACAGGGCTCTCCAACTGATGCTCTTGAAAAAGTCGTTCTCCATTGCCGCTCGAATTCCCGTCACACCCAGCCTCCTCCTAGGATTCCGCTCCAGCAGCGCGGTGGTAAATGCCGCAGAAGCTGCCGAAAAGTATGGCGGAATATCCAGTGGAGCACTTCGTAGCCGCCGGAATAGCTTGGCCCGGTCCGTTGTGTACCAGGGTGGCAATCCGGTCATCATCTCGTAGGTTAGCATTCCAAGACCCCAGTAATCGACACAGAATCCATGTCCCTGTTGCGACAGGACTTCTGGGGCCATGTATTCTGGTGTTCCGCACATCGAGGTGGCTCCCTCGTAGGCATGGCGGATTCCAGCCTTGGCCAAACCAAAATCGCCTAGCTTAACGTGGCCATCGGCATCTAGCAAAACATTTTCGGGTTTCAGGTCGCGGTAGATGATTCCCCGCTTGTGCAGGTGACCCAGCGCCAGCAGCAATTCTGCTGCGTAAAACCTTGCAACTCGCTCTGGAAACCTCCTAAATCTCGAAAGATGAAAGAACAATTCACCTCCCGGACAATAATCCAAGACGAGATAGAGCTTGTCTGGTGACTGAAAAGCATAATGCAATTTCATAATAAAGGGATGGTTGACCGCCGACAAGACTTTTCGCTCCGTCCGCGTTCGTTCGATTTGCCGCCGTCGGACAAGGTGTGATTTTTTCAATATTTTCATTGCAAACAGAGACCCCTGCTCTCGTCCTACGCGTTTTTGAACCAGCACGACCTGAAACATCAAAAAGCAGACATAACGAAAGAATTTGTCAGAATGCGAAAAATGCATAAAGAAGATAATCCGAACGTGCAAAATTTTTTCTTTTGATCAAACACAAAACGTTTCGAAAGCAATTGAAAAATAGCGAATCATCCGTACCTTTCCAAATGACCCCTTTCCAAGCACTCGCAAGAGAGGCATGAATTGTTCCACATTTGGCGTAGTTGTTTTTCCCGTATCCCACTCGACACCATCGTCGTCATTTTCATTGTCGATTTCATCGTCAGTCACGGCTTGGTCGGGTGATTTTGGTTCGGAAGACGTTGTTGCAAGCGATCCCGGTGTTACTGTAGCAGCCGCCGAATGCGTCGGCGGGAATATTGGTGGTTGTGGTTGTTGCTGCTGCTGTTGCGCCTGCAGCTCTCCCGCGCTAAGAGGCTTGGTTGGGGATACCAGTGCCGCAGTGGCACCGGAAAATCCCGAATCGAGCTCGGGAGGACCCAGCGGGGGCGTTCTTGCTGTTGTTGGCACCGATTCTGCGCCAACTATTGAATGAGGTGGAAGCATGCCTGGCTTGACAATATCCTCGTCTTCCTCGTCCGAGTCTTCGTCCCACCGGGTTTCCCACTCGTTTACCTGCTGTTGTTGTTTCTGCTGTCGTATCTGTTGTTGTTGTCGCTTGTTTATTCGGCTGGGACTTCCTCCCGGACTTTTGCCGACACCACTCCCAATCCTATTCATGGCGGAACTAATGTTTAGGTTTCGCATGCCATTGAGAATGGCAGCCCCTGCACGCTGTCCGGGTCGTACTTTTCGCGTGACGTTTGGATAATGGTGTTGTTGCGGTTGTTGGCCTTGCGGATGATAATGTTGTTGTTGTTGTTGCTGCTGCTGCTGCTCATGTTGTTGTTGTTGTTGGTGGTGGTATTGCTGTTGGGCATAAATCTGTTGTTGTTGTTGCTGCTGCTGCTGTTGTTGTTGTGTATATTGCGGTGGGTGTTGTGCATGGCTTGGATATGGCTGTTGCTGTGGATAAGGTTGTCCTCCCACGCCAACGCTCGATTGACCCATATATGCCAGGTCTTCTCCTTGCATGACAGCAGGTGTCGGATAGGAAGATAGCGATTCACCCGGAGCTCTCTCGATTCCGAACGAGTTTTGGTTGTGGGCATGGTTTCCTCGCTTGAAGGGATTGCCCTTCAATCGCCCACCTGTACCTCCTCCATTGGCTCTTCCTGGGGGTTGTAATCGAGGGTCATTGGGATTAGCTCCGACGTAAGCCTGGGAATTTCCACCGGGAGGGATTGCCGAGGGGGGAGACCTTGCTTGGTATTCAAATCCCTCGATATCCTCGTCCGTCGGCAGAGAGCCTTCGTTTCCCATGGCTTTGAGCTTCGCGCTTTTGAAAAAAGGAAACGTCTTTATGGATAAAGCAGTGGAATCAACTATGGTTCCACTGTTACACAGCTTCCTTTCTTTGCCAGTGTCTAGCCGACTTTCTCTCGTTTGATTCTCCGTCGGGGAAATAAAAGACCCTCACGGAATGCAGTTTTTGTTGTCTCTCGCTCTCTCTCTCAAAATCCTTAGTATGTAAAAGCCTTTTGCTTTAGTCGATAGGGTTGCTAATGGATCGTTTGACGGATAGTTTCAGTCATCCAAGGATTTGTTCCTAAGACTTTTGAATGTGTTTCTTTCCCACGACCTGGAGAGCTGTATGTGATGGGTGAGTTTCGAAGTCTGCGACTCGGTTTTGTCATCAATTAAGTAGTTATCGACAGCTAATAGTCATTGCCTACCTGCCGTGAGGTCGCACGCAATTCAATTCGGTTGCTTTTACACGTGATTTAAATTTCCACCGGCTGTAAATCAGTACAAAGAATGCGTAAGCGCCTCGGTAGGGAAACGGAGTTGTACGAACGGCACAAGGTAAGGATGTGACCGACTCCAATCGTGCCTTGTTTGTTGTTAGGTGGCGAATTATCGGAACCTATGACGATACGACGGTTCATGTGAAATTGGCACGGCATGCGAAACCTTAGGCTACTAGTACAAGTACTGACTTTTTCCACGAGTGCACCGACCTCGAGTCGTATTTTCGGTATGCGCCGAAATTTAAAACCCGTAATCAGTTGGAATAAGACCGTTACAAAGTTCAACGCCCATCTCTTAAATGTTTCACGTAGATTCTTGGTATTTTGCCAGCGGGCGCGCGAAAGACGAGAATGCGCGATCTCACCGACATCACAATTTTTGGGGAAGAACGGTGATGTTTTTTCCGTCAAGTGAAGACTGTCACGTTCCTTGACAAGAGACTGTCACGTTTGATGACACGGAATGCACGATCCACGAATCTAATTTAGTTGTGCCGTTCCAAATGTTTTAGTATTATCTCTATCTATTATATGCCTAATTGTTCTCATCGGCTAAATTTTTTCATTCGTCTCAAAGCAGCTTCGGCTGCTAACTTCCGTTTCTTTTCTCGGCTATCGTTGCAGTTTGCTACATCTGCAATGGTGCTCTTTTTGGTATTTGAATCGTCTTCTGAGCTTTTCTCAAACACCTTCGATTGACTCTGCTCGTTCTGGTCCTGGTCCTCGTCCTGGTCCTCATCCTCGTCCTCGTCCTCGCTACTGTCAACTAGATCGAAAACAGTATCGGTTTTATTTTCGGCCTTCTCGTCGGCTTGCCCTGTTTCTACCTGTGAATCTGTCAGATCCAAAACTACTGCTGCGTCACAGTTCTTGAGAGTTTTCGTGCTATTTCTGGAAGAAGCGACTGGAATGACCTCATCCGCAGTGAGATCGATTGTTGATTGCGTTTTTGCGCTTCCTGTAGTCACATCGGTTGTTGCATTTAATGCTTTGTTATCCTCGTCATCCACCAAATCGAGAACTTCACCTGTGGTGATATTTCGAGAAGCATCCGCGCAGCCCATTTCAGTATCCTGACGACTGAGCTCCAGAGCTTTCTGCAACTCGGAATCTTCGGCTGATACATTACCATTCAAAACGACTGAATCTTTTCGAGATATATCCATGGCTTTTTCCAATTCTTCGTCCATAGATGCTTCGTAAACATCAACAGGATGATGGCCACCAAACTCATTTAACAAAGACTCGCTTGAAACCGAAACGCTCTCACAAAAATAGTCGCAAGTCATAGATACCGGATGGAAGACGCCGAGTTCCTTGTAATCATCATTTTCACAAAGGGTTTCTGCTGTCTTCCAATATTTGTCTAGAGTGGTAGATCCCATTCCCGTTGTGACATTGTTTTCGCCACTACCGAGAACGTTTCCCATCGATTTGCAATCAATCGAACCCATCTCCGTGTCTTGTCCAGACTGATAAAGGACCATCAACAAACGCGATTGAAGCTTCGAGTTTGCATCGATGGCAAAAATTGTCGAAAATTTTCTCCAGGACGCCTGAAACTTCTTTCCCTTCGCTGTGGTTTCGTGTTCCAAAAGACCATCGCCCACCCGGCAAGACATGCCCCGGCATGTAGCTTCGATTTCCAGTGTTGTTGTAGATATTGCCGACGCAATTTTCGATGATTTATTAGTTCTTGCGTTTGGAAGAGCGCACAGATACACAAATACTGTTCCACCTCCGTTTCCCAAACAATCGACTCGAACGACTTTGTATTTGGAATTTTTCCACAGAACGGTTTGGATGCCCTGCCGTGTGTTTACAAAGTGCCCCGAGGGTTTTGGCGACATTAGAAAAGCGCCCAGCACTCGATCCATTCGAGGAGTGGTTTCTAATTCGCGGATCATGAGTGGGGCATCAGCGTTGAAGCGAACCACAAAGCTTCGATGCTCATCCGTCGCCGCTGGATGACCAAAGGAAATGGGCATGACCACTAGCCGCTTGCATTTTTTCCGATCCAATACTAATTTGTAGTGACCATTGCGATTGAAACCAAACATTTGCCCGTGGATGGCCGAAAATGGACATTTGGAATTGTTGCGATTATCGCCACTATTATTTTCATTTTCGTCCAACGGGTGCTCTCCCACAAGAATGCCAAGATCTGAAACCTTGTAGGATTTTTTTCGATCGGATCTTCCCTGCCGTGCCCCACGCTTGCTCTTCTGGATACCCATAACATAGACCTCCACCCTGTCTTTGGTTTCGAGCCCGGGTTGTGGATCGAGAAGTGATACCTCAAAGGCACGTTGACATCGGTGATTGGATTTCTTGAGCGGAAAATTCGATACGAAGGACTTAGCGTGGTTCCCTTCAAAGGCCAACACCACGTCAATGTTGGAAAATCCTAGCAAAAAATCGTCGTAGCCAATCCAAAAAGTTCCATCGTTGGCCATGGTTCGTGGAAGCGTAATCCCACTGCTCTCTAGTAATTTTTGCCAAGTTTTGCACTTGTCCGAGAACTCGCCCTTCCACTCGCCCTGCCCGTGGGGATTTCGCACCCTCAGCAGCCGGAGTTTTCCGTCATATTCCGTAAACCCGCTGACGTTGCCCAGCGTGCCATTGACGAGACGTTCTCGAAAGAATTCTACATCGATGTTGGTGAGCTCTCGGACATCCAATATGCTGTATGCATGCATTCCAATGAGGCCACCCGCTGATCGATCTGTACCACATCCCATTGGAAGCTTCTTTCGTCTCCAGCCCTTGAGATCTTCCCAGAGCTTCTTGGGATCGTTGTACACGCTGCTGCTCCCTGCTTCTGCGGCACGTCCAGCATGCCACACAACCTGCAAGGTGGGCGCTCCGGTCAAGTCGAGAAAAGCTTCGGCAACGTGCCCACCGCTGATGGCCTGGTAAGAACCGTGAATCTTGGCGTAGGCCTTTTTCCAGAAAGGGTACCCAGAGCTGGTTTCTGCGGGCTTTGGAGTAAGCCAGGTCACTCGAATCGGCACTACGACCCTCAGGCAGAAATACAGGCCCATAGAACCTACCACTGAGTCTTCGGCGTGCGCAGTCCTTCTCTAGAAAGTTGGTAGCTGCCCTAATGACGCGAAGATTGGTCTCCGCCAAACCATGGGGATTGTTTCCGGATACCGCGGGGGGAAACTTAGTGCTGTAGAGATGTGCATTGGATACCTTTTTTGGTTTTGCGTACGGATTACGAACAGGTGTTGTAGCGGAGTCACCTTGATCCACCAAGCTCGCCTCGATTGCCTTTTGAAGTTCCTCCTCTTCTTTTGCGCTGGTGCCTCCACCAGGATAACAGGGCAAGAAATTATCAATGGTTACCGGATTCCAAATCCCGTCTAGAAAAAGATTTACGCGAACGATTCCCCGTTGCTCGTCCTCGCGCTTGTTCTGGAGCTGCCCAGGACATCGCTGAAATAGTCTCCGGACGAGATCGGGGCGTTCGGCCACAACGGCTAGAGCGCTCAGGAACCAGCAGTCTCCCACCTTTCCTTGAACTAAATCCTGTGCCGAAAAGATCGACGTGGAAGCAGAGGATGATTCCAACGGCATGGAATGATCCCGGACAACGCCATATCCATCCTTCCGCACCAAAACATGACTGTTGTGCAATCCAAATCGATACCACGGAATTAGTTCTGCCCGAAAGGCCCAGGCGAAAAAGTTGCATTTTCGGCCCTTCTTGTCGGTGTCTTTGTTGATTGCCGAGTGTTTCCCACACGCAAAGTGGGGGCGTCCGTCCTTGTTATACGAGAGAGTGGAAAGAAGGTTGCATCGGCACTTGGGGCGCCATTTTGGGGCTTTATCTACGGATTCATTGGAACTATAAGCATCGGCGATGGATGCCTTGTGCATACCCTGAATCGAGGAGGCCATGGGCCCAAACTCCGGATCCTCAAACAAAACATTGGGAGCAGCTTTTCTATTTTCTGCGGTATTTTCGTTTCGGGTGGCTGCAAAAATATCCTCTTCGAGAACTAGACCAGCCTGTAGGCCCTGGCTGATCGTGGTTTTCACTCTGGGTTTCGCATTGGTTATTCCTTTAGACTTCTTCCCGTCAGAAGTAGATCCGATTTGAATCTTCTCATAAGCGGAAATGCTGCCAGCAACAGTCTTTTCTTTGCTCTGTTCATTGTCAATGATACAAGATTTATTTGTTTTAATTGTATCTTTGTTGTTTTCTTTGTCGTCATCGCTGTCGCTGTCACTGAGCAACAATTCAATCACTTCGCCAACTGGCTCCTTTTTCCCGCTTTTGTTGGGAAACCTAGACGTCATTGCTTTCGATCCCAATCCAACAATTGAACGTGTTTCATCATATCATTTTTAGATGTCTTGAATCCCCAGCATTAGTCTTTGATTCAGTATGTCACAAACCTCAATCATTCGTTATGTTCCTCCATCATCCACGAACTACAGTCTTTAACATAATATGATGATGCCAAACTTTTTTTGATCGATCGAAGATGAGATGCTTGTCATTATTTGCAACCAGAATCGTCAAGAGAATTTTCAACGACACGTCCCACTCGGGACCCAATCCATTCACGGAACTGTATGATGTACGTGAGTACGATTGATTCATTCATTCATCTTCGCACTGTCATCTTCGCACTGTCATCTTCGCACTGTCACTAGCATCTTCATCGCGGATTGACTGATGTGGTTTCGTCTTCTCTTTTTAGGAAAGTATCTCATATGGTTCCCATAATTATGTAGAATTTCCCTTTCAAGCTAACAAGTGAACCTCACCGAAACATCTCCGAACCTCATGCTCTAGAGAGGTAGGCAACCGGCAGAGACTTTTGCAGTTTTGACAAGACTGCCTGACGATTCCAATCGAACGAGACAAAAAGTCGCTCTACTAGTAGATTCAAGAGATAACATCAAACGAAGTTGTTGTCATGGCAGATTCCGGGAGTATACCGTTCGCGGATGCCGTCGACTATGTACGGAACAAGCGGGGCGAGGATTTCGAGAGTTCTTTCGACGAGACGTATGGCGATCCCAGTCACAATGATTTGGAAGATGATACTTTGCGAAGCGGATTCACGCTGATTGTGCTGGCTGCTGCATTTTTGTTTTTTCTTGTGGTGATGCGGTATTGCTGCTTCTGGTTCATCGACTATGTGATTATGTGCGACCACAGGCGGAACCCGAGAAACCACCGAAGCTTTTTCAGGCATAATCTTTCCAGGTGCTGTCCGTGTTGGTTTCCATCTATGGTTCCAGGTGTCGAATCACTCGACAATCCCGGACGATCCAATGGTAACGACGGTTCCACTGCCGCTAACACCAGCAACCATTCCAACAGCAGCAGCGACAGCAGCGAAGACGGCAGAATGGAAATGGTCGAACGCAACAGATCCTATGCGAGACGGTTGGTGCGAATTTTGTCGGAGGAACAAAAGAGGAGTATTTTTGCATCCATTCTCAACAGCAGAACAGCTACGAGTGCCGACATTTCGGAGAAGCGGAGGGAAGAGGACTTTCAGTCACAACTGAACGCTTCGCTTTCGGAAAGCGAGAATTCTACCACATCATTCCATGAATCATCGATTGTTGTTCCCGACGGAAGTCCACTGCCAACCAACATTGATGACATTGAAAACAACAACGCGTGCTGTCCCATTTGTATCCAGGACATCAAGGTGGGGGACAAGGTCTACCACTGCAATCATTGCCACCACCTCTTTCATTTTGATTGCATCCTTGAGTGGGTGGGAACTGGTTCGACGCTCTGCCCGTACTGCCGACGCGAAATTTTCACGCGGAGAACGTTGGAGCAGGCGTACCAGAAACAGCTATCCAAGAAACAAGACCAGAGTGGCGTCTGAACGAGCAACGAATTTTTCACGAGAGCATATGGCCGAGCAAGCAACGGAGTTGCTCATGACCGAAAAGCGAGGAAACAGGACCATTCCACTGGATTCTCACATGACAGGAAGTAGGGATGACAAGGTAATCCAATGGTAATGCTATTGGTCAAAAGAAGAGGCGATCGAAATCATCACACTGGATTCTCACAACAATGCCAGTCGGAGGAAAAGGAAAAATTGCTTGATGCACGCGTTATCGAACTATTGGTACGATGCAGCGTGGGGAATGCCGACTAGATTCTTCAAGTCCTTGCCGCCAGTGACGACCAGCGAATATCAATCCATGCCCTTCCCATCTAAATGTTTCGTTACAAGGATCGAACGTCGGGTGGTTTCGCTCTTGT
Organism: Pseudo-nitzschia delicatissima; assembly: GCA_037355735.1. Classification (NCBI taxonomy): domain Eukaryota; phylum Bacillariophyta; class Bacillariophyceae; order Bacillariales; family Bacillariaceae; genus Pseudo-nitzschia; species Pseudo-nitzschia delicatissima. The sequence continues at coordinate 415,203 of CM074778.1, read as the reverse complement.
GGTTACGAATTGGACGCAACATTTGTCCCACGAAATTACCGCTTGGACTATTTACATAAAATTCTGAGCAGCAGACCGCTACAATAGGTCTCTAGATAGTTCGGAAGAATGAGAATTACTTATGGATCGATTAAATGAATAGATGCTAATGGACGGGACTATTTTTATAGATTTTCTTCTTTTTCTGATATATATATTTAGGATTAATTTTGATATATTACCTTCCGAATAACAGAAGCAACAATAATTATCATATCATACAATTCGGACGTCTTGTCCTTTCTACTCTTGATTTCCCCATTTTGCGTTCGATCGATATTCGTTTCTCGTGTTTGCCACGCTTCGTGGTCAGCCACAAAAGCACTTTTCACTATCCGAAAAGACAACCTCTCAATCGTGATCTCCGACAATTCTCTCAGAACCAATTCATATCCCGTCGCTTTGTTGATTACTTGCGAGGAAGAAGCAAATGCCCTTTACAATCGCTGCAAGTTGAAATATACACAACATTCAATCCGACAAGAATCATTCGGATATATTCCTTTCTCTGGCGCTTTCTCTTCAAGACAATTTGTCTAGGCTCGTTCTCCTCGAATACGACGGGCCAACTGAATATCCTTGGGCATGATAGTCACACGCTTGGCGTGGATAGCGCAAAGGTTGGTATCTTCGAAAAGACCAACAAGGTAGGCCTCGGCAGATTCTTGGAGAGCCAGGACGGCAGATCCCTGGAATCGCAAATCACTCTTGAAATCCTGGGCAATCTCACGAACCAAACGCTGGAAGGGAAGTTTTCGGATGAGGAGGTCCGTGCTCTTTTGGTATCGACGAATCTCACGAAGGGCGACGGTTCCGGGTCTGTATCTGTGCGGTTTCTTGACTCCTCCGGTGGCGGGGGCAGACTTTCGGGCGGCCTTTGTGGCGAGCTGCTTGCGGGGAGCCTTTCCTCCAGTGGATTTACGCGCAGTCTGAAGAAAAACAAACAAAATGAGTACCAAAAGAACAAGGGAAAGTCGACGAATTAGGAACCTTCGTAGCTTTGTATGATTTCAAATAATTGGAATTTAAACTCAACAAAAGTATTGGTCCGAGAGATATCACAGTTGAAGACAACTATGATACTTACTTGTTTGGTTCGAGCCATGGTGAATACTATGTGTTACTTCTGCACTTTTGCTATGCGATAGTATTTGTATGGAAGAAACAGAGCGTGTCGAAGAATTGTTGTTTCAGCCTCGTCTTGCTGCTGTTGTTCTTCCTAGCAGTCTTTTTTCCGCTGATATCGATTCACTAGAGGGTCCCGCTGCGTCATGCGTGTTGCTGCTTCCCCACATTTTCACATGCAAACTCGCTGTTCTTCAGTCGCAATATTTCGTGCCAGTTTTGCGCGCGCTTTCATCGCCTACCAAACCTATGCTATGTACTATATGAACATAGCTTCAAACAGATTTCGCTAGCAAACTCAGTTGAATGAAGGTAGGACTATAAACGTATGAATACGTAGATTTTCGATACGAGCGTGAAAATAGAGGGGTTTGACACCACAAAATATTGGAGAAAAATCGTTGTGTAATTCGAATTCAACACATCACCTGTTGGCATCATATCCTTATCACAAGAAGCAACACTACTACTTTGTTGATATTCAATGATCTAAAAGCTGGAATGATTGGGGTGCGACGCTTGCCAATGGCTGATGAGGTCGGCAATCCCAACGCCACGACAGTTTCGAGGTCGAGGCTGTCGCACATCATCGCTAGTTATGGCTACAATCCTTTCTGTCATGAATTCCTGTGATTCGTTAGTAATGCCTACATCAAATCAGCAGTTGTGCAAGAGGAGATTCGTTGGAGTGAGACACCAATGCACTCAGAATACTTCAACCGGGACGTCTTCTGTATCGCCCACCTCGTTGAAGGCCTCGTCTGCGGAAACTATCTGGTCAGCCCGATCCATCCTTGGTCGCAAGGATGCTCAGTCTCTGCTAGATGGTCCCAAATTCTTGCCTTCAGTGGACTATGGGAATCGGATCGTTTTTGGTCGCCAGGCCGCTGAGAAGGAACACGGAGGAAGCGAGGAGCTTGGAGTCATGCTTTCCGACGACCCGCGCTTGGCGAGGACCTATGCCGAGTTTCCTCTGGAGAGCTTGGATCTCTTACTGGATCAAGCCGTGCGATATCTTCCAGAAGATGTCACTTCCAGTGGTACTTCCTTGAACATGGTGGACATCGGTTCGGGTTTGGGAAGAATTGTTCTGTATTCCGCGCTGACGCGGGGCACCAACGATGGTAATGAGGCAAACTGGGAAGTTCGAGGAATTGAAATTTCACCCTCGCTACACAACAAGGCACTAGAACTCGTCCAAACCGGAATCGACATGGACATTTTCGAAGAGAATGAAAACCAGGAAATCAATTCGTTTTTGTTTCATTGCGGATCAGCCACCGATGGAGCCGGACGAAAACTACTTGAGGACGCACATCTTGTTTTTTCCTACTCGACGGCCTTCAAAGCGAAATCATTCGATCCGGAAGTTGGAGCCATGATTCTCGATACGGAGGAATGGAGTCTCCCTCTTAGTGAGGTTTGTCCCGATGGATGCGTAGTGGTGACAACCGACAGGGCTCTGAATCCTAATCTAGGGTGGAAATTGATCGAACGGATAGATGTTCCAAATCCAGAGGTCTTGGGAACCACCGGATTCATCCATGTTCTCGAAAAAGGAAGTGTACAGCAATGACGAAACAAAGAATTTTTCTAAATAAAGTTACATTTTCGGGTGGAACAACAATTTTTGCGTATCCGACGACAAATGAAGTGTGGGTCCAATTTCAATTCGACATTCGGATATTCGGTGGCACTGGCGAAGAAACTTGCTGAGGCGCATCGTGGAAGTCCCGCAAGATTAACCGCATCGTCGCTCGACACGAAAGAAGTTGTCAAAGATAAATATTTGAAATTTTTACTTTGAACAATCCACCAATCGAATCGATCTTTGAGTTCAACTCCGAATCTGTTGTGTGGAAGAGGCGCATCAAAGAGTCGCTCAGGCAGGCCTCCCAACTGAAGAAGACGGAGTTCTCCGTTACTTTTGTATAGAAGCATGATGACATTGCCGGCAACGTAAGAATTCTGTACCAACCGAACAAAAAGATGCTTCCGATGATTTTTCATGAACTGTCTTCTATGGTTACAAGATCGAAAATACCTCTACAACGTCGACCATCTCTTGCGCGGATGACTATCTACAGCACACCTTTTGCGAGTTCTGGATTGCCACGAGAATGTGACAACGACATCTGTGCCGATTGTTTTCTGTTTCCGAAGCTGAAGGGGAATATTCTTGTCGTAGGCGATGGTGACTTCGGATATTCGGTGGCACTGGCGAAGAAACTTGCTGAGGCGCATCGTGGAAGTCCCGCAAGATTAACCGCATCGTCGCTCGACACGAAAGAAGTTGTCAAAGATAAATATTCGAACTGGGGAGAAGAACCTCAATTGCTTAGCTATCTATTCGAATGTCAGTACAAGGCATGGCATTGACGCAACAAAACCCGGGAATCTTTTCAGCAATGATTTGTGGGATAGCATCGTTTGGAATTTTCCATATCCTCCGTCCGCTCTACGAGCTCCCCCTAAACATGGACGTTCACTCCTGACAACATTTCTGAAGAATACACGGCAGAGTTTGAAATTTGACGGATCAATCTATATCACTTTATTTGGCGACCAAGCAACCAAAGAACAATGGAACCTAAAGGGGGTTGCATATGACTCCGGATATAATATGGTAACCGATGCCATGTCATTCGACGCTTCCAAAATCGATGGGTACGAGCCAAAACGTGAATATAAGGACAAAAGCATTCCTCGTGGCATCTATCGCACCTATAGGTTGTGCAAAAATGTTAAAATCCCGGATCGAACTTCGCCTGATCTTTTCCTCGTTCCAGAGCCCATCGGAAAGCGTGACGAGCTCCGGATCCTTCAAGAATCAAAGTGTACAACGGAAGAATTATTGGAGCTTCTACAACAAAACGGAGAATTCCGCCTTGACAAGTTACGAGATCTGTACCAAGAAACCTACGGGAGCCGTATATCATGCGGAAAAGGTAAACTGAAAAAGCAGATTGAAAACCTTTCATTTGATGACAAACGGATTGGAATTGTACTCAGAAGATCCGGCTGGTATATTGTTCAGAATACGAGCAAGAAGCGACGAAAATCGAAGGGGAGGAGCGAAGTAGAAAATATATCAAAGCTCCTAGAAGAAAACAAGGGAAAGTTCCGTCTCTCTCAACTAAAATATCTTTATCAAGAACGCTTTGCGGAACCTTTTCCACACGGAAAACGTCTTAAGCAGAGATTAAGAGAACTTCCTAAGAGTGCAAACAAGAGGTTTAAAGTCGAACCCAGAGGCCTTCCTTTCGATTGGTGGATTGTTCGAACAAAATAAAGTAGAATTCAACAAGATCTTAAAGGTTAATGCAAGCTGTACGATAATCATAATATCTTTGAAAAAGAGTGTACCATTTCGATTTGCATGGCGAAATCAGTTGTCGGACAGAATTGTTCTTGATGCAGCTGCTGCCCTGATCCGCTCTTATCTCGCCCACGACTCTCATTCTTATTCTGTTCTCCTTCTTGAATCTGAAAAGACCTTGCTGCTGTTGCTACAACTAGCACTCCCACTGCTGCTACTACTGGTGATACTGTGCGTCAGCTTGTTTTCGCTGCAAAAGTGACGATGACAATAATAGTACTATATGTAGTACTGTAATTATAGGAACTAATATTTTTCCTTCCTTTTCATTTGTAGAAGAAAAATAGCAAAGCATACCCTGAACTCAAACTCATGTTTCGAAACATACGGATCGTACGAGTCAGTACGACTCAAGTAATTAGGCGATTGATTCGTTCCAATTCTCTGGGTAAAAGTTGCATTTCGATGAAAAATCTCAAAAAAATGGAAGTCCTTGTTGTGGCTGAATGTTTAGAGGATTTCGGATTACACTTAGAGAATTATTCATGTGCATTGAGCAGTCATTACCGTTATCAAGAATTAGAAAAATGGGACATATGTATTACAGGGTAGCTATTTCTAAAACATTTGGGGCCAGGGGTAGCTATTTCTAAAACATCCCGGCAAACAAGTTTCGTCAAAGCACGATTCAAAAATTCGTTAAAACTGCTCTCGCACGTGATTCGAAAAAACCTTTCAGCGAGTACACCAGTGTAGCTTCCGCATTGCATCGTCCTGTGGGTTGAACTCGAAAGCGAGGCACGGTACAACTCTGCAATCGGGACCATTGACGCAGATATCATTATTTGCAAAGATAATTTTTCCGAATAATACACAACAATTGAATCTTTCCTGAACCGAACCATCGCAATGCGCCAGCAATCGTCGTTTCCGCTTCTGCAAATCGTTCTCGTCGTCGCACTCCTCCTCTTGACAACGAGAGACGCCAATCCACACGCCCAAGCGCTAGATCCCGAAGAATATCAACGAGCCCAGGTGGTAGGCGGGACTGTAGCCCAACACAGCATTCGCCACTTGCGGAGCGGACAAACGAGAAATAATGAAGGCAACCGGCAGTATTCTACCGGTGCCGAATATATTCGCGGTACTCGCGTGGGAAAAACTCTCCACGTCGATCTCCAAAACGAGCGACACGAAGCAACAGAAGCTTCATCGAAAAAGAAGAATGATACTACTATTGCGTAAAATCCAACATTATTTCATTTGATCTGCAGCAGCAACACCGTGACGAAGATAACATCAGCAGCCATCAAATCAAGAAACAAAAGTACATCGCGTGCGGTATGCAAGCGATTAAACAGCATTCGCTTAATACTAGTAATGACATTAAATTACAGTATACAAAAAGTTATAGTCACTTTTGTTGCCATGATAGTAGTAGTAGAGTGGATGAATTCCACCTATCGACAACAACAACAACAACAACAACAACAACATCAGGAAGATGAAAGAGTTAATCAAGAGTCGGGAATCAAAAAGTTGATGGCCTTTTTCATTTTGATCAATTATTTCATTTCATCCTCCGGGTCCCTTGCCCTCATTTTTTACGTCATCATCCAGAAATCTGCAAGAAGTACCCTAACCCTAAGTATCGGGGATGTCGGAGGCTCGGCACGGCGAAGTCGGATAAATCGGAGAATTAAAAATAAAAAACGCCCGTCTATTTTTTTCAGCATTCTCTGACACTTTTCAAACGTATATCTTTCCGATCTCACAAAAACAATAAGAAGATATTCAAAAAGAAGAAATAGAAAAAATGACTGCGACCACCAAAGTACTCAAGACCGTCGTCTTCATGGGTTCTTCCCGAGATATCGCTCCCCCGTGGGGCGGAGCAAGCCGTCTAGGTGACGGAATCTTGTCATGGGTCAAGAGTGAGCTCTCCAAACGCACTTCCTCGTTGGGAGACATTAAGAAAATCACACACGAGGTCACTGTCTACGATCCCATTGAAGTATTTGGCAAGGGAGGTGCCCTCGAGGCGAGCGGGGCAGAAATTCGAACCCCCCACTTTTTCTTCAAGCCCGGCGAAGCTCCGGAGGGCATGGAAGCCATCGCCAAGACGATCAAGGAAGCGGATTGCTACCTCATTGTCTCCCCAGAGTACAACCACTCCATTCCTCCCGCTATTTCTGGAATGATGGGCCACTTTGGCGGTAGCTGCTACGCCTTCAAGCCCAGCGGAATGATCACCTATTCCGTGAGCCCATATGGAGGTTCCCGTGCCGCCGTGGCCCTCAGACCCTTTTTGTCCGAGCTTGGTTGCCTCCCCGTCTCCAAAATGGCATGTTTTTCGATGGTTGGTGATATTTTCGAACAGGATGGAACTGTCAAGGACAAAGACAACCGTCAGCTGAAGCAGCTTGACGGCGTGCTCGCTCAGTTGGAATGGCTTGCAATCGCTTGTGCCAACCAACGCGAAGCCTCTGGTACTCCATAAGGACAATCTGAAACGATGTGGCCATCTTTTTTCCTTGCTCCCGTGCAAAGTTTTTCATAATTTGATAATGGCAGTGAAGAACACATATCGTGATGTGTTTTCTCTGACGTTTGCAGACAAAAAGTAACGCTGCTAAATGATAATTCGAATTATTCCCACATTATGTTCGTTGTACTATATTGTATTATTTTTTATTCTTGCTTTGCCTTTTCGGCCTTGTCCATTTCTGTTTGTGCTACAAAGAGAGTGCTGAGCTTGCTGGCAGCCGAAAGCCATGCAAAGAGAATGGAGTAGAAAATGGTAGCGACTACCGGTGCAGCATTGATAATATTCCCAAACCCAAATACGAGGCTGCGAACGAGAGAAAATAAAGTAGAAACAAAAAGAGAAAGTGAGATATATCAAAACTCCAAACCAAATCTCGTAGAGAATATCGCTCGAATCTACCTACATCTGCTGGATGAAGGATCCACCGCTCTTGCCGATGCGGGATCCTAAAACTTCAATTGCCGCCTTGCCCTTGCTCTTGGAATCTTGGTCTAGCGGAATATATGACATTTGCGTCGTGGGATCGAAGAGAGCATACTTGGCGGTCTTGCTCAGGAGCGACTGGAGGGTTCCCAGCACTACGGCAATGTGCAACCGCGTGGGGCTGTCCAGTCCCATCAAGATACAAGCGAAGAATGGAGCCGCCAGCAATGCCATGATGGCGGGTGTAGCCATGGCACCAACCTTCCAGCCGAGGATTCGGATCACATGGACACCGAAAAAGATGACAATGCACGTACTGAGGCCAACCGCCGAGGAAAAATTGCCCATGAAACGCTGGTAATCGAGTGGATTGGGATACTTTTTCTTGACGAGGGATTTCCACATGACTTCGGTGAAGTTGATGCTGAGACCGTATCCGAGAACGAGAGAGGCGATAAGTCTGAGATATTGGGAAGAAGCCAGGAACTTGATCGACTCGCCCATTGACATTTTTGGTTTCTTCTTTTTGGTAGTTGTTGCGGTTTCGCCAGTGGATTCTGAAGTTTCAGCTGGTTTGCTTGCCTCATTCCGTTTGATCCAATTCGTGCTAGCATTGTAAAAGAAGCAAATCATGCACCCCGCAAAGGATATCGCAGCCGTGAGCCGGTGGAGCGAAGTTGAAAAGTTTTCGGCCCTGCTGGCATATCGGACAGCGTATTGTCCCGCAATTACCGGTGCCAGCCCGCTCATCTGGGCAAACAATGGGTAGAACCGCTTGGCCTGTTCCACATCCACCACGTCGTTGGCAAACTGCCAAAACAAGAGGCCAACCGAGACGGATGAATAGATTTCCGCAACGACGTAAAACAGGGCCGATGTCCAGTGTGCTACAATGTTGGCAAGGACGGATAGTCCACCCCCACCACCGTTGCTAATTCCCAGGAAGGCTTCTACCGACTGCGAGGGAGGGGTGTAGAGTTTCGGCGTTGGGGTAAATGATCATATCAAAAAACAAAAAGAACAAGAAGAAAGGAATGCAAGTCGTGAAGAACAAAGTCTTCTTGCTCAGTAGATCCGACATTTTGGAATACAATGCAATGAAAGCCGTAGCAGCAGGGAGGACACCGTAAATCTATTGAAAGTCCGGGAAAGCCGAAAAAGAAAATGGATTGGTAAGCATATCGAACAAATAAACAAAAGAAATGCCAATTCATAAAACATCATTATAGGTGACGCTGATTTCGAAACAAAGTATTTTGTTGGCAATGCATACCTTGAGAAATGCAATGGCTTCGGCACCGCATTGCGTCACAACGAGGGTATCTTTGGTGTCCCTTGTGAGTGTCAGCGCCATAATGATGAAGAACTTGATCATACCGATCAAGAAGAATTTTTGGACCTCGTCTTTTCCGTGAATCGGAAAGAGTGTACGACGGGCATCTTTCCAGGAAAAGGATGATTTTGCCTCTGATGTTTCGGCGGCGGCAGGCACTGTGGTTGTATCGGCAACCATGGCAGCTTGCTCTGTGGTGCCTTCGACGGAAGGACTGTTTCCTTCGGCATTTCCATCGGAAGGTTCTGCAGCGGATCCTCCCCGGTAGTTTTTGCCCGATCGAGTTGGCATTGTTGTTCTTTGTTTCGCAAAAGGTGATTTCTTCCGAATAAAGGGTGTTGTGGACGCTTTTCCTGTCCCGGTTGGTGATTCCACTGCGTGAGCAGAGTGCTGATTTCTTCCGAGGAACAAAATACACGAGAGTATCACGACAGCGACGGTGGGGTTGAGTATTCTTCGATTATGTTTTCTTCTCTTCTGTATCGATTTTGTAGTTGAATTCTGTAGAGTAATCGAGGACATTCGGAACATATAGAGAGTGCTGCAGGTGATTGCAGAACTTTATGAATATATAATCTTTCTTGGTTTAGACTAACAAGTCGAAGAAGAAATTGAATTTGGTGATTGGCGTTGGCTTTTAATTTTGTGATGTATTTTTGTCGGTTGGTTTTTGAATCTTCGGTTTTGATGGGGCTACCGTTGTGAGCAAATTGCGAGAGGGGAAGGTTTCGTGTATCACATCAAAAAAGTAATGGACGATGAACGCCGTCCATTGATGGCTCACAGCAGGGATGATTCATTCGACGTGTGTGATTGATGGCACTCGTGAACAAAAAAGTCGATCGTGAATGATCCGGGTTTGTCGATTTCGTGACTCACTCGTCATCGTGATCAGAGTTACATGCCTCCTAAAAAGATCTTCATGCACACGACAGCGTCAAGCGTGTCTTACTCCACTCAGTTCAAAAACGAAGATGATGATGTATGGGATACTGCACAACCATCGTACATACTCTAAAAACGAGTGTCGTCTTGTTGATACTCGTTGGGAGCACGGAAGAAATATCGATTCGAATTTCGAAGACTATAATCTCGCATACCCTTCTTTAGAAATCATCATTCAACGGCGAAGCTTACCTTATCTCGAACATCAAGGCACAAGAAACAACGGTATTGGCAAGCACAAAAAGAGTTTTCGTTGATTTGGCAGAGAGAGATCGAATGGAAAATTAGACACAAGCAATGGAAACGAAAACGAAAACGACAACAATGGAAAGCAAACGAAGGTCGAATCATCGTCGACGACGAACTAGAAATTATGGTTCCCCTTCAATATGTCTATCTTCACGAATGGTAACGGTGAGTTATTAGCGATGGGTTTTCTAATGAAGAGAAGCCTTTCCAACTCTTTTTGAATCACTTCTGACCAATTTTGTATTTCTGATGTATTTCTTATGTATTTCTGATTATTTTTTCCTTCTCTCATTACGACGAATGACGACTTTAGATACTTCTTTGCATAGTTCTCGCAATGAGTGGAACGAAAACAAGGATATTTTCTGACAGCAGCAGTGGTAACAACGACAGGAACAATGATTTTGGCAACAGTTTTTCGATATTTGTTTCTGCGATGAAACCCATCCGAAACCTTCAGGTGACCTACCGGGGCCAAACGTATACCATCCGGGAGGGAGTTTCGACGGTGAACGAACTTACCTCCCGCTTTGAGCGAATGAACAATACTCTCGGAAATATGGGGCATCGCATGTCCCCAAAAGGAATCGTTTGGAAGGGGCAGATTCTGAAACCAGGTGACGACCTGTCCAAGGCGGGAATTAAGCACGGAGATCGCGTCATGATTCTGCCGGGTGACAAGGAGGTCAAGGCAGTCGATATTCTAGGCGTGTACTTGTTTCTCTTGTCGAGCAACGAAAAGGCAATCACGGATGCCGTTTCCAAGTTCAAACAGGAACAGCCGGAAGCCGTCGAGGCTATGAAAGAAATGATCCAAAGCATGAGGGACGACTTTGGCAAGATGACCCCGAATCATGTCTCGAATGTCTTGAGGGGCGGCATAGACCTCTCCTATCACCGACTGCGGTCGTGGTGGGAACACCCTTCGCTGCGGCAGGGATTGCACGATCCGGAAAAAATTGAAAACTACCGCAAGGTCGTGTCGACCAACCTTTCGACGAGATTTCTCAAAAAACTGTCCTCGTCGCCGTCACCGATCCAAAAAATAATTGAATCTCCGGAACTCTGGAGGCGAGAATTCTCCAAGCTCGCTACCAAGGTGATCCGGTTTGGTGACACAATTCTGGAGGGCATTCTGGATGTTTTGCTGGACCTTTTGAAAGGAAGTCGCCCATCGTCTTTGGCGGAGCAACAACAGAAATCGTCGTCTGCCGAAGACGGAGGCGTTTCGGGAAATCCCGATGCCACTTCGGATTTTACGGTTACGAACGAAATGGAAGACCCATCCCTAGCCAACAATCTATTGTTCGAATTGTCCGAGTCCGAAGACGACTTTGACCTAGACGAGCTATAAATGACGGTTCTCTATAATGACCGCTTTCGATACTAAGAACGAACGACTTTTGAAAATATTCTCAATTGGATTAATATTTTAAGTTTCACTATTCTTTTTGTTTCTATGGTCTAAGTTTTCTCAATTGTATGCGATTTCTTTCGGATCTTAGTGAGAAGTCATCCAATTCTTGGAGATGTATTGGATTGGTTCTGTTCTGTTTCTATTCATCTCAAGAACAAAAAGTCGGCCCCAATTGTATAATCTGATTTTTTCTTGCCTTAGTAACCATGCTTTTCCATAACGGAGATTGCAGAAGGGTGCATGGAATCCTCTTGTATTGATTTTGCTGCTATCTAGTGTGCTGACATCTTCTCGATCCAGCTCCAAATGGTACGGTAAAATTTTGAACGTTGTCCGAAAGCATGATTATAATTCCGACGAGCCCTCTGAAGCCTGGTTCGTGCTTCAATAGTCCTCTGGCGGTTTCGCGCTGTTGGATTGTTGCGAAAGAGACGACGAAGGGTAACAGCTTCCAATGCCTCTCTCAGTTCCAGTCGAGCGCGATTGAGGAGCTCTGCACGTATTGCGTCGGAAGGCGTCGGCCCGTTTGCTTGAAAAGGTCCGAAAAATTCTACCAGGTGGCCACGTACCGCCCTTTCAAATTCAGCGTCTGATAAGTCGCTGATCTGAAGGCTCAAGCGATAGTGTGCGTGGTTGGGCGACGATGTCTCAGGTTGCATCTTTCTTCTTTAATACCGTAATCCGATATTGCTCTTCGTCGACAGAAACTTTTTGTGAGGAGAAAAACTTTTTTGTGAGCTCCAAGCAAGGTGGAATACGACAACTTTCTTATTGTGCTCAGTTACATTGGGGAGAGTGTCGTTCCTTTTCTCATGTGAGATTCTGTTCATCCGACCGTTGTATTTTTCAATTTTGCAATTCGATTTTTTGAGTTTCGTTTGTTCGAGTTTTGCCTAAAAATCCCAAAACGATGATGTCGTTAGTCATTAGCTTTTTTGAGTTTTCTGTTGTGAATCACATTTGCTTGTTTGTTTTAATCAAACTAATCAAACTCCAAATCTATCTTTCACGAAAAACGTGACTCGATTCGATCGTTCATTGTCATCTCTCCAGAATTTGAAATTGTAGAACATTCCTTTTTTCCTCCCATCGTAATTCCAAAATACCACTTCTACCTCATCCGCGAATGCTGCAACAGAAATACGACCTGAGCACCAAAATTTCTCTATCCGACCGATCGCTAACCACACCGTGCGAAAAAATGGGAGATGATTTTTGACGACAAACGATTGCAGCGGTGACGATTGGTCCTTCGAAACGTCTTCGGAACACGATCACAAAATGTTTCCTCCAGCAAACTTTCTCTATTCGATTTTAGCGAGAGAAAGGATTAGAAGCAAAATCGCCGTCTTTGGCAAGAAGTAAACTATTGACGAAGATGATTATGATGACATCATTGAATTGTTGTTGATGTCAGAAGTTCCGCTTTGGGCTATAGAAACAAAAGTGCGAGAGATAGTAGAGAAAGATGAGGAATACCGTGTTAGCAGAATTGATACACCGCTTGTGTCCGTCGGCGATTGAGATTCCTTTTGTGGCTTGGTCTTCAGCGTTCGCAGATCGCGTCGTTTCGTTCTTCCATTGAACAACTGCAGAATCTGAAAACGATCGATTTATTTCATACGCGCAAATTGACACATCTACCAAAAGAAATTGGAGACCTGATAAACCTGAGGGAGTTGCTTTTGTGCCATTCAACTACTGTGTGTATTCGTCCTTCCATTGGGTAATTGAAGAATATCTTAATCTAGCTCCACTGACAAGTTGCGCAGATTAGTCGATCGCAGAATCTTGAGGTCCTATCTCTATTGGAAAGTTCGTGGCGTTCGAGGTTCTGAGTTTGGAAAATACGCGCATAGTTTCGCTGCCTGGCTGCATTGAAAGACTTGAAAATCTACTCTACCTCAATATCCACGGCACCACCATCCCAGAACTTCGAGAAGGAAATAATCCAAACGGGTTCTTATTGACGATCGCTCGAAGCTGCCGATCGCTAGGGTACCTACAAAGCGAAGTGATGCACGACGAAGAGAGATACGAGAAAGCTTGTTTGCACTAGCAATCAACCGTGCAAACCTCCGAACCTCAGTTTTGCCCAGTGCCATGAATTACATCGGAGAAAAACCTAGTCTGTGGGGATATGTCTTCAAAAACATAAGACGTGCTAATGATTCTCGTGATATTTATAGAGTGACAAAACTTTACAGGTACTCGTATGACTCTCCTCCAGCGCGATTCGAAGTTCCCGAGGCGACTGCTATCTACCAACTTCTCCAGGGTAGAATTGAAATGATATGTTGGTATATTAGGCGTTCTTGATTCAAAATATATACGTCGACAAACGAATGATAACAAGAAGAAGAAGTATTATCGGCACTTCGCTGAAGTGGATTGGAACGACCAAGGGCTTTCTCGACGTTCGTTGTGACAGCGCATTCCATCGATACAGAGTACAAATATGCTTGGATATTTATTTGCAAGTATAAGATATGTGGACCATAATCAATACTAGTATAAATAACCCACGTTCTTTAGCAGCTTTAGTTCCATTGTTCGAAAGTGTTCGCGATTATTATTGTTTTCCCTCTTCTGCTTGCTGAGCCTTGTAAATATCCTCGACGCTTATGTTCTGCTTCTCCATTTCGAGTCGGAGCTGTTCCATCTCTGCCTCCGATGGTGGCCTCGTTTCACCTCCGGGGTTGATCTCGGGTCTCGCCGGTGATCCGTCCTCCTTGCGCCAGGACCTGAAACCCTCTTCGCCCTCCTGGTATACCTCCCCCTGGAAGCCAATCATGTTGTTCTTGAGTTGCTTCGGCGTCACTTCATAGTGTTCCATCTTGGTCATTATCAGTTCGGGTCGGTTGTAGGCCACATCGAGCTCCGTGTCTCCAGGCGCCGACCACAATTCCAGACTTCCCCGGTGGGGGTATAGCTCGATGGGCCGCAGATTGGTTGCGTGGGTCTCGATGAGATTCCACTGGCGGGCGATGCAGTCTTCGAGGCTGACATCCGATACCTTGGCGACCTTTCCGACGTACCAGACCTCTTCGTTGTTCGGGGCAGGGCTCTTGGCGTAAATATCGTTGCAGAGTTCCTTTCCGCCAATGTTGCGAATGCTCAAAAAGTTTTCGTGGGCACGCTTGACATTCCGTTCGACGTAGGTCATGTCGTTGGCAACTGGAACCTTAGACTCGAAGGTTGCACCGTATTGGTCCTCCTCGTCATCGTCTTCCAATAAATCCCACTTGGATTTGGCTCTCGCGAGATAGAGCGTTGTCGAACGATGAACTATTATTGTCGTAGTTTTCATTCGTGGCGTGGAAAAGCCCTCGACGGGGCTGGCAATGGCCACTACCAACAGCAAGGCCAGAGATAGAATCATTTTCGAAGTTTCAATTCGAAGCATGGTAAGAAGAATGACAGAAAAATGTATAACGGGATGGATGGATCGATGAATCGTTAAGGGCGACTTATGATGTGATGTCACTTTCTCAACAACTACGAGTATTTATTTCATAATATTCTCAAATTCGCCTGAAATCGGTTCGAAAGATTTTCGAAGAGATGATGATTTTCGACCATGATTTTGATGGATGAGAAGCCTGCTATCGTGGGAAACGTTATGCACCACACTAGAGGCGCGCCATCGTAGAATGGGTATTGATTATACACCAATAACATTCGATTCACTACGAACAACAGGTAGGTCGGAGGTTGGAGTCGTTAGGGTGGCGTAGATTCGGTACAATCGTTAGGGTGCGGTAGGCGGGTGTACATTTTTTACGAAAATGGGGGGTTTTGGGTTCGTAGGGTCTGGTACAAGTGGTAATTTTTGCGTAGATTCTACGCTTGTCGTAGATTTTCGTACAAGTCCTACGTCCTCCTGTTATTTGTGTGGATGTAGAACTTAGTAGAAATCCTACGGATTAAAAAAAATGGCGCCCCTCTAGTGTGGTGCATAACGCTTCCCAATAAGTCACGATTGATCCGGGATCTGAAAATCACATCCCAAACATACGTACGTGTACGACTAAAAAAATTGAATCCAACAGAACAGAACAACGGAACGCCTTCCCTGCTAAGTAGTGGATGCAATCCCGTAGGAGTAGTACCAGAACCGTTACTAGGAGTTGTAGTATTCGATTCTATCACGGAAGCGAGGAATGTTTTTCAAGTCTTGGGTGTTGTTGTTTGCAATATTCGAATACTATTGTATGCAATAGCAGCAGCAGAAACACAAGCAACACCAACAACACCAACAACAGAACATCAAACCATTACTCATCGATAAAGAGAAACAACGATTGAAACAGAGAAACGATACTATCATTCGATCTATCAGTAGAGGCAGTGTGATAGAATACATATATCGTTTCTCGGGCTGAGTTACATTCAAAATAGTGGGAGAATATAAAACATTCTTACCGAAACCGGAAAAAAAAGAACACACACACAACAATATGCAAGAGGATAACACGACACAAGAAATCGAAGAGCGACTTTCGGAGCGTCTACTCGGCAACGATGTGGACATGGAGTACGTCGAAAGCGGTTTTCGAATCGACGGAAGCAGCAGCCACATTGATATTTCGGCGACGGCGCTCATGGAAGGGGACATTATGGTCGATGCCACGGGCCAACGAGGAGGATTCGGAGGTCCTGTCCAACCGGAATACCGAGACGCTCCCTTTGCTCTGGCCTTTTTGCTGCACCTTGGTGTCATCTTCTTTTTTGCCGTGACATGGGGGTTTTCGGCTTTTGGAAAAAATGGGGATGGCTCCGCAAGTGGTGAGAGCACAAGCCCTCCAGGTTATGGGGAGGAGGATGCAGCCGATGCTCAAGACCCCAGTCTCTCTGTTCCTGATGTGGCTTGCCCTCTTGACCTGTGCCATTAGCATTGGAGTTTCGGCTCTCTCGTTACGAGTCATGATGCACCATGCCGAAACTCTCATTCAGGCCAGTCTGGTTGGATCGATTTGCTTTTTGGGAGCGATTTCTGTCCTCTTACTTTTGTCGGGTGCCGTTTGGTTTGCGGTGGGCTGGGCTCTTTTCTCCCTCTGGTCGGCATGGTATGCCAAGATGGTTTGGATTCGAATCCCCTTTGCATCGTCGAATCTTCGGACAGCACTGTCGGCAATTCAGACGAACGGAGGGGTTTGTGCCGTGGCCTACGGGGTTGCCGGTTTGGCAGTTCTCTGGACGATGGTTTGGTCGCTGGCACTGGTGGGATTAATCTACAAGAACCAGGACGGAGACTCCTGTGGTGTACATAGGTGCACAAATGCGAACGTGCCAATGGTCTTTTTCATGCTTCTGTCTTTTTATTGGACGATTCAGGTCTTTCAGAACGTTCTTCACGTCACTGTTAGCGGTGTGGTGGGAACCTGGTGGTTTGCCCCACACGATGCGCTATCGGTGTTTTCGCCCGCAATTGTCGATTCCTTCCGGCGGGCGACGACCTACAGCTTTGGAAGTATCTGTATGGGGAGCTTGCTGGTGTCAATAATCCAAACTCTAGAAACAATGGTACGATCTGCCAAGAAGTACAACCGAGGAGGCCTCCTGACGTGTCTCCTCGAGTGCATCCTCAGGCCTATTAGGAAGGATTGCCATCTACTTCAATCGATGGGCCTATTGTTACGTTGGTCTGTATGGTTTTGACTACGTTTCGTCGGGACGAAAGGCTATGGAACTATTTCGGGCAAAGGGATGGACAACGATCATCACGGACGATTTGGTTCACAGGAGTTTGCGACTGGTGACAGTTGTGGTAGGCGCCCTTTCAGGATTTTTGGGCATGCTACTAGGCAAGGCTACCGGTTGGAATTCGGGCGGTGTCGTCTTTGTCTCGTGTTTCCTGATTGGCCTCTCCATGGCCACGATTCTCATGAACGTGGTGCTCTCGGCCGTCGACACGGTCATCGTGGCCTTTGCCGAAGCACCAGCAGAGTTCCAGACGCATCATCCAGCACTCTCGAACAATATGATCCTGAAATGGCGACAGGTATTTCCGGAAGAGTGTGGCTTTTGAGCCAACGAGAAGGGTCCCTCCCATTAGCTAGGAAGTGTGAATAAGATCTTCCTCCAATCCAGGCGTTAAACGAATAACATGCATTTTTTTCTTATTCTATGAAATTCAAACAAGAATGGCTATCGTCTATACTTGACTTTTGCGTGCGGAACACAACCACCATGATGATTCACAGCTTCTATTCTTCTTTCGGAACTTTTTTATTGCGGACGATGAGAACGATCAGCGATGTTCACTATTTCTTGTGCCATAGATCATTCTCTCGTTGGGGATAGCAACAACTGAATGCAGCTGTAAGGGCGTTGGGGATAACGTCGAACAAGGCTTTTTGTAGGCCAAATAGACGACACATAATTTTCACAAGAATCACGAAAAGAGCGAAAAACTTGCGCGCAGATTCAGAAAGTGGGAACAGCGCGTGCTTCCCATCAAGTTGTGTCGTTTCTCCCACCACAGAAATAATGAGACACGCGTGAAACGTTGGATGTGGGATTTGTTGAAGAATAAGATCACTCACCAAGAGGTAGAACACTTATTCAGCAACCAACTGCTGCAGAAGGGCAACGCCTCAACGAATTCTATGCGAAAGAGTTACGAGTACACTCACTAACATGCCCCCAATCCAGAATGACAACGACGAAAACGATTTTTCCCAATCGGATGCCAATATCGTAGGCAACCAACCATTGGTTTCGGCAAGCAATGGTGTTGGTGATAATGGGGTAGATCATTTCTCCGACGAAGGAAATCCTAGTCAAAGCCGCAGTTCCTTCGATATTTCGTCGGAAGAAGGAACGTTCTCCTCGCCAGACGGAGTTGGATTAGCACTGCCGTGGGAACCCTCCGGAAATTGGTGGAAAGACATGCTGTATTTTGTGGGACCTGGTGAGTTTCGACAGAAAAGAATAGAGAAAGTGTGTAAAACCCTTTTCTTGCTTTCGAATATCTCTAATTTTGCGTTCGTCTATTAATATTGGTCATTTTCAATCTTGTCGATTGCATCGTATCTCGTTGCATTCTTTTTTCAGGCTGGCTCGTCTCGATCGCTTATATCGATCCCGGAAACTATCAGGCCGATATTCAGGCCGGAGCGACGACGCAATACTACCTACTTTTCACTATCTGGTGGTCTTCCATCTTGTCAATCTATGTGCAGGTCTTGTGTGTCCGGTTGGGCTATTACGCGCAGCAAACGCTAGCGGAGGTTCAGGCAAAAGAATTTCGCCAACAGCGGTCGAATAAAAAACGGTATTTTGCATGGTTTGTGGCCGAGTTTTCGGTCATCCTGACAGATCTTCCAGAGGTCATAGGAATCGGGATAGCCTGCAACTTGTTCTTTGGATGGCCGTACTGGGTTGGTGTCATTTTGTCCCTGCTGACGACCATGTCCTTTTTGGCAACGATGAAATTCGGGATGCAGATTTTGGAGGGTATCATTGTGGGTTTTGTTGGGATCATGTCAATCGCTCTGTTTGTCGAAATGTCCTTTGTTGAGCCCGATAAGGAGGCAATCCTCAAGGGATGGATATATGGCTTTGTGGACGTGAGCACGGACGATCTCTTTACGATTGCCGGGATTATTGGTGCCGTTGTAATGCCCCACAATCTCTACTTGCACACGGCTTCCGTTCAATCGCGGAAAGTCGTCCGCCGGACAGAGGTGGTGGAAAAGGCAGTATGGTACTGTTCGGTGGAACCCATTGTCCCCATTGTGGTCTCCTTCTTTGTAAACCTGGCGGTGGTAGCCATTGCCGCTGAGCGCGTCTATGGATACGATAACGCAGCCATGGTAGGCCTGACCGATTTTTGCAGTTACTTTACCAGCCTCAAGGGTGGCTGCCTTCTGTGGGGAGTTGCCCTTTTGGCAGCAGGTCAATCCTCCGCCATCACCACCACCTATACCGGCCAATATATTATGGATGGGTTTCTGGAGCTTCGGCTTCCCATTCGGGTGAGGGCGGTGGCAACCCGACTGGTTGCCATCACCCCCTGCGTGGTGGTCAGCTTGTTCTTTCCTAAGGGATTGAACGTCATGATCAACATTGTCAATGCAGCACTGGGATTTTTGTTGCCCTTTGCCCTCCTCCCGCTGATCAAGTACAACTGCAGCGAGGCCATTATGGGCGACCACGCCTCGAGGGGCACCGAAAAGATGGTTTTATATGGATTCGGTATTTTCGTCTGGTTCATCAACGCGTTGACGCTGAGCATTCCCGGCGGAGGCTTTTTCGGAGATTTTGTCAACAATTCGATGGAGTGGTCGGTGAACAAAGCTGGATGGGTTACATTGCAGCTGTTGCTTCAGATATTTTACGCCTACTGGAACTTTACCTGCCTCTTCACTCCGCTGAGAGGAAGCCTGGCGGACAATCCCGAAGAGATTTCTCCCCTGGAAGGGCAAGACGTCATGGTGGTGCCACCGGAGGACAGTGAATTGACGTGACTGTTTGCTCCCATGAAATCGACACATGAAACGTACGAAACAATCAAAGAACATATGTTACCCCTATTTCACTGATTTGCGGGCAGTATGCAACCAAACGCTCGGGGCTGTTGATTTTGTTCATGGGAACCATGACATTCCGAAAAACTGAAAACGAAAACAATATTCTTGTAGAGTAATGTAAACTAATAACACCACGATCATCCCAATGGCAATTCGTTTCGAACGATTCATGAATCCATTTTGATGTTTTTGAATTCCATTGCTCTATGATTGTTATTGTATATTACCGTACTTCTTACGTCCTCTCTCAACTTTTTGCGCTAGACGTTCGGCAAACTACATATCAAACACTCGCTTTTTGGAGCTATCTGCAGCTGTGGTATCTACTGCAATGATCTGCGCCAGTTCTGCCAGTCCATCTTCCGTTTCGATTTTTTCTTCGTTTTCTTGCCAGATTTCTTGAATGTTTTTCTCTTTTCGGTCGGCGTCTTCCAATCCCTCGTCTCCGAATTCTGTCCTCGAGGGCCAAGCGCAGGGAAGTAGTCAGGACATTGGTTTCCGGCAGAGATTCTTTTCCTCCACTCGACCGAAACCACGACGATTTGGAAGGTTGTGACGATGATTCGTTTGTTGTCGCTTGTGCCACTACAGCTCCGGCAAAGTCTTGCGTCTGCAGAGATCGGAGCAATTTTCGCAGCTCCGAGTTCTTGGCCTTTTCTTCTTCGACTTGTTCTAGTAGTTCGTCGTTGGCTTTCATTTTCAGGTGCAATCTGTGTGCCAGTATATAGGCCATGCTGGCAGCCAACAGGTTGATGACCGCGTGCTGTTTGGCCTTGAATCGATCTCTGACCCTCTTCCAGATGGGTTTGTCGTGGACCTTGAGAAGCTCTCGTTTTGTCTGGTCCATTTCCGCCTGGATGCGGGCAATATTTGCCTGTGGATCCTTGAGAAATTCACCCGTCTTTTTCTGGGCCTCGAGGTATTCCTTCTTGGCCTGGGCGGGAGAGACAGGTTTGGAGGATGACGATGGCTTGGGCGGAAGCGGGGGAGGAAGATCCTTCTTTGACCTCGCCGTCGTCGAGGTGTACCATCGAAAGGGCAGCACTCGGATCCGGTGTTTCCGTCCAGAGATTGCGCATCGACTGATCATGGTGAACAACGACAGTAATAATGATTCCTTGGCCTTCGCAGTCCAAAATGATTTACAGGAGGAAGAGATTAAAGAAGTGTTATGACGATCAATGATTACGGTTGTATGTATTTCCCTCCACGAAAGTCGAAATTGTATGGAACAGAAATATTTAATCGAGCTAATCGATTGTAAAATGCACTTTTAATCGAACTAATCAATTATCAAATACAATAATTGTAAAGTGATAACTGATTAGTTCGATTAAACTGGACTGGATCACGTACAAATTTAATCGAGCTAATCATATGGTTTCTTTCATGAATTAAAGACTTTGTTAGTCCCTCTTTCATAGTCATCTCATCGATGATGGTTTCGTTTCTTCGTACGTATTGTACGAAGTAGTGTAGTAGTCGTAGGCAGAGCTCAGCACACATGTGACCGTTGCGCCCGCCATTTTTTCATCGTGTTTTACAAGAATGATGAAGAAGCCAAAGACTCAACAACTTGAGATTATCTTTTTCAACTATCTGATATCGCAATAGCTCAGCAGAGAGAAGCAACAGCAAGAAAGAATCCATCATCAATCAATTCGGACATTGTCAACAGAAGTAAAGGCAGCAAAATAAATCTCAAAATGACCACCATTCGGTAAGTTCCAAGTCACCAACGAGCTGGGGAAATTGAGGCAATGCCGTGACGGAAGTGAAAAATCAAGTCTTTCGGAAGCGAAAGACCAACGCAAAGTCACATCTCTATTTGGTTTCATCCCTTGCCCGTCTTTCATCATTTGGTTAGTTCATTTCATAGCGAAGTTTTCTGTATTCTACAATCGATGCTCATGTATATTTTTATTACAAATCTTCTCTTTGATTTGCAATTAAATTTGGTGAATGGCTGGATCTGATGCATCTCTCCCTCGATCGGAAATCGCGTCGAAACTATATTGGCTTTCGCGACAATTAAAATTCAAACAATCCACTTTTTCTATCCATCGGAATCTTTAAAAACCCAAAACGACAAATACAGATATTTCCTCCCGGAAGACGGAGACATTGAGGCCCAGCCGAACGTCTTTTTGGCCCCAAAATCCCGGCATCCCAACACCCCTCCCACCTTTGGACAGGTTCGGGATGCCTTTCCCCTCCCGGGACAATACCATTTCCGATTCAAGTCGGCACTTGTCCCGGGAACAGACCGCGAAAAGTCGGCCATGGCCGTGTGGATGGACGTCGTTGAGGAACGCCAGCCGGTTCCCACCTGGCGGAACAGCATCGTCGCCAAGGTCTCACGAATCAGCATGGAGGACGACGATGACGACGACGACGACGACGACGATGATTTTGCCTCGCCAGTGCCCGCGCCCGCACCCGCTCCCCAGGCCACCCCAGCACCACGTGCTCCCCCAATCGATGACCTCTTTGGGTCGACACCCGCTCCGGCTCCCTCAGCGCCTGCCACGGGTGGTTCCCTCCTCGATTTCAACGACCACGCGCCGGCGGCAGCTCCGGCTGCCCACACGGATTTCTTTGGCATGACGGCTCCACCGACGGGAGTCCAATCCGCACCACCCAGCGGGGGATACCACGGGAATCCAAACATGCAGCAGCAGCAACAACAACAACAACAAATGCACAATATGCAACAACGTCCGTCGGTTCCGCAACCTCCGCAACAGCAGTTTGGAAACTTTCAGCAACAGCAACAACAGCAGGGAGCCTTTGGTGGACTGGGAACTCCGTGGATGGCATAGAACAGCAACAAATATCATCACTAGGAAATCCAGAAGTTTAGCAGCGCATCGATTGGGATAATTGTCGACAACTGTAAAAAGAGTCACAAGAAAAGGTTTCGATTTGGCTCTGTTTTGGTATCAACAGAGATGTATCTGATAGTGTTGATACTACAATTCGATGTTTCTTTCTATTTAGAATAAAACTACGACGCGCAAATAATTTGCTCTGTTCCTCTCAATCACAAATTTTACAATCTATTACTTATAATATATCATTACGATTCCAATTCATTGCTGTTTCTATTTCCTACGTATAACAATAAACTACGTGTAAGTGTAATTTGAAGGCATTCGATTACTATTTCACTTTATTTTTATGTATCATCTAATTCTAAATACTAGTAGTAGTCCTCTATACACAATTCTAAGTGAGAGCACAACTGCATTTCAAC
The DNA here is from genome assembly GCA_037355735.1 of Pseudo-nitzschia delicatissima. NCBI lineage: Eukaryota > Bacillariophyta > Bacillariophyceae > Bacillariales > Bacillariaceae > Pseudo-nitzschia > Pseudo-nitzschia delicatissima. Next base: position 392,012 of record CM074778.1, on the reverse strand, counting down.
GCTATTTCGAATTTCGTTCATGGAAAAGGTTCGGAGATGATGCCTTCCGCCCAGCTTGGGAGAGTTCGATGCGATATGTATGACTTGTTCGACTAAAAGGAAGCGAAGGAGAAAAACGCGTGCCCGATTTTTGCATTGTTGATTGTTGCCAAGAGATTCAATGACACGGAGACAACAACATGAAACGATTACTAGAGAGGCACTAGAGTAATTCAATTTCGACATGTCACCTTCTAATCATATCACACATACCGTTTGTGGAAAAGGTGGATCAATGTTTAAACGTCAATAGGATTCGATTATAAAGTATCTCACATTCCACAATAACCATGGGGAAGAAAAAGAACAAGAAGAAGTCCTCTTCGAAATCCAAAAAGGTCACCAACACGAATACAAATACCAACACAAATACCAACACGAATACAAATACCAACACAAATACAACCAATGAACCATTTGCCTCCACGACTGACGTTGTAGTCGACGTGGAAACGGACGCGCCTCCTCCGGATATTGCTGGCGAAGAGGAGACGAATGAGAAAGTCCCTGGGAACTCTATCGAAGACGTAGCACCAGAGGAAGGCGAAAAGGTCGAAACAGATCTTGCTGTAGAGCTTGAAACAGAGGATGACGTTCCTCCTGAAATTTCAGAAACGGAATTGCCAGCGAGCGAAAAAGTCGAATCTCCGAAAGAAGACGAAAACGTTGGCCAGGAAACTCCAAGCTCCGAGGATGCTACCGGCGATTCGACGGAAGAGCAGGCGCCTCCGGTTTTCGAACCTCTCCAAGCGGAGAATGTCGCTGCTTTATCCGACGTGAACGAAAACAACGAAACGATTGTCCAAGACCAACTCGAATCGAATGGCAATATCAGCGATGACGATGATGCCTTGTTTCTCGACGCCCGAAGCTTTGAGACAAACGATTCGATAGACGATATTCCTCCTGTTGTTTTCGATGGCGAAATAGTTGTCAGCATGGATTCCGAAGCCAATCCCGAAGTGGATGCCGAACAAGTGGTGGAACTAATATACGACAATGACGAAACCAACGAAATCAGCGAAAAGGCAGAACCAAACGATTTGAACAAAGCTAATATTCCTCCGGAAAGCAGTGAACAGGTGACTATGGAAAACAAACCAGAACCAATCGCCGAAACAAAGGTGGAAGTCCTCCAAATATATCAAACCAACACGGACGACGAAGCGGCACTCAACTTTGATGATACATACGTGAAATACGACGATGGGAGCGAAGCCGATAATTTCAGTGACGACGGCACAGAAACAACCTATATCGATGAATTGCCGCTGTTTCATTATTCTCGCATTGTCTCTTCTGGATTGCCGCGAGGCATCCCGAAGAAAAAGGCTACCAGCAGGCCTCCGAAAGCAAAACATTCCAAGTGTTCGGAATTTGCGGTGGTTCGGGTGGATCGAGAAGAACTTGTGTCCTCCGTTGGCAGCGCTACGAGTGATTTCAACGATTTGTCCAGAACAGCGAGTGCCAACAGCGATGGTCTTTCATCAGTTTCGTCGGCGGCTGCCATGCGGAAGCGCCAGAGGGAGCAATCCCTCTTGCTCTCATCGGATTTGTGGTTCCAACCCCATTCAATTGTCGCGAGTGGATACGGTAGTGGTAAAATTACGTTGACGCGCCTCACAGAAGCCCAGAGCAGTGATTCCTCACCCTCTGTAGTCTTTGCGACAACCTCTACAGAATTGGGAGGCATCATTGATACCTCTGGCCATGGGAAGAGCAGCAATCACAAATCGTACACGACGGTGCTAAACCTAAGGGAGGGAGAAACTGTGGCTTCGAATGAATCTTCCATTGTTGACATGTCCTTTGACGCTTCTGGATCGATCCTCGGAGCCATTGATGGGGGCGGAAACTGTTCTATATGGGAATTCAAATACACTACTTCCCTCCAATCCACGTCTTTGTTGTTTGGGGATTTTTTGAGCAGCGAAAAGGTGACACAAAATTCTGATGGTTTCTTCACCCCTTCCTCCACACCGAATCCTGCCCGCCCACAGGTTGCTGCAAGGCCTCCCCCCAGCACCGGCATGTTTTCGAATTTCATGTCGGTTCTGACGGGAATTCCACCCGCAGACGAGAACAACAACAGCAGTCATGGCGGGGCAAACAACAACAACATCACTATCACTGGTAGCAATGACACTACCAATAACTCCGTGGGCGGGACAATACTCAACAGCAGCAGCAATTCGGGTCAGCCAACTCAACCCGAGACGCTTATCCCGGCACTTACAGCGGAAATTACGCAACAAACGAGAAACAACTACCCAGCTAAGTGGGGAGCACCAACCTGCCTGGCAATAGATCCAGCCTACAGAATCAAGCGAGACAAGTCTATTGTTGTGGGATTTGCAAATGGGCAGCTCTATCTAACGAAAAAGGGAACCTTTTTCCAGCGACGAAACGACACGATCCTTTATCAGGCGGGAAACACGGGTGGAGATTCCTACCGGGGCATTGAGTGCGTTGTTTGGAGAGGGCCATTGGTGGCATTTGCGGATGCCACTGGGATCAAGCTCATTGATTCGGAGCATCTCACGCGCATTGCCCATATCAATCGTCCGGCAGGAGCATCGCCCTTTTTGTACCCCTCGATTCGAGATATTTCACCCTGTTTGGTATTTGAGACTTCCCAACATCTCTTGGTTGGCTGGGGAGATTGTTTGATGCAGATTTATGTGGAAGAACACGAGGAAGACGCTTCCTCTGCGCCTTCGTTGACCCAGAGCGCGGGAAGCAGCGAGGCATCTAAGGATATTCGAATCAGACGAACTGCCACTTGCACAATGGCATGGGAGCTCGATTGCGTTGCATGCGATGTTGTACCGCTGGACAGTGATCATGTGGTTGTTTTGGGATTAGTTTCGCTAACAGAGGATGGAGAGGACATCAACCACGGAAGGAGCCCAAGTCACGATCTAGAAATGCAGATTTTGTCGCGCGGGGACGGAACAATTTCGTATAGCGACTCGCTGCCCGTCATTGAAGGAAAGAGAGGCGCGATTGAATCCATGCTATCGGTTCGTGACTTTCGACTCCTATCTTCCTTTGCCTTGCCACGCATGACTGACATCGACGAAGCAAAGGCTCTGAGAGCGTTGAAGGGGGCGAATGATATGGGGTTTGTTGGTATCGATGTCAGCTTCGACATAAATCAGCCACTCTTTGCTGGCACTGATTCTTTTGCAAAGAAGGGAATCGAATTCGTGGATCCACATCTTGAATGGAACATAAAATCTATCATGTACGACGAAGATGTTGATGATGAGACAAATCTCTTTGGGACATCCAACGGGGATAATTCAAGTGTCGACAGCGATGATTACGAATGCATATTGCGTCCAATCGAAACTATTCGGCCACTTTCATCGCAATCTACGGATCCTACAGCTAAATCCACGCTTCCTCCAACTATGGTGGTTTGCACTCCCTCCGAGGCAATTTTATCGCTCACGTCAACTGTAGACGATGCCATAGAATATTCCTTGGAAAACCACAAATGCGCTATGGCGTTGTCTCGTGGCATACGCCACAGGAGGCAACTGCGGCGATACAAGCTCGATGACTTGATCAGTTTCTATTTGGAAGCCGTGCTGAGAATACCTCGATCCGCAAAGAATCAAGATAATGCCACAAATACGCAGCAAAATATATCGTTGTCTTTGCGAAGAATGCAGCTAGCAATCAAAGCAATGCCGGTTTTGCTAGGCGATAGAATCGAATTGTGGGAACGATGGACAAGAGAACTAGAAAATATCCCAGGCTCCCTATTCTTGCTAAGGAAGTACCTGCCTGTCCGAGGTACGTCAAAACAAAATGTCGACTGCGTGATTCAATTTTTTGTCTTGATTTTTTTTCGCGTGGGAAAATGCAACCTCATATTTGTTTCATTTTCATAATCAACAGATCCAATTCTCCCTTCAGCAATCTATGTTCGCATGCTCGACAAAATGCTTGCCGAAGTGGAACATTTATCTCAAACTTCACGGAGGGATGTTCCTTCGTCGATAGAAATACATCAGCAAGCTTCAAAACAATTTTTAGAAAGCTTGGTCGCTTGGGGACCTACCAAAGTGCTGAAGGAATTTATTTCATTTTACAAGTATAACAAACAAAGACGGAAAGGAGGAAAAGAACTTGACGATGATATTCGATCTACTGAAATATCTCTACAACGTCGCTATTTACAAACTGCAGCGGGTTATTTGATATTTCCGGTTCGTGACATCGAGGAAGAATTGAAGGTTTCCGCGCCGAGGTACGAAGTCCAAAACGTAGACACCGAAGACTCTCTATTTGACATTTCCAAAGCAGTTACAGTTATTGCGCCGCGAGTACCTATTGTTGCTCTACCGGAGGATTCTGTGAAAGATGAGACAAAAGAGTCTCAATCATCAGCGCCAAATAACCATACTTGTTTGGAGGCCATGGCGCGACTAAGAATGATGCAGGGTGAATTCGATTTGGCTCTCAAAAGCTTTCTCGCGATCGGGGCTTGTCACGCAACCGAATCAATCGAATCTTTCGAAGAATCTGCCATTCGCATTGTCAGTGAAACTAACATTGCAATGGAAAAAGCGCCTTCTCCTATCGGGGATCATTCTTACGAATTTGTGATGAACTTGATCGAACGCCACGAATTGAATCAATTCCTCTTTGAAAAGGACTTTTTGTTGTCGACAGACTCGAAACTCTTCATGCCCATATTTGCGCTGATTCGTCTGGTTGGATTGCAGCGCGTAGGGAACTTTCTGATGGAACATTGCGTCGCAGCCGGATTTACCTACAGCACATCTCTCAGCGAAATGAACGCGTTCAGCTTTTCCGAGGAAGATTCCATGGATGAGCCAAAGGGGATACTACGTCGCGGATCTCTTCCCATCGACAAGGTTGCGAAACAGCTCGAAAACAGCCCCGCCATTCTGCATTGGTACCTGCACACTGTCTTCACAAGGCGACCTGAACTTTACGTCCATTTCCCCACTAATGCTGTCCCCTCCAGGGCTGTAACGAGCTTGCACCGAAGACACTTTCAACTTTATGTGGATTTTGCGGGAGACACTAGGGACTCCAGTAAGGTTCTGGCTGGTATCGAAGCGTACAATGTCGAGTCGAAGATGACCCCGTTACTCACCTTCCTGAAGGCGGCCCTTCCCCTTGGAGGTATCCTACCGATAGATGCACGTCGCGTGCTAGAGATTGAACGCCGCAAGGATGCAGAAGACGAGGACGAGGACAGTAGCAAGAAAGACATTGCGATTTCATCTTCTCCGATTTTTGCTCTTGAACTAGCCTACATTATCGAAAAATACAGCGATGAGACGGAAACAGAGGCCATGGGAATTCTTAATTTGTACCTGAAAGGAGCCAAGTCCCTTCCACTTGCTGTCTCGTACGCCCAGAGACAGAAAAAATTCACAACAATTCTGTGGGATCACCTCATTTCGCACTGTTTGAAAGAGGCTTCGGACGGGACAATTTATGGGGAGCTCCTCGAGGCTGCGGCTCTCAAGGGAGCCGATCTTTCGCGATTGGTAGAGCGCATTCCTCCGGGAATGGTTGTCGAGGGCCTTCGTCCAAAGCTTGTGGCTGCCGTTGCCGATTACCGCATGAAACTCGAAATCTACGAGGCTGCCATCGCAGCGGGATCGGAGGAAAAGGTCACCTTGATGCGAGAAATTGGCCACAGAGCTCGCAGAGGCCTCCGGCACGATATGGGGAATCGCAAAAAAAGTTTTGCCGAATTGATTTCCGAAAAAGTACGAAGCGAAAAACGAGAAAATCCTGGAAACAACGGTACAGCTTCGGGTAGAAATGAAACTCCGGAAAAAATATCCAAGACGCGATTGCGGCGAGATCGTAAGCGTCTTGTATATTCCATTCCGCGTCGATAGTCTATTGAAAAGAAGCACTGCAACTAACTAAAGAATGAAAAGGTCTAACTTTTGTAGAAGCTACTATCTCTAGTTTTTGGACATTGTTAGGTGAATCAACAATAATAAGCAGTTTTAACCCATTTGATTTGTTCATTGGTGTGAAAACCTCGCGCATGTTCTAAATTTTTGCATCTGTCACGAGTTCCGTTGCATTCCGAAAACAATTTCTATTCATGTTCTTTTGACACGAATCGTTTTGTGTTTTATTTGTTTTCGTACTCGGCAAAATCTAAATTTTTCCTGGAATAACTCAATGCCACCAACAACTTGCTCAACGATTTATTTTTGTTATAATCACTCTTGTTCCGCTTTGGCTTTGTCACTCTCTTGTTTCAAGATTGACTTGACGTAACTCCCACCAGGCCCGGATACGTTCTGGGCCACAGTTCGACCTCTGTCGTCAATGCCAATCTCGCATTCGACGGATTCCATCGCGTAGAGTTTTCGGAAGAAATCGTCGCCGGGAGCCTGAATGGAAGAATGGTGGACGAAAATGCCTGGCGAATAAGTGGTCGCCTTTTTGTCTATAGTCTTTTCCATTCGATCTTCCCGAAGAGACTTGACAAGTTCCTCTCCTTCAGCCTCGGTGCGGTAGGGTTTGATGAATCCAAATCCGCCACCACCGTTGTACCATTGAACGATGCATTTAACACGGCTTTGGTTGCGGATGGCGTTGTCGATGTACTCCTGGAAAGACTCCCCGTCTGCTATCGACGCTTGTTTGGAGGTTTCCTGCTGTTCGTTCGATGCTTCCGCTTCGGCAATTACCTTGGCTGCAACGGCAGCAGCCTCGGCTTCTTCGTTTGCTGCTTTTTCCGCGGCAGCTGCTGCCTCCACTTCGGCAGCCTGCTTTGCGGCTGCTTTTGCTTCGGCCTTTGCTTTTGCTTCTTCGACCTTCGCTGCTATTTCTGCTGCTTCCTTTTCTTTTAAAGCTGCTGCCTCCGCCTCTGCTTTTGCTGCCGCTTCTGCTGCTTCCTTTTCTTTCAAAGCTGCTGCTTCTACTTCAGCCTTTTCTGCAGCATTTGCTTCTTCTTTGGCTTGTTTTTCTTTCAGAGCCGCTGCTTCCGCCTCTGCAGCAGCCTTTTGCTCGGCTTCGAATTTTGCAAACCTCGCTTCGGCCTCCTCTTTGGCCTTGGCCACCATTGCGGCATCTTCCTCTGCCTGTTTTCTTGCCCTAGCCTCTTCGTCCTCCTTTCGTGCCCTAGCTTCTTCCTCGGCCTTGCCGGCGGCGGCTTGTGCCTCCGCTGCTTTTGCTTCTTGCTCTGCCTTTTCGGCCTGTGCTCTGGCCTCTTGTTCCTTTTTGGATTTATCCCCAAACACGTCATTGATCCAATCGAACATGCAAAGACGGGTTGTGGAGGAAGATAACACGTGTCTCGATTGAGGCGCAAAGGCTTCACAAGGCATTGGCACAGATGCAATGACCAGAAGACATGCTACAGCCACCATTGACAACATTGTGTTCTTCGTCGATCTATTTATTGTTCGCATTGTATTATTCTCCTTAATCACCTCGAAGTGATTTTCTTTAGTTCGATTGCTTTCGAAGAGTTGTGTTAAAGATCTTTCTAAATAATGGTGAATGAATGAATGAAAGAGATTGGAAATGAGTGGGTCTACAGGTGGCGGTGAGTGAGTGTTGACACCGTTCGAAATCTCAATTCCGAAATCAAGACGAAGATGATGTCTGTCCATCAAAATGTAATCGAACTAATCAGTGTCATTTTCAAATTCAGTTTAGTCGAACTAATCCGTTCTCAGATACGATTGTATGCGCCAATTGATTAGTTGGATTAACTTCAAAACCGGGTTCATAAAATAATATGAACTCGACTTTTGCTCCGAGTACGAGTACTAGGGATTTGTACGTAGGTCCTACACAGCATTCCGAGTGATATATTATGGTATTGTACTTGTACCATAGTATCTTCTGTGATTCTTGGTTTCTTTGTGAAAGATAGAAGATAGAAGATAATCATGAAGCCCGTCAGCTGTGTGATTCGATTCTCGACCGTTGCTCGGCCCAGGAGTGGCGGATAGCAACACAATGCTAGCGCCAAACTCAATGCCAGTAACGAAACCGAACGAATGGAGATCCTTGCCTCCGATGCCTGGAGGGCGAAGAAGTGGGGGAGGCATATGGGTCAATGATCACCAATTTCTCGTGTTGGGTGGACATTTTCCGAATAGAAACAAACAAATCTTGGCATCATGCATATACTACGACACAACCACTGGAAGCTGGATGAAATTTCCGGTCGACATGCCAGTTCCTCGAAGGTGTTTCGGTCTTGTTCTCGTTGGCAATCGGTTGTTTGTCATGGGTGGAGACATTAGTTTGAGAGGTATTTCATCGGATCTCATTTCCATCGATGTTTCCGGTGACGATTTGGCAAACGTTTCGGGAGATTGGGAGACGCTGGAATCAATGGAACGACCAAGGCACCAGTTTGCATGTACGGCGGATTCGCGGTATATATACATTTTTGGAGGTCAATTTAGAAAAGGTGGCTATCTTCGTTCGGCGGAACGATACGATATCGAAACCAATGAGTGGACGCGCTTGCCCGACATGTCTGATCGATGTTGTGGTTGCGGCGCGGGAATGGTTGGAACTAAGATATACGTCGTCGGCGGCACGATGGACGCACGTTATAGTATGGCCACGACGAATGTCTTTGATACTTCCAAACAGTCATGGGAACCCGCTTCGACAATTCCTGATATGAAAATAGGCCGACGGTATTTAAAAGTTTTGGTGGTGGATCGTTTCGTGGTTGCTATTGGTGGTATTAATAATCGAAGGGTATACTCGATTGAGGTACTGGACACTCAACGGAATGTTTGGATGGAGTCACCAAGACCAATGAAAATAAACCGAAGTGGTTTCATGGCAGCTGTTTCGATGGAGAGAAAGGAGATTATCGTTGCTGGAGGATGGACTAACAAAAACCATGTCTTGAATGCTGCAGAGATCATTTCTTTCGAAGATGGGAAATTTCTGGCTTTCTGTCGGTTCAAGGAACGGGGACAAAAAGTGATTGGCGACACGGACATGGGAGAAGACGAACTTGGTGTGGCAATCATTGCGGAGGCGCTGGTAGAATCGCTCCTCTTTTTGGACCTGGAACCACCCTTCGTTTTGGCCATCCTCGGCAAATGGGGCAAGGGTAAGTCCTTCTTCTTCAACCTCATGCTAGAGCACATGATCAGGATCCAGAAGAAAACCGCAGACTTGTTTGTTCGAAACACCTATGCGGGCCACATCTACGTTGTAAAATTTGATGCCTGGACATTTTCGAAAGGATGTGTTTGGTCAAGCTTCATGTACCAGATTCTCAAGAGCCTTAACGAGCAGTTGCAGTTTGAGGCACAATTGGAGGATGGCATTTTGGAAGATGGTGGTGTCAGCACGATTGAAGTTTTTCGCGACCTTTCAAAAGGAGAAATAAAGTACTTGGAAGGAAATAAACTGGTTTGGAAACGATATTACAATGATTCAAAAAAGAACGGCGAGTTTGCGTCGGAGAGTTTGTTGAAGGCAATTAACATCAACTACAAGGACGATGCAAAAGAGTTGGATAGACTTGAGAGAATAATCCAAGCAAAAGATGTTGTTGACAATCTGGATGGAGTTCTCAACTCGCATGGTAAAAGCGTGCTTCATGAGGCCCTGAATAAAGTTATGGAGGCAGAGGTTGGTGAAACTAAAAACGAGCAAAATGGTCGCAAAGATGACGTTGAGAGGGGGAGTTTTGATTTCATTGATGGCTTAGATATCGATTCTGGAGATGACGAAAATAGTGATCCCAATGATGCAAAAGGAAACATTGATACATTGATTGACAAAATCCAAAATATCAGTTGGTTTCACTACAAATTTCGAGCCTCAAAGATTCGCCCGTTCGCAGTCATCTGTGCGGTTGCTTTCATTATTCTCGCCATTACACTGATGATTGTAATTGATAATACAGCTCTTGGCGCGGTAACTTTGTTGCTTTCTCCGGTAATTCCAGTTGTCACAAGCATATCAGAAGCTGCGATAGAAGTCGACACCATTATCAGCGCACGTGGTGATCTCAAAACATCAAAAGCATTTTCTGAAGAGCCCGAAGCAGGTGGTGGGAAGGATGAGGATTTGATCGAGTTGAATCGAAAAAGGTTGGAGATCAAAAACCGAACTCTTGCGCTCAAGGGACTTTCTTTGCGTGACACGATTGCTAAGAAAATTGATCCCGAAGAATATGAAAAAAATCTGGGCATTGTTCACAAAGTTCAACAAGATCTACAGCTTCTTTCCGACGGTATGCTTGACTCTAGGCAAAGCGAGATTTTCCCACGAGGAACTCCAAGGATTGTCCTATTTGTCGATGACTTGGATCGTTGTGAGCAAGATACAGTTGTAGAAGTTATTGAGGCGCTTCAACTCCTGGTGAAAACCAAACTGTTTGTCGCTGTTGTTGCCATTGATCCAAGATATGTGTCGCTCTCGATTGAAAAGCATTACAAGGGAATATTAGATCCACATATTCCACCATCTGGAATGGATTTCTTGGAAAAAATCATACAAGTTCCATTTCGATTACCCGGAGTTGGCCAAGAAAGTGTTGATAGCTTTATTGACAGTCAGATTGATATCGAGCCACCACAAGTTGCTCCTCCAGAGGTGAAAACAACATCTGACGCTCCAATCGCCCCCTTTTCCGTTGAAAATAAGGATTCGATTTCTGTTGTACTCGATCCTCCACGAGAAGGCCGTCTCCCACTAGCATTGCTTCATACCATTTCTCAACCACCAGATGAGCAACTAGACGAGGATGCAGTGGGTGATGTTGAAGATGACGATGCCGAAACAGGTGCAACGGAATTCGCAGAACACGAAGCCCTTCCGAGATACAAGGTATTTTTCACGAAAGAGGAAGCTGATATGATGAAAGAAATCATAAAATTGTTCGTTGTGGGCCCTCGTTGCATTCGACGCGTCGTGAACGTTTTCAAGGTACTTCAGATAATTTGGAAACGGGGAAGCAACAGGTTTGAAGCAGACCACAATCTGAAACGAACAACACTATTTCTAATGCTAATGGCGTCCGATGAATCAACGCGGGAAGTGACATATAGGATTTTTGATTGGATGGATTCGGGAAGGGTAAAGTATCACAATGTTGCATTGGACGATGGTGGTGCGAATGACCTAGCAACTCTTTTCAAGAAAGAACTGAAGAATTGGGACAAGGGTTTTGAAATGTCTTTCAATGGGGAGGCAACCAAGGATGGAACCTTGATTTCTTTCGTTGAAAAATATTTGTCCGAGTACAAATGGACAAATTTTGAGGATTGGAATCGAATTTCTTCCCAACTATTGTTGGCACGGTGTTTTTCTTTCTATCGAATCGCATCGGACGACACCAATCCGAATCAAGATTGATATCATGGCATCGAATCAATTGATTCGGCATTTGCAATTTTGTATAATGAAGCAATTAATTACTAACAAATCATACAGCGAACACCAAAAAGCGTTCATTCTAACGATAAAAAAAATGTGAAAAAAGTTCTTTTGACTGAACATTTTTTCAGCCTCAATAAATTTGATAGCAATCATACGCCATTGTTCTTTGAATTCCGTGAATCGTCTTAACATTGTCAGATCTACTCGTTTCGTTCAGTTGCACATTACTCCGGCCCACACACTGGCAGATAGGCCGAGTAATCCAGAATAGGTTTGGCATTGGGGACACAGCCCTTTCCGGCAGCCACCCCGGCCAGCACCAAAAGTCCAGCAGCGATCGAAACGCGCGAGAGGTTCCTCGCGAGGGAACTGTCTGCCGCGGGAAGGAGATGCCAAGACGAGAACCACCAAATACGCAATGCCTTCTACGGCGCCAATCGCTCCTCCTGGCCCTGCCGGCAGACCGTGTCCCGTCGTGGCCAACGAATATAGAGAAACCCACACAATGGGCTGCAAGACCAATCCGATCGAATTCAGCACGCTGCCGCCACAGGCATTCGCGTCATCCTCACTGCTTTTCAGAATAAAAGAAGATTGTTGCCATTGTTGCCGTTGGTAGATAGGATTGCCGCTTTTTATCGTTGTTGTCAATGGCGAAGGCAGTGTCGGCGAGAAAGATTCGACTCCAGCCAACAATCCCGTCAACGACAGGACTATCATTCCAAGAAGAAATCGCCCCATGATAGTATTTTTATGCGGAAGATATCGAACACTAGCAGAGCTTCCCATCACCATTGTTGAAGAATTCTGCGATTTGTGCTTGATACTATTGAGTGAAAGAGCATTATTTTTCAATTTTCAATTTTGATCAGTGATCTGAAAAGTGTAAGTATCGGCGAGGTATGATACGCGTACGTATTGTAGCTTTCATCAAAACTTTGAAGTCGACTCGATCGATTGAAAAGTGCATCCAAGGAAAACGATGCGACGAAGAATGCAAACCAAATAATGTAGCTCTGCGAAATTATACTTATAAAATACAGTACCAACAACTATGGTAAACGTGTACTCTAGAGTATTAAGTATTCTTACACCATCTTGGAAATTTACATTGTTTGAAAACCATCATTGCTGACATCGTCGCTTCCCTCCAGAAGAAAACCAATGATTGGTAGTAATTTCTCGAACATTGTTCAAAACTTTCAAAGGGAGGGAATCAATCAACGACTATAATCGTGCCTTCTTTTCTTTCCGACTGCTGCATGGCACATAGCAGTTGTAAGCCCCAAACCTAGGCACTGTACTTTTCCAATCCCTTCACTGTTTTTGAATTAAAGTGTATTCCCCTTTCGACACATCATCGACTTTTTCGCTTGTTGTATTCCGTAAATATGGGAATTACGAAAGGATAGGAAACTTCCTAGGCCGAATCATGTATTGCATTTCGAAGGAAAAGTTCAAATCCTTCTTTCGATCCTTAGCACACGTGCATGTTCGTGTTCTTGTTCTCGTTAGGATCGGTGTTATCCCCCGGAGCCCTGAGGTTGGGATTGGGCTGCCACATAATTTCAATAGCATTCTCATCGTTGTTGTCTTTGTCTTTTATTCTCTGCCACACCTCTGGCGGCATGTGAGTGAGGGGTGGGTTGTGGCTGATCACTAGACGTTCCAGTTTTGGATGAGCCGTCAGAATGTTGTCGGGAATTGATTCCAGCAAGTTCCCGTTAGCGTAGACATGTTTCAGAGACAGGGATCGTCTGTCCCCCACAAGCTCGTCGAGGCCTTTCAGCTGGTTGGAGGAAACCTGAAGAATTTTGAGACTCTTGGGCCAGTCTCGGACGCGGAGCTCGGTCAGATTGTTGTGCCGAAGGAAGCATTCCTCGAGATTCGGAGCCCACTCGGCAAAGTTGGAGGGCAAGAATCTGTTGCTGTTGCTGTTGCTGTTGCTGTTGCTTTTGTTGTCGTTGGAATTATTTTCGTTTTCTCCAATGGAAGCATCTCCAAGAGTTGTCGTTGGAGGATCTATCTCCATGCCTCTTGCGGATTCTACTCCTCTGTTTTCGTTACTCCTTCCTGTTGCAATTTCTTTTCCCTCTTGACTTCCACCGAGCTTATTGCGGTCGAGGCACAATATCTTGAGATTCAATAGGGGAATCACTTTTGCAATATTTTTGTCGTTGTCCCTTGTAAATTCAAACTCGAATTCCTCCCCTTCGCCGTGCTCCTTCGCCGCATTGGCATCGATGCCACCAATATCGAGACGGGTAATTTGGTTGTTTGGCAATCGCAAACTCTCAATGTTCGTCAGCTGCAAGAGTGCCTTTGGGAAGGCTCCGGTGAGCTTGCAATCATCGAGCCATAAATGCTTGAGGGATTTGACCTTGGCAAAATCGTCGGGAATTCCCTTGGAGAGGGGATTTCGTCCCAGGTTGAGGGTTTCCAGGTTTGGCGCTGCTTTTGAAAACATGGTTCCGAATCCCTCCAGATCGTGGATATCGCAATCGTACAAATTCAGGACTTCCAAATAGTTCAATTTGGGAGCGTGGGAGGGCTGGCACAGGACTCTGACGGAACCCTCGAATTCTTGCTTTCGCCGTCCCAGCTTCAAGACCCGGAGAGGTTCCTCGCGCTTGGTACGTTTTGCTTTAGGGTCTTTTTGAATGTTGGAATTAACGTTCTCGTTCTCGTTCTCGTCATCGTTGTCGCCGCCAATGGACGCGTCGTAAACCTCGCAAGCGACGGCCTCGTCGAGAATGGTAGGAATCTTGCGCAAGTCTTTTTTTATAAACATTCTTGTAGGTCGATTGGGATTCGAGCAGTTTCCGTTCTCGTAACTTGTTTGTCGAGTGTTATTTTCGGTAGAGTATTGGTAGAGATGCAGAGATGCAATGATTCTTGCTGTTGTTTTATATTGCGATGCTACAAGTAGGACTACCATTCGTAGGACTACCATTCGTAGGACTACCATACGATAATGTTACACTGTGTACAAGTACTTGTCGTTATTTTGTCATTGTTTTCAATCATCTCTTCGCAAAAAAATTGTTTTTCCTTTTTGGCGCGAAATTTCTTAGCGCTCTTTTCATGATTTAGTGCGTCTGTCCATCGTAGGTAAATATATTTCAGGGCAAGAAGAATGAAAAACGAAGTTTATTGTCAAACTATCTGTTGCTATTGACTATCACTTTTCTGTCTTCATCATACATACTAGTATTGCTATTGATTTTGTATCTAGCATAATGTATTTTTGAATGACTGGTAACTTCGAATCTCAAGGTTTCTACGCGATATTGAAAGTGCGTGTTATTGTGATGGTTGTAATTAATCAGCTGACAAACTTAAAGATTTAAACTCATTCTTCCAATCGAATGGATTTTGAGACACTAGAAAATTCGTACGAATCCTAGCTCTAACTAAAAACCGATATACCTTGCTCTCCTGCTTAATCCTTCTTGGTCTTCTTGGACGTCAATGGAACAGTAATAAAGTACAAGACCAAACCTCCTCCGAATCCTAAAGTTGGTGATGTGGAGGCGGTCAAGACGGCAGTACCCCATCCAACAATAGAGTCGATTCCCTTCAAATCCATCAACGCCTTGGGGATAACAACACTCTTGAGCACAGCGCTGACAATGACGGCACTGAGGGCAGCCTTTGGTGTGGGGCTCATGATGCTCATGTAGGGCATGGCGAGAATCCAGATCATAGCAGTGAAGATGCAGGCAAGTTGCGAGGTGGTTCCGGTCATGCGCGACACCAAGGATCGGCTCATACTTCCAGAGATAGGGGCAGATCCAACAAGGGA
Organism: Pseudo-nitzschia delicatissima; assembly: GCA_037355735.1. Taxonomy (NCBI): domain Eukaryota; phylum Bacillariophyta; class Bacillariophyceae; order Bacillariales; family Bacillariaceae; genus Pseudo-nitzschia; species Pseudo-nitzschia delicatissima. The sequence continues at coordinate 376,777 of CM074778.1, read as the reverse complement.
GGCGACTCCGCAGCCAACACCCTGGGCAATCAATTCGCGGGGTGCGCTCCATGGGATGCCGTTTTCGGATTCGAACCCGGATGCAATACCCATGATGGACAAAAAGTTAACTCCGGCAAACAAAAGAGTGGTGATTGCCAGGGCGGGGTATCCTCCTAGGCGTTCGGCGACAGGGGCGTCAAGAACCTTTTGGTAGTCCATCAACTCGACAGGGATTTTGAAGCTGGTTCCAGGAATGGGGATTCCGGCATCGGCATCAACGGCGGGGATTTCTCCGACGACACCACCGGAGTAATCAAAGGTCATGCTGTAAATGGTAGCGAAGGCAGTGGCCAAGATGACTTCCGTGCCGGGAGGCAAGAATTTTGGCAACAAGTTCTTTCCGTTCATGACAAACCAGGTTCCGATGACGAACATGACGGTAGGGACGAGCGCCCACATCTGTGGGTGTGTCAAAGCGTAGACGAAACCAGAAACATTGACGGCACCGGTTGCTTGTGGAACATTGGACTTGAGGAATGCAACAAATGCACCAAAAAGACCAGTCTTCGGCAACCAAGCTCTTGAGTTCCTTCGAACCCTTGTTAAACAATCCGTTGGGAAGAGCAGACACCAAAACACCGAGGGCACATCCCCACTTGAATCCTAAGAAAAGGAAAGGAAAAACAAAAGTTAGTGATGGTGAAGTGTGGAATTGCGAGGTGTATAAAATACATTTTGTTCGAAGATTCATTCTTTTCCTCTCCGATTTGTTTTTGCAAGAACAAAAATTATCCGACGATATCTTTCTGCTTCGACAAGACCTTTCTTCTCTGTGAAGAGTGCCTGACGAGGTTCAAACATTGAGTCTCAGCTACTCACCAGTTCGGACAGACTTTGGCACATACGAGGCCAACTTTCCGAATCCAACGATGGCCAAGAAGATGGAGGCAATACCGCAGTACAAAGAGTATGCAGCGACAAGTTCGACATAAGCTTCCTCGCCGTGTTCCGCCATGTAAGCTTCACCGTTCAAGTCAGACTTTGCCATGAGTGCCGTGATGGAAGTGACACCAGAGTTCAAGAAGGGTCCTCCAGTAGTGAATCCCCAGGCCATAAGGGTTGGTCCAGCGGTTGTCAAACCACGGTATCCAGCATATCCAACTGTCTCGGCATAGGCGATCAATTGGGGGACGGAAGTGGCAGCCATAATGGCGCCACTTACCATATCTCTCATAGGGTTAACTGCAGGCTTTCCCATCTTTCCTATCTTACTTGTTTACTTTATTCTTCAAAAGAATTTGACAAGATTGTGAAGAAGCCGCGAAAAGAGACTTCAGAGGGCAACGGATGATGCACGGTGATGATGATGATTTCTCCCAACGAGACACGTTATCTTGAGAAAGCAATGATGATTCACACCTTGACAAGACAAAAGTTCTTGATGATCCGTCAAACGACGTACATACTGTGGCGGGAAAACACGTATGTGATGATGTCGTGATCTATTTGACTGGTTCGACTAAATATCGGTGTCACGTGGAAACGTCACACATTGTCAAAAAATGGAGAAGATGAGAAGACCATCGGTTCTGGTTTCGGGATGTTCATTTTGGGGGACTCTCGAATTTCCCTATTTTCGATTAAAATGCGCTGTCAATTTGGTTAGTTATAGTATTTAGTTGTAAGAATAAGTTTTGAGTTACAATATAGGAAGGGCCAGAAGAAATAGCACGAATTCTCTCCGGGAGAATTGCGTTTGGTGTCTCCAAAAAATCTTCCGACATTGGGAACGCTAGATTCAACGGGACTTCGTTCGAAGAACAGGAATGGGGCTCATGTCCTGTTGGATCATTTTGTTGTCAGCCTCATTTTGTTCTGAACTGTCTTCGAGATAATCTTGTGAAAGCATGACCGGGTTGTCGTAGCTGCCTCTTTCATGATAGTCGTCGTCATCACTGTCGGAATGGCTCGCATCTCCGCTCTCGAAAAACAAGGATGTGGGTTTCATGTCCGAATTCGACTTTGTATTCCGAGTTTCCTCCTCAAGTTGGCCCATCCAGGTGTGAAACAGGTGGCTGGCGATGTCCCGTTTCTTTTCATCTCGAACCAACACGCGGATCCCAACTTTACGGAAGGCACTCGGTAATATTGATAGATATTTCGATTCTTCAACTTGCTTTGCAACCGGAAGTTTCTCGGCTGGCGCAAACAATTGTTCTTCGTTTATCTTTTCAAAGAATCGCACACGCATCAAAGGGTTATCTTTTCCGGCTCCATGATGCATGTAATACTTCTTTATAATGAATTCGTTGGCTTCCATTGGTTCGTAGGAGCCCACCGTTTTCATCAGTTTCATCATGCCCTCATGAATTTCACTTTCGCTCATTTTCCAAACAAGAATGTCACGCTGTGTTTCGACGGCGAGTTTCAATTCCTTTCCTTCCAAATCTTCAATATCGATGATCGGACGGTCGACCTTGAGTTCTTCTTGGACAGTACACTTGTAAAAGTCGTGCCGCCTCAAGCGCCGGCACAATTCGCGTGCTTCTTTCAATCTTTCGTCTGTAGAGTGTTCAATCAAGGTGAGGATATTGTCGTCCAATCGCACCAAAAAGTCGCTCTTAAGATACGCCCGACTGATCGGAAAGCTTTCGCCTTTTACAGATTGTAATCGAAGGTATGGATCGGCGAGACAAAGGATGTCACAGATCATATTTTCCGACACTGTATTTGTTTTGTGTTGGTAAATGGTTTCGTGCAGATATAGGCGATGTGCGAAAAAATTCATCACCGTCGCGACGTGCTTATCAGGGTAACATATCATGTAGTGCATATCCGGCTGGGATTTTCCTTTGCATGATGGACACTTTTCCGGGCGACTGCATAATCCTTTGGCGACGCGTGCGTCTGTGATCATTTTCATATAAATTCCACGCTTGCCAATCGCACGACTATGATCTCTTGCGAAGTAGTCGATTTTGTCAACATCGAGACCGTTGTGTCGGTTAGCTAACGATGTCGTATAGCCATTCGAGTTTTTTGTCCCGTCTACCGATGAAATAGCTGAACCCTTCTAGCGGTCCTCCGTTTATACATTCCTTGATGAACACGAAGTCGCGACTTGTCAGGACTCCGTCCATGACCCCATGTGGTTTGAAAACGCGCATAGAGCTGGCATCAATTCCGTCACCGATCTGTCGCAAAGGTTTGTCGAGATTATCGTGATCGATCTGTAACCCAAGCTCTTCTAACATCGAATCGATGAAAAGAAGCGAGGACTTTTCGTGACTCCAACCAGGTATTGTTTTTAAGTGCTCACAATCATTGTATTCATCTCTCAGGTCGGGATTGGCTTCGAGGAATTTCGGAAGATAGTTATCTCGGAAGGCCTCATAAAGATGGGAGTATGGTCCGTGTCCAATATCATGCAATAGACCTGCTAGCTTGACACAGAGGATATCCTTTTCGGTGGCTCCGAGTTGGGGCTGCTCTTCTTTAATTGTTTTGCACATCTTCTCGGCCAAGTGAGCGACTCCGAGAGAATGCTGTTTCGAATATACGAGAACCAATACGCCAGAATTTATTTAAGTGTAATTTGCATTGGTGGTGATGAAGGGCTCTTCTCATTCTGCTTCTCAACTTCGATTCTTCATATCAAACTTACCTGAAAGCGATTGTGGTTGGCACACATGTAAACGTATTGAGAGCTTCCCAGTTGACAGATGTTCCGCAAGCGCTGAAAGACCTCAGTGTCGATGAGTGCCATCGATACGGGACAAAGATCAAGACTTTCGTAGATTTCATCATTGGTATTTTTCTTGTCCGAACAGGTGAGCTCTCGTAACACAAAGTCGTCGCCGGTCGATTTGAACTTCTTCAGCGGGCGGGAATCTTCGGCGCTGGTCATAGCCAGGCGGTATTTGTGTTTCTTCATGAATTGTGACGAGATTGTGGAGGTAGATATCTTGTTTGCAAATATAACTCTAGCGTCTATTCCCGGGAAAATTAAGAAGGAGTGATTATGAACCTGCTAAAATATTTCACAAGAGTATCTTGTATGTGATCGTCACTTACGATGAAACAATCAAACAAATAGATTCTAGTTTATTTATCAGTTGGTAGTGACAGTTCTCAAGTCAAGGCAACAAAAGTGAATCAAAAAGTTGATTGCTTTAATAGGAAGATCATCTACTTGGGCAAGAGAAGATGTAAATTGATTGATGTTCATTTTTTTGGGTTGAACAAAACGAAAAAAAAAAATCACATCGGGTGTCTCCACGATACATCTCTACGAACGGCTCGCTCCCTTCTTTACTCTCCAACTGATCAGATTACTGGCAACTCATTGCTTTGGGTGTATCGTGTGACTCTTTTTTTCAAAAGTTCCTACCGATAAAATTGTACGGTGATATTTGATTGGATGAAAGTTGGTCGCGCAGGTATTCATTTTTCAACGACATCTTTTCAACGACGGGTTCTGATGATGACGTACGACTGGATTTTCCAGTCGTACCCCATTTTCATGAATGAATCTACAGTATTTCAGCCTTCTCTTTTTGAAAATGTCAAGAATAGTTGTCGCAAAGTATTTTGATTTGATTCCATTCGCCTATCAAGGGAACCATTTCAAGAGATATGTTCAGAAATCAAAAGCACCATATGCAAAAATGTTCGATTCCTAAGCGCAATCCAAAAGGGGAAAACCGAAACCAACAATAAGAAGTCGCCATCAGTAGGAATCATATCTAACGACAAGGGGAATTTGAAATGGTAGAAAGTTTGCAAGCTTTGATACTTCCATTCATCAGTATAATTTTTATTTTTTCCTTTATTTTATGGGTATTACTTTACATTACGAGTCCCCTTCCTCGACATATTATATATTTACGAATTCGTAGTGTTTCCACTCTCTTCATATTTTTGTCTTCTAGTTTTTCTTTTCTTCGTCTTTATCGTCTTCCTGCCTTTCGCGCCGCGGAATGAATCGACCCTCGTCGTCGAACATATCGATCGTGGGCATTCGGTCCTCAACGGCATTAGAAATGAGAGGAATCGCGTTGGGCTTGATTCCGAGCAGGGAGCTTATCGAACAGTAGATCACTGTGAGTACGAGGACCCCAAAAATGGCCGTCGATGAACCCTGGACAACCGATTGCGGAACTTGCAAGCCAGCCGAAGAACCGATAAAGGCAAGCAGGGTGCCAAGAAGGCCAGGGAAGAACAGGGCAATATCGAGGAAAATTGCCTGCTGCATGTTGAAACGAATCAGCTTGTTCAGGCCAGGGTTGTTGGAGAGGGTGTTGAGGGCGATAAAGGCAGCAAATCCAGAAAAGGGGATGCTTCGGTATGCCGCATAGATTAGGCCAATCAATCCAAGGATTGGATTGTCGGCGTTATCGAGGAAAAAGTATCGCCCGAATGAAAAGCTGTCGAAGAGAGGGAACAAATACGGCAGGATACTAAGGAGCTTGTCGGAATCCGTGGGTTCCTTGTCATTCAAAAGGTTTGTTCTTGCTTCAGCGAGTGCCGCCTGCTCTTCTTCCAACTTCGCTTCTCGGATTTTATCGAGGGCCAATTGCTTTTCTTCCCTCGAAAAGGCTTCTAATTGGTTTCGGAACTGGTCGACAGAGACCATTTCTTCCAGCTGGAGGTAGCCGTCGCCACTGACATCGAACTTGTTCATGAGTTTCTGGACGCGCTCCTGGCTAATTTCGGTCTTCAACGAGGCTTCCAGACCGGCCTTGAGTTCTTCGAGGGAGATTTTTCCGTCGGAGTTGTTGTCGAACTTCTCGAAGGCCATTCGGGCGACATTGGCGCGTTCTTCCGCCTGCTCAGCCTCAAGGGATGCAGCCTCCGCTCTCAGCTTCTGAGCCATGGCCTTGAGGCGAGCGATCTCGTCGTCTTCGGCAGTGGTGGATTCGGACATGGAAAGCGACACTCTCGAAGGAGCGCTGTGTTGTGTAGCAAAGAAAGCGTTTTTCTGGATCATTCCAGTCGCCGCCCTTGTTGCTGTGTATTGTGGAGCAAAGGCTGAGACTTCATTGTTGTTCCCAGAAGCGGCCAAAGCCCACGCGAGGGCAAGATAAGCAATTTCGAATTTCATGTTTCTGTGATTTATGTTTTCGTTGAGGAGAGTTTTGATTTTATGAGTCTGAGATGTAAGGTTTCGGATGAGTAAACTTGTTGTTGTTTGCTATTCGATGTCTTTTAGTATTGGTAGATATTCAGATGCGGCCGATGTTTTTGCTTTCTTCTGACGGATTCGTATTAACTGTTTTAAAGTTTGGTGTCAAGGAGTTTGTGAACTGAGTGACGGGAACACTTGATAGTGGTAAAAGTAGTTATTGTATTTGTATTTGCGTGGATGAACAGAACGAATGAAAAAGAAATCTGCCGATAGTCGTCGTTGCTGAATTGGAAAAAAGATGTGTTGTCGGAAACATGGCGTCTTCGACTGACTGCATCAGCAGGAAACCAACTGCGAACAAAATCATTGATTGCGTTCTTCTTAGAGATGCAAAAAGTGAAAGATCCAGTCATCGCAAGACCAAAACAACTGACGAGAAGTTCAATGCGGGCCCGAAACGATCACAGCATGTCGTGCTGACGGTACGTCCGACAGCATCTGGTTTATGAGAATTACACGTGAACACGTCAGTCCCATGAAAGGATGTTACGAGTTCAGTCATGAGTGGTATTGTTTGTTTGAGAAACGAGAAAAGGGACACTTTTTTTGAAACGGTAGGACTATGTACAATGATGTCACTTGTATTAAAAAAGTCACACAACCAATTCGATTGAACAAGAATTTTTGTATGTTGTATGTTGGAACAGAGCTATCATAAGGTAAATCGGATACTACGTACTTTTTGATTCTCATCACATAAATTCAGAATTATTTGTTCTCAGTTTTTGTTGTTCTTCGGAAGCTTTCATTCAAGAATAACCGACAATTGCACAACCTTATTTGACATCCAGTTGTCACACAACCAATCCGATTCAACAAGAAATTTATCTTGGCACTATCATCAATCGCATACTTTTTGGTATCGTCACATTGATTAAGACTTTGTTCTCATTTGTGTTCTTCGGAAGCTTTCATTCGAGAGAATCACTGACAATTGCACACTCTTTTTTGACATCCAGTTGATACAAGCTCCTTCATTATCCAGCTGCACGGCCTTCTCAACAGATCGAATTACTGACATAAAATGATTTTGGCTGCATTTGCCCAACGAACTTCGGCAGCGGGATGTAAAAAAGGCTTCGGCAGAAGTCGACAAGTAACAGGAATCGCTATGAGAAATATATCGATTGGGACTGATCTCACGACATCTGAGTGCACGCTTCAAAAGGCACGACCCTGGGTAAGAAGCACCATTCTTGTTTTGTCTGGTCGAAATCCGTTTGTAAATATTTCTCCTCTAACCCTTGTCAAACTTTGGAATGCTCGGATGACGTCTGCTATGGATCGAATCATCTTGCTATACCGCATTGTACCCCAAAGCACATGAACGACAAGGATTCCAATCTTGCCGAAGACAACGCCGTTACCATGTCCGAGCTCTTCAAGGGCAAGAAGGTCGCTTTCTTTGGAGTTCCCGCCCCCTTTACCGGAACGTGCACGACGGCCCATTATCCACCATACCAAAAACTCCAGGACGACTTCTTGTCCAAGGGGATCGACGAGATTGTGTGTTACTCTGTCGCTGACCCTTATTCCCATTTCAATTGGGGCAAGGTGTTGGGGAACGATTTTGACAAGATTTCTTTCCTAGCAGACGTCGATTGTTTGTGGGCAAAGTTCTATGATTTGGATAGAGACTACACCGGTGCCTCGCTAGGACACCGATCGGCAAGGTTTTCGATGGTAGTCGAGGACGGTATTGTCAAGATTTTCAATATGGTTGAAGACGCGGAAAACGATGCCGAAACACTTCTGAGCCAGGTTTGAGATTGGGAATACCAATTTTGCATTCGAATGATCTTTCGGCGATATAAAAAATACGCGAATTAACGGGAAATCGCCTTTCTATTTTCTATTCGACATGTCAATTTTGCCCTATGAAACAGATTTGATGATTTTCTCCATAAACTTAGTTTGCATTTTTAATGTTTCCTGACATGGCCACTCTAGTTCTCATCACATCAACGGAAAACGAAGAGCGAAGAACTTTCGATTTTAACCAACCATACTTTGTTTGTTGCATGTAATCAACCACTTTATTTTGATATTTTATCGCTGGAAATGCAATTCCACGAAAAGCCCATCCCTCCATTTCGTGTCGCTCTCTGCTTCAATCGCGTCCCAAAACCATGCATATGAAAACTTGATCTAGAATTCCGAGTCTCCCGCATCTTCCATTACGGGCGGCGTGCTACCATCTTCGTCGAATCCCATTTCAATCATCTTGCGTTGCGTCCATTTGTAAATGTAAATGATACCAAAAATGATCATTGGGTTCTTGGCCAAAAAGGAGAGAAACCGGAAGAAGTGGTTTTGCGATCCCTTGCCCATGTCCATCATCTTGGGACCTTCCGATAGGGGATACCTTGGACCCTCCTTCCACGCGTTAATGGTGGCAGCGACCTTTTCCTTGTCGCCGGCTGCTGCCACGACGTGGTCACGCGCCTCTCCGCCAATAATGAATTCGCCCGTTTTGGTGTCGAGGACGGCCAGCGCCGGAATGGCGGAAACGCCTAGTGTTTCGGCGAGTTTTTGCTTGATCGCTGCGGATCCCTGTATCGGGGGAATCGACAACCATGGCATCTTGCCGTACTGGAAACACAAAAGCAAATATTCCATTGTCATTCATCGAATTTTCGGAGGAAAAGCATGGTGAGCAAAAATATGAGATGTGGAATAGGAAAAAATATATTTTGCATTCATCTTCTTAGATTCGACAAGCGGGGATCAGTTCACAAAGATCTTAGAAGCTCTTGGCATATCTAAATGACGACGACTTACGTATCCTTCAAACTCTTCTTGGCCTCGGTCGGAGCTGACAAAGACAATGTCGAACCCGCAGTCGGCTTCCTTGGCGGCATTGTAAAAGTCGATGAGGATGGGAGTGAATCTCTGGCACGGTGGGCACCATGATGCCGAGAAATACAGGGCAACCATCCCGGACTTGTTGGACTTCAAGGCTTCTTTCGCCGTCGGAACAGGGGAACCCTCTACGGTTTTGATGAGGGTGGGGCCAAGGAGGGTTTCGATATCAAAGATATCCTTGTTGTTTTCGTCGACGGGAGCAATTGTGACCATTTTGGATAACGTTTTTGGGAATAAATATTCTACTGCGTTTTGTCGACTGGTTATTTGTTCGATGATGTTTGTTTGTCTTGATTGTGAGTTGACTTGTGTTGGGGAAGATGTTGTGTCTTCAGGATGTTTCCTGCCACAAAAAATACCCTTGCGCAAATGACAGAAGCAGCTGGTAAAATTCAAAAAGGTGTGAAAGCAATTCAAACATGCGCAACCCGCGTGAATGAATGAAAGCTGCAAAATAACGGTCATGTTTTGGGACGACACGTACTGGTATCATCATTATTTTCTTTCACGAGTTAAAAGTTTCTAATTTCCAAGACGTGCAACAATAACTTTCACAGCTCTAGTTACCAACGGTATTAAAAATATTGTTATGCAATAGACGTGTTATTAAAGGTAGATTACTAGTATTCCGGTTCTCAACAAAAACTACGGAAACGCGCTTTTAGCGGTATTTCTGTCGAAACGAAGGATGTATCGTCATCATGCGTCTTTCTCTCCAAATATCTATCGGCTGTAGTCATCGGCGCCGCCATGCTGTAGCTAGTAGCACTGTGGTTAAATTGTCATCTTTTCTCTATGCCTATGGTAGATTCTGTCATGACATCATATCGTAGTCACCTTCGTCATTGCCGACATCATCGTACTTTCTATGTTGCTTCCTTCCAATTCAAAATGATTCGATTCCATTACATCGTTGCATTATATTGAATCTAATTTGATCAGAGACGTTTCCAGAGGGCCAGCCCTCCGCCTCCGCCACGCGCGGTCGCAATCTGATCGTCGGCGCTGATCCAGTTGAAAAAGGGACGTTTTCCCTTTTTCTGGAGGTCGACATTGTTTTCCGATCCCAGTCCCGACTTGGCGCCGAGGTTTGCTGCCTCTCCCTGCTTGAGGGGAATGTCCAGCAACCCATTCAAGCAACATGATCCGACTAAAGTCAAAGGTAACCTTGGTTAGGCCTGATTTTTCGGAAAGGGTCCAATCAAAATCTCCCTGGAACTTGATCAGGTCAAAGTCGCCAACGGCGATTCCGTTCTGGATAATCCAATCGTCGGGGTTGCTGCTGTCGAAGGACTGGGTGGCCTTGAGGGGAAAGTAGTTGATCTTGGTGTCACCAAGCTTGCGCTGGGTTTCGACGGTACCCGTCGTGAAGATCAACCGCCAGTTGACGCCCCCCTCCGATAGGTTTTTGAGGGTGGCATCAGCCAGGGAGGGGTCGGCCTTGTTGGCCTTTCGGGAGAGTTTTTCGAGGTCCAAAAGGGCGTCGATGACGGTATCCGGATCTTCCTGCTTGGTTTCGGCGGCTCTGTACAAGATTTGTTTGGATGTTTCCATTTGTGCGAAAATTTCCTCGGTATCGGTGGTAGCGGAGAGAGCGCTGCTGCGTGCAAAGCTCGAGGTCGGCGAAACAAAGGCTTCCACCGCGACAAGCGACGACAAGGCCAAAACCGATAGGGAAAGGTAGGTGAGAGCGCTCATGATTGTTATTGTTGTTTGCGATGGAAGGTTGCTATGCACGAATAGCAGATGGAGTGAGACGGATGTTGTTGGTGGTCGTTCAGAATGCCTGGAACAGAACAGAAAATAATGGTATCCTTGTCAATGGTAAAAATGAGTTGGTATGTGCATGCTGTTCACTGTCTCATGTCGTTGTTCATTGTTGTGTCTTGTGCGTGTTGCCGAACCGTGTCTTGAAGATTTTTTGAATCAATCCAAGATTGGATCATAATTGGGACTGAAACAGACCTTCCATAACCCTGCCAATTGAAAGAAATCTTTTTTTGAGAAGCTTCTCACTCTTCACGTCAAAATAATTTCAAATCTTGTCGTCATCGATCATACTTTCCGAGAAGCTTCTCACATCAAATTCCCATAAAATCGTCTTCGATAGGTCACTGAGAAGCTTCTATTTTTCCTAAATGATTACTTTTGGATAGAAATACACAGAGGAAATGCATATATGCGCAAGATGGAAGAGTCACTGAGAAGCTTCGATAGTTTCTAAATGACGGATTCATTTGGCTGTGAGAAGCTTCTTTCGCGAGCGATACGAAAAAAGTGACAGGATGTACAATTATACCGCAATACTACAGAGTTTCTTCAAATTTCACTCGATGGAGAACTGAGTGATTGGGAAATATCGGATTTCGGATCCCTTTTCTTTCTTCTCACAAAATCAAAAAGCTTGCAAACCAAAAAGCAAAACAAAAGCAACTCCAAATCAATCCAAAGACCAACGATCACCATGAAGCTCTCTCTCGCCACCTTTTCTCTTGCCTTCGCCGCTGCCAACGCTGCCTCCCTTCGTGTCCAAAAGGCCGTCGCGGACAGCCTCAACGATACCAACGACGCGAACAACAAGAAGCACCTCAGCAGCAAGATTGTCCTTCAGGGAACCACAGGAGAACCAACCACCGAAGACATGGAATTCATCGGAAAGGCCCTTGTTTCTTCCTACAACGATGTCCACTGGGAAGTCGGTCACTTCATGACCGGTGCCGATGCCGTCGTCTCTTCCGAATCCGAGAGCGCCTTCGACGTTCAGACTCCCGTTTTGATTTGGTTGTGGCCTGGATTCTTGTGCCGTCACTGCCCCGATGACGATGCCATGGGTGTTGCCCAGCAATCCCTCTTGTTGACCGCCATTTCCGAGGACTGTGCCGGTCTCTGCAACAAGGATGCCACCGCCGAGCTCGAGGTCAACTTCTGTGACCGCATCAAGTCTTCTCAGGGATCCAAGTACCTTTCTACCACCACCGCTTGCTCCATCGCCTTTGATGCCGAAGTCAACGCAGACAAGAACGAAGACGCCAAGGCTGACAGCAACAACGATCCCGTTGCCACTCTCGATACCACCATTGTCCTCAAGGGCGTCGCATCCGGAGAGACCACCCAGGAAGAACAAGCCATCCTTGCCAAGGCCTTTGTTGCCGCCTACAACGATGTCCACTGGAAGGACAACCACTACCTCAACGATGCCGAGATTCCCTTTGTTGCCTCCTCCGCTCCCGATGCCGAGTCCAACACTCTTGTTTTGGACATTGTCACCCCCGTCATGATCTGGTTGTGGCCTGGATTCTTGTGCCGTCACTGTCCCGACGATGATGCAATGGGACTTGCCCAGTTCGATACCCAGACCATTCGCTCCAACGACTTTGACAAGGAGGCCATCGAGGTTGCCTTTTGCCGCAAGATCCAGGCCAACACGGTCAGCGCCAAACTCGCTGCTGCCACTTCTTGCTCTCTTGCGGTCGAAACCATTGTTGCTTAGACAATTCACGACAGCACTTTCAAATCCAGACATACGATGATCCTCAAAGAAAGTTATTCGACGCGGCATCCAACAGGATCATCGTCCAACAAAGAGATGCTTCTACATATCGATTTACATATTTAACAAAGCAGTATAGAGAACACTTGCACTATCACAATTTATCATTGAAAAAGCTTGCTTTAGAGATACTACAACTTACAACGGCATTCGAAAAAGGAAAATATCATTTTCTTGCAATAAATCAAAAATGGTCGACTCCGGGAATCGAACCCGGGACCTCTTCCACCCTAAGGAAGAATCATGCCCCTAGACCAAGTCGACGTCCGCACATTGCTGCGAATAATATAGTCCTTAATATTTCATTTCAGAATCTTGTGACGTGCGCGTTAATCGTCGGTTTGTCTTGTGAAAACGGACTCAACGCCGCATGGCCACACAACCTAAATTCTGAAAAAAGGTACCCAAAAACCGTGACACAATTTTGGGTTCCACCTGTCGTACAAGTACGTTTTCATCAATCAAATTGCAGCGATTTAGGTGAAGGAACAATTTTGGGTGATCCAAAGGGAAACACATCATCACCACACAGACGACATCTCAGAAAGGAGAAAATAGTCAAGAAATCCTATTCAAACAATCAAAACGATTTGATTTCATATTGTGAAAACTACTTCGTTGCTGGTATATACACACAAAGAATTCAATAGCAAAATGAAGATTTTCCAAACAACCACTCTTGGCCTTTTGGCCGCCTTTACGACAACGTCGGCTTTCTCGGTCGCTCCTTCTGGGCGATCCACTTTTTCTTTCAAGATGAGTGATGAAGCCGCAGCTGTCGATGAGTCACCCATTGCTGCTGAAGAGGAAAAGCACACCGTTTACGTTGGAAATCTTCCCTTTTCGTCCACACGTGACCAAATTTCGGACATGTTTGCCGACAAGGGTATCCCTGTCTTGAATGTTGCCATGCCAATGAACCAGAACATGATCGACGAGGTAACTGGCATGCCAAAATCCAAGGGATTCTGCTTCGTTGATGTTGAATCCGATGACGCGATTACCACCGCTGTAGAGGCATTCAACAATGTCGACCTCGATGGACGATCCATGCGTGTCAACAAATTGCTTCCCAAGGAAGAAGTTGAAAAACGACAAAACAACCGCAACAAGAACTTCACTCCCGATGGTACGTACGCAATAATCATGCTGATAAAATTTCGAAACTATTTCAACTCATGTCTGTATCTGACACACTTTTCTATCATCACTTTTCGCTACCCATGTTTTTGATTTTTATTGTTCATTTGTCGCGGTTTTCTATTTGACGCCGTTCCAATCAATTGCGTAAAATCTATTCCATTGTCAATGAATTTAACGATTCGGTAAATGTTTGATGCTGTACAGGCCAAAAGAAGTTGTACGTTGGAAACCTTCCATTCGATGCTACTTACGATGAAATCAAAGATTACTTTGAACAATACGGAGAAGTTAAGGATTTGTACATTCCATTGAGAGACGACAGACCTCGCGGATTCTGCTTCGTTACTTTGGATGCCGCTGATGCCGACAATGCCATGGCCGAACTCAACGGTGCTGACTTTTTGGGCCGCCCCCTCGTTGTCAACGAGCCATTGAAGAAGGGAGAAACTCTTCCTCCTCGTGCTCCTCGCAAGCAACAGTTCAAATTGTACGTCGGAAATCTTTCCTTCTACACCACCCAAGAAACACTACAGGGTGTCTTTGAAGAATTCGGAGAAGTTTACGACTGCTACCTCCCAACTGACCCCAACACCGACCAGCCCCGTGGATTCGGTTTCATCAGCATGGACCAAGCCGATGGTGAGGTCGCTATTGCCGAACTCGACGGTTTGGAACTCGATGGCCGATTCATTCGAGTGAATGAGGCGCAGGGCAAGAGACGGGGACCCCCACCACCTTCTAATTACGACGACGAAGAGGATTGGTAAACAATGTAACAATTTTTATCACGGGATTGGTAAATACTGTAGCAATCTTTATCACGTGGATAATCTATAACTCTGAAGAACGAAACAAAACGAAGAAACGACGAAAAGGAACGAAAGAACATTGCGTGTCCAAAGGTGAATGAAAAGCAAATGCGATCGAGCGACACAATAAACAATGAACGACCAATAATTATATATTTGTTGTCTATGAATAATTGTACTAGTTTACCTGAAAAAATCCAATCTGATAGCTAGACTGCTGTGAAGAATGTCCTTCTCCGTCACGTGTTGTTGTTGTGATGTTATGAAATACGACCACCGCCGCCAACTGCGTCATCCCATCATTTGATGCTCATTGACTATACACTACTATTCCTATGCCTGGTTTAATAACAATGGCACCTGGAACTTTTTTTCTAAAATTGTAGATTACAAGTAGAAGTCACTTTACTGTGTTGTCCTCGTCTTCGAACAGAAATTCATCGTCGCAAAAAATGTGAGCCCCGGAAAACGGTTAGGGATTCAATATTCATCCGGGATTCATTTAACTATGAGTTTTTCGTGTCAGTCCGCGCGTATTTTGTTGTCCAATAATAATTCATTATGCGTGTGTGACCTAGGGTGACACGCGCACGGAAGCCCAGTTTTGCGATAATCACGATTGATTCCTTTGTTTGCTACGGCGATTGCACAGCGATTCGTAAACCGCGCTCGCTTGAGCGATGTTTCTTCATCGCTAATCGTCCTGTCGGATGGAATTAATGAGGTCACGTTTTCAATTTGATTTCTTTCCGATGCAATCTGCCTCCACAATCCTTCATAATTCTGCAGAGCAAGTTACAACCTCAGTTTAATCTTCAGTTTCAGCAAACAACAACAAGAGATCTAAAATGGAACCTGAAGCTACAGCACCGATTCTCCAAACCGAGGAACCTCCTGCCACTACCGAGGAAGCTCCTGCCACTGCTCTTCCCGAGGGATGGGAACACGCTGTCTCTCCAGTCGACGGCAAGGAGTACTATTACAATGCTTCCACTGGTGCCACGAGTTGGACGCACCCCAGCTTGCCTGGAGCTGCTGTTGACGCTTCCACCGAGGCTATTGACACCGCTCCTAGTCTTGGAGACTTCTCCGGAATCATCGCAAACCGAACCACAGAGGAGTACGGAAAGGACATCGAATCAGGAGATGTTTACACCAAGATGACAGACTACGATCCCGCACAACCAATCCGAGCCCACCGATGCTACTCCTTCATCGCTTTGATCTTGTTCTTCCCTCTCGGAGCCATCGCAATGTGCAAGTCTCGCGCAGTTGTGTCCAAGTACAACCGAGGAGAATACGAGAAAGCCCACGACTCTTCTCAACAAGCTCTTCTCTTCTCTCGCATTTCTTGCATAATCGGAGCTCTCTTCTGGAGTTACTTCGCCTACTGCTACTTCGCAGGTCCTGCGGCACCTTGGACAGTGGACATCCCTGAAGAATGGTGGGCTGATGTTGATATGCAAAAATACAAAGACCAAGTCCGAGATTACTTCAGTTCAGAACCTGCCGAAGGCGAAGAGTAAAGGAACCACAGGAACTTTTTCTTTACGGAATATAAAAGAAGAGAGTCTCTTCTTTTTTGAATCATTACTACTTGATATATGTAACACTGTTGTAATTAGAGAATCCATAACTACTCCAATCATTAAAATTATCCTCCAAAGATTAAAATAGACGGAACTTGATAGCATCGAAATGCCAAATTTTAGGAAATCCGTGTTTTATTTGCTTGTTATTTGTTCTGAGATTTTCGCTGTTCTAAGGAATAATATATTCATTCAAATAGGCTTGGGGAATCTTCACGATCTATGTTTTCAAATTTCCATTCCACCCACCGCTTTCTACGCCATTGTCATTTGTTTCGTAGTTATTTGAATTTTTTTAATCGTTAGCGTGATTTTGTGAATTCTACAAATGTTTGATTTCATTCCGATCATCCGCAAATTACATGGGCTGGCCATCGGGCCCGATCAAGCCGGTTCCGCTTTCGCCGCTGTTGTATGCCTTGCCATCAGCCCCCAGAAGGGTAGGAGAGCCTCCAACCGCTCCACTCAGGATTTCCACCAATTGGATCTTGAAAAACAGCGTGCTGCCGCCGGGAATGCGGCCATCTGGTGTTCCCTCAGGTCCATAGGCCTGTTCGGGAGGGATTCCGATCATTGCGGTTTCTCCCTGGTGCATCGCCAGGACACCATCGCGCCATCCGGGAATGACCTGTGCCAGTGGGAATTTGACGGGATCCCCACCAAGCGTCGAGTCAAAGACAGTACCGTCTGAGAGAGTTCCATGGTAATGGATCATGACGACGCTCCCAGCAGTGGGACGGCCGCCCTGACCGGGGCCTTCCGGTCCGTGTTCCAAGACGTGAACGCAGACACCAGTATCCAGGGTGATAACTTCCTCGGTGTCGGCCATGTTTTGGAGCATCTCGCGTCCGCGTTGTTCCAGCTTTTCTCGGAGGGCATTACTGTTCATTTATGTTTTCCAAGAATGATTCGTGTATTGTTGTTGTTTTGTTCGAGTCGAGTAACGATTTTGTCGAATTTTTGTGTTCCAATTGTTTTTGAAAATCCGTAATTTTTTAATGATTGATCGAACCGAAGCAAATAATAGTTTTTCAGTAGTCATCAATGTCAGTTTTGAAAGGAATTTGAAAGAGCAAGATAAAAAGTGAGAATCACTGAAAATAACGATAAAGGTCATACCCCTGATGCTTTCCCAGGAGATGGCCAAAATGGTGGCAAAGTGGGGTAACCTTGTCTGTTTCCAGCAGCCGTAATGGTAATTCCTAACTTACGCTCGACCCGCAATAAGCTGATCCAATTCTCGTCCTCTCCTGCTCAAAAGTAGTCGTTGTCCGTCGTCGTTCAATCGCCCAACAACCGTGTCCAATAAACCCTTGGCAACCTGTGCCAATTCTTCTCCGGATTCCACCAGGGGTCGGACATCTCCAAGCTGTCGAGCAAGGTTCACACCGAGAGCGTACATTAGCTCATCGTGGGTGTCAGGTTCAACGCGGATCTCGTTGGTTTCGTCGCCGCCGGACAAGTCAAAATCGCCACCGACCATCTTCACGCAGGTGGGAGAGGAAGGCTGGGTCACTGGCTTTGACATGGTTGGCACAAAGGCGACAGAGGATTGAACTTGAAAGAAGGTGGCGAGGACTCCCAAGACGAGACCAGAAAAGGTAGGATGCATGATTCGTTTGTTGCTATGTTTAACTTTGGGTAGTAAACGCAATGTTGTAGAGGTGGATCGAATCAGCAATTGTACGCGTTGTAATTTCCAGTAGCGTGTCAGCGGAAGATGTGGTTGGACCTTTTTAGGATTCTCTTCGGAACGCTTGTGGCAGAGGATAGTTATTTAGATTTGAAATTTGGGAAGAGACAAGAATGACAACGATGTGACTTGCGTCAACTACACTTATCTTGAAAAAAGTTCTTCATCTCAGTTGATCGCGTCAAAAGCAAAATACCTTTTCTACAATTAGAAGAGGAAGCAAGGTATGCTCGCTTTCGTGGATTGGATTATTCAGTCACTCATTCATTTATGCGCACCAATAATATTCGTTCTATCGGCATGGAAAGTGCATTCCATCTTAGATGTGTGGCTATCGTTCGTCCTCACGTTTTTGCAATCGTGAACTAGATTGAGAATTGACTCGGGATTCATCCAACCCATCAAAATCAATTTTTTGTCGAACTGAAAGCTAAAGAGAAACATCAAAAAAGGTATTTTGTGAAGAAGCTTCTCTGATCGTTTTCCCATAACGAGTCAACACTGACAACACAGCGGCAGAAATAGAAAACATCTAGGAAACTTATCGCACCAAACTTCATACCGGATTTGATTTCTACTGTGTCCTGAAAGGAGAAGCATATTGAGCACCCCATTGGGAAGAAAGAGAGAAAGAAAGGAAAATGAAATTATTGATCGAGTTCAACTTCGCGGTGACAATATCTCTTTTGTTTCTGATACCAGAACAATTGGTCAATTCCTTCGTGTTCCGCCAAATAGCACCAGCACAACATTATCATTGTCATCCAGGATTTCTTTCAACGTCGAGATCTAGTCCTAACTCTCCAACACCTACACAGTTGTGGCTCGCCGGTCGTCGATCGACCGGAAATAAAAAGAACAAACCGAAAACGAAAAAGAATAAATCGAAAAAGCCGAGCAAAAATGAAACAAATTCGAAAAAAGCCGGAAACAAAAACCCCACCAGTGCCCCAAGGAAGTCGAACCAAAAGAGTAAAAAAGTGGCACCTCCCTGGCAAACTATCAGCAAAAAAGACATGGCAGAGAACGTAAAAGCGGAGAAGGCCCGCCGAAAGATTGCCCAGGAAACCGGACAGCACCTAACACCCTTCCAGCTCGAGGCAAACCCAGGTCACCTATCAACGCTCCAAGTCCTTCTTATCGCCCCAGGATAAGGCACTATTGGCGTGGAAGCCCTTTGCCTTGAATCCCAACAAGCAGGAAATCTTGTTCCAGGGAGCCTTTCTGAACAAGCAGATGCCCCCAAGGCTTGGGGCACCCGAGGTTGCCTTTTTGGGGCGGAGTAACGTTGGAAAATCATCACTGCTCAACAAACTAGTTGGAAAATCGGATCTGGCTCGCGTTGGTAAAACCCCGGGTGCGACTGCCTCTGTTAACCTGTATGGCATTTTTGATACCGGCAAAAAGAGGGCCAACACCGACAACCAAAAAGCCCTCTTTGGCCTCGTCGATCTTCCCGGATTTGGATACGCCAAGCTCTCCAAGGAGACCAAACAGTCGGTTCAGGACACTGCCGAAAACTACCTGGCCAAACGCAAGGAACTAGCACTGGGTGTGCTTCTCGTCGACAGCCGACGGGAGCCCACTATGGACGATAAGGCAGTTTTGGCCGCCTTGTATGACATGGGTCTGCCTCTCATGGTGGTGGCCACAAAGGTGGATAAGTTTTCGACGCAGGCCAAGGTCGACGAGGCCCTAGGTGTGATCAATAGGGAACTTGGGCTTCCAGAAGGGCAACCCCTGTGCATTAGTTGCGTGACGGGAACAGGAATTCGGGATTTGTGGCGAATCATCATGGAGGCCTGTGAGGGGCACGTCGGGGAACTCAGAAACAAAATCGAGAAGGGTGAAAACCAGGAGCAAGAGGAAGACCCTGACGAGGTTGAATACTATGATGATGAGGAAGATGCCTACAGCCAGGGATACGATTGGGATCCAGGGCTCTGTCATGTATGAAGCTGAAGACGGAGATTACGAAGGGGAATATGGATTTGATGGAGAGAACGAGGGCGTTGCTGACTATGATGACGACTACGATGATGACTATGACGACTACGATGACGATTATGAAATTGATTCGGGGCCAACGATACCACAGAAGGAAACCTTGAAATCTTTGAAACAAAGAGCGCGGGATATGGAGCGGCGGGGAGAATTTGGCGAATTTTAGCTAGAGATGGATAAATAATGCTACGATGCAAAAAAATGCGACTTACCTTGTTGCCTCCACCGCCGGCTGATTGTTATTTTCGAGTCGGGTGGTATCCTACATATTCGTTTCGAGTTTTTCTCTATCTCCTCAGGGAATTTTATTTCGCTTGCGACGATTCTTTCGTTATTCAAAAGCACTTTATTCCCCTACAATGCCTGTAGCAAACGACACTATCACAATGATTGTGCAAAAGGACGGTGAACCAGCTAAATCCAGTTTATCTAGAAATATTAATCCTGCTGTCTGCATTGGTTGATTGTTGTTGTTGTTGGCACCATGATTCTTTGTTTTACGAAAGTCCTTCCATCTTTGAGAGGGCATTTTCCTACACAGCAACAAATAACAAAGGTTGAAGGACTTTCGTATTCCTTCCCGAAATCGGTTCCAGCGCCCTCTTCTTCATTCGCTGTAGTGTTGCAGGTAGAAGCAAAATGCAGCGTACCTGGTACGGTGGCGGAGACAATTTCAATCCAGTAATCGAGCGCTTCCCTCCAGAGAGAGATTTCAGAGTCAGCGAATGGGACGACCACGGCATTTCCCATCGATTGTCGACTTGGTGATGAAGCATTTGCTGCCGCTATTTTTTTTTTCGATCCGATTGTTCAACCGAAGAGCAGCAGCCGTTTCCCGCTCGATCACCAAGCCGACGATTGATCGTAAATCGACCAATCAATGGAGCACCTGCGAAATCTTCTGCTGCTTTCATCGCTTTCGATTCATCGATTCTTTTATTTTAACGAATACCACGATGATATGCTCCATTCAACACATGTTATGCCAACATATTAAACTTGCCTCCACTGCCGGTTGATTGTTATGTATATACCACTTGAGTGGTATTATAGTAACATAACAAGGGTCTACTAATTTCTATCGAAATATCATGGTAGACCCGAAGACAAGTGTATCGACGGATAGATCAATGAAGCTTCGTGGCCTCATCCCTCATTTCAAGCACACAGTGGCCAATTATCGTTTGGTTCAGTACGTCCAGTTCCTAGCCCTGGCTCCCCGAAGGGAACCTCAGCATCGGCTAACTGGTTTAATACTGCCTTATCCCCGTGGGGACCACTGTGTGTGATCTATCACTTATACCCGTTCTCATCCACATAGCCCGGATTAGCGTCCTTTGGACGATCCAGTCGGCAGAGATCATTGCAGGCTCGTCAGGGACTTTGTCCGGGGTCCATTGCATTCTCACAACAACTTTCCCGTAGCGCTCCATTGAGTACTTCCCTCCTGTCAGCCATCCTGCTCCCTCCTTTGTGGTTTATGAGTTACACTTGTCTCCCCATCCCCGAAGTGCGTAAAAAGAATACCATCGTGGTGCCTTGTCGTTCAGCGTAACAGTTTGTTCGTTTACCCCCCTCTTTCTGGCACCATGCCGCCGTAGCGTGAGCTCAGTCGAGATCTTCCGCGTGTGCTAAGCACACTTCAACGGTCTCGAGTTCCTGGCTTTTTACACGGAGGAACAGTGACTGCTGCTTACTTCGACTCACCTTTTCCCCTCGCGAGATCGTGGCAGATGTAGGATTATTTCGGGGATCTCCATGGGCGCCCACCATGGTGATCCCTATAGCGTCTCTCCCTCGGGCTGCTACCTCCACTCTTACCATCTGCTACTCGCTGGGTACTCAAGCTTTTACACTAGGTTATTCTATCCTTCGAATGCGAATTATGAGGGGAGGAAAGTGATTTCTGAAGGAGCAAAAGAGGGATAGTAGGATGCATTTTGTCTGCATCCGACGTGTTTGCTCTGTAGAAGTCAGTAGAGATTGTACAGGAGATGCTTTCGACGACTTGGTTTCAGCTGTGTCGTACGAGGCTATCGCGATGAAAGAAAACCAGAAACGGACATGGTTTGAAACGGATATGGTTTGAAACAGACGTAGAAACGAATCAAGGTGTAACTGAGTTCTACTGGGTGGAGGCAGCCATTGTGAATTGCTTATCGTCGTACTCGTAGTCCTATCGATCGAATGAGAAGCAAACACAAAGCCGTGAAACGAATTTTTCAATTTTGGTGTCAACGAAGATCTAAAATCCGTGAAACGAATTTTGGCCGTCAACGATGATCTAAAACGGCTTCTGATTGTTTTTTCAATTCTGCGAAACCATTCACGAATTGAATCGAATGAATCAACCGATGGAAACAAAATCAAATCCAAAACAATCCATCAAAATGCTGAAGGTGACAGCAGCAAACAGTTCAATTGTCAGAAACTAGACGAGCCAAGAGGCAAGGCAAGAAAGTCCATCATTTCAAACGGCAACAACGATAGATCGATGGCTTTTCGCATCGAGGTGGAAACTGTTGCCGAAAGCGCAACAGAGGACGGTGATGCCGATAGTGGCAACAAAAATGCTTACGGAGAAGACGAAAAATGGTACAATATTTCAAATGAATGTTTTCAATAGCATTCTCGCGTATAGAGAATTTGTTGTTAGATAATTGCTTTCATTTGATGAGCTCAGATATTGTTATGACTTATCAACGTCTTTCATGGAAGAATCGTCGTTGTCAAAATCATTTTTAGCATTCCCAAATCCCATCCAGGGAACCAACACCTCCAAAAAGTCAAAGGAAATGAGCACCGACAAACTCTTGTCGGCTGCCGCATAGGCCTCTCGAACCACCGAGGCCATGTCCGATTCCATTTTTGGGCTAATGTGATTCAATATCAACAGCTGGGCATTGCACGCCACAGCATTCTTGCCAGCCTGAGAGGCAGTCGAATGCCCCCTGCCTCGGTCTTCCTCCAGCAGAGTCGCCTCGTGGACCAAAACGTCCGCCCTTTTGGCAATCTCCGCCATTTGTGGAGTCCACCCACGGTTATCGCCCACAATGGCAATCTTGCGAGCCGTTTTGGAGGTAGCCTTGAGGACCTCGTGGGGCTCTACCCATCGTCCATCGTCGGCCTGCACGGCATGCCCGTGCTTGAGCAATTCGTACTTTTTGTGTTTGTGAGAGACTCCCAGAGCCCGGGCCTTGTCCACGTCCAGGTTTCGGGGTGGTTCGTCTTCCTCGATCACGTATCCAAAGGTGGCAACCCCCGGCATGTGGTCGACTTCGGCTGCCCGTATGCGGATTCGTTCGTGGGACGTACCCCCTCTCGAGGATTGTCGGACCGTCGAGTTGGCAATTTCCTCTTTTGTCAATGGTTCTGGTTTGTCCTGAATGTTCCAAACGCCCTTTTCACAGGGAATGGTGAATCGTTGGATCTTTCCCCCGCTGTGTCGAAACTCGGGATAGTCGTCCTTAAAGGGATCCCTGTAAGCTTGTTGTCTTGGGGAACCCCGTGGCAGATGCCTCCCCGCGCTCGGAGGCGGAGTCGACACCCTGCGAACACGACCGCCAACAAATTCGTAAACTTCTACATTCAAGAGGTGCAGCCGTGTGCAGCTCAGAGTGATTGTGGTAGCAATGTAGTTGAACAAGCCCGGAGGTCCGTAGATTTTTACGGTATACTCTTCGTCAATTGATGTGGCGTTTGTTTTCCTCCTCCTCCCTTTTTCCCGGAGCGCAGCACGAGCGGTCTCATCCGACTGAATGCACGAGGTTTGTAGACTCAGTAGCAGCCCCGGTAGCCCAAAAATATGGTCCCCGTGAAGGTGGGTGATGAATATCTTTTCGATTTTTTGGACCGACGATCCCCTCCCCCTCGCGAATTGGAGCTGCCGCTGAGTTCCCTCTCCGACATCAAACAGATAATTTTTCCCCGACAGTTTCATAAGTGTACAAGTCGTCGATCGAATGTTCGCGGGGCTACCAGCACCTGTTCCCAGAAAGCAAATGCTCATTTCTGTATTCAAGCTCATGTCTCTGGTAGAATCGGGGTCGCTGGGATGTTCATCGATCTTGATGCACGATCGTATGGAATCTGCCACAACTTGATCATCGACGGGAAGCATCACGGGATCGTCGTCAATTCCGAGAAGATAATCGGGAGGTTTGTAAATGCTTCCGACGGACGAGGATATTCTTGATGGATTGCGGTGAAGAGGATTCCGAAAAGCGCTTGACGACGACGAGTGATGACGGGATGCGCACTTGTAAATTGTCGAGTTGTTCTTTACGGGGAAAACGAAATTGCTTGAAAACAATGCAGCGACGCATTGCGTTCTCGCTCGCTTTCTCTCGGAAGAAAAAGTCCGCCCTTCCGTTGCAAGGTCCTCTGTTTGCGATTCGACTTCCTGCTTGAAAAGATCTCTGCCTCTGCCGTGAGATTGTCACCCCAACCATGTTCATCCTTGCTTTCGACATTTGAATGTGACGATCATCAAACACTCTATCAGCTTCCAAAAATATCAAATCGACAATCCAATACTAGTAATCGTAATCCTTAGCTCTTGCCACTTCCTTGTTGTATCATCTTAAATTGTAGACTTGTGAAATACTCGTACTAGTCCAATACTTGTAGTTTTGAATTCAAAATGTTTTTGCTGGTTCATCAGGATTGTTGGTGATGACAAAACTTGTGTTGTCTGTTGAAATCTGGACTTGGCACTTTCCTTGACTAACTTGACTAATAACTCGTGATCCATGAGTCTTGCGCCGATGGATATTATAGGAGGCCTCCTACATTATTTTGGCGCCACTAGGCTACGTACGAGTACACGTATGGTACACGTTTACCATCTCAATCATTTTATTTCACATTGCAGTGCGTCAGACGTGGTGCCCCAACAAAAATCGCAAAATTCTGATTTGGTCGCAATTAACAATGCTGCTGGCTGCGTGCTTGGCGAACCGAGAACCAGGCAAGCATCTGGGAAGCAAGTGCGAATGAGAGAACTCTTTTTTCGGTATGTGTGGGGATGAAAGTAGTGTCAGTTTGTACGAATATTAAAGGAGAAGTCGTAGTCCTATGCCAAGCTCTTAGAGCAATAGACATCCCATCATCTCTTTCGCTTCCTCGTCATTCAAAAGAGAACTCGAAACAAACTGCCATTGGCAAACTCATAGGCAAAGCAAAGAAAATTCAACGCAATTCCCACACTCGGAGTCGTTGAAAAAAGTTATCCAAGTCTTCTTTTGTTGTTGAAGCAGTGTATTATTTGTGCACCAGGTCATAACCTCTTTTAAAACCAGCAATCCTCTCGTCAAGCGGAATCAAAATAGAAAATCGAATCCAAAATGATGAAACGCGCAGCAGCAATTGCCACGCTGCTTTTGGGATGTAGCAGCAATTTTTCGAACGCCCTCATTGCCAACTCGGGTTCCCGCTCAACGTCTCTCGCCACGATTTCCTTTGAATCTTCCACGACGGCTCTGGCTTCGTCCAACGAGAAACAGGGAAACGACGACGATGTTCTCTACAGTTTCGGTGCCGAAGTGGTTCCTGAGGGACAGCGTCCCGTCAACGAATACCTCGACATGAAGCGGGCACCTCTCTTTGGATGGGGCAGCAACGATGTTGGACTTGACGGATTGTTGATCCGTCTCGGAATTGTCTATGCTGTTATTTTTCTCCTCGTGTAAGCCACCCGTTTCAATGGAAGAATATTTGCCCCGTTGTCGATTTGCGTGGATGGATGAATCGTTGAATTTGGAACCATTCCATTCTTACATTTGTTTCTTTTTCTGTCAATTGAAAATTCAAACCTGTTTTGTTTTCGAATGCGAAAATTTTATTGCGACTCCAATCGATCGACTACTTTTTCACAGTGGATTTCCAATCTCCGGTGCCACCTACACCCAAGACGGGTATCTCTTGCAAAAAATTGCTGCCGCTAATGTTGGAACCATGGGTTTCGAGGTAGCACTCTTGGTTCGAATCTACAGTGGCTGGGGATACGTCGGAGATCGCCTCAAGTCTAAAAACATCGAATACGAGGAAACTGGCTGGTACGACGGAAACGTCGAAGCCAAGACGGAAGCCGAGCTCAAACGTGACAAATTCTTGTACCAGAGCGATGTTCAGCCAGCCGTCGACCGTCTCAAATTGGTAACGCTGGGGGCGGCGGGCTTGTTTGTCGCCTCCTGTGTCGGCCTCAATGCGGCCAATTCGATCAAACCAACCTTCCAGAGCTACGATCCACGCGTTCTGGAAATGGTTCAAAAGGACGACGAATTTGCCAACCGGGCAGCGAAGGCATCTGGCGGGCGGCCAACCTACTGCGACAGCCGATATTACCGTGCTGTCGCGGGAGGAGGGCAGGGATGTTAGTCGAGCCAAAGTTCTGCGACGATGAATCTTGTCACCATACTTTACGATCGTCTTTCTTAAGGATTTACAGTAAGAAGAGCGCGTGAAATTTCATCCACAACTCCATAGACACTGATGCAATGACATCTGCACACACGCTCAAACTACAGGTGTGACTTGATGCATATCTCATGCATCACCACGACAAACAACAAACGCAAACACAAACGCAAACAACACAAGGATACATTCATCGATGCGCACACAGTTGCCTATCACCCACGTGCCTTGGCCGTTTTTGCTTTTGTGAAACAATGTAATAACAAGACCACTCACTAATTCATTCACCGAATACGGAATCCTCCCCCACTTATTATTATGCACACTAGCGGTTCTACACGTAGTATTTGGGTTTGCATATCGACTCGCTTCGTTAAATAGTTAATCTTAAATTTCCTAGCTCGGTGGCATGAGAGTCGAAATCACAAAAACAGGCTATGTACAGCTGAAGTTTTGGTTTCGTTGAATATACATGGATATTTTTTTGTTGGTTTTCGGGGAGTTGGAGAGTTTGACTGGAACAACAAGCTCGACCGGATGGGAGCTTGTCTTCTTTATAGTTGCACATGAATTACTAGCACATTTTTTTGCTTCTGTATACGCCACTTCAGAAAATATTGTTGGGTGGGTATTCTATTTTTTTATTTTTTTGGTAGTTGGGAGGGGGAGGAGTAGGTGTGGTATAGGGGTTGGGTGTTTGGGGTAGTTTCGGATTGTATGAGGGGAGAAATTAGCTTACGTTCTTGGCGAAGGCAGCTTGCTTGCGAGCCTGAGCGGCTTGGGCCTGGCGTTTCGCGAGGTGTGCTTCGTATTTTTTGCGGCAATCTGCAAAAGAAAAAAAACGATCGAGAGAGAGAGAGAGTGAGTATGCATAAATTAATATTTACGAAAGTTAAAAAAGTGCGAAATGCATTCATTATTCTTACCCATTTCATGGACGCTGGCCACGGCAAACTTCATGTTGAGATCCTTCGCTTGTTTGACGATAGGGGTTTCGAAAAAGTAGTCGGCGTCTAAGGCTTGTTCGGCCGACCATCGTTTGTCTGGGTTCTTTTCCATGAGTTTACCAATCATGGTCACAGCATGGTCGGTCATCCATTTCGGATGTGGCAGGTTCTCGCGAAGGCATTGGGCCAATCGGTTGGGGTAGATCTTGTCGTTGGGGCCGGGGGCGAACTTTTTCCAGAGACGGCATTTACGTTCTAGATTGGGCCAGTCCTGAGTGTTTGGAGTTCCGCACACCTTGTAGATAAGCTCTAGCTGGTGTGCCTCATCCCGTCCCTTAAGAAAGCCGGATCTGCGGAACATTTCGGCGACGATACAACCGACGCTCCACATGTCGATTTTAGTGCTGTAATCGATCATGCCCAGGAGAAGTTCGGGAGGACGGTACCACAAGGTGATAACCTTGTTTGTCAGTCGCTTCATTTCCGAGTTCCAGCTTCGGGCAAGACCCCAATCCGCAATCTTGAGTTCGCCTTTGCGGTTGATCAAGAGATTGGATGCCTTGAGATCGCGATGGATGACCTTGTTTTTGTGCATGTAGTGGGTTCCTGCGAGGAGTTGCTGCGACCAAGATTTGACATGGTCTTGAGTCAATCGGATTTCGGGGGTTTCCAGGACGCCGGTCAGATCGTATTCCAAATACTCAAAGACCATAAAGACGTTCTTGGGGAGGGATCCATTCGTTCCTTGCTCTTCAATTGGATTGTGTAATGATGTTTCGTTTCGTGAATAGGCATAAATCGATCGGAATCATTGTTTTGTAAATGAACAACCAGAGCCAGAAACCACAACCAAAAGAGAGGCATTGTAAGATGGTAAAGTCGGATGGATAACAAATATATATATATATATGTTACAAACGCGACGGACAAGGAAACGGCATTCGCGTCAAACAAATCATACAAAGAACTGTCTCGTGGACGTTTACAGATGAAATGCAAGGGAAGGCATGACGCCCGTGATAAATCCAGGATACTGCTTTTTCAAGCAAACTCCTATTGGCAGGTTGAACTACACATTCTCTCGTGGGGTGTAATGGAGGAACGCGTGAAGAATATATCCCGCCAATCAACGAACGAAAACTCTTTCCGATATCATCGCAGCTGGCGTGCGATTTGGACGATTGGCAACATTACGATACGAATTGTTTTGTTTGTGTGGCACGTACCCTTGGAGCAAACAATTTCCTTGAGAAGGACCATGTTGGGGTGCTTGAGCCCCTTTAGGAGTTTGACCTCGCGTAGTGCCGTGATAGGGAAACCGTTTTCCTCTTGCTCCGTATTGATGCGCTTGAGGGCAACGATTTCGTTCGAAGCTCGGTCGCTCGCCACGAAGACGCTTCCATAAGTTCCCTCGCCTACCTGGAATTTCTTCTCGTAGGCATCGACATCTCTCATGACTACAGGAGCTCGGATGGAAACGGACTCTCGTCTAGCCACGCGTGGCTTCTTCGCGGGAGGAGCGGCATTGTTGTTGATGCTGTTCGATGGGGAATAGGTAGACACGACAGCATGGCTTCGCTTGTTGTCGCCACCCGGACTCACTCTTGGTGGAGGAGGCGGGGGCGGCGATCGGTTGCTCCGTGAAGAAGGCGGCGGAGGGGGTGGCTTCCGCTTGAATCCACTAGGCGGTGGAGGAGGCGGGCGGGGAGGCTTTCTCGGCGGAAGCGGGCGGTTCTTTGGAGGCGGTGGAGGAGGAGGAGGAGGCCGGACCATAGTTTGTGTCGCCGTCATGTTGTTCTTTCAAATCAATTTGATACCGAACTGGCTTAATATAATCTTTCGAATGGAAAGAGCGGGTTGTTGCGTATTTCGATAGAGTTTCAATCACAAATGGATCGTTCGATAGATCAGTGGTATGCAATGATTTGTGGACGGAGAAAAGAACTCGCCCCCGGAAGGAGTGGTGTAAACACTCCAAGTCTTTCCCCGTAATTCGCCTCCAGTGATGTGTCTATTTTTGGTGCACTACGATTATTGTTGTTTGTAATTGAATTGATTGTTCAGGTTTCGTTTCGTATCGTTTCGTATCGTTTCAATTTTATTTGTTTCATTCCGTTTTCCGTGTCGGTGATCAGCAAAATCAGGAAAAGAATTAAAACAAAAACAGTGAGACGTCCGTGTATGTGTTTTTATCTGTTGCAGGGTAATAATACACCCACACTACGAAAACCAGCACAAAGGGATGTCTTTCTCTATTAGCAACAATTTAATATTCTACAACAAGACGTTTGGTGCAAAACGTATTTCTACGTAGGCACCGACGTATACTTCAGTACTGAATCCAACGCATGAAAGTACTTGGTGGTCTCCTCGATCTTCCCATTCTTATACCTACATTTTGATGTAATAAAAAGGGAAAAGTCTCTCTGCTCTACGATTGTTGTAGAGTTATTGAAGAGAAAGAAGAAAGGAACGAACTAAGTTGGGTTTTGTTGGGTTTGTAACAGCAGTGAGGGTTGCCAATCCTCTTTAATACTGCGTTGCAAAAGCTAGGGTTGTGATAAAAAAGACTCGTTTTCAGCGTACATTCATTCTTGCGAAGACCAGTACGAGGACGCAGAGTGCTGTTGCTGCTGCTGCTTTGCGCGTTCCCACCAAGAAAAAGCGGATGACTGGCGAACAAAGGAAGAGGAAAAGAAAACCCGAGGAAGGAAACAGCGATCGAAATAGAATTCCATCGATCGGAACTTTCAAACATGCGCAGCGCGCGAACTTAGTCCGTAATCAACGAGAGGGCTCACCAAAACAGCCTCCGTGCCTACGTCACACATCTATGCGTACGTACGCATGACAGATCGTTGTCTGACATGCCCTTGATTCAAATTTGCGTGGCAACAACAACGGGAATGGATTTAGTCACTAATGTCTGAAACTACTATGGTGAAGAGAGAAGGAGAACGAACCTGCAGGAGAAGGCCCTATCAAATTTCCAAAAGAACATGTGGAAGTATGAATGTCGCAAGACTTTTGTGCCTGTGCAACTTAACTGGCATTAATCAGGGGCCCAATTCTTGTGAGGTTCAAACTGGGCTTAGGATTTATCTCTTTCATTGAGTTTTTCTTAGTCGGGATGTCTCGGGTTGATCCCTTATTTAATGTCGCCCTTTAACTTCAAAACCGCTTTTGATCCCAATTTTTTTCCGAATCGATGTCGGTCTTGGGCTGTCACCACTCGCTCACGCAATGATCGTGTTGTTTGAGATAATCTTTTTTCACGCGTAGAAAGGAAAAGGACAGAGTTACAGTATTACCGTGATATCCTTAACAAAAAGTGCGTACCGCTGAGTTCATTTTTTCGTACTACATATCTTTTCAACATCGACAACAACAGCGTAGCAAACCAATCAATAGTAACCATTCTTTTACATCATAAATGAACATGATGAAACACGAAGTCCCAGATACGCCAACAACGCTAAATGCCAGCGACGGCGATGGATGTAGCCTCGGCATCTCCCCAAGCACTACGCGGGAGAAGCTGAAATCTTCACGTTCGTCGAGCAAACTCAGCGATGCGGACGAAGAAAGCGACCGCAATACGAGCCAAAAGAGAAGAGGAAGTTGGAGCCTTTCAGGGATGAAGAGTATATTGCAAGACTTTTTTCCAGAGCTCGAAGCTGAACAGAAGAAACCTCAACCAAGGAAGTTTCGTTCCAAAAGAAGTAGGAAATTCAGTTTCGCTTCCCACGAAGAATACATTGAATATGCTAGAGCTTCAAGGAGATCTCTTGTCAGCTCAGAAGAATTCAAAAAGAGCTCGAAAGAGTTCCAAAAGAAAGAACCAGTTAAGGAAGAGTCCGAAAAGAAAGAGCCAGAGAAGAAGGATAGGAGAGACAGGGTTTCCAAAGAACCGGCAAACAGGAATACTAAGAATCCATCATGGGCAAGGAATTGGAAGAAACACCATAACAGCAGCAGGAAGTTCAGTTTCGCATCACCCGAAGAGTATTTAGAATACTCCTCAGAACTAAAGAAAGCCAAGAAGCGTAACACCCAGTCGACAGAATTCGAAGCTCTTGATGCCACGGCTGATGTTTCACTTTTTAGCAACCCTAGGGACGACGATGACCACGACGGAGAAGAAAGTGTCGACCTGGAAGCCAACAATGCGGCTGACAATACCGATAACCAAGAAGGCGACAAAAAAAGTTGCTTTAAACGCAAATTATCTATTCGCGAGGTTGTCCAGATTCTGGGATTGTGGGTTCTGATTGCAGGTAATCGCTCTTGTAATTGCGAGGGAAGATCCAGAGGCCATTCAATCTCTCGGCAGAGCTAATATGACAGACATTTTTACCACCTGTCTGTGTCCGTCCGGAAGCAGCATGCATCAGCCGGAACTCGAAGTAGTCTTGGACGACGACTTCACATGTCCATCAGTGGATTTAACGACATCCAGTGTGTACACGTGTGCGGAGATCGACGAGCTCTTCAGCGAATCTGCCTTTGAATGCGATGAACAAGATAGCTGTCCCGGGCTCCAAGAAGTTGCCAAACAGTGCTGCTTTTTGGACATTGACGAAACCTCCGAGAAACAGTTTATCCAGACGGAAAACGCTGTCGAATACCTACAATTGGGAAACTAAGCGACGACAGGTGGCGTGCTAGAACACCTAGGTCTCCTCGCGAAATTGGTACGAATGAAAAATTACACTGTATCTTTTACTATCTTAGATGCGTCTCACTTAGAACGACGACGCAGAGACATAACAAAACAAGTAATGTTTCCAGTCAAATTTTGATCATATCAATGCCCTATACTTCGTTTCCTGTTAGAACTAGTGCTGTCCTTCGCTTCACTAGACCAGCGGCAGCGATAGCAGTATTAACGCAGTTGCTCATTCCCACTTGTTTGAAGGAGTCCTCAAGCAATCTCCTTCTTTTATCGCATCACTCAATAATAATTACAAAACTACATGACTTCAATTTACTTGTAGCGATAATAGAATTTTCACAACCACAATATTATCATCAACAACACCGATGGTGACAGGAAAATCTAATCATACCAGCACCTGCAGCATTCCTCGTCCTCGTCCCACCAGCAGTATTCTCGTCATTCGGCGCTCATCGTCAACCAGATCAGCACCATAGTTGAGCCCTAATACTATCAGGAACCAATATTTAATGCTTTAGCTTCTACACCTGTTGGACTAAATTTCTCTCTCGTGAGGAGAACAACAACCCACTCAAGTGAAATTGTTTTGAGCGGAGAAGTCAGAAGACTTGCCGCCGAAAGGAGTGAAGTAATATTGGAGTTTCTGTTTCTCCCCCGTTTCTGCTTTGATGGGTAGGTTCTAAAAATAAAAACTCTCTTCTGGCGCCCCAATCCATTCTGCGCATCGGCGATATTATTGGCGTGATGACGACAGGTGATGAAAGCAAAGATACCTAAAAAACCCGTCGATTTGAAATCCCTTCATTCGTATGAAGAACTTCTATTTCCATCTTCGCCGGTGACAACTGATGTTTCAAACATGTTCATCCGAAAGAACCTATCAGTGTGATAGGGAGAAGACACTATTCGCCTTTCCAATCAACGGGACATAAATAATATCAGTATAGAACATCAACCCACCAGCGCACCATTACCAACAAGACGAAAAGAACACGAAAACACTATCACCATGGTGAATCCTATTCCAGCCGGCTGGCAAACAATATCCTCAGGCATGAGCAGCATCACGCGATTCAAGCACGAGGAAGATGATGATAGTCATCAGCAGGAACAAAACCATCAGCAGACAACGTATCGTTCCCATCCCGTCGTTTTCGACACTATGGTGGACGAGACCTGGCAGAGACGAGCAAGTGCTGCCGCTTCAAAGAATGTTCGACGACAAGAAACAATCCGCAACCACGAAGAGGAACCAGCGAAACAATACTTTATCCATTCCCAGCACCAACCCTCTTCGTGGTCGAAAAAAGTCGGTTCGTACTTGCAATCCGCACGGAGCCTGGAACATGACGATGACAACGACGCTCTTTGCTGGTGCGAGTAGGCAAGAAACAAACCCATCTATCCACAAATCAATATTAGTATGTGCAATTACATGTCTCGCAAATACGCATCTTGCTCTAAGTCCAACAATCCGTGAATACCATTCCATTGCTGGTTGTTGGCTCAATATTCACATTCTCAATCATCGGCGTCTTTTTTTAAATAAAAAAATCTACCTATCGAACAAAAAAATGAAAAAGCAAACAATAAAGATGCCCCTAATTCAATAAATACGAACATGCATTATTTCTACGATGATATACCTACAAATGCGAGCTAAAGATGTACTATATCAAAGGCGTAATTATAGGTTTTGTTAATTTTCTGTAGTGTAGCATTTGAAGTTTGTATCATTCGAAGTAATGTCTTCGGCAACGATGGAAGTCTTCCTCTCATTGTATTGCATTGGAAGCAGCATCGTTCTGAGCTTCGATTTAGCCACAGCAATATCTATTGAACCCGTCCCGTTTTTATTGGGACAACCATCATAGAGTACTGCTGGTAGCGGCGCCTTCTTTCTCATCTTGCGGTTGAAAATAAAAGACAGAATCTTCTTTTTTTTTAATGAATATTATTCTATTGTTCCATTCCCTCTTCGATTTCTTCGACCGGAAGCTTCGCAATGATCTTTTTGCAAAATCCCTCCAGAGCTTTTGCTGCCAGGCTCTCGGGCTTTTCTTCGACAAATGCCTTGCCGTGTTCGCAGGCCTGCAAGAGATCTGGATCCATCGGAAGGAGTCCCCAGTATGGGACGTTGTATCGTTCGGCCATTTCCTTGGGACCTCCCCCGCTGGCCGGATACAAGGTCGAGGACACGGATAGTTGGCTGTCTTTTCCATTCTCAAAGAGCTCCGGACAGTGCTCTTTGAGTGTGTCCAAAATCTTTTGTGTGCAGTCGGTTTTGCAGTCCTTTCCGGTTGTGGCGAAGGTCAGTTTGTCGAGGGTGGTGGTGTACTCGCCCATGTTTTCGACGACACCCATGACGGGCACCTTTGTCTTTTGGCAGAAATTGAGCTCCTTTCGGACATCTGCCATGCAGACCTCCTCGGGAGTCGTCACCAGGACGGCTCCGGAAACAGCTCCAGCTTTTTCTAGATACTGAACGGTCGAAATGTGCTCGTCGGAAGTCCCCGGCGGTGTGTCCACAATCAAGTAATCGAGGCCATCCGTCTCTCCAGTCCAATCCACCTGTGTCAAAAACTGTTGAATGAGGCCGTTCTTTCGTGGTCCCCTCCAGACAACCGCCTGATCGCGATTTTCGTCCGGGAGCAAAAAGGAAATGGAAACGCAGCAGAGATTTGGCCGTTCGGGATTGTATACCGGAATCCACCCACCCGAGGCAGATTGTGAGATCTGCGCGGTAGCATGTGCATCTCCCAGTATCATCCGGGGAGCCGAAGGCCCGCACAGATCGACGTCCAGCAGCCCCACTGCGTATCCCATGCTGGCCAGGGTGTGGGCCAGCTGGCAGCTGACGGTCGACTTGCCCACCCCACCCTTGCCACTCAGTACCAGAACCGTGTGGGAGACGTTTTCCAGTGATGTCTTGAGCTTGTTGGTTTCGACGGTTTGCTTGGCAATCGCCTCGGGGCTATTGAAGGCTCCGCTCCCGCAGGCGGCTTGGTTTGGGCAGCCCTCGCAGGCGGAAGATTTTCCGGCGTTGGCCGAAGCAGGCCCGATGCATCCGGCGTTGGCGTTGTCCGGGGCTGTCGCAGTTTCGCTCATTTTCAATCTGTGCTGGTATTCCTTATTTTATTTCTTGTTCGAGATCCTTCTGTTGCTCTGCTCTTTGGTCAAATCTACTCCGTGGAAGACAATGAATCGAGGCGATGTTCAATGGCGGTGAATTACTTGTATGATAATATGGTAATATTTATTTTGCCGAACTTCCTTTTCGTTCACTCTTGAACTCATTCATCATTCATCATGATTTTTCATTCGTCGATTATTATTTTATTCAAGACTATTGTAGTCCTAGGACTACGTGTACAGTACGTACACGTACAATACTTCTTTTTACTTTATTTTCTGTTGGTGGGAAGAGGACTATTAGTCCTAAATTATTTGTCAGTCGTGTGTCACCTTTCGTCCGTCCGTCATTCCGTTCGTATGAACATTCTCAAACTGGCGCGAAAGACGGAATTGAAAAAAATGCTAAAAATTCCACCATGGAATGAACAAACAGCATTTAATACTGTTGTCGGCCCTTGCACAACATTCACACTATAACGTAACCAAACTTTTGATTCGACTGAGACAAACGAGTTCAAGCCCGTACCAGAGAATCCTCTCAATACCAGTTGAAACCATCGGAAATCACTCTCAATGTCGCTATCAGTAGCCATGCCTTCGACTACCGCCTTTGCCGCCCCGGAAGCTTCCAAGGAGATTCCCGTCCTTGCTTACAGTCATGACGGCAGCTCGCCACCGGAATACGCCATGATCGAACTGAACGGCAATCTGGTTCCACCGGTCGAATTTCCACCAAAAGATACGTGCGTGCAGGTTTTCGGAAAAGACCGAACGGTGGAGTTGGGGAAATTGTACCGAAATGGGCCCGAAAAGGCAAGTGTCGAATCTAATTCCTTCCAACGAAGTTGGGCACAAGTAAATGCAGATTTGTATATCTGTTCGCAACGGCATGAGCGGCGAAAGAAAACATCTCAGCAATCGATCTAACAGTTGTTTTTGTGGTTGCTTGTTTGTTTTTCTCGTTGGACGATTGCTTATTCTTGCTATCGACAGACTCCGATGATGATCCTTGGAAACCACCAGCTCACGGGAGAGGCGATAAAGCTCAAGGATCCCTTTTGTCTCATGGAAAAGAAGTACGACGAAAGTGTCACGCCAAACAAGATCGAGGCCTATCAGATCATTGGAATGGTTTCTGAAAAATTCCTCTTCAAAAATTACCCAAAGGCAATCATGCGCTAGCATGACATAACCAATCCGGAGTATGGCGCATCACGACATGGATGGCGCATAATGTCTGTTTCGGGGGTTTGAAGACTATTTATCAGAGTCTCGAAAGTGACGAAACACTTTTGCAACATTGGCAATCGTTTGGGGAAAAGCAATGAATAGAAATAAAATGCTCGGTGACGCAGAAGAGTGGGACTCTTCGGATAGACTATATTTTATTTGTTATGCAACGAGTTAGTTCAGGGAGAGTACGATGGGACAGTGTCATCACAAAAAGAAACAAGACGACAAACAGGGAATCATCGTTTTTTGGCGTTTATAAATCTACACGGAAATACGAAACGAAAACTTGTCTCGTAGTAAAAAGAAGGCAAAGTGCCCCAAACTGTCAGGGAGAATTATGCAAACCTTTCCAATCCAGCGCGTAGTTAATATTGAACAATTTCGATATATTGTCAAACCACATGGTGTTTCAATTGTCTTCATCATCTCTCGAATGCCATTCCACCATGTCAACTATTCCATCTTGTCCTCCTGAGAAATCACGTTTTTGCTTCGATAAGTGATTTTGTGGCGATGGTGACCATCATCGTGAAATCTAGTTGGCTAGATAGAACATTGTTTGATGTTGGTTGAGTGCTGTGCGTTGGTAGTATGAATTGAGAATGATCCTTCTGCTCAAGAAATCTGAAACATCCGAAAAAATCTTTTCGAAGACTTGTAAATTGATGATTACAAGGGTTAGGATTTTCGCGCGCTTTTGAGATTATTCTCGGAAGTTGAAAGTTTTGGTCGTGCTTTCGAGTACGTGTACAACAATGCTTGATCTGCAACTTTTTTTGTCGTGAATGAAATGAATTGAAATCTTCATCGCAGCACATTATAGACAACACGCAAGCAATGAAAAGCACAAGTTGCCACCGCACCTGTTCCTCAACAAAGAACCAAAATCTCATATACGGCTACGATGGTATTGTGGGTCGAAGGATTTGGTGACAGAATCAAGGCGGAGAAGCTCTCCGAGGTCTCGGGGGGTTGGATAGGTTGGATTATCGGTGGAGGCAATACCGAGAATCTGGCCAAAGAATCCGTATGGCACGAGTCTCTGGAAAATGCACGAGCCTCTCTCAATCACTCCATTGGCGAAGAATCTTTCTCATTTGCTCTGAAACTGGCAGAAACCCTCGGGCATGCAACCCTCCCGGCCAGTGAGTCCGATACCATTGGGAGGGTTGTTGTCTTTTCCGACAACGAATCCAATGAGGGCCTACCTTCTATACAAGCCTGTATCGATGCCCTCGGACTGAAGCGCACAATTGATGGAATCAATATTGTATCGGAATCTTCGGTAACTTCAAAAGACTGGTCCTCCTATTCGAGCTATGGCTTTTGTTACGAGGAAGAGGACGAGATTGTTGAAGAGGATGCCGAAGGGGAAGATGGAAACGACTACCGAAAGATTTTGGCGGCGACAAGGCTCATGGCATCGGAACTGACGGACCATTTTGAATACAATGTAAGCGAAGAGATTGTCTGTGCGCCCATCCTCTATGGGGGACGGCACAGCAACAGCAATGCTATTGTTGCTGTTCTAAGCATGCGTGTATGGACGTGACATTGACGGAGACAACAAGAAAAGAACGACAAATGTTGCGATTGTTTATTGTTAATGATAGTGGTTGTTCTGTTATATGAGTATGATTAGTTATTTTTTCAATAGAGTAAGAAGGAAAAATAGAGTGCGCGTATGAGCTTCAATCGAATCGAATAGATTAGGGTGTAAAAGACGATATGTTTTGGGTGGGATTGGTTCTACCGTCCTCGGCACGGCGGCACGAGCAACATTGCTGCTACTCGCACACCGATGCTATGGTCATAATCTAACAAGTACTTTTTCAGTGTGGTGCATGACAAGTGGGTCCTCATTGGATCGGCACATTCTCCCTCCCCCGAAAAAAACGAAACATAAACGAACAACGTACCATTTATCGCTTGTGTTTGCAGATGAAACGTTTTTGGCATGGAATATTCGCTTCTGAAACAAAAGCAAAAGTTGAAAGCAAAATTATATAAGACATTGCCTTTCTTTTTTCCACAGAATATCCCATTGTAGTATACGCAAGTTCCAATCCATCAACAATCCTCAGCACGGCGTGTGAAGCAACATTTCTGCTGCCGAACCACCGATGCTATGGTCATAATCTAACAAATACGTTTTCAGTGTGGTGCATGACAAGTGGGTCCTCCTTGGAAAGTGTGATGCAATTGGAACACTGACGTGGCTTTCAAAAAGAACAAGTGTTTGTGCCTTACCTCATTACAATCTTTCGGAATGCATGGATTTCAACATCTTCGGTCATTTCTCTTGAGATCGGAGTTGTTGCAAAAAGTGAAAGTAACACCACATGGGAGATTCGAAATTCATGTCGTACCAGTAGTTGATTCCTATGGTTTCCGTGGTTTGTGTGACTCGATGAAACCAGAGAGACGGCAGGTACAAGAGTTCCCCAGCCTTAACCCGTACGGTGATTGGATGAGCATATTTCGATAACAGGAATTCCGTGTCATGATCCGATTGATCTGAGTGGTTTCCAAAGAGATCTCTGGCGATCCAGTGAACCTTCAAATACTGCTTGTCTGATGACGGTGAGTCGCCGTCTTCCTCCACCGTATCCATAACGACGGACCATTTCCGTTGGTCGTTTTCTGTGCTAAGATCGTCCTTGGATTCACTGGAAACCTCGAACCTTCCGCTTAGGATCTCTCGCTCGCACAGAAAGGGTGCATCGGAGGGAGGGCACAAGCCAAAAACCTTTTCTCCACTAAGGACGTAAAACAAATTCTCGTAATGGTCCTTGTGCATCGCCGAGACAGCTCGCTCGTCACCCATCCACAGATTGACGGCATCGGGCCCAACCCCGGCACTATTACCATTTGACAACTGCCCAAAAAAGGCTTCTTCCGCCCAAGGAAAGGATCGGGGAAACACAAACGATTCGGCATCTTCGACATGGGCATTTTTGTTGTGTTTCAAATTCCATAACGGCGATAGTTCTTCTCGAAGGCAATCATTTTGTCGGGAGTAGTACAAGACACAATCCTCCAGAAAATTGTCATGATGAGTATCCTTGTTGTCATCTTTGTCCGAGTTTTCTTTCGAGGAAGTCTCGAACACCCTGTCAAGAATCTCTTCCCGATTATACTCATGTTGCCGTTGCTGATTGGCCCTCCCCTTTCTCAGGCAAGATCGAAATTTCGAGATATTCATTTGCACCTCCAGTGGCTTTACAAAGACTTTCTCTTCGGATGATACTGTCGGTGATTCTTCGTCGATGGCAGCTACCCTTCGCAAGCAATCCCCGTGGCCATCGGGGGTAACGTCGACGCACAGTGGGGGTAGTGAATGCGATGTGCTCGATGGAGATCCGTTCTCGCTGGCATCGATGGTGTCACTAGCCTCTGGAAAGAACCGAACCAAATCGTCCAGGTTCATGGTCAACGGGACGGCATTGTTGTCGTCTCCACTCTCCCCTTTTTCCTTTGTGAGGATGCTGTTGCGAATGATGCAGGGCCTGCTCAAGGCAACATGGTTTCGCAAGAAATGGAGGGCAGTGGGAGGTTCTTCATACACGGCTATATCCGAACACCAGAGGTACTGCACATCATCATGGAAGGACTCGAGGGTTTCACGTGTTGCATTCAGAAGCAGCTCATCGTCATCCCCGTGCTTGAGAGGATGATTCATCGATGATTGCAGAGGATCAGGAGATGAATTCCGGTTTGTTCAGCAATCTCGCTTGGTCAAGTGGTCTACATTAATTGTTCTAGCACCATTTCGTTTGGTGTCTTTATCATAAATCACCATGGTTCTTGCTCGATTTATGTCATCTAAGAGCAACGCAGCGAATATCAATTTGGAAGGCAGTGTTTGTGTGTGTGTGGTATGGAACAGATTGTGTGCCTTGAATACATTATTTTTTCTTCCTATTTTTTGGATGGCTGATGCCCTGGGTCTGACCTGACACCGTCAATCGGAGCGAGCTTGATTTTGAATGTTTCTGACTCATTCGACTAAACTACACGTAAATTTAACCGCGACTTGTTTTTGAAAAAAAGAAACGACAGAAAAGCAGAGAAACATAGAAAGAGAGAATTGAATCTACAATAGATATCTCAGTTCCTACTCTAGTTTTTCGCGATCGCTACTCCCGTTGCTGTCTTCCCAGAGAATCTTTGCAACAATCGGAGCTAGGGATTTTCCTACCAGCTCGTACCCATTCTTTGATAGGTGCATCTCGTCGGGGTTCCACAATCCACTCGATTGATCCACGGTCTGGATCGGAAAGCGGCCAAAGGTAGTCTTTGGGTTCTCGGTCGACTCCGCCCAGGACCTGAGCTTTTCGTTCACATCGTGGATTAGGGATAGGGTGGGTTCAAGGTGAATCGGCCACCATCGTGGTAGCAACCCGATTGGTGGGATTCCCAAGGCAATCGTGGGGGTGCCAAGCTTCCTAATCATCTCGTGGAGTGTCTGGATCGATTGAAAGATATCATCGCTGTTGTCGCTGTATTTGAGGTCGTTCGTCCCTGCTAACACAACAACGAGATCAAAGGGCGGTGGAAATTTTTCATTCAATGAACTACCATTCTCATTTTTGTCGTCATCTATCGTCTTCTGTCGATCTTTCTTTTTATCACCGAGATAGATTTCAAAGTTAGCCTTGGTCCCCATATCTAGAGCAGTCCAAGCGGCCAATCCATTCCACGAAACGGATGCAGCCGGACTTCCTGATGGCGCAAGGGATCTTAGGGCTTTCTGGAGATCCTTTGCGTAAGGATAAAGATCATTTCCCGGTGGCGCATAGCCAGCCGTGAGGCTGTCTCCGAAACAGTAGACGATTTTCGGAGCATGGCTCATTGAGGGCAGGCTGCTGCTGTTGCTGCTGGTTTCGCTTTCGATGCGAAGATGCGTTTCTTCCGGCTCTGCGGTTGGTTCTTGGGTTGCGATAGGAAGTATTCTGATCTGGTTTTGAAGAGAAATTGTTTCGGATGGCGCTTTTGTTGCTATCCCGCCCTCAATGTCCAGGTCCCACGTCGTCGTGAACACCAACAACGCGATGAGGTAGTAGCCGGCCGATATAACCAGCAACACGATGCTATCGCTTCAAATTCAGCATCGAGCTGGTTCTTCTCAAAGAATCCCATCGCAACCGATGCTTCATGATAGCTGTTTGCAGTTATTGTAAGTCATCCCGTATCTGCATTGTGGGTTTTGCCGACTTCTATTTTTCTTTCGAATGAGAACAAAAACATCATGTGGGGTGAATGGCTACAGTTGCTGCCATGACTGTTAACAATATTTATGTGTTCCAGAAGAGGTGAGATCAAAAACATCATGTGGGGTGAATGGCTACAGTTGCTGCCATGACTTGTTAACAATATTATTTATGTGTTCCAGAAGAGGTGATGTCATTGTAACAGTTGACAGTATTGATGAAGGTCTTCCTGATTCCAAATAATGAATAAGACCAAGAAAAAATATCTTCCGTATTGTAGTCTACTGAGTCGAACATTCTGGGTCGTGATTGCATCTGTCCAATGAGAAAGCTTTATAAATATAAGACTCGGGGGTGGCATGAAGTCGATTTTTAAATGTGGGAAAAAAGACCCCTAAGTAATGTCAAACGTTGAGAAGCTCGATCCAGTGGATCTTCTTCGCTGCGCGTATTGTACAGACATTCGGTAGATTTTTTAAGAACCCTTTTTTGTAGACGCCATTCGCTGGTGCCAGGTAAAGAAAAACAGCCGCGATGAAGAATCACGAAGCCAAAATAACTAACTGCATGTCGTTGTCGCTACGAGGAACTGGTATGACTATCAACGGCTGAAAACACGACCCGGATTAAAAAGCCATCTCGAATCTGAACTACTTCTAGTACACTACCAGAGCGTCGAACAATACTACTTCTAGTATAACAATTATCAACTCAATTACTCTGTGAACTTTACAAAGACATTGAACGATAACAATAGGCGCCTCGTATTACCGAGAAGGAAAACCAAATAAACGAATTATATTGATACAAAAGCAGACAGAACACAATGTGCATTCCCTGTTTTTTTACGATTAGCACGGCCGAGGTCGGCGTCATCGAAAATTGGGGAAAGTTTAGCCGCTTGGCCCAACCCGGTCTTGGCTTTGTCTTGTGCCCCATGGAACAATTGGTGGGACGTCTTAGCTTCCGTGTCCAGCAGATTGATGTCCGTGTGGAAACCAAGACGTTGGACAACGTCTTTTTGACGGCTGTCGTCTCCGTACAGGTGCGTACAACATTGAACATAACGAAGCGACAAAATGACCAACTTGAAAAACATGGCACGAGTTGAGAGAGCAATATGTGTGCCGAAACACAATGCTACCATGTTGGACCATGTTGGATAGAATTACCCATCTTGCCAGGATGTCACAGCCAACGGTTGGGAAGCATTTCTTATTTGGATTCTGTTCTCCTTCTTGCCACGACTCAACCCTTCTTGTTGCTTTGGTTTCGACTTTTGCTTCGATCTCTATGCATCTCTATAATCTCTATATTGTATCAATGTTATTGTATCAATGTTATTGTATCAATGTTATTGTATCAATGTGTCCATTCTTTTGAACACAACAGTATCAAGTCTTGAAGGAAAATGTCTTTGAAGCCTACTATGCTCTGACAAATCCTGTGCAGCAAATCACGTGAGTTTTCACTTTTTTTCTTACAGACGATTCCCTTTGCCTTGTGGGAAATTGAAAGGATCCATACGGTGTTCGATATTTTGTCTACCTATTTAATATTTTCGCATTCTCGCATTCCCTCACTCTTGCTTTCATGATTCTTTTTGCAAACGATTTCGCCCCGCCACCATACCAATAAATCCTATTTCAGTGCCCACGTTTATGATGTGATGAGAGCCACCCTCCCTACCCTAGAGCTCGACGCTGCCTTCGAAGCCAAAGAAGAACTTGCCACCTCTGTCAAGGCTGCACTCTCAGAATCTTTTACTTCTTATGGATACCAGATTCTCCAGACCCTCATCACGGATCTCGATCCTGACCAGCGTGTCAAGAACGCCATGAACGAGATTAACTCCTCCAAGCGACTCAAATACGCCGTCGCGGAGCGAGCTGAGGGAGACAAGATTCTGCAGGTCAAGTCTGCGGAAGCCGGTGCCGAGGCCCTCTATTTATCGGGAGTGGGTGTTTCCCGCCAGAGAAAGGCTATCGTCGACGGGTTGAAATCTTCGATTGTCGAATTTTCCGGAGAGACTTCCGCCAACACCAAGGACGTCATGGATCTGTTGCTTCTGACACAATATTTCGATATGATTCGCGACGTTGGTACCGCCAAGCACTGTCGCACAACCTTTGTTCCAGCCAGCCGCACGACTGGCGATTCGATGCGCACTTCTCTCTTGCAGGCCGATGCAGCAATCGGGCCAAAGTAAGCTCTGTATAGAAATAGACAAGAGACCAGATGTTTCCGGAGGAATCAATTATGGTGTGACTCGATGTGTGATATATTCCCAAAAATTTGGATTGGAACACAGTATTTGAATGTGTACACGTAAAACGAATCGTATTTCGTTTTTGAAAATCGAAACTGGAGTGTTTGTGAATAATTATTAGGTATTGTACTCTTTAATAATAAAGTTTTGATTTTATGGCCTGATGAGTTTTCGAGTTTGGAGCTCGTCGGAATTGAGTATGATAGTTTCGCTGCGTCTAGCTTTGATCGTAGCGTAGCATCAAGCCATGAAAATGGTCGTTTTCATGCCCATTGGGTAGTATCGTGTCGTCTTGTTGGAATCTGTCGCAAATCATCAACGTCCTATTTGGTAGTGAAATACACGAGATGACATCATCACAGTGTCAAATTCATTGGAATTGGGTATCCAAATTATTCCTCGTCTCGCAACAGAGTAAGCATGCACGAAAGATTCGGAACAAACCTATTTTCTCCCTCTATTCTTTCGCTCTGAACTTGTTCGTTCGTCTTCTGCCCGACAGGTTTTCAGTTGAAGAGTATTCCATTATTTTAGAAGTTGCACTTCACTCGCTGTCGTCGCTACTGCTATCACAGTCATTCCCGTCGTATTTGTCTGCCTCGTCCTCGGATTCGGATTCCAAAGAACTGTCACCCACGGTCATGACAGCATCGCTATCATCGTCATCGTCAGTGCCATCTTCGTCACTGCTGGCCGTAATGGCTGGATCTCCCCTGCCTCCCACAATTGCTTT
Organism: Pseudo-nitzschia delicatissima; assembly: GCA_037355735.1. NCBI lineage: Eukaryota > Bacillariophyta > Bacillariophyceae > Bacillariales > Bacillariaceae > Pseudo-nitzschia > Pseudo-nitzschia delicatissima. The sequence continues at coordinate 332,330 of CM074778.1, read as the reverse complement.
TCCGCCCACTTGGATGCGCCCGTCGATGAATTTTGGTGGTAGGACAGGCTTGCTCGTGGCCTCCCAAGCTTCAAAATCTTCGTTGTTGCTGTCATTGCTGCTGCCCAGGATCTGATCTAACGATACCATGTTGGAAAGCATGAAATCCAAAAGGTAAGTGTTGGAATGCAACCTATCGAGTCGGTCAAAGTGTCGTTCGGCGTAAGGAGTGATTCCGGCAAAGATTTCGGGCAAGTTTCCGTGCTCTGTAGCACTGGCTTCTTTTGAAGTCAGCTTATCGACGGGGACTGTCGTGACAATCGCCTGAATGACCCACATGGCAAGCGACGCATTTTTCGCGCGAGTGTTCCATTCCCGACAATACTTGGCCACCTGAGCGATTCTGTCAATGTCCCAGGTTGCCACGTGCTTCTGCAAGATTGAGAGGGCATCGCTCTTCTTTTTCGCCTTGGATGACGACGAGATCTCGTTCTCCAATAACGCGTTAAGGACCTTGAGAGCCTGCCCCGGCTTGTTGACCTTCAGAGCAATATCCAGTGCTCTGTCGTATTCCTTATGGCGCAAATGATTGGCCATTTGTTGATCAAGCAAAATCAGTTCGGCTTCCTTGGCGCGTTCTTCGTCCTCTAGTTGAACAGTCGTGTCCTCCCACACCAATATCTTCGAATCCGCGGCACCGCTAACCAAAACATCCCCGCTTGCGTTTCCAGAACCTCCCATCAAGTCCATGGCCCACACTTTGTTAGAATGACCGTCCAGAGTTGTTTCGCACTCGTTGGTTCGAATTGTCCAGAGCTTGACCAAACCATCAGCCCCTGACGAAACTAGTTGCAAGCCCGTCGATAGAAATCTGACCCTCAGAACACTCGATAAATGTCCCTGAAATGTCCTTACACAGGAATAATCGGACAAAGACCACAGCTTGATGGTTTTGTCGCCACTACTTGTAGCCAAAACCTTATCGATGGGTGAAAATTGACAATCCCAAACACCCCTTCGGTGACCCTTGAGAGTGGCCCGGAGCGACAAGTCGGTAGAATCCCAAAGCTTGATTGTTTTGTCTTGAGAACCAGAGGCTACCAAGGAATCATTTGGGGCAACCGACAAAATGTTAATGTCCTTGTCGTGTCCCCGGATGCTCGCCGTCACTTCCAGCTCAAAGACTTCGTTTTCCTCATCCCCCCAATCGGAAGGACCCAACAAATTCCACCGCTTTATCGTCTTGTCGACGCTTGCCGTCACACAAAAAGCTCCGCCACCGTTGCGGGCGGCCTTTCCACCAACCTCATACTTTCCAACCTTTTGTGAGAATCCACAGGCACCGATGGGCTCGGTGTGGCCCTCGGCGATTCCCAAACATCGGTGGTGGTGGTTGATATCAGATGACCAGATGCGCAGTGTCTTGTCCTTTCCAGCGCTTGCCAAATATCGTCCGCAAGGACTTGCGTCAACGCAGAGGACGGTAGCTGTATGTCCATCTAATACAGAACAGGAAAAGTTTTCAAGATCGAATATCCGAACCTGAGGGCTGTTGGTGGCCACAACAATAGAACCGACAGAAGTAGAACTATTTAGGGAAAACGGTATAATTTTGAGATCCAAAATTTCGTCATTGTGACCCACAATTGTTCGCCCGAGGGTAAGCGAATGATCAACAAAGGACAGATTGTGTTCCGCGTCGACGGCAATCAGAAATTCTTTCGGTGATCCCTCGGCTACAGCCGTGTGGTTGAGAACAAGCCCCATGTATCCACCACGATCTTCTCCAAAGGACTGTGATCTGGGTTGCTCCAGCGTCTTAACAAGTTCGGGTGTCTGACCCGGAATTACTTCTGCTTTCCATCGCCGGAGGCATCCCTTGCTTCCTGCCGTGATGATTTTGATTTCGTTGTCGCTTGACAACGCTGGAGACAAAACGGCCATTCCTTCGATTTGTTCGTATACCGGAATGGTTTGGACGCGTCGGTAGGTTACTTTGTCTGCCGGTGGAGATGAATCGCCACCTTTGGTATTTTTGCCTTTGCGGTTATTCTTCTTTTTCGATTTTCCATTATTTTCTTCTGCGGGTGTCACAACAATTCTCCAAAGATTCAAAATAGCATCACGGCCCGTCGAGACGAAGAATTCATCTCCCCACCAATCTGTGCAGGTGACTGCGCTAAGGTGATCCCGCAGGACCACCACTCGCTCTAGATCGGTCATTGGGTCACGTAAATCATGAATTGAGATGCTTCCATCCTCTCTACCAATTGCCACGATCAATTTGTCGGTTCCAGGCCTCCAGGTGATGGAGGATATCCCGGGACGACCACCTCCAAGGGACACTCCCCCACTGCCTCCCGTGAGCGGGCGAAAGACGTGGGTAACGTATTTTCCCCGAACATCCCAGATTCTGACTGTCCCGTCAACAGATCCCGTTGCTAGGAATACGTCCGAGTCGTGGTATGCCATGATTGTGACGGGAAGGGTGTGTCCCGATCTTCCCCATGCCTGGGCGAGTTTTGCATTCGTCGTGATTTTTTTCTCACTCGGTTCTTCGTCCTCCTCTTCATCGACTCGGTCCATCTTATTCATTTCTTTCTCTTCAACGGCTCGAACGACAGAATATTGTCGCAACATGTTGTTTCGAGAACACGTTACAATAGATTGGTTTTTATGATCCAGAGCGTATGCGGTGATTGCATCTTGGTCAACGCCTTCCTCTTCGTCATCATCGTCGAAATTTTCCCCGCCCGAGTATCCACCCTCCGCATCGGCGCCACTCCCACCTCGGATCGTTCCAAGCTTGATTCCCTTCGTTGCATCGACGAACGCGAGATCACCGTGAACGGGCAAGAGCAAAAACGGGTTCTGGTTTTTGCGATTGATCTCGTCGGCGTCCTCGTCTTCCTTCGTCGGCATGTAATGATAAGAATGAGCAACCCTTCCGCCGGTGAATGTCGGAACATGGGCGGATTCTACTGCCCAGGATTTTGAGAGCATCCCGACCGCATTTCGGCCATTGCCACTGTTTTCCTCCATGTATTCTACATCTTCCATTGCTTCATCGTTGTCATCCGCTGGATCATCGACGACTTGGACGAACTTGACTTTGCTCATGTCAATTGCCATTGTGAATTTTTGTTTATTCTATTCGCCAATAATGGAGCCTGGTTATTAGTGGCTACTAGATTTTTTATCGATGGCCCTACTCTTTGTCAAGAAATGGAGGTAGCTTGAGATGATCGATATAAAATAGAAAAATGATGTGATGCCCTCAATGATTTTCCCTGTCGAAAAAATTGAATTTTGTTCTCGTGTATGTTGAATGTTTTGGTGGCCGACAGTTAGTCACGAATGAAAATGAAGTAAGTCACTAATGTTTGAAATTTAGCTGTTGTACTGCACAAAAAGAGAACCAGGAACGAGTATAGAAGAGAATCCAGAAGTTGCTAGTATTCATACGAACTACAATTATTCGTAAGAAGAAATCTAAGCTCCGGTCTTAGCGAATTAAGATGATTAGTAGTGGGTAAAATTTTTAAAAATGGTTATCCTTGGTGTGAAAATGGTTGTGGTGGGTGTGAAAATCGTAGTGAATTGTTTGTAAAAAGGGTTCAAAAAAGCAAAATCCCATAGCCTTGCGCAAGTTGTCGCAAGGCTCAATGGGCTGCCAAAATCTTCATAGTAGATGGTAAACCGTCGCCTATCCGCCTCGTGCTGATAGGTGACATGAATTTTAGTGCTTGTAAAAAAGTAGTAAAAGTTCGACGGTTGTGAACGGAATGCGTTCCTTCCTTAAACATCGATAATTTCGTCGAACCGGGGCCTTCGTTTCGGAGCGTAAAGTGTATAACATCCGTTCCATGTGCTTGCCATGGCACGTTCGATATCGATAGCATTCGGATCGATAACGAGCTGCCTGCTGATTCGTTGCCTCTTGTTGGAAGCACGGTTCATGGGCGCTCCTCTATCATCCTCGAAAGGCTCGTCCGAATAACACCTGCTCCGCCGGAAGCCGCTGATGGAGAGAACGTTTTCTCGCAACGAAATCTGAACGTCGTTATTGTTGATATTGGGCATTTCGATGGAAAGCAAGAAACATGTTTCGTCTTCTTGTATCGTTACGCTGTTGTTGTCTTCTCCAAAAAGGTTGTATGCAGGAGATGCACAGGTCAGCTCGTCTATCGTCATGGGTCTTCGATCGGATTTGGCAGAGCTACTGTCCAGTATTCTTATCGGGAAAGCGGTGGTATTGCAAAGGCACATCGTGGAAAATTCAACGGAAGGAACAGTGCGCGGGGTTTCTAATTCAAAATTTATTGATTTGTCATCAAAAACACTTTCTAGTTTTGTGTGTGATACAGTGTCATTCCTGATAACTCTTTTGTCCAAAGCTCATCCGATCTGCCCATTCAAATACGATGGATTGATGTATTTTCAATACTGTCAGTAGGTTCTTATTCGTGTTTTCTTGATGCCGCACTTTCGTACCGGTTGTTCGCAAGATGGTAATTTATCGCCTCTGATGTTATTGTTCCGTCTCCTCCTGCTTTTTGTTCCAATAGAACCGCTTCAGTTTCGCAAATGCACCGAATCGCGTCGCGCCTCCGAGATGTGCGCTGTCACCTTGGGTCATCGGAGTGGGAAGTGCCGTGGGAGCCAAAGGGCTGTGGAGATGCAACTGCATCCGTCGATAGTCAAACGCGACCAACACGTGAAAAGATTATGCTAAGTTCTCGAATCCTCAAAACAAATAATGAGACAAAAGAATTACGACTTTGGGGAAATCTGACGTCAGACTTACAACTTCCGTCGCTAGAAGAAAGAGGAGGGGTGGGTACTGCGAGAAGAATGAACAATTTGGTGAAGTAATCGCTAAAAAACTACGATTAATGCATTAAAAAAATTCTAAAAACTGAGGACAGAAGAAGTGAAGGAAGCAAATATTCGTGACTCAGAACTTTTAGTTCGGATTATTGGACTTGGGTTCGTATTGTACAATACGTACGTAGTCTTGTCTTCTCGCAATTACAAATGCACACGTCTGAAGCAGCACATGCAGACGTGCATACCTCCTCACTACTACCAAGTAGGACTACGTAGTCGTAGGACTACTTCTTTATCCACTTTTTAGTACGCCTGGGGTATTCAGTATCGTAGGCAGCTCCATTATTTCTTTCTTGTAGAGAGCGCGCGTAAGGTTCCGAAATTGATATCGATACCCGTTTGTCAGGGCGGTTAAAGCTGCGTTTACGGATCGCGCCAAAACAACTATTGCCATTATGAGCCGAGGGTCGGAGGGAACTGAAAAGCCGGTCGGCTTCGCGCCAGAGTGTTAGTTCGTGCAGGGCGACCATGAGGTTCCATGATGTTCGTGGTCTTGGGAAATTGTTGATCTTGCTTTCTCGGGTGCAACGAAAATTCGAAATGCCGCCAGAAACAAATAGCTGAAAAAGCACAAAAGATAGTGTGGTATAATAATATCCATTGTGGCATGCATTGGTGCCTTTTCCTGATGGAAAGAGTGATTTGCAGCAACAATAGTGCCTCCCCACGATTTTGAAATCGATATACGGTTCAGTGATTAAATTACAGAACGAAAAGGAGCTCATCTTTTGAAAACTCGGCAAGAAAAGTGAGCTCGGATCGAACTTGGATATTGTCATCCCCACTGCCTGCATCAGCAAAAAGATTAACATTTACAGATACAATAGTGCAAAAATGACCTCGGGCGTTTTGGTTTCACCATCACCGGCGCTGATCTTCGATGAGAAATCAGGCAGGCCTCGTCGTCAGCGATCTCGCGATCGACGCATCGCTGCGCAAGACCAGATGGAAGGAAGATTGGGGATCGCCACGGTCGCAGAAGCCGTTTCGGGGGCTCCGGTGAAAGAAATATTCCAGCCTAGCCTGCAGATGGCAAAGGTGTCAACTGCGAAGACATCCAATCACCGAAAAACGCCAAAAGAGCAGATGGTAGATATGAGGTTCTTGAAAAAGGAGGAACGACTCAAGGATTTTGAAAATGAAGCGAAGGATAAAGTAGTTCTTGAAAGTAGTTCCGGAGACGAAAAGTCCTTGTCGTTGGAAGACCCCGAGCGGTCGACAAATAATGATGCCCTAGATAGCGATGAGACGACGGTAGAACACTATTTTGACACCAACTTTGAAGACCATCGCAGTACCTCGGCTACCGAAAGTGTCGTTGATACAATCGAAAATTTTGCAAGAAGCATCAGTGGGCTAAGTTTCCTTTCCGATTTGGGATTGGATGACATAGAAGTGGATAACATTGAGGAGAAGGTCATTCAGGAATACGGAATAGACTACGTCAAAAAGTATGAAAAGAAAATGGGGGATGACGATGGATCCAGCGACGAAGAATCTTCTCCGAATCACAACACTACCGCTACTACAGCTGAAATTCTGCATGATATCAAAAATACTGAACGTGAGGGAAAAGAGGTAGTGTACGATCCAAACCAAAGAGAATCACGCTCGCTCAAGAGAAGTCTCAAGTCGATTGTCCGAAGCTCGAGCAATCGTTCCCATAGAAGCAATCGCTCGCACAAAAGCAATTGTTCCCACAGGAAGAATGCCAAGTCAACTGACGGCAAGGAGATCAAAATTCTTCAAGTTGAGGATGCCCTCGCAACTAGGGCTGCTGCCGCCGCTCTTGCCAATTCGATGATTCTCGATGACATTCGGCATGGCGAAGACGAGGTCAGAAAGGAACAAGACATCGACAAGAGCGGCAGTAACGTCGTTGCTGAGAAATTACTGAGGAAGTACTCATATGAAGACCCTGACGACGCATCAACCGAGAATGACAAACCCGAGCGAATGGAGAAAATCACGATTATGGTAGGCTCCACAGAGGCACAGACGGAATCTTTTATTCAAGGTAGAGATAACCAAGAAACCGTTTTAGATCGGGTTTCGGTCAATCATGAACGAAGCGGTTGCAATTCCGTAAGGAACGATCTAGCTTGGCTTCGAGATGAGGAACGATTGAAAAATATTGCAACCAACTTCGTTGGGTCTGATTCCTGGAAGCCAATACGAACATCAAAACTTGGAAGTCATTCATGATGTCAACGGCCCTTTGATTCGACTACCGTCTCTTCATCGAACTAGTAGCTTCAAAAGCTCGGTATCGATTACCTCCTCCGCTTACTATGACAATAAGGAAGTTGTGTATGACCCAGCTGCTTTTGGTTTATCTTCGCGTAACAAAAATTCCCTTGCTTTGGCCAAAAAGCACAATAGCTGTTGTGATTTGAGGGACATCGCGCCTAATCGTCGGACGAGAAGCCTGGAGGACAAAGATAAACTTCAAAAGCGCCATTCCGAGTCCATTCAGAGTGATTCATCCGTTTCAAAGAAGCCATGGAAAATAATCGAAGATGATGAGCGTGATCAGATCACTATGTCGAATCAACAATACAAGTCATATCCACCAACTGAATCCGAGGGCGTTGAGATGCAATTGAGGTTGGATTGTCTGAATGTCGCAGCTTCAAAGAAGAGCCGGAACAAGAAAGAGCGGAATCGAGCGACACTCATGAAGGATAAGCGTCGATTCTTTGATCCCGAAAATCTATTTTGTGGCCTGAAACCCCAAAAGGGACGCAAAGAAGTAACGACTAAGAAGGTATCGAAAGTAGGCAAGGACACCGAAAGTAAAGATCGGAAAAAGAAGGATCTACAACCTTCCGCTTCAGAGGTAGACTTGGATGTTATTCGTAAGAAGGAAAAGGCGCAGAATGTTTCTATGGATACGGTGTTGACAGTTACCGACAGACGATGAGGACGGACTTTCTCAGTTTCAGGTCGAAGTGACGGACATTTCTACAATGACATCGAAGGATCCACTGATTTATAAGTTGCTGCAAGACGCTAGGAAACCGTCAGTCGGACGTCAGCATAAGTCAAGGTCTGATAATATTCGAAAATCTCGGTCACGGGAATCTTTTCATAGTACGAACTCCAAAACAAGCGATGATGAACACATATCAACTGTTTTAGACATGACAAGAATCAGCGTGACTACAGAGGATCAGAATAATGATTCGATAAATTTGCCCCAGGTCATGGCGTCGGCAGAAGCGAAGCCGTCCATCGCGTGTCCAGTCCCCATTGTGTCGGGAACAGAGCCTGGCTCTTTCGGTGAGGTAATTATGCCGTGTCCGGCTCCTGGGACACAGGAAGAAACGTCGAAATATGGCGGTGAGTTAGTTGACCTCCTTCATCAAATTTCGTCGTATGTGGACGGAATCGTTGAAAAGAACAACTATTCTTTCCCTAATCCGTTGGTGCAACATCGTGGTGCGTCGGAGAACAAGAAAGATGGGAATGAAGCCGATGATGAAAAGAGTAATCCTAGATCGGGAGCCGTGTCGGCAGCAAATAGCGTTGTTAGTGCAACGAGTGGTACAACACCCTCGAAGGAGCAAATGCTAGCTGCTATTTACGTGCCGACAAATAGAAAACCAGAAAAAAAAGTTGAGAGCCAGAAGGCATCAGTGAAAGACAATGAAAATGAGCAGAGAAAAGCCGATCTCTTAAAGTTGTTTGACAATTCTCCGACACGGTCGGACAATGGTGATTCAGGCCGCAATAAAAAGTCTGAGCCGCATCTAGAGACACCGCCACGATCATTGGTCGACGACGATCTCAGTGCGGATTCTTCTGCGATTCTCGGAAGTTCCGTGGAACGATCGGTCAGTTCAGCGAAGTCGACAGAGCAACATCAAGAAGAACACGAAGAGCATTGGGAAGAAAATCCCGTCGTTTACCTCATGAAGTCTTCGCCACCGAAAGCAAAACGACCCCTTCGTACCAATCAAAAGCGAACTACCTTAAAGCGAACGACACACCCATTGCGATCGAAAGCGGTCACGAAAAGTCCTCCGCATCTAGTTCCTAAAGCAAAATCAATCGATGATGATGACAATGATTCGGTTGGAAGCCTTCCCTATCGCTGCGTAACGAATGAAAAACCGGAAGAATCGCTTCAGACAAAGCCAGTTGGGCAGGAGGAACCCAAGCGTTCAGAATCGTCTAGGAAGAATATTTTTTCTGATATGAATGGCAAGGGCATCCTGAAAGGAATCGCTTCCCAGAAAGAAAACATAGTCCTTGAAGCAACTCAGGTGCCGCTAGGTTCAACTGTCCGAGGAAAATCTACTTCTTATCAAAGAAAGCCTCGTCCGCCGACTCCACCAAGGGCCTCTCGGGAAGAATCAGCTATGGTGAAAACAGGAATTGAGCGGACATTGAACGGGAGAACAAATCAGGTTGTGAACCACGATGGCAGAAATCCCGAACGTCAGAACGAAACCAGCAGTCAAAGCAAAGGATATGTCGTCGACGAAAACGGCTTTCTCCTCGATAGAACCGCTGCTTTGCTGGAAGATCTCGACAAGAGCGCCTCATTCCTTGAAGAGCTGGAAAAAGGAAGCGAGTCCGCCAGCTTCGATGCCCAAAAGTCGATTCCAAACGCCGCTTCATTTTCGACACCAATGGTGGATAGCCGCTCTGTCACCAGCAAGGTCCAGAACACTGCCAGCTCAAGAAATCAACACCGCAATACAGCTGGTTTTGAAAAGTCGTTTGAAGCTGGGGCTCGTAAGCCAGCATACTGGAAACCTATGCATTCCCATGGTCGAGGTTTGCAAGCACGTGATCGAGCCGTTCACTTGCGATGAGGATTGTAGTATGACATCTGGGGATGATGTTATATTGTATTATTATAGTCATATCTCCTTTGAATTCTATTTAGTGTATCGATTTGCTGCTTGTATATCGTAGCTTTGCTGTCGGACAGTAGCTGTTTCGAGCAATGTTTTCGATGTCAATAGAATGAATGAAGTGATGGGTCGCTACAAAAATTCGAATGTTGAGAAAAATGATGAATTGAATCGACCAAAAGGGACCCGGAGAATGAAGTTCAGACGTGCCAGTGCGGAGAGCACTGAAAAACAATTTCGCTGATGTCTGAACACTTTTTTAGGGCTCGTGAATATAAAAGAATAAGAGGGTTGCTATTTAGATATGATTATTTTTCGAGGGTCTCTGTAAATATATAAACCGTCGCTGGTTTCGAGAGGACGTCTTGTATCGAACTAGTGGTTCTCGGTAACACCGTGAATAGTTTCTCCCAGCCGTAGATTTTTTGTCCGCAATGATCGTTCCATTTCGACACGAGCCTAGTTGGTGAGAGTCGAGGGAAATGCCTTATCCGTCATTGTCACATTCTTTCCTTCTTTGGTGATGAGTCCCATTCTTTCCAAGAGGCCAATGGCCTTGGTGTTTTGAAAGGAACGTGGGTTCGTGAAACCAAGCTTGCTTGCAATTTCGTTGATATTGTGGGCCTCGCGGTCCTCCAGAATCTCCCAGAGCTCCCTGACGCGTTTGGCACCAGAGGCCACATTGTCCTCGAGTTGTTTGATGTAACGCTCGTGGATTTCAGCCAAGGTCTTGGGCTCGATATCCTTTGGTTTCTTGGCAATGCCCTTGGCCGTCATTACCAACATGCCCTTCTTGGCAGCTTGGAGATCGCCTTCATCGATGAGGATCTTGAGACCTTGGGCAAACTTCTCTGTCCGGGGATTTCCAAAACCAATGTCACTAGCCAGGTCTGCACGGCTCCACTCGGTCATGCCAAATTCGTGCTCCTCGCAAATTCTCTTAAAGACGGCCTTGGCAACATCCGCTTTGGTGTTGAAGCAGGGTCTTCGCGACAGTTCTCTTCTTGGCCTTGCCATTGCTACTCTTCAACTTGGCAACCTTTGACTTAGAGGAAGATCCAACTCGAGTCATGGTGAAACAATGAAGATGTCTGAAATGAAAGTGGAAACAAAAGTGTGTTAAGCACGGAAAGTGCAATTGAATTGCAGCTTTTTTGAAATTATGAGAAAAGCGAAGTATTCTCTCGAAAAGTGAAATCGTTGTTGAGTGCAGTGATGAAAATATTTTTCACGATGCAATGCATAAAACGAATTTCCTCGCACGGAGTTGTCGTTGCTGGATCCTCCTACCGTGGACAAAACATCGATCTTGGCGAAGATTTTCAAAATATTGTTTCTCGTGGAAATCGAGTTTGGTTCTCTGCCGAACAATTAATGGCACAGCGTATGCTTATTGAATAGTGACATCGTGGAGGGAGAAAAATTTCGAATTCAACAGAAGGAATCGAATGCTTGCAATAGCTTCGGAGAAAATGATTCCCACACGATTTCAACCTGCAACACAACGGAGCCAAGGGATGATTTCGTTTTGATTCTTTCCTTCCACGGTGTTGAGACATCGTGGACAATCGTGGCATGATGCAAAGCATGAAAAACAAAACACACATCCCTCCATTCGACTGTCAAGAGAATCCCCGGTTGTTATGATGTTATGATTGGTCTTCACGAAACCCGAAACTTTCATTTGAAATCACAACATTGAACATTTCCATTCTCTCAAAAGTTCATTCTCGCAAAAGAACATAAGATCGGCTCTTTTCGTGCATCAAAGAAGACTATTTTAGACTCTTTTTTTGCTCCCCGCCCGCGCCTCTCCCGTCTTGAGAATTCGCCGTTTCTGTTTCTTTTTCTTCTTTTGAACATAAAATCAACAAGACATTGATGTATTTGATATTGGATTGGGCACTTGTATCGTCATGAGACAATGTTCCACGACAAGTAACAACCATACTCTGTGAAAATAATCCGGGAAGCTTTTTATCCCTCTCGAGAAGCAGAAAGCAAAGGTATATCAACAGCACCACCATCGGCAGGAATCAAACTACGACGTTCAAATTCCAACCGATGCTCCGAAGACGTTCTGGGTCTTCCTCTTCTTCCTCCTTGCCTCAAGATGATCGATCGCCAACGCAATCTTCGGTTACTCCTACTCGTTTTGCTTTCGAACGCCATCCCCTGTGGTCGGAAGCAAAAGCGGAAGAACAATGGGAGGGAATATCCGAATGGGAGGCTGGTGTCTCTTTGGCCAAGGCCATTATGGGAGCTGGCAGCTTTGCCCTTCCCTGGGCATTTTCGAAAATGGGATATCTGGCTGGTCCGATGGTACTAGTAGTCTTCTTAGGACTGTCGGTACACTCGATAGGATTGCTGGTGGATTGCGCACGGTGGCTCCGAAAAAGAAGCAATTCCAACATCCAGTCTTGTGCCGTTTTGGTTTCCTACGTGGACGTCGCCAGAGCGACCTTTGGGTACACCGGAGCCGCTCTGGCATATGCTGCCAGCATTGCGTCTTCCATCGGGGTGTGTGGCAGCTATCTTGTCTTCGTGGCAGTGAATCTCTCGGCACTGCTGGGGATGGGCAAGGAATCGACAAGCGTTGGTGAAACCGAAACTGCACACGAGCGACGGTTGTTTCTGGTGCTGGTGTGGTTGGTTGCCCTGCCCATTGCGGTTCTTCTCTCTTCTGTTCGTGATCCGAAACGCTTCGCTGAGGTTTCAATGTGGGGTGATCTCTCGGTGGTGGTTGGCATGGTGGCGGTGGTGGTCTATGGGGTACACGTAGCCTTTGCCGAAAGCAATACAAAGAACACTTCGTCCTTTGCCGATTGCGTGGCAATTGGTTCCCTCAAGGACGTGGCGCTCGCCCTTGGATCGATCGGATATCTCTTTTTGGTTCATTTTCTGGTCCTTCCAATCGAATTGAGCATGGTGGATATCGCCAACGCTGCCGGAAGAGATGGCAATGGTAGCAACAACGGCGGAAGCAACTCTTCCGACATTGAGGCCGAATGCGACGATCATGTCCAACCTAATCTCACACAGAATCGGTTTCAAAACGTTGTGATTCGAACCTTTTTAGTATGCGGAGGAATCGGCGGGGCATTTGGGATCATTGGGTATTTCTTGTTTGGAACCAACACGCAACAAATTATTCTGCTGAACGTCGAGGGAAGCATTGGAATGGCCGTCGTCCAGTCTCTCTTGTGCATCGATCTCTTGCTGACCTATCCCGTCGTAATGCGACCGTCAATCAAAATCTTGGAAAACCACTGGAAGCAATTTCTCTTGGAGAAGAAACGAAAAGTTCAAGAGCAATCCCTAAGTGAGGACGATGGGATGCAAATGGTAGCTTTGGTGTCATCGGCTAACGTAACATCAAAACAATTTTTGAGCTCTCGCGGCAAGAGCCTTTCTTTGGCTTCGAATGACAGCAACTATATGATCCCTTTGACTGGTAACAATCACCAGCAGGAGGGGGAGCAAAACGCTGTTGTCCTTAACAGTTGGAACCACATTACCGTGTGCTTGTCCCTTGGTGTGGTTGCGGCAGGAGCCGGAAGTTTCGTTCCCGCCTTTGGATTGTTGAGCGGATTGGTAGGCGGGGTCTCACAGACGTTTTTGGCCTTTGTGTTGCCGCCCCTGATGTGGGCCAAACAACAACAACTGCGGAATGGTGGCAGTGAATCGAGCGCTTGGGCTTGCTTCGGGATCCTCCCTTGGAAAGAGAAAGCATTGGTATTGTGTGGGCTTGGGCTCATTGGGTGGACACTGCAGAGCACATGGGCTGGATTGGGTAGCGGGGAACTCTAAGCAAACAAAATGACAAGATGTAATGAGGATAGGAGCACTTTCGTCAGCAAAACAATTGCACAGATGAATCATTGTTTCACACTACAATACTACAATATCTCGTCTTCTATGAGGATGTAGGTCGATTCGAAGTTGTATATAGATCACAATGTCTCCTTTGGTGAGGATAGATGCCCTTTTGGGAGAAAGAAAAAAATAAAGTGAAAAATCATCGATTCAATCTACAATCGGGGTAGGGTTAAGTTTTTCATCGAATCCAATTCGTCGAATAATTACTAGAGTACGTATAATATTGCGTCTTTTATAGGGATGTAGGTCGATTCGAATATGTATACTAGTATAGATCATGATACCTCGTTTGGTGAGGATAGCACTTTCGGGAGAGAAAAAAAATGCAGTGAAAAATCAACGATTCATACTACAGACTGAATATCAATGTCGCAACCTGGGCTCAGGCCATCTTCCATTTTGGTTTCAAGGATACTATGCAAGGTTAACTACGTTATGAATAGAGAAAAAATAGGTGATAGAATGAGATGATGACTCCGAATGATTTTGTCACTAAGAATTTCGCCACAAGAGAATCCGGGTTTTCATTTTCGTTTTCGCAATTCCCCTTCAACCCAGGCTGGTTTGCCCTCCCGATTAATTTGTAATTGTTCTCGAATGATATATCTAAATAATGCAGTCAGTCGCTGTTTGTGTGTTTTGTTAGACTTTGGACAGAACACTCAAGTACAATTGCGCGATGAAATCGTCTCCGCTTTGAAGTCAAGGGTGAACGAAAACGATTGATTCCAATCGAATTGATGGCCTGATTCATAGATTGATTCATTTGATTCGAATATTCTTTCCTGGCCACATCCCGTTGTTGTTGCTTCAAGCCTCACTTTGTTTGCCAACAGAATGAGAGTTTCTGCTCGTGTCATTTCACGAACAAACCTCGACCACTCCCGTGACCGCCATCGATTCCTTCCAGTAAGGATTCGATTCGATATACGAGTTTCCTTCCTCGTAGAGCCTGCCGAGGCCCGGGCCGTCTCCACCGAGCTCGGCAACCTCTCCAAAGGATGGGAATTCCATCACAACGGTATTCATTTCGTCCTTGGATATTGTGCAAATAGGGACAAAGAGGTTGGAATCCAGGAAACGGTTGTTCCCAATGTTGATGAACAATTCCGCCGTGGCATTCCAAGTGACGCCGTTGGGAAATTTCTCTAGATTTTGGTTATAACTTGTCGACATGGCGATGGTTCCAAAGTTATTGGAAAGCCCAGGAACTCCTTCGCAATTGTTTTCGCTGTCGTTCTTTCTCGACGCCATGCAATAGGGCATAAAGGGGGGCTGCGGATCCAAGATCGAACAACTTGGATTCGAGGTCGAGGTGTAGTTGTAGATGTTGCTGATTTCCGGATTCCCGTTTGTCCCAAACTGAATGTATCGACCGGGAATGACTCGAAAGAAATAGTTGTTGTTGTAGTATCCGTTTGTTGCCAGTTTGTAGACCCGATCGGCCCAGACAGGTGCTAAAGCACGAGAACATTCGGCTGTGAATTTTCCGTAGGACGTCGGAAAGACTAGGGAAAAGTGTTCTGGGGATTTCTGGACGAAGGTGTCGAGTTTGCAGGCATCCCCCAATAGCGATGGATTGTATGTGGAGATCTTGCACGTTGGTTCCGATTTTTTGGTCACCTCGAGGGTTCCTTCTTCTTCTTCTTCGACGACGACCAACGACGATGCTCCGGGATCGTCGAGGACGGTAAAAGCCGTAGTTGAATAACGAAGGCACAAACCGGCGAACATCGCCACAAAAAGAATCAACATCTGAGGAAATTTCTTAGAAATGGATATCATTGTCATTCAGCACTATTTTTCTCACTGACGGTACAGGTATGTCATATGCTTCAATGAACTCTTTCCATCTTTGTGTCTTTTTGATCATGATTGATGATGCGCTTACGTTGTAAGGACTAACTTAGTTCACTTGCACGAACGAATTCATTCCCATCGCAACAACATCAAAACCACACTTGGAGCGAGGGACAGACGATGTTCCGAGGTAGATATCCATAGAATCAATCCTCTCTTCACAGCCTTCCGAAATGATGGGATTCCATTGACATGACACACGCAAAATTCAATTACTCGTACAAGGACCTTCGAAATAATATTATCCATCGAAGCGGGTGGCAATCGCAATGTAGATTTTTGATGGATGGACAGTACCAGAAGACCTCAGGATGCTTCTGCATTCGTTGTATCAGAGAAGGTGAAGATGCGTACGATTTTTCCATTCGAATGGAAAGTGACAGAGATACCGATGCTACCATACTCGGGGAAGCAGAAACACTGAAACTCTGGAGTAGCAAGAGGCTTCCTGAACAGCGTGACTTCCTTCCCGTACCTCAGGAGTGAGTAATGTATTTCTTTTTGATGTTTTCATTTTGTAGTGTGCTTTGTGTTTTGGTGTTTTTTGTACGGGTTGATTTTCTGCCGAAGAACGAGTTTAATTTCGATCTCGCTCCCAGGACCTATAGATGCCCCAGAAGGATGATTGACTTTTTTGTCTAGCGAGAAACTTAGGACTTTCTTGTGCGCACGCTTTAAACAGCAGCTTAGGGCTCACATTCCTTTGTATTTGCTGTGCCTGCATGCTACAAACTCATTCCTTTCTCAGATTGGATCCATCAACTCCAGTACATACGCATAACTGTGGTAGTTCACCGATGGAGATTTTCTGTTGCTTTCGTTGACTCGATCCAATCCGCTCGATCAAGATGCAAACACTCTCAACCGAAACGGCACGATAAATCGAAAAAATTGTTCATTCAAACGAAGGCATACAAGTTATAAACTACGCGACTCGATAAATCACGTACAGTAGTTTGTTCCTTCAGGTGGCAACAGTAGATAGGGGGTATGGTCCTTTCATTTTTTACAGTTGCGAGGTTCTGTTTCACTAAGATAACCTAATAAATAAGATTGTTGGTTAGCAATTCGCTTTTAAAGGATTTACTTATGGTACACTTGTAGAAGACATATATCAAAAATCGAAAACGATTTAAGGTGCTTCGACATCAAGAACGAGTTCCTGCAACTTGCGGACGGAAGTCTCTTGTTCCTTGTTGGTCTTTTCCAAGTTGGCGATCTCGATCTTGAGGGAAGCTTCGAAGGCGGCCTTCTCGTCTTCAGTAACAGAAAGCTTGATCTGTTCACGAAGGTCGGTAATGTTCTTCAAGATGCGGTTGCGGCGAGCGGTGTAGTCACCCTCAGCCCAGGCGATGGAAAGTCCGGCGTTGACTGTAGGGGCAAGAACGTTGGTTCCCATGTCAAGGTTTCCGTTGACATCATCGGCGTGGTCCTTGGCGGCACGTTCCTCGGCGGTTCCAATGTAGATTTCGTCGTATTGAAATCCGCAGATCTTCTTCTGGATGAGGGCAAGGAACCAGGCAGCAGAGCAGATTCCGGTGGCCTCAAGGAAGAGGGCGCATTGGAGGAAGACGTAGACAATAGGGTTGGAGAGGAAAGCAATAGGGAAGCTTCCGGCAACCAATTGCCAGGCAATTGATCCAAGGATGGTTGTCGTGATGGCACCCATGAAACCCAAGTTGAACATGCGCTGGATAGGGTCAGAGACACCGAAGATGTTAGGCTCGTTACCGATATCAACGTTGATGGTGGTGACACGAGCGATGACGAAGAAGCAAAGAGTGACTGTCATTTGGCGACCGCACATGAATCCGGGCAAGTTCTTTCCTCCATTCTTGAAGAGGCAGTGGCAAGTCTTCAAGGCAAGGCTGGAAGATCCACGTTCGGACTTAGGAAGCTTGGCAACGGCGAAGAAGGCAATTTGCATACCCTCAAGAAGACCGACGCAGCACATAAGAACGACGAAGAGGACGAGTGAGACAGTCTCAGGAAGTCCCTCCCAAGCAGAGGTCTTTCCAAGGTAAAGAGCTTCAATGGTGACGGCAAGGGCGAAAGAAAGCACTCCGAGGGAGAAGATGACACGTCCCCAGAAGAAGGCGAAGGTGATTCCGGTCTTAGGAGGCTCGTTGGATTCGACAGGCTTTCCAGCGGCCCAGAATGCCATGTATCGGATCAAGTAAGAGGTGTGCATAACTCCGGAAACTTCAATGAGGGCGGCAACCCAGTAGGTGAAGGTCATGAAGTGGTTGTTAATGTAGTCAAGCATGCAGTGGGAAGCATTAACCTGGGAAGTCAATTGTCCAACGATAACGTTCTGCAAAACCATGGCAATACCGGATCCAAGGAAGATGGCAGTGATCCAGTCAGGAAGACCAAGAACTTCGGCTCCGGAAAGAGGAGCTCCGCAAAGCCCGATGGTGAAGTTGATGAAGATAACCATGAACTGACGTCCCATGAGGTATCGGTCAAGGTTGTCTCCCTTGTGTCCCCATCCGGTGATCTTGTAGGTGATAGGGTGGGATTCACGGTAAAGTTCACGGTCAACAGGAGGAAGACCGACCATGGAGCATTGTCCTCCCTCAACCATCGACATCCAGATGATCAAAGACCACATGATGATACCAGCGGCGGCAGGGTGGACATCGCGGGCGAGCTGAGTGTTACCAGTTCCGATCAACGCCAAAACAACGACGATGGAGAAGATAAGAAGGAACAAGGAGACCGCAATGCGGATCCAGTCCAACGGAGTGTTGGTTCCGTGCGAGTGAGTGGCAGACATCTTGATATATTGATAGACGAAGAAGTTTTACTTGTCGATCAGATGAAAATTGTGAGAAGAGGATTGTTGCTAAGAGAAATGGAATTTCAGAAAAGAAATTCCACCGAGTTGCGTGTAACAAACAACTGATTTTTGCAGTTTTTCGTTCCAAAAAAGCAATTCTATTCCTGTTCTATCGGCTATCGTTAAAAGATTCAGCGAGCCGTTGGCTATGACATAGATCTTGCGAGCCAGCAGTGCGCGCCAACCTTAACCCGTTCCACGATTCCTCTAATCACAATGATTCTGAGTATGGGAAACAATGCGTGACACAGCAATCGTGGCTAAACGGTTCCAGTATTGACGGCGTAGATAGTTTTCCCGATTTCCCCCGCGGTGAAAATTTTGAATGGTAAATGCCGTTGTTCACAACTCCGCTTTGAATTTCGAACGCTGACACCAGAGGCACAGAGTTTGACACAACGGGTTCTGGTATTCGCTTACGGGATTCTACGTCATATTCTTCGCGTCTTTTTCGCGGGACGTGTAACGGCTGATTGGACTTCTCCTAACGCTTCTCACGAGCTGGCTAGCTTTTCCACGATTCCTCCGTATATATGCCATCCAATCAACTCGCCTCACGTCAGGTGAGTCACGATGCCCTCCGATACGTGTCGTGCAACCTCCAATCAACGACGACAACGTACGAATGAAATTTCAATCCCCTCGTGATTGGACTGAAAGTGTCAATACTTCACGACTTTTTACGAAAAAGGGAGGAATTGGGAATGAAAAATGGATGGCTATGGGCAAGAACTATGTTCAGAGATGTTGAGACGAAACTAGGACAACTACTATTAATAGTTAATATAATAATGGTCATAGGGCTGAAATTATACATAATAATATTGTTCTGGTTCTCTTGGAAATGTTCATTAGGTGGACGATGGCTAGACGACGAGGAGGAGGATGCGTCCTGCTGCTCGTGGTGGTCTTTTTCTTCTTGCTGTTGCTACTATTCTTAGGAGTAGTACTATTGGTGCCGCTGTTTTCTGTTCTCGTCTTTCAACAAGAAACTATGCTTGCTGTCTCTGCCAGCACCAGGAGGCTTAGCTGCTCTGCTGGTGGATTATTTGTCTCTCGAGCGGATTCAATTCGGCGCCTCTGCTGGTGACCTCGTCTTTCTTGATTGCGATATTCTTGTTGATGGGGAGGATATCTCTGTTAAGGATATCTTCGTGGAGAATGACGGCTCCGTTGAGGATATCTCAACCGTGAACTTGTTTCCGTCCTCTCGAATGTGGTGATTCTCCTCGAGAAGAGATCGTCGTCGAGTTGTTGGGCACCACCATGATGGATTCGGTGGACTATACTGCAATTGCTGCGGCACCGATAAGTCGTAAATAATTTAAAACATATCTTTATCCATATGGTATCGAGCCCTCGTGTAAGAGACAGAGAGAGCGAGAGAGAAATAATTGGGATAGTACTATACAAAGAGGATCGATACAGTAGTCACACCAACTTTAGAGGCCGTTGATGATGGCTGTGACTTCACTTCTAGAGCTAGTAATGGAACGATTTAAGGCATACAAACCATCTCCTGCGAGTATATAGCATTGGTGTTTCGTTTATTGAACCAATTGGGAGGAATTGACGGACATCATCATTGCATATATTGTAGCGAGACGACTTGCATCCGTAAAAACCCAGAGAAAAACTGTTTATCGCTATGATTTCACTTAATTCTGTCAATTCCCATTGTAATTTGTTTTCGATTGCATTTGACTTACAATCGTAGTTGAGGAGAGTCAAGTATCTTGTCGTCGAGTCTGAACTTTTGCAAAAAATATCGAAATCATGGTAACTACACGTAGGATCCGGTTGCGAAACATATGTTTATCTGACAACAGTAGCTAGTTGTAGTACTAGATTATATCAATCCCTATAGCGATATGTTCATATTCTTCATTGTCGATTTGAAGTCATAGCTTTAAAAATAGGATAATTATCCAGATTTTTCCCCTACTCGAGAGAGTACCAACATGTTCGTACAACACGATATATAGGAGACGAGAAGAAACGTTGATGTGGCTATTCGACATTCATTTTCAAAATGATTGCAGAAATGTTACTCTGATGCTTTCGAGTGTACAACATTTTGTGGGGACAGCGGTGAAGTGTACGAATACAATCCAGAGATTTGTTTCCTATCAGGTTCGACGCATTCTCTCCACCCCGAATAGTCTAGACCCGTCTTGGTTTTGGTATTCTTTCAAAAATTGGTGATTCGAAATCAGTCGTATTGTCACGTTACACCGAAAGTATTGAAAGAAGCGAATTACGATGGATCTTGAATTAAGTCATGAAAACCAATACCTTCTGAGCGATTCCGCGCATCCTCAATTGCAACATGGATAAGGGTAAATGCCGAATCTTTCGTCAAATAAATTGGCGTATTAGATCTCCAGTGTTTTTTCAAATATGCCGCAGTCCTGTAAATGGACAGAGAATTGATCAGATGCCATGCCATTTTTAATCTGTAGTGCAGATGAATGGTACTTTGTTTTCAACTCGATAGATATGTGGAAGGAAGCCCTCTGGGCACGAAGGAGTGCTTCGGTACGAAAAAAAATCGTGTTCCTTCCCTTGACTCCAACCAATGTCTTCTCTCAATACGTATAATGAATCTTCTTTGCATGTTTCGTATCTGACTCTAAAAAGCTTCTTAGTTGCTCTAGTTTGCTCGAGCAATACCATTGAAGTTCGTTTCCCAAAGCTTTTTAATTTTTCCGTATCCCTGAGCCGTCTTTTCAACATTGAAATCGCCGACAGATGGAAAGATGGAAAGGCCGAAGGAGCAGACTTTTTCACCACCACGCAAACAATCAGCGGCACAATAATTCGGCCAACAAAAATATCGAAACCTGTTTGATTTTTCCGTATTTCCTTCCTTTTCCATTCATAAAATATTTCTGAAGTTGATGTTCCCATTGTAGTCGGCAGCCTTGGGTTCTCATTCGGTGACATCTTGGTTGTGGTGGGGGATTTGTCCTTTTTGGCAGATAGAATACACTCAATATGCGTTGGAGAAAACGAGGATTGAGGATTTTGCGGGAAGAAATGAGCACTGGACTTGATTGTAGGAATCAGGGAAACACCCAATATTCATCTCTATTTTGGTGAGCTTCATATTTTTCACAACGAAGCATTTTTGCGTCATGGTGTCTCGTTTTTTGGGAGGAAAGTAGTTTCCTTCAGTCGAAGAAATTGTTTTAACATGTCATCATATTTCGAAAATGGACGTTGCTTCTCTGGTGGAGGGATTGCTTTCTGTCATGGTACTGCAATGTAACCACTGCGTTGAGAAGGACTTCGTCTTGCCGGCCGAGTGACAAAACCGCGTCATGTTGCTAAGGCTATTTTCTGCTGCAGGAGATCCATGAAATCCTTTTTCGCGTCGACAGAATTCGTCCATATACCGTAATATTCAGTTGTAATGATGATGGATATACTCCTTCCAATTAGCAGTGTACATTGTGAACCGGACGAAGTTGTATCATCAATGCTATAACTATTGTGTCCTGAGGACAATGAACCAATCCGAAATGATCGAAAAAAGATCCAAAATTCTTTTTGGTTGATCGTTTCATTCATTGATAGTCCGACTTGGTGCATGTCACATGTACGTACGTCTGTCAGACAAAACAGGTCACGAGTGTCAAATTGAATGCAAAAATTCATGAAACAATGAACGCACGATCGAGGTTTCGGGTTTGTATGAGGTCAGAATTTTGAAAATTAGAAAAATCCGTGACGAAAGAAGCAACTCAAGAAAAAAGAGTTTCCAAATTGAGGACATCTCTTCTATGACCCAAAGCGACAGTTGCGAGATGTAGGGAAACAATCCAATTCAAGGAAACTATGGAAGAGTACAAATCGGAGAATAGAAGTGGCGACAGCAGCAGAGGTGCCGACGATTCCACCTCTACAGAACATGCCTCCAATAGTTGGTTGCTCGTGCAAACCATTCGATCACACGAAAAACGCATTCGTACTAATGGTTTGCTTTGTTGCGAGCTCTGGTCTTACAACGGTAACGGGAAAGGAGCTGGCAGTGGTGATAGGAAATCCGACATAGTGTCGTATTGGCGACGAAATACAGCAAAAAGTGTTAGTACGAACGACGAGGATCTCCTTGCTCGACCCCAGAAAAACTACGACATCTACCTCCATCACCCAGATAACGAAGATTATACCTCTAACTCGATGCTAGGAGAGCAATTGGCAAATCATTTGTGGAATCATCACAAGACTCGTTCTGATCCAAATATTCTGTGGCACCGAGTCAGCTCGCTCAACGATATCAGCGAGGATCCGCAAGCACCAAAAAGGCAACAGCAAAGCAGGGATCCTTACTTCGAAAATCTATCGAAATCTTCGTCGGCGTCGAACGTAGTGATCGACTGGGTGTCATCGATTTCTTTTTGCGTTCCATCAGGTGTTGCCGATGCTGATCTGGAAAATGTTGGTGGGAATAGTTCCGCGAATCCAACATACGTTCAAGGAATGGTCTGTTGGTTGTTTGAACCTACAACAAAATTAGAGAGTGATCCTTTGATCGACGTAGAAAGAAATAAACTTTCCGCCCTTGAAGTTTTTTTGCGTTCTGCTACGAATCATATCGCTGTTACCTATGCTCTAGAGTCATCTTTCAAATATTTGACATTGCCCGAGCGAAAGTCCAAACCTTTGAGCAATGCAAGCAATCCAACAGGGATTAAAACAGACGCCAATAGCAGCAATATTTCCGCACAACAACTGTCTCCCGATGTGTATCATCGCGATGATATTATATATGTTCACAACAAGGGCCAAGAGAAAAATGCTGCGGAGAGCGCGCTGGAAATCAAAGGTTTTGGAGAAAATGCCAACGAGAAGCACGATGATGCCGAAAGTGTCCACGATTGCAAGACCAAAACTCTCGTCAAAATACAAGCCTACTTTCGAAAATGGTTGGGAGGCGGTCAACATCCCCCCCAACCATTGTGCTGGCGACAAACTCTGTTCACCTTCGTCGGGTCCTACATTACCATTTATCTCATCCATTGGTTCAACGTTCTCATGACAACGCAACGTGACAAGGAAATGTCTTATCAGGAACTATCGCTAGTCGATATGACCACCGCATCTGGAATAGAAAACGTAAGGGCCTGGTGTGAAGACTACAACGACGACGTTGCATGGGAGGCCCTCGAGATGGGCCCCTTTGGGGCAGCCTGTGTGCTGGTCTTTGCCATGACTTCCATGGGGCCCTCCCAGCCACGGAGCATGTTTTTGGGGACATCCATTGGGGTTGTCGTGGGTAAATTGATTGGATATCTAGAGTCGGTAGGTGTAGGTGTCGGAGTTCGAATGCCCCTGGCAACGTCTCTGACGGCATCGATCATGGCCCAAACCTGCACGATCTATCCGCCGGCGGCAGCCCTGGCATTGATTTTCAGCAGCCAGTTGCTGGGGTGGGACAAAATGGTTCTGCAGGTCGTCGGGACGGTATTGATTATAATCCTGGGCGTGGTCATCAACAACCTCCACCCTATGCGAAAATACCCCACCTTTTGGTTTGGGATTGAGGAGGGATGCTGTAAAAAGGATCGAGTGTCTCAACGGAGACGCGCCAGCAGTGCTTGTCGATCAATTCCGTGACCCACCCAAGAGAAGCATAGCATCCCTCTTTTCTTGTACGGACAGTGATCTCCACGTTCTCGTTTGCTTTCCTTTCGCAAGCAACATTCGGCAAGATAGTCATATGGCAAAAGAAAATTTAATCAATTTTTCATATTCTCTGCTACTCATATTCAATACGGCGGTCACGGAAGAACGTCGCTGGGCTAACCATCGCATTTGAATCCGAATTCTAATCCGCAACAATCTTCACATCCTCAAAAAATCACAAAAATAATGAGTGTTCAGAACCAAGCGGAGCGTCGCGCATTTTCCCGCGCTGGCCCTTTCAGAACCGGCCAGGACCGGCTCCGGTTCAATAACCAAAAAATCTAATTCCGGGACCACGACAGTAGATACCAACCATACGTACCCTCTTTATTTCCTTTTCGTACACACACGCAGATGATGCGTTCTCTCTAATCACAAAGATATGAGATAGATGATGATGACACAAAAAAATCTTTGAAGTGAAAGTACCGATCACGGAAGCAGTATACCGGATGTAACTTCTCGGCTATCCAAGCCCCCGACCACCAAACCCGTATGGCTTCTGGTCAATTCAGAGCTGTTCTCTCGATTCGTCTGCTCTAATTTGGCCCCGAAAGCTTAGCCGAAACGCTGAGATTGATTAAAGTCTAGTCCTAGTAGAGATGAAGTGCAAAATTTCGACTCGCCGCGCCCCAACTTCCGTTGCTCCGTTCTCCGTAATGATCCGTAGTTAGCGAACAAAAAGTAGACGAATCAAAAGCTCGTGCTCAAATTGAGTGGTTTCTTGGTGGACTTTGTGGTTGGAGGCCCCGTCGCTGAGAAATAAGAGCACAATGAAAAATGGACCAATCCGCTGCTATCGACACGCGCCGCAACTTCCGTTGCTCTTTTCTCTGCAACCGTCTAGAACTAGGAAACGCCGAGTCAACGAATCAAAAGAACAGACAGAAATGGACTGGTTTCCGCATGGATTTTGTGGTTGGAGCTCCAGTCGCCAAGAAATAAGAACAACACCAAGGAACACGAAATGAAATCTTTTCACCATTGAAAAACAACAAAAATCCTTTGCAGTCTTTGAGGAGCCGTTGTTTCTCCCACAGCTGGAAGCAGGAAACACCCAATATACCGTTGGCAAGCGCAGCCTTGAAATAAGAGGGCTATCTACTTCATTGTTACCAGAGCTCCGTTTCTTGCAAAGATATTGACACTTCGCTGCTGGAAGAATTTCACGCAGAATCACGAAAAATGGATATGCCCAAAACCGCTATGCCGAATTCTCCGTGTAAACCACAGCTACTCTACAAACGATTGCTTTTATCTCCTGATAGAAAAAGAAGTGTCAATGTTTTCTAAATTGAGTGAGATATCGCTATTCTTCTGAGAAACCAGCAAAATTGCCAAAAATGGACAGGTGCCAAATCGCTATACCAAATTCTCTGGTTGTACTTGTAGGATTTAAGTGTCATCAAGTGCTTCGACCGTCCGATTAAGGTCAATTTTTGAGCTTTTCGATTCGTTCTTTTTGTGTTCTAATCCTAACGTTAGAAGCTTTCAGAATGTATTGTTTGTAGTAATGCGCATTAGTTGTTGTTATTTGTAGCTTCGTGTTTAAAAGCAGTAATTTCGTCAAAAAAAATTTAAAAAACGATTTTGAGCGATTCCGGCACTTTGACCCTAATCAAGCACCGGAGTGAGTCTGCCCGTGCGCTAGCAGCCCAATTCACAAACTACGAAAACAAACACGACAAATTAGAAATTTTTAGTTCACGAACGGGACTGGACAAACAGATAAGACCGTTGAAAAATACACGCACCTCAATCTCAATTCGTATCGGGACATCCAATTTTAGTACGAGTACCATAGCGCGAACTAGCCAAAGACGAGGCACGATGACCCTCAGTGCGACAGCCGTCATAGAAAGCACACTATTTTGAATAGCAGGGAAGTCTCAATTGCCGCATTGTCATTAATTATATTTCAATTTCCCAAGTACGAACTGTTCAATCAAACAGTATCGAAAACAGTTGTTTCGTAAAATCGGGAGGAAAACGAACGATGGCGACTTCTATAAATAGCGGCGGGCCGATGGATGGAGCCGACAAACGCCCCAGACGCAGTCGCGAAGAACGAAAGAAGCGAGCGGCCAATCGCCGACGACCCAAGTCTTCAATCAACACGTTGGTCTTCAATCCTTTCTTCGTTTTGTTGGGGGGGCTGTTGGGCATATCGTGCCTAATTTCTTTCTTCTTGGTCTTTTCCCATCCAGAGGGCGGTTGGGTGCAAAACAGCGACACAAATATAGAAGCCCTTCGTCATCCACCGAAGCCAAAAGCCGGGGAGAATCCGTACATGGATCATCCCCATCTAAGCCAAAAAGAACAGTTAGAAGCGATGCATGGGGTGAAGCAGAGGGTCAAAACAGCAGCGGAGATGAAAGCTGAAGAAAATGCCGAGGGTGACGACGGTGATGATGGTGAAGAATCAGATTCCGACGAAGAACATGTCAAGAAGATCAAGAACGAAAAATCTTCGGGTTCCTTTGCTGCATTTCAACCGGACTTGAAACCACTCTACAAAGATATCAAACCCTTCGATACAACCCTAGAAACTCCGCACTTGCTTCCAAAGACGCCAGTCCTCCCTGTCTTTGCTGAGATCGAAAACGGTGATAAACTTATTGACGATTTGCTCTACCACAACAAGCCAACGATTGCCGGAATCATTGCCTTTTTCAACAAATATCTTGCAAAACTTCATGCTCAAAACAAGATGATTAGTCAGAAGGAGTCCAGAGATAAGACGGGGCAAAACATCAACGAAATGTATTTCGTGGAATCCTATTTTAATCTTACGTCGAAGGAGATCGATCCCTTCGAAGACGCCTACCGGGGCCGTACCATTTTCCCAATTCGTGACGACGAATCAGTTTTCGTATCCCTTGCCGCCTTTCGCGAACACTTGCTGGGCAAGTCGATGATGAGCGCCTTCGATAATGCAAAGGATCCCAGCAAACTTTTCATTGGGGCAGTCGTTCAAAACTGTTACGGTCTGGACGGAGTCGTCTGCAAAACGGGGTTGGAGGTCGTTGGAAAGGACAAAAATGGAAGAGACAGGACTTCGGTGAGTCCCAAGCCACCCGACGCCAACGGCATTGAAGAATTTTGTACCCACGAAAATTACAAGAAATATTGTGAGAGCGGACAAGTCAGAGTTATTTACATCCACGATACCGACGCCCTCGGCCCACAGACGGCTCGTTATTACGCCAGCAAGCTTTGGGGAGGTGAAACCTATATCATGCAAATGGACTCCCATTTGGAGTTTGCACCGGACTGGGAGCAGTACTATATTGACGAGGCAAAGGCCTCCAAAAACTTCCCCAAGTCGGTTTTGAGTGCCTACCCACCAGGCTTCAAGGAATATGACGGAGCATTTAAGGGTGGAGGCCGAGGAGAGCGGTTGTGCGGTGCCCATTTCTCGAATAGCCCCGTCGAGTATTCGATTCTGCGCATTGAACAGCTAGGACGAACTCCTGAAGGCATACCCCGCCCCACACAGATCCCATTTATTGCGGCAGGCTTTTTCTTTGCCCATTCCTCATGGCTGCAGGACGTCCCCTTCGATCCCTATGCCCCGTGGTGTTTCATGGGAGAAGAAATTGCCCTTAGCATTCGATCCTGGACGCACGGATGGAACATCTACGCACCGCGCACAAACGTGATTGCGCACCAGTATAGGCCAGGGCGATTGGGATTGCCCAAATTCTGGGAGTCCGTTGGACGAGATTCTGGCCGTGGCTCCCTCAACACGCGCTTGCAAAAGCACGTCCTCCGACGCGTCAAGCACATGCTTGCTTACCCTACGGATTCGCGAGACATGCTCCGAAAGGACGGCGACGAAATTTCCCTCCATAATTTCGCCGATTATTCCATGGGGCACGAGCGAAGTCTGGAAGAGTACTTGCAATGGACGAAGATCAATCCAAGCAAGCTTACCACCGGCAAGATGGAATGGTGTCTGAAATCGGAGATGGAGTAGTCGACGGGAAACAAATGCGAAGGGATGGATTTCTGAATGCATAATATGATTGCTACGAGTGTGATTTTAGTCTCTTAAAAATCGTTAACAATATTATTAGACATTAATTATATTATCACAATTCAGAGTGCAATAGAAATACCATGTCATTGTAGTAAACTTTAGTATCAATTTCTGAAACCATAAACGTGTACACGTAGTGAAATGGCTAACTTTAATACGCAATGCAATCTTCGCTGTTATTTTTTTCATAGGTAAAATTTATTTCGCTTATTTCCTTTATTGATAATGGAAAGCTTCGTCTATAGGTAATGAGAAAGTGTGCTTGTCACTAGGTAAACTCTCCATTCGTATTATTGTATTGAATTCGCTCAGACTTGCCTTTCTTTCGGATTTGAAGTGAGAGCGTACCTCGGCCATGACTCATCGATTCGATGTCGTCTTGTTTTTGTCAAAATTTGGTGTGTCAATCGATTGAGATTATTTTCCAAACAACCTAAACCAGGCTCTTCCAGAATATTTCCTTGATCCACGGATCCACCTCGGTCAATCCCGTCCGCTCGTCGGCCATTCCGACGGAGCACAGGCGTGTCGCCCCGAGGGCTACCAGCCGGGAATCAAGTTGCTTTGCGACCTGGTTGCAGTCCTTGGCACCCGTTGTCTGTCGATCCAGCAGCAGGTTCGAATCCCCGAGTCCCAATACCGTAAACGAGAGAATCGGTGACTCAAGAAGGTCGGCGGGGTGGGTCTTGCGCTTGAAAAAGCGAAGGACGCTTCCACCCTCCTCGGTGGGGCCCTCGTTCTCGATGGTCTGCATAACAAAGCACAAGACAGTTTTGCTGTCACCGTTGGCATCATCGCCCTTCTTGACATGCTCTAGCAGAGTCTTGGGTCGTTCCGAGGCACACCGGAGTGTCACCTCAACGTCTTCGGAGGGCTTCAGAGCTTCGATCTGTTCCGCCACGTCCTTGGCGAGTTCTCCTCCGTGAATGATCACTACCTTTGTGGGTGACATTGCGATAATTGTTGTAAATTTTGTCGTAAACGAAAATTCGGGTTTGGATGCGTGGGTGCGTGGATGATTGACCGTAGATTACTCTATTGCACAAGCAAGTTATGATATCGACACAATCTATAATTAGTAACGATTGGCATCTTTTGTTGTTCAACCGATTCGAGAAGGCTTTTCGTGTTGCCTTCGAAATCCCACCGCCAAAATACGTCAGTCGTGCGTCTTGACCGAGGCACGTGCCAAAGCAGGGATTTGGGATCAATGCGTTCCCTCAAATGAAAGGGCGGAAAAAGAACAAGATAAGACCAATTGTCGAACCCACCCTCATTTTTGTGCCTGTCCGCCCACCATCCGAAACCATCTTTCCAGCAAGGTATCACAAACACTCTTCTCGAGCAGTTTGGTTTCTATTTTTTTAGATTTTTCATCAAAATTAGGTTTCAACCGCGCATCGTCCAGAATTGCAACTTTTAAACTGTAAATTGGGACGAATCTCTCCATTAAATTAGAAAACGAGTCGCCTAATAAAATCGAATCACTATATTGAATTGAGAAATTGAACACCGTATTAAAACCATAAACGGTTAAAGTCCAAACAAATCAAATAAATTCGACCCTGCGCATTGCTTCAAGTTCCTCAGGGTTTTCCAGAAGACAGTTGCATTCTTTTTCGATAAAGGAAGTCATTGCTTAGGGTATATGGCTTCAGAAATGCCTGTAATGATCATTGCTGAGATGAGTACTTTGCTCGTCGGATGAGAAAAGGACTTGCATTATTTTTACCCGGGTCCGGTGACAATTTATAAAAATCGTCACTTCTGTTTCTTTCAGGAGTACCCTCCATCGAGTAGCCTAAGAAAGCGGATGTCATTGATTAGTAGACTGAATGTTTCTTAGCCGACGAATTCGGTATAGCGATTTGGTGCTTGTCCATTTCTGAAAATTTTGCTGTTTTCACAGTGAAATAGTGATATCTCAGACAATTTATAAAAATCGTCACTTCTGTTTCTTTCAGGAGACCCTCCATCGGAGTAGCCTAAGAAAGCGGATGTCATTGATTAGTAGACTGAATGTTTCTTCGCCAACGAATTCGGTATAGCGAATTTGGTGCTTGTCCATTTCTGAAAATTATGCTGGTTTCATCAGTGAAATAGCTGATATCTCAGTACAATTTATAAAAATCGTCACTTCTGTTTCTTTCAGGAGACCCATCCATCGAGTAGCCTAAGAA
This sequence comes from Pseudo-nitzschia delicatissima, assembly GCA_037355735.1. Lineage (NCBI taxonomy): Eukaryota > Bacillariophyta > Bacillariophyceae > Bacillariales > Bacillariaceae > Pseudo-nitzschia > Pseudo-nitzschia delicatissima. The sequence goes on along the minus strand of CM074778.1, from coordinate 302,102 downwards.
AGCGGATGTCATTGATTAGTAGACTGAATGTTTCTTCGCCAACGAATTCGGTATAGCGAATTGGTGCTTGTCCATTTCTGAAAATTTTGCTGTTTTCACAGTGAAATAGCGATATCTCAGACAATTTATAAAAATCGTCACTTCTGTTTCTTTCAGGAGACCCTCCATCGAGTAGCCTAAGAAAGCGGATGTCATTGATTAGTAGACTGAATGTTTCTTCGCCAACGAATTCGGTATAGCGATTTGGTGCTTGTCCATTTCTGAAAATTTTGCTGTTTTCACAGTGAAATAGCGATATCTCAGACAATTTATAAAAATCGTCACTTCTGTTTCTTTCAGGAGACCCTCCATCGAGTAGCCTAAGAAAGCGGATGTCATTGATTAGTAGACTGAATGTTTCTTCGCCAACGAATTCGGTATAGCGATTTGGTGCTTGTCCATTTCTGAAAATTTTGCTGGTTTCTCAGTGAAATAGTGATATCTCAGTCAATTTATAAAAATCGTCACTTCTGTTTCTTTCAGGAGACCCTCCATCGAGTAGCTTAAGAAAGCGGATGTCATTGATTAGTAGACTGAATGTTTCTTCGCCAACGAATTCGGTATAGCGATTTGGTGCTTGTCCATTTCTGAAAATTTTGCTGTTTTCACAGTGAAATAGCGATATCTCAGTCAATTTATAAAAATCGTCACTTCTGTTTCTTTCAGGAGACCCTCCATCGAGTAGCTTAAGAAAGCGGATGTCATTGATTAGTAGACTGAATGTTTCTTCGCCAACGAATTCGGTATAGCGAATTGGTGCTTGTCCATTTCTGAAAATTTTGCTGGTTTCTCAGTGAAATAGCGATATCTCAGACAATTTATAAAAATCGTCACTTCTGTTTCTTTCAGGAGCCCATCCATGGAGTAGCCTAAGAAAGCGGATGTCATTGATTAGTAGACTGAATGTTTCTTAGCCAACGAATTCGGTATAGCGATTTGGTGCTTGTCCATTTCTGAAAATTTTGCTGTTTTCACAGTTAAAAAGCGATATCTCAGACAATTTATAAAAATCGTCACTTCTGTTTCTTTCAGGAGACCCTCCATCGAGTAGCCTAAGAAAGCGGATGTCATTGATTAGTAGACTGAATGTTTCTTAGCCAACGAATTCGGTATAGCGATTTGGTGCTTGTCCATTTCTGAAAATTTTGCTGGTTTCTCAGTGAAATAGTGATATCTCAGTCAATTTATAAAAATCGTCACTTCTGTTTCTTTCAGGAGACCCTCCATCGAGTAGCTTAAGAAAGCGGATGTCATTGATTAGTAGACTGAATGTTTCTTCGCCAACGAATTCGGTATAGCGATTTGGTGCTTGTCCATTTCTGAAAATTTTGCTGTTTTCACAGTGAAATAGCGATATCTCAGTCAATTTATAAAAATCGTCACTTCTGTTTCTTTCAGGAGACCCTCCATCGAGTAGCTTAAGAAAGCGGATGTCATTGATTAGTAGACTGAATGTTTCTTCGCCAACGAATTCGGTATAGCGAATTGGTGCTTGTCCATTTCTGAAAATTTTGCTGGTTTCTACAGTGAAATAGCGAATATCTCAGACAATTTATAAAAATCGTCACTTCTGTTTCTTTCAGGAGCCCATCCATGGAGTAGCCTAAGAAAGCGGATGTCATTGATTAGTAGACTGAATGTTTCTTAGCCAACGAATTCGGTATAGCGATTTGGTGCTTGTCCATTTCTGAAAATTTTGCTGTTTTCACAGTGAAATAGCGATATCTCAGTCAATTTATAAAAATCGTCACTTCTGTTTCTTTCAGGAGACCCTCCATCGAGTAGCCTAAGAAAGCGGATGTCATTGATTAGTAGACTGAATGTTTCTTCGCCAACGAATTCGGTATAGCGATTTGGTGCTTGTCCATTTCTGAAAATTTTGCTGTTTTCACAGTGAAATAGCAATATCTCAGTCAATTTATAAAAATCGTCACTTCTAAAATGTTTCTTAGCAAGCGATTTTGGTAGAACGAATTGGTGCTTGTCCATTTTTTTGAATTTTTCGGCGCCGCAACAAGGACAGTCATATCTGTGTCTTTTTAGCTCCCTCTTCTTTCAGGCCATCCTTCCATGAGTACTGTAAGCACTCGAAAAAGTATCGTTCGTAGGCGGGCTTGTGTCTATCCAGCGAATTGGGGTTAGCGTTTATTGGTCATGTCCATTTTTGGCAAATTTTCGGCTCCGCCAGAAGAGTAGCCGTATCTCCCTCAATTTTTTGTATTTTTAGCTCCCTCTTCTTTCAGAGTGGCCTTCAACAGGTATTATGAGAGACCGGAACAGTATTGGTTGTAGAGTGCTTGTCGTTGAACCAGCGAATTGGGGCTAGCGTTTTGCCACCTATCCATTTTCAGAAACTTTTAAGCTCCGCCACAAGAAGAGTCATAACCCCGTCAATCTGCAGTCCTTTTAGCTGCTACTTCTTTCAGACTAGCCCTCAGGAAGCACTATAAGAGACGGCGAATAGCAATCGTTTGTAGAGTAGCTGTGGTTTACACGGAGAATTCGGCATAGCGGTTTTGCGCATATCCATTTTTCGTGATTCTGCGTGAAATTCTTCCAGCAGCGAAGTGTCAATATCTTTGCAAGAAACGGAGCTCTGGTAACAATGAAATAGATAGCCCTCTTATTTCAAGGCTGCGCTTGCCAACGGTATATTGGGTGTTTCCTGCTTCCAGCTGTGGGAGAAACAACGGCTCCTCAAAGACTGCAAAGGATTTTTGTTGTTTTTCAATGGTGAAAAGATTTCATTTCGTGTTCCTTGGTGTTGTTCTTATTTCTTTGCGACTGGAGCTCCAACCACAAAATCCATGCGGAAACCAGTCCATTTCTGTCTGTTCTTTTGATTCGTTGACTCGGCGTTTCCTAGTTCTAGACGGTTGCAGAGAAAAGAGCAACGGAAGTTGCGGCGCGTGTCGATAGCAGCGGATTGGTCCATTTTTCATTGTGCTCTTATTTCTCAGCGACGGGGCCTCCAACCACAAAGTCCACTAAGAAACCACTCAATTTGAGCACGAGCTTTTGATTCGTCTACTTTTTGTTCGCTAACTACGGATCATTACGGAGAACGGAGCAACGGAAGTTGGGGCGCGGCGAGTCGAAATTTTGCACTTCATCTCTACTAGGACTAGACTTCAATCAATCTCAGCGTTTCGGCTAAGCTTTCGGGGCCAAATTAGAGCAGACGAATAGAGAGAACAGCTCTGCATTGACCAGAAGCCATACGGGTTTGGTGGTCGGGGGCTTGGATAGCCGAGAAGTTATATCCGGTATACTGCTTCCGTGATCGGTACTTTCACTTCAAAAGATTTTTTTGTGTCATCATCATCTATCTCATATCTTTGTGATTTTATGTACGAAAAGGAAATAAAGAGGGTACGTATGGTTGGTATCTACTGTCGTGGTCCCGGAATTAGATTTTTTGGTTATTGAACCGGAGCCGGTCCTGGCCGGTTCTGAAAGGGCCAGCGCGGGAAAATGCGCGACGCTCCGAATTTCAAAAAATCAACCAGTATTTTATATCGTACGTACTGTACTTCAATTATCACATTCTATGCATGGAATTGTTTCATTCTATTCATCGAGACAAAGAATAATTATTCGAGATGTTGAAAGTCGTAGCAGACGAACCGAGCGTTGACAATGCGCTCTAGGCAAATAATGAATGGAAAGAGACGAATCGAGCGAGGACATTGGGAAAAATTTCGAACCATTTGGCCTGTCCTCCTATTTATTTCGTTTGACAAAAATATTAGCACTAGATGGATCTGAGAATCAATTTTACAACAATGCAAATATAGTCCCTATTAAGTAGAGGTTATTCGTTAGCAAAAAATTGATCTTGAAATTTATTGCAGTTCATCTTCATCGAAATACTCTTTTGGCGAATAATTCTCCATTTGCCCCTTGTAAACCTCTCGGCGATCTTTCAGGTGGAGTGCGTGTGATATGCTCGGCACAAGCTCTTCGTCAAGGTGATGGGTGATATAGATCAGAGCCATATCGGTTGATCGGCAGATGATCTCCACAACCTGTAGGAGACGCTTTCGATTCACCAAATCGAGTCCCTGGCACGGCTCGTCCAAAATCAATAGTGGTGGTCTCCCAACCAAGGCAGTAGCAATCAGTATCATTTTTTGTTCTCCCTGTGACAGAGTATGAAAGGGACGATCCAACAAAGAAGCAGAGGATCCCTCGAGGATTCCCAGCCATTCGAGGACTGGAAGGATGACATCGTCCCATGAAGCTTTCGCTGACTGATCTCGGATAAAGTCTCGGGTAGTTATGATTTTTTCGGAAATTTGATCTAGTTGTTGTTGATAACGCATATGGCTTTCGGTTGATACCCACCCAATATTTGTCCGTGGATGATTCGGATCGTGATTCGGCAATATCTGCAAATTCCCATTCGAGTTGGCGTCTTCACCCGTCACTGGGCTGTGGGCCAAGAGTCGGCTCAGGGTCGACTTTCCCGCCCCATTGCCCCCCCCAATGATCCATCGTTCTCCCCTTCGCACTGTCCAGGTAAGGTTCTGTAGCAAAATAGCATCACCCTTTTGCACATTTAGATTCCTAACATTTACCACTATCTCACTATCGCTTTCCGCTATAGCAGAACTTGGTTTTTCGACCCCGAGGTTCCACCACTTTCGAATGCTCTCTTCGGAGGGCAGGATAGAATCTTCCCAATCAATTCCCACAGGTGCATTCTTGGAAGTTTTCGTCTTTAAGTCAAGTCCCATGGCACGGCGCAAGACTTCCTCCCCCGATGACCAGGTATTGATTTCAGTATCGTCATGATTGTCTTCTTGTAGAAGGGATGAACGGCGAAGCACATTCCAGGTATTTTCATCGCCGTCTTTATCACACCATGCAACGGTATCCAATTCTTGGATTTCATCCAGTTCTTCTGCCCGATGAGACATCAGTACCACCTGAGTTTTGTCCGCCGTGTCCTTGGAAGAAACTCCTTGCACTAGAAGATCATTGGTAAACCCCTTTATTGTTTTGGAGACCAACTCTTGTAGAATTTTTCGCGAGGGAAGATCCAAACCATCAAATGCGTGATCTAGAATCAACAGCGAAGGCTTAGTGGACAAGGCCCTGGCCAATAGAACCTTCCGGATCTCTCCCGTCGACAAAGTATCAACGGTTCGGTGCAACATTGGGTAGAGGCCGAAACGAATTACCAAAAAGCGGGCGGCGGGGTTGAGTCGCCCCGGGGCATGACCAGCGGTAGCGATTGCTTTAAAGGCAGTGACAGAATCGCCGGATTTTTCGTCTCGATCTTCCAGAAGTTTGCGGTGGGAATCGAAGGAGACATGGGCAACCGTGGTGGATCGAGGTGACGGTCGAGCCGTTCTTCCGCCTCGTCCCAATAGATGGCGGTCTTTTCGATTGAAAGTGGAGATAACATTTTGTTTGTGCTTCAAGGGCATATCGACGCTGCCCGAAATGATGTACGGATTACAGGAGTCTGTTCCGAATGAATTTTCCGCAGCGATTATGACCTTTCCCAAAAGAGTCTTTCCTGAGCCGTTCTTTCCAACAATGGCAATTCCACCCTTCCGTTTGCTTCCATCCCCATTATCGTTGGCGGGATCATTCCAATCGGGCAAAAAAATGGAAAATTTTTCGAGATACAATTCCGCCACCGGCGATAGAGAAGCTTTTTCGTTAGAAGATGAAGAATCGAAATCCTCGTCGATGCTGTCTTTGGGGTAAGCGAGTCGCGCATTGGAAAATTGTACTAGAGGAGTCAAATCTTTTGGTTGTGGAATCGAGGTGCGGAATCCACGAATAATTTTCCTCGTCTGAAAATCCGTCCTCAGCGGTGATACTTTTGACCATGCTTGAGAAAGATATGTATGGTTTCGCGGCACTTGCAACGGGCAGCACGTCGCTGCCAGTCTCCGAGCTATACCTTGTGTCATGACAATGTTATAATCATCGGCAAAAGTTCCTTCGTAGAGATGGGTAGCCTTGCTTCGACTACCTGTGTGATATGAACAGTAGAAATTATCTTCCCATGTCGATAGCTGGCTTATGTTGCTTCCTATTGTTGGCGATGAAAGTTATTTGGATAAAAAACTTATCACTTGCAACGACATTATGGACTCCTGCTATGATGTTGTTTGTTGTTGTTTCCATCCTGTTTCATTGAAGATCCATCATCGATTTTTAGATTCATACGTTCATGAAAAGGAGAATCGTAGGAGTCAGTAAATTCAGTCGAACGAATCGATTTTTACTAAGTGCTTAAAAACGGGCATATGAAGATTTAAAATACCGAAGCCGATCATCCTCGTGCAGAATCCTAAGAAATTAAAGATGTGAAGGAATTTTTTCACTTCAAAATTACAAATTGCACGCGGGTGCGACTCCGTCTGTTGCGTTTTTCTGTGAAAATAGAATGGAAAAGGCAGGTCACTCATCTTCACTTTTTGTGTTCGACAAAAGGTAAATACAAGTAGAGATCTCAACTCGACGAGAGCTCAACACAACTTACGCAGCTCTTCACTTCCAATTACTATAGAACAAAAATAATCGATAATGGGGAACGATAGCGAGTCAGAGTATCAGTACGACACAGGCGCAGACGAGACCAGTGCCGATTTGGCTTCGCCATCGGAGACGCAATCCGATTTCAGTGGATACGTTGACCAGTACGACACAGGCGGAGATGAGACCAGTGCCGATTTGGCTTCACCATCCGAGGATCAATCAGAATTCGGTGGATACGTCGACCCTGATGGCAACCCGAACCCTCTCTACGTTTCATCGGGAAGCTCTCATGAAGAATATACCAACAATGGCCGAAAGAAGGAATCGGAAATCAACTTGCAACGAGCCTCTAATCAACGCCGTCTTGAACTTTGGATTGATCTCATTTCGGACATGAGCTTCCTTTTCGGGACTTCCATGTACCTGTGGTTGACTCTCAGCCAGAGCAAGAACGTATTGCTTGAGGTCGACGACCTTCAAGACAGTGATGGAGAAACCAAAGTTGGATGGTTTCACAAAGATACGATCATCTCCTCGGGCATATCCCTGTACATGTTGTACGGCATTGTCTCAGGGGTCCTGATTTTGGCGACCGGTGTTTTCCATCTCTATACCGCGAACTCTCTGAGCGATCGCGTTCCTTATGTTTTCATGGTGATTGCCTCTTGCCTCTTCATAGCTTCGAGTTCACTCGTGACCATGTATCCGTTTTGGTCGAAAGCCTGCTTTAGTGTTTCTATCCATTTGTTTGCACTTCAGGCGGCGACCCTCCTACTGTGGAGAATCTCACAGTTGCAGTCTTCCACGTGGGTGAACCGAAGGGGGTTTTGTGTGCGGATCTTGGGGGACATTATGTTCCTTGCGGCTACCCTATGCGGTATCACGATTAGCTATTTGCATCTCTTCGACGCAACCCATGTGCTTACATTTCCCCACCAGTACCTAGCGATCGGTGCGGCGTTCGTTTGGTGGTTGTCCTCCTTTGTTTACCTCTTGCAGACTTCTTGCGAGCTTATCTGCCGAAGCAAAAACGATGAAGAAGACGTGAGCTACGTGAACGACCGCAATGTCGGAAGAGCAGGTGTTCAGAAGTCTCTGCCCCAGGAAGACACGCAAAGCACCGATGAAGTTGTGGAAAAGACATCTGATGAAGAAGAAGCCATCGAGTCTGTTGAAAAGAAGGTTTCTCGAGGATGGTCGAAGGATATTCGACGCGATCTGGAAACGAAAGAATCGGTTGATTCTCACCACGATCAAAAGAGCGTTTATTCTAGCTGGACCGATGGATCTGGGCCCGCCAACAAGGACCTCATTGCGAAAAGCAGCCTGGACTCTATCTTTGGGGTAGGCTATTAAGGCTCGTAGTGTAAATGAAGAACTGGCTACCTATTCTTCGTCGTCATTGTGCCTTGCGCAAGTTTAGCCCGCTTGCCGTAATAGCAGCAGGGCTGATGATCCGTTTGGTTGGTGGTAATAATTTTATATATATTCTTCAATCCCTGAATTTTTGCATGGAACGTGGATAATTGAACAATAATGTGTAAACTTTTCATTCTAATTCTTATCGCTGATAGTGCAATCGTCCAAAAGATTCAAATGAAAATTCTTTTTCGATCGATCATGGCCAAAAAACTATTTCCGGCCCGAGCAATAGCATACGCGGAAGATCTCGACTGAGCTCACGCTACGGCGGCATGGTGCCAGAAAGAGGGGGGAAGCGAACAAACTGTGATGCTGAAACGACAAGGCACCACGATGGTATTCTTTTTACGCACTTCGGGGATGGGGAGACAAGTGTAACTCATAAACCACAAAGGAGGGAGCAGGATGGCTGACAGGAGGGAAGTACTCAATGGAGCGCTACGGGAAAGTTGTTGTGAGAATGCAATGGACCCCGGACAAGTCCCTGACGAGCCTGCAATGATCTCTGCCGACTGGATCGTCCAAAGGACGCTAATCCGGGCTATGTGGATGAGAACAGGTATAAGTGATAGATCACACACGGTGGTCCCCACGGGGATAAGGCAGTGTAAGCCCGGTTAGCCGATGCCGAGGTTCCCTTCGGAGAGCCAGGGCTAGGAACTGGACGTACTGAACCAAACGATAATTGGCCACTGTGTGCTTGAAATGAGGGATGAGGCCACGAAGCTTCATTGATCTATCCGTCGATACACTTGTCTTCGGATCTTTGTTAGATCCTTGTTATGTAATACAAAACAAAAATACATAACAATCAACCAGTGAGCGGCGAATCATCTTAGCGGGAATATAATCGGGAAGGATACGAACCTCGACGGTAGCAAGGAAGAAGAAAATTGTTCTCTGTCCATCGATATTGAACAATGAACGATGTTGCTTTTCTATCATACAAAGTACTCGTTGCATCCCCAAGAACCGGGGAAAATCGCGAACGAAAGTTCACAAAGATTTCGAACCACGCAGTTCGAAATCAAACTGATCATTCAAATGATGAAAGACAAAAAATATACGAAACCAAAAAGTATTCAATCAACCAATGGAGGTGGCGGTGCGAGGAAGGAGATCGAACCGGGAGATATGGAACTTCAAAACTGTTTCAACGAGGAAGCTCGGCGGTAACATAGCGGTAGCGACAAGGATTCGAAAATCGCGAACGCATGGTGGCAACACTTTCAAACAACAACGTTCGAAATCAGAATCAAAATCAACACAACCAAAAAAATTGAAATGATCTTTATCCAAATGATCAAAGAAGAACCCAAACAAAGAACAACAATCAACCAGTTTTTGCGAAGGAGCGGTGGAATCGGGAGAATATGAAGGTGGAGGACGAACCTCGCCGGTGTCGGAATGATTGCACCATAATAAATCAGACAAGGGCTAGCTTTCAAAGTTCTCAATGATTATTGTATTATTGCTCGTTCCTTATCAAATTAACAAATACATTGCCCCCCCAAACGGTGAGTTTCTTTCTATCATTTCTCTATACCCCCGTGACCAATCGATCTTCATCAGTTGCTAGATCGCGAGGCCCTAAAAACTACCACCACGACCACCACCAGGATCGCGATTACTAAGAAGAAGCCAGTCCACGCAACGATACCTTGAATCGTTTGTTTCCGCTGCTTGATACGGACGAGTTCTCTGGGTGATGGAGTTTGCGTCTGTTCCCCTAGCGATTCCCCTGTATCGTTTCCGTCACCTCCCGGTGCGCATTCCTGATTGACAACCTCTTGATCACTACTATTGCTGTTGCTACCGCTGTGTGAATTACAGACCCCGCGATTGTTGTTGGTGTAGCTATTGCTGTTACTACTTCGCGGGTCCTCCTCATCTCCGGTAATCGATGGTCGGATTTCGACGGCCTCAACTATCCGGGATTTCATCCGCTCGGCGAATTCTGCCTCCAGTTGGGCCTCGTCAACGACGCTGGCCACAATACTGAATTCTCTGCTGATTTCTCTGCTGTCCGGATAACCCATCTCCATCGAGAAAGAAGTTAATGAAAACCTGTCCTCGGTTGTTGTCCCAGACCTTGCCGACGTTGATACCCTCCCCTGTTGTACATTTCTATATCCATCATCGGTATTTGTGATAGATGACATCCTCGGTCTCGACGACGATACAATTTCCCCCGTGAAAGAAGTTTTGGAAGCCCATGAATGAGGCGGAAATTTTCTCCGGTAAGAATTCTGCCGCGTCACCGTCGCAGGAGTTGTGCTGCTATTATTGTAGTGCAGAGGACGGTTGTTGGATACCGCACTTTGATCGAAGGATGTTTCCGTTGTTTGTGCGGTGGAGCTCGATCCAACCACGGCCACTGCTGCGTAGGGAACATTCGAAGCTTCCGCCAAAGAAGCGACGAAGCTGGGCTTGCGGACGATATTGCCTTGGAGGGGCTGTGCGCCGGCATCGTCTTCGGGTTCCATGGTATTGCCGCTTCCAAAGCTGCATTTACTGGTTCTGCTTGTTCTGCTGGTGGTACTATTCTTTCGTTCTCGGTAGACGCGTCGGCTTGACCTCCGTTTGCTATTACTGCTATTGCTGCTGCTTCCGCTTTTTCGTCTATGATTGCTGGACACCCGCGTCTTCCGTTTATACCTCCTCTCTGTTCCGTCAATGTCAGCTCCTGGGCCATTAGAAAAGGGTTGTGGGGCACACAAAGGCTTCGCAACGGTTGCCTCCTTAGGCTGTGGGGCAGACAAATGAGGTGCAGGCTTCACGGGGGTGGCAACGTCGGGCTGGGGAGCTCGGAGCGACGAGGGCTTGAGCCGCGCCTTCCTGCGCGGCATCTTCCACCCTTCGTTGTCCTCGTTGCTTCCTTCTTGAAACATGGGAAACTACGGTTGGGTGATCTTTCCGAATGTATCGACAGGCTTTATCTGCACTGCAAGATTCACTTTGCATAATTCAATATTCGATTGTGAATGATGAATGTACGCGAAATCGTAATACTGTAGATGGTTTAGCAACAAAACTAAGGGCAGTTACAATACTAGTAAGAAAATTCAAACTCCACGCGTTTGTGATGTTCAGAATGCATGCTCTTTCCAACAGTAAAATCTGTTGTTCGTTTACGGACGGAGGAACGCTTGGAAAATTCTTTTTTGTGCCATAATCAAAATTCTTCGAGTTAGTCAGCCTTTTCATATAAATCATAAAAGCCGCGAACGAAACGTGACTGTTTTTCCTGATACTCCAAGCTCGTTTAACTTTTGTCAAGACACGGCATTATCAAAAAGAAAATAATCATTGCTTGCTATTTTGATGACGATCAAATTCAGGACCAGACTCAAGACATGATGGAGTATTCCGAAACAAGGAAAGCCAAATCATTTTTATCATGACATCATCGTGGAGCAAATTTCGGCGAGGCGTTTGGCTCTCCACAACAGAAACAAATCAAGTTTCAAAATCAGCAGCAACGAAGACTGGACAATCATTGAAATATGCTACAACCAAGGAGAACAGCGCTGTCGCTACTACCACCACAATCACCAGCATCACCACCGCCAGCAACGTAAAGTCCTCACAGTATCACTTATGCTATCAATAAAAATCATAGAAATACTAATTTGTACCTAACATATCACCATTAACTAGAAGAAGTACTTTAGCTAGAGCATAGTATATTCTCAGCACTTTCAGAAATTTTACCGTGAACGTCACCTTCATGATGTCATGACACGATCGTGCTACTGATTGCCACGATTGGTCATCGTGATTACCGTTGGACCAGTCGAAACTTCTTGTGTGTTGCTGCTGGACGTCCCAAGAGGCACGGTGTATCCGTTAGATATTTTACTGAGATTTCGGTTGGTACTTACATAAGATGAAATCTCGCGGGATATATCCACCGAAAAAAGCTGTTGTGGGATCCAACCGATCGGAGAGTCAACTATCGATACGATCTTTTTCTTCACTGACTGAATTTTCATGTAATTGCGTTGTATTCGCAAAGCAACTTCGAGAGAAAAAAAACTCATTTCCCATCGAACATCACGATGAAAACGTTACTTTTTCTCATTCATCATCGATTGTTGCTATACTTCCGCCCCTTTATCTTTCTGGCATGGATCTCCATCCTCCTGTCTCGACCTCTACCATCTCACCATATCGATGCAAATCTTACACTATCCATAATCACTTCATCGTGCGCGAGGAAATGGTTTAGTGATGAACTATCTCCCTACCGATCGTGAGAACGCCACAAGGACAAGTATGTGTTGGGCAATACTTGACATCAGCGAGAGAATGCAGTCATTCCTCGTTCCTTGTGTGGCCGCTCGTTGACAAGGAAGCAGTGTGGGCACTTTTTGTGTTCATTAACGTTGTTCTGGTCTTGACAGTGATACGATTATACCGATCAGGCTCGGGGTGGTAGAGTGTCGTGTACCAATGGAGATTTCTCGTCGACAAAAGGTAGTAAATGCGCATCTGTTGAGCAGAAATATTGCTATCCACTTTCCTGTAGCTGCCATCACAACCATCACATCTCAACCGATTGTTAGCCCAGCCATCTCCACCACGGCATTTTTGATTCTCTCACAGTTCAAGAAGGTTACGGTACTACCCAGGGGATTATAAGTCCGGGGAGCACCCACGAAGGCCCACGATTCCGGTAACAAGTTGTTCTGTTGGAGAGTGGTAACCGTGCTGGAAAAGATACTTGATCCGGGCCCTTCCTTGCATATATCGGCAAAAAGTACATGATCATAGTAACTGGATACCCTGCTTTTGTCATCGCCGAGAGTTTTGGGTTGGAGGAGGAATTTCAAGCCCTCCGGAACATCGCTGAGATAGGGGCAATCGATCACGTCCAGTTCGTCGTCGGTTTCGATAAATTTTTTGTCCACAAGTTCTCTTCTGGCCCGAAGCGACGCAACCACACCGTTACCATACGTCACAATGGCAATTCTTCGGGTTGATATCGAATTTTCGACCAATGGAGAAGCTTTACCTCCATTACTAGTAGAGCATTGACCATCGACTTCCTCTCGCACAAAAGGGTTACTTCTGTCTCCTCCATTTCCGCCATATCGAATAACCTTGTCAAAAGACATCATCCCCGCATCCTCTGACGAGACTATAGGATACACAAACTCCCAGGCACGATCTTTTTCGTCTCCTTGGACGTGTCTTCTATTCAGAAGTTCGGTGCAATCTACCACGACTACAATTCTACCATGTTTCGCCTGCCAAAGGGCATGGCGAAGTCCCTTGACCCAATCGTTTCCGTTCGAAAAACAGACGAGGTCAATTCCAGGCGGAATGTGGGCCAAGGAGTTGTGCGTGTGAAAATTTCCTCCGAACACCCCTCTGTCAAAGCCCTGGAGCCGAATTACCATGCCTTTGCCATGGCTTTTGCCATTTGTCAACCAATGCTGAATGGCAATTTCGTAAAAGAGATCTGATCCGCAATCCAAGTACTTGGCATAAGGAATCTCTACGACGGGTGTCAACCCGAGTTGCGAAAACCCAAGCCCAGCACCAAGCAGAGTGGTTTCATCCGGTGGGAAATCCATCACTCTTTGGGGGTATTTCTCGGTCAAGCTGTCTGTAACTAGATAATAACCACCGTGGCGGACGTCTTCGCCGAGATAGACTACCGATTCGTCCATGGCCATAGCTTCACCAAGAAATCTCGTCATGTGCTTTCTCATGACCTTTGGGGATTCTTTCTCTCGATTATCTTCCGTGCCACTCTTCTTGGGTTCTGAAGTGATTGCAGACGTAGGAATTGGGGCTAATGGTACCGATACTCGATCCATCATTTCGATCAGGGTGACACTAGGTTCCTGAATGGCTGTTTCGAAGGCTTTTTCTGTAAGTTGTTGGATTTCCGTCCAGCGATTTAACAAATCTTCATAAGTCGCGTATCCAAGCGTTTCCACCGCTTGGAAACAGGATGCCTGTATAACACAGTTTGCCTGGAGCTCTTCGATTTCTTTGTTGGTTAGGTAAGAAAATTGGCGATCCGTCGCTGCGTGTCCAAAGCGTCGTTTGAGATTCTGATACAACACCACAGAGGGGCCTTGTTGCTTTCGGGAATATTCCAGGGCTTCTTGGGTGACACAATAGACTTCGATCAGATCCGAAGCATCGCGTACGCGAAAGACTGGGCACAATCTATCAGTTTCGTTGGAGGATCGGAAAAATGCTTCGACATATCCTTGGGTTCGATAGGAGATGCTGAACCCATTGTCCGAGATGCCAAAAACAATCGGGCACTTGTTATTCCTATGCCTAGCGTGCTGTGCCAATGCCCAGGACGAGAGAAAATGATGGTTGTGCAGAGAGCCATCACCGATGGTCACAAAGCTAATCGGGCGTCGATTCTGTCGGGTCTCTTCATTACTACCATTATCTTTTTCCGTGGTTTCTAATTGTCTCACCAAGGAATATCCCAGGGCCCTGCCAACTGCTGAAGGACACTGTGACGCCAGTGTACTGGTCACAACATACTCATTGTTTCCTCCACCGATGCAGCAATGGACACCACCGGTGACAGGGTCGTTCTTGCTGGCCACATACCCACGCGCCCTTCCCAAGAGCAATTCCCAAATTGCATCGCTACTCGAAAAGGAGGAGTTATATTCCGATTCTTTGAGCTGCCTGGCCAACGAAATGGCTATGTGCCGATAATGTAAGGCAGAAGAGTCGTATTGCTCCAGTAGTATTCCCACTGCCGAGAGAGATTCTTCTCCGCATGGACCGATGGTGTAAAAACCCTTTCCAACCGACGATGCGATTCTTGCGTTCACGTGTAGGGCCATTGTGGCCATGGAAGCCTCCAGGGACAGCCGATATTCCTGTTTGGATAGAACTTTTCGATACGTTTCGAGCTTGTTCATGGCTGAAGGAGTTTTTAGAAAAGATTCCTCAATTTCGGCATTTTCCCGGAGAAATTCCGTCAATCGATTCGCTGCTTGAACCTCGGGCAATCCCTGAAAAACGGATGGCTCGCCATAGGAATCCCACACCGAAGACGACATAGACCGGTAGAGATATTGGAATCTTCTTCTCGATCGGTTTACCGAGAACAACTTCTTCCACCCCAAAACCCCATGTCTCGCCACCAGCGAGGGTGGCGCAAACCTTTTCGACATTGCCGAAAATCGAGCCTATCCTTTCATTCCGTTTCCCCGTTCTGATCGTCCAGCGCAAGGTCAACCTATCTCAAATCTCGGTTGCTTTCCATTCCTCCTATTTTTTCATGACTGTTCTTTATCCCATGGAATACATCGAAACTGATTTTAGAATTCAGAATTCGATGTTACACAATACATCATGTAGAATAGGATTGACGAAGCGAAACAAGAAGGAAAACGTTTTGGAACGACTACTTCTCACTTCTTCCCGCGATGATCTGTGAACGCGAACCTCCCATCACCGATTAAAAAGACTTTTTCAGTACATTTGTCAACGAATGTACAGGAAGGCAGACAGACACACATTCCTCGTCCAACAAAATCGTCCCGTCTTGTTTTTTATCATACCGCGAATAACGTAGTGACGCACGCCTAGCATTTGGTAACTGTGTTTGCCTCGGAGTGTTCCCAAACATGCGCGCAAACGTGAGCAGCCATCCCCAACAGGCGAATCGAATCAAGAACCCCATTAAAGTTTGGGACGATTCAGACCGTTATTTGCAGCTCCTGTGCGGCAGACCGCTAAGTTGAGAACCATCAATTCACTCGCGTTTTTCCACTTTTGCGGGAACATCACATACCGCGTGGCGGGGAGGGTTCTCATCTTCTGAGTGAAAGGTTTTGTGCATTCTCAACATTTTTTTTTTTCTTCTCGATTGCATTGCACACACAAACATCATAAATATCGGTTTATTCCTCTTTCGAAGATCTTTTTTCGTGTTGTGGTCATAAATCCAAAGATCGAAAGAAGCATATCGCTTGTATCCATCTTTATAGCAACAGCCAAATAACTTATACTACCCACCAAACAATTGTAGCATCAACATGTCTTGCGACGTCGGTTTGTACGGATTGGCCGTTATGGGTCAGAACTTTGCCCTGAACATGGCAGAGCACGGATTCAAGGTTTCCGTTTGCAACCGATCCCCCTCCAAGGTCGACACCACCGTCGCCCGTGCCAAGGAGGAAGGAGATCTTCCCCTGGAAGGACACAAGGACGTCAAGGAATTCATTGCCTCCCTTTCGGTTCCCCGCAAGGTCGTCATCTTGGTCATGGCCGGAAAGCCCGTCGACTCCACCATTGCCCTCTTGTCGGAACACATGGAACCAGGAGATGTCATTATTGATGGAGGAAACGAGTGGTTTCCCAACTCGGTCCGCCGTGCTGAAGAACTCAAGCCCAAGGGAATCCATTTCATCGGAATGGGAATCTCAGGAGGAGAAGAGGGCGCACGCAAGGGACCTAGTCTCATGCCCGGAGGCCCACGTGAGGCCTATGATCTCATCGAGCCCATTCTCACCAAGTGCGCCGCCCAAGTCGAAGGAGAGCCTTGCACCGGATACTGCGGTCCAATTGGATCTGGAAACTACGTCAAGATGGTTCACAACGGTATCGAATACGGAGACATGCAGCTCATTGGCGAATGCTACGACATTCTCAAGGTTGGTATCACAACTCTTTTGCTGCATCCACATTGAAATTTTTCGCATTGTGCTCACCATATCTTTCGTTTATATTGTTTTATTTGACGAAATATTTTGTTTATTCAGAATGTTGTTGGCATGAACAACGACGAAATGAGCAAGCTCTTCGCGGAATGGAACAAGACCGAATTGGATTCCTACCTCATCGAAATCACTTCCATCATTCTCGCAAAGAAGGACGACCAAGGCGAGGAAGGCCACGTCGTCGATTACGTTCTTGACAAGACGGGAATGAAAGGAACTGGTCGCTGGACTGTCCAGGAAGCCGCCGAACAATCGGTAGCAGCCCCAACCATTGCTGCCGCCCTTGACGCCCGCTACCTTTCCGGACGCAAGAACGAACGTGTCGCTGCCGAGAAGATCTTGGAAGGCCCTGGTGCCTCCCAGCTCTCTGTTGACAAGACGCAGATCATCGAAGATCTTCAGGCCGCTCTCTACTGCTCCAAGATTGCCTCCTACGCCCAGGGATTGGCCATCATCAAGGCTGCCTCGGACAAGAACGGATGGGACGTTGACCTCGGCTTGTGCGCCCGCATGTGGCGTGGTGGATGCATTATCCGTGCCCAACTCCTCAAGGGTATCGCCGATGCCGTCGGAAAAGACCCCAACCTCCAAAACCTGATGGTGGATCCCGGCTTTGCCGCCGATCTCAACTCTCGCCACATGGCTTGGCGTCGTGTTGTCACCCTTGGCATTGCCAACGGTATCGCCGTCCCCTCGACTTCGGCTTCTCTGGGCTACTACGATCAGTACCGCCGTGCCAACCTCCCCGCCAACCTTATCCAGTCACAGCGTGACTTCTTCGGAGGACACACTTACGAGCGCACGGACAAGCCCGGTGTCTTCCACACCCTTTGGGATGACACCCACAAGAGCCTCGACGATCTTGCCGGCCGAACCGCTGGAGAAGTGTAATTTCGTACTTCTGTATACATGCTGTCTCTTATATACTATCGTGCTACCAATTATGTTTTGAAGCGAACCATCCGTTTCTTACTAAAACTTTTCGAGAACAAAACAAAAAAAGCGCCTGCCTTTATATTGCGGACAATTTTGTGATTCCGCGACCAAGAGGCACCCGCAAAATGTTTCGGGTTGGAGGAACAGTTTCCTGCATCACTATTCATCTACCAGAAACAAGAAAAAATGATAAAAATTACTGTGGCACAATATTTTTCATACCAAAAAAGATGGACTTTATCTAAGGCCTTTTAATAATTCTAGCGTCATGATAAGAGGGGCAGCCGTGCCGTCGCAATTGTAGTATTTGGTCACAGCAGCCAACATACTATGTGTCCGGCAACAATCGCGCTTCCCCTGATGATGCAACTGATCGCTATCTCAGAAGCTCTCTAACACTGTCGTATACGAGAGAAGTAATCACGAAACGCCGTAATCGTAGTTTCTCGTGATTCAATCCTGGAAACGGGAATCATGAAGGACAGAAAAAGGCCCAGTTCTCTCACTATTCGCTTATCCATGAATGCCATTTTACGTCTCACACGATGGGTTTCATCCCTTTCGGAAGCAAATTCAAATTCCGATTTTGTTTTGGTCGTGATCTTGTTGCGGGTCGCACATCCTTTCACTGATCGTGTCAAATGTTACTTTCATAATCAATCGTTCATAAATTACAAATACCAATCACCCAAGAAAAGATAAGTGAAACACACGGCACATAAAATAGCACAATGACAGATACCAGCGAAACAAGTATCACTACCAGTCGAGCAGTAGTCCATGATGCAGGCGTCGACAAACAACGGAAAGGGTTGTTCAATCGCCTCAGACGTCGATGGAGTACGAAAGTGCCGCCGATAATGATAATGAAAAACGATTCCTTCGATGAAACGGAAAGAACGTTTAATGACACAGACAGCGATTCATTGTCTTCTTCTCCGCCATCCGCCTATGAACTTTCAGACCCCTTGGGAGCGACCTACGAAAGCCTACCAGACAACATTCTCCATTCCTTGCTAAAGCTGCTTTCCAGCGAAAGCCTCGGCCTGAATCGTGTGGGCCTCCAACGACTCAATCTATTGATAAGTGGTCGTACCGATTCGGATTCCTATAAATCTAAACAGATCGCCCCGTACGTGTTGGTTCTTGGAGGGCCGCTCGGTTCCATGGAGGAACTTCTGCGATTCTTCTTTGTCACGATGATCTGTGATGATCCTCACAATGTCCATTGTCATCGCACCAGTCGCCACGCCGAGATGAAGCGTTCGATACAACGAAGACTTTCCCAACAAGAGGAGGTCGTCGTGGAATGGATTCTGGAATACGATGCATCAACATCCAAAAGCACCGCCAATATCCTTTCCGGCGAATGCGATGACCTCGTCGACGAGAGCAACTGCGCTAACGACTTGGAACGAGTAGTACGACACTCACAGGGCAAATCCGGGGGCGTTCTACACAATCACGCACTGAAAATATTTGCCAATGCTCTCCGCAAGATCTATGCAGAGGATCCAAACGCGTTGGCCGAAAACGACCTACGAGGTTCATTATGGAGAAGCATCATTACGAGTTTGGTGGAAAACATAGAAAGAAACCACAACGTCAACGCAACCGTGTATTCAATGAAGATCCTTCGAATTCTGGCTTCGGTGCAACCAGCAATGATCGTGCCGTTGTTGAAGTACAATTTGTTTCCCGTTCTCGTCGACTTCAAAGAATATGGAGAAAAACAAAGGCTTCCACTAGTATCAACAGAAGCCTCCAAACTGTTGAAACACGCTCGAACCCAGTAATCAAAGCGGCAATGAGATGCAGTCAAGAAACACACAGTCTTGCAGTTGAATCTAAAAGTACTATAATTACACTAGCTTTTTCTTGTATCTACTGGTTCTCATATGGATGTTTTGTGTGAAGTGTGAATAGTACAGCGGTTGGCGGAAGTTTGATTGCCTTGAAGGATATTGATATTCTGTGTGAATAGTAAAGTTGTGCATTTTTGGGAGGTGAAAAAATGATTGTCTTGCTGGATTCATCAGTATTTGTCTGGATGCTCTTCGTTCGCTGGTTCAAAATCAGCTTTGTATCGGAGACAAGACTCGTCGTCTTGGTCGGGAAATTTCTTCCGCTGTGTTGAGATCACACAACTTGCGCTTTTCACGAAGACGTGGGCTGCGTGTTTGGAAAGGCTCCGGGTGTTGGTGGCTGATATCTCTCATGGAATCCAAAACTTTTGGGTTGTGACGTTTGAGGAACAAATAGACGGCTAGTGGCTTGTTCCCCAGTTTGGAGAGCAACATTGGATAGGCAGTAGGTGCTACGCTTGTTTTCGACGTCATACATCTTTGGTAAACCTTATTACATTCCATATGTTTGTCAATTTCAGATTGGAGAATCAGGCGCTCTTTTCGAACTTCCGGGTCTTCTTTTTCCTGCGGATTAATCAAAAAGGGACGCCGCGTTGTTTTTAGAAGCCTGAGAGTGACGTTATCCCGCAGACTTTCGAGGAGGAATCTTCTGCCAATATTAGTCATCATTTGCATACAGATATCGATTGTTTCGAGTCCCCGGTTACACCTAAGTACCTTTGACAGCTCGGCCATCCCCTCGTCGTCCACCTTGGAAGCATCGGGCTGGATGATGTTCAGTTCTAATTCCTTTAGGGTAGTATTGGTTGCCAAATCAGATTTGGTGCTTGCTCTTTTCACAATTTCGTTGAACGAGAGGAGTGTAAGCTGGAGTCCTCTGACCGCTCCCTGTTTTAGAATGGCGTCAAACACACATTCAAAGGTCCCTTCTTCTCTGAAGAACCCCTGAGTTCCGCCCATCAACGAAAGTGCCGTTATGTTGCCGTTGGAGGATATGGCACCAGCAAATTTCTTCGCATCGGAAAGCATCAACGGAAAAAAGGAGCTGTAAAAGAAGATTTTGGTAGCGTTGGAAGGTCCTTCGAGGCACTTGAGGTAGAAATCAAAGCACTTGTTATTGGTCTCCAAGTCCAAACATTGGTTTCGAATTTTCAAGCACTCCACTGTACCAGTTTTTTTGTTTGCCAAGATAGCCTCCTGGAGATCTCTCGATTCGTCGTATACTTCATCTTCAAACTTGTAGGTGAGTGAAGCGATCGGCTTTTGGTCTTGCAGCCGCTGTATCGTCTCCTTTAGTGTGTTTCTGTATGGAAATCTTAGATCCGCCATGAGTGCTCTATTCAAAATGTTGAAGTGCGTGATTTGTGTGTGTGTGATGAAGTGAAACACAGCTGTGTTTACGATGGTAATGGAAACTCAATGAATAAATCGGAGACGCCTCTTTCGTCAAAATTCTTCTGTTCCGTATAATCTTCTATGTGTCCGTCTCTCGTGACCTATTAGTGTTAGTTCTATTGTTGTTTTGAGTCTTCCCTCAATCGCGTCCTTATCTACATTCGTCTTGCTCTAAGTTTGTCGATTATGTTTACAAATTGTATCTCTGATACATTCAGATGCTTCTCTCGTTGTCCTATGCTCATCTTGGAGTCAAGCATCTGCCTTGACTGCCAAAGAAGCCGAACGCAATTTATTTGAATGGTTCTGCTTCTCAGGTTCTCGACGATCAAAGAAGTTCTGTAGAACGATGATGTCGATGGAAGATTTCGAATCATCTGTCAGCGAAGAATAGTGATAGACGTGAAACTCGACTTCTCTGCGATTAGATTTTACTAATCTACGAAAACAGAGAACAAAGAACAGGTTCCACAGAATGTAGCTGCGGTCACGGAAAAAACTTGAAAGTGCGCATCGCTTTAGTTTTGGATTGGGTTTTCTTAGTGAACCCAATTGATGAAATCGGTCCACGAGACGAGTTGAAGTTGATTGAACGTTGATTGGAGGAATGCAGAAGTGACCGATGGTTACGCGTTCAAGCGTATGGAGAACATTCGAACTTCCGAGCTTACAGCCAATCGGAAAAGTTCTTGTGTGAAGACGGTATTTAATCGTAAACAATGGAAGAAGCAAAGAACCTACGTACGTACATTTCGAATGTAGGGTACATGTACCAATGATAAAAGAGAACCCATTCAATCAAAATACCGTACTTTTTAAAAAAACGCGCACCATTATGCGCGCTGTGTTGGAAAAAAGAATGTCCATCTGGCATCCACGTCTCACACCGAGAATGTTTCAGTCATGCACCCTCGAAAATGAAGTTGAATTGAAGTGTACGAAGATCCAGATAGAACAAGATACCCACAAAATTGAACTGAAATCTTCAAGATTGCCGAGAATAAAACAAAGCCGAAGCAAAAGGCTTCGAAAACAAAAAGTTACATGTTCTCACAAATCGAAATCAGTCTAAACTGAAAAGCAAAATCTCAACAAAACTTTCAACATGAAGCTCGCCATCCTTACCACCCTTGCCGCCTCCGTCGCCGCCTTTGCTCCTGCCCAGCAATCCCGTGTGTCCACCGCCATCGCCGGAGATGCCCGATCCCCTGACGGTCTTGGAGTCGACCCTGGTCCTTTGGACTTGTTCGATCCTCTTGGACTTGCCGAGGACACCGACTCCTTCGCCCGTCGTCGTGCTGTCGAAATCAAGCACGGACGTATCTCCATGGCTGCCTTCATCGGTATGATGGTCCAAGAACTTGGCATCACCTTCCCTGGATCCCTCGATCTTAAGGGAGAAGTTCCTTTCGACTCCGTCCTTGACAACGGCATGGGATTCCCTGCCCTTTCCGCCGTCCCTACCTTCGGACTTGTCCAAATCCTTCTTTTCGGAGGAATTGCCGAGACCGTCGCCATGCCTGCCGGACAGTACACCGGAGGACCCCAGGACCTTCCTGGAGGTTACGACGGATCCGCTGGAACCATTCCCGGAGGATACCCTGGTCAGATCGAAGACCCTGAGGCCCGTGACCGTGCCCTCAACGTCGAGATCCAGAACGGACGTGCCGCCATGCTTGGTGTTACCGGCTGCATGATGCACTCCTGCTTGGACTCTTGCGACCACCACTTCTTCTACCCTATCACCCACGCTTAAATTGTTTAATTACAATTCATCCCGGCGAATTCGTGTCGCTGTGTAACAATGCAGTGAGAAGTGTTTCAAGTGTGTGATAAGACGGAATTTGAGTTTGATGGACACCTTCGGGAGTTCTCCTCGTTCCGAGAGAAGTAGCAATAGGTATTGTAAATTTCAATACATATATTCATTTGCGAAAATTCAAGTTCTTCTAGCAGATATTGTCGTCGGAGTAGTATGATATGTATACGAAACACTGTGTTCGTTTCAACGAAGTGTCTTCTACGATATTGTCTTTCTCTTCACGATTGTAACCCAATGAAAATTGTGAATGACATATAAAAAGGTGACGAAGAATCGGTGGATCACCTAAAAGTGGCATCCATGTTCGTCGAACCGCGAAGTACAAAAAATATTCGTAAATGCTCTGTTGACGTACAGTTTTCATCTTATAATAGGAATCATCTATGGTACACCTCGTTTGAATGCGAAATATAATTCTAAACTGAATTCACCTTTCTGAAATAAAAAAAATAAAATAAAATAGTACGTACAGCAGCGAACTAATAATAATCTTCGGCTTGTGCTGGCAAAACCTAGAAATCTTTCATGACAAGTTTGTGGCTGTATACGAATTACAACAACCAATGGTTTCTAGTGCTACCACGAGGATGGGGATGTTGATGGTATTTCGATTCGTCATTTGCAATGATAATCATCAAAGTTGGGATCTCTTTTTGACGCCACTGCGTCGAGGCCCTCTCCCCAATCCTTCCGATTGTAGCACATGGCCTGGGCTTGCGCATCGCGATACAGACAATCGGAGAGGCTTCCACCGCTTCCGTTATCGGCTGCAAGCCTCGTGGTCCGTATCATCGACCGTACTGCAACGGGATGGGAAGTCGTCACGATTTGTTGTGCCAGTGCCTTTGCTTCGTCCTTGACAGAGTCGGGGGAGACCAACTTGTTGTGGTTCAGCAGTCCGAGATCAAGTGCCTCTTCGCCGGTGAGGATCTTCCCTAGCAAGATGATTTCACTCGCTTTTGAGCTGCCCAAACCTCCGCAGTTCTGCAGAAGGTGCAAGGCTCCCATGCCCGAGGGAATCCCGAGTCTGCAAAAGGGAAATCCCAGGAGAGGCATGTTTCCGGAGGCTCCCACCCGCAGGTCACATGCCAATGATAGGCAGGCTCCCGCGCCCACTGCGGGGCCGTTCAAAGCGGCGATAACCGGGACTGGAAGTTTCTGTCGGAGGCAGAGAAAGCTGTTGTAAAATCGGAGCATCGCATCAACGTTCGCCTGAACGGTGTTTTTCGAAAGGGAGTGGAGCCACTCAAAGTCGCCGCCCGCCGAAAAGGCCTTGTCTCCCTCCCCGCATAATACAATTACACCGATATTGCTGTTTGGACTTGTCCCATCGTTCAGATCAATTTCCAATTTTGACACTAGGGTTTCGAATTCTCTCCCCATTTCGACCGTCAGGGCATTGTAGGTTTGCGGCGATTTCAGCGTAATGATTCCAATCTTATCGTCACTATCCTCTGCAATTTCCCATGACACCAGAGAAGAAAACAGACGCGATGCCGGAAGAGTCGATTGGGATGGATTCAGATTTCTTCCCGCATGCACCAATTCTGCACGGCTTCTTTGGACGTGGCGAATTATTGATGTCCCACGATTATTCTTCCAGAAGCATCGATGGCACAAGGAACCGATTGTACTCATCGTAGCAATAATGATAGGAGTTGTTTGTTGGTATACTTGGCGTCAGAAGAGTAGTCCAGAACACAAGCAATATCATTCAACAAAGGAAACAGATTGTGTTGTTGTTGGTAGTTTGGGAAGTTGGTGGTAACGAAGATCTTGATTTTCGAAATTCAGGTGACATTGATTGATTGATCGATTGATTCAAATTTTTGCAAATATTTTCATTTTTGTTTCAGTTTTCGGGGTTTTTGACCCCAAAGTCTTATAATAAAAAAGACTTTCTTAGCGTTTTCTTTCAAACAACTGACGTCAATGGCGGATACAAGATGGAAGGGACGCCGGACATGTTGACACGATCATCTTGAATCAATCGATATCCATGAATTGTTATTGTTCTCTGACTAGATTCTACCCGTGGTTCTCGTAACATTGAACCATTATCTGCTGATAGCAACAAACACATCAACTGTGACTCTCTCCTTCCTTAGAAAGTCAGCACACGTACTGAATCCTGCTAATCGTAGTGGCGATACAGTCGTATTACATACACACAATAATCTGCATTTACACGCGGCAATCAATTATCCAATACCGCACAATGAAGACAACAACCACGGCGCTACTCCTGTTCCTCGCGGCGGCATCTTCGAATGATGCTCTTGCCTTTCGGCCACAAGGAGCCTCTCACCGCGGCAGCCTTCAACTGCAGGCTTCCAGCGACGAAAACGCTGGGCTTTCCCGTCGGGACGTCTTTGCCACGGTGGCATCCACTGCCATCACGGCATCTTCGGTGGCCAGGATCCTGACCAGCGGCGGGCTGGATTTGATTTCTCAACCCGAACCCGCCAACGCCATTGGACCAGTCAAGATCAACCTAATGAACCCAAAATACTCGGCCATCCCCTGTCCCAAGGACAAGCCTATTCCCGGCGAAAAGGCCATGAAGGGAATGAAGGGCCTGTGTGTGACCGTTGACGTTGATCTAGAGGAGATTCCCGACCGGGAACTCGAAAAGATTGGTGTCTATGGATACGTTACCGACAAGGGTACCGGAGAATCCGTTCTAGCTAACAACCCCGATTTGTCGACCGACGCCGGTCAGTTTGCTATTATCGAAAAGATCACAAAGGCCGATAAGAAAACCCAATTCGAGTTCATAGCTGCTGTTCCGCGAGAAATGGTGTGTCGAAAGAATCATTGTTTGTATCCATTGGCTCTGCCAGTTCGAGAGTTTTTGTTTGTTTTATTGTTGCCTTTGGTTCCTACTCTCACTATTCTAATTTTGCTTTTATGTATTCTTGTCATCGATCCAGGATTTGACCCCCTTCGAGGAGGGAATTGCTCCCCTCACCTTCAAGTCCCTTCGGGTGGTCAGCTTTCCGGGAGGCCAGCAGTACGGATCGATCAATCCTTGCGAGATGAACGAATTCAGTGACGAGTGTGCGGCATGGGAGGACGAAAACGGTGCTTACGAAAAGAAGGAATACATGGTCAAGTCCAACGAACGAACCAAGGGGCGATAAAGCGAAGACAAGAAGGAAGCATCAAACTACAATAGCAAAAATTACAAATGGAAAATGACGAGTTCGATGTCGTCTCTCTGAATTTTCAAAATATTTATAGTTACAACATTCTAGTGTACAAATAATTAATTCTATAAACAGACTCATAAACTACAAATCATGAAGTAGCTTTAGCATTTCTTTACAATACACCATTGATCTCGATATCGAATGCTATGTTATATCTCGATTTTTTGTTGTAATACAACAACAAAACACACAATTATTCATCACTCGAAGATTCGATTTCGGTAATTTAAACTTTAAGGTTGAGGTTACTATTTTACCGTTTTGACGTCTGTTTCGAATGGGGCCAATCAAATAATTTCAAAATTTGAAAATTGATGTCAAGAAAACAATCATAAGCGAAGGGTTCTTTTCCAGTAGCAACGAAACCATCCTCATCGATGGTGAGAAGGAGTCGATGAAGTATGTTGTGAAACCTCGAAATCGCCGACTGTCGTTTCGAGAGACGTTTCTACTGTTATCTACGTCTGTTTCAAACCATGTCCGTTTCTGGTTTTCTTTCATCGCGATAGCCTCGTACGACAAAGCTGAAACCAAGTTTTCGAAAGCTGCTCTCTGTACAATCTCTACTGACTTCTACAGAGCAAACGCGACGGATCCAGCATAAACGCATCCACCATCCCTCTTTTGCTCCTTCAGAAATCACTTTCCTCCTCTCATAATTCGCATTCGAAGGATAGAATAACCTAGTGTAAAAGCTTGAGTACCCAGCGAGTAGCAGATGGTAAGAGTGGAGGTAGCAGCCCGAGGGAGAGACGCTATAGGGATCACCATGGTGGGCGACCATGGTTTTGAAGATCCCCGAAATAGGCCTGCATCTGCTATGATCTCGCGAGGGGAAAGGGTGAGTCGAAGTAAGCAGCAGTCACTGTTCCTCCGTGTAAAAAGCCAGGAACTCGAGACCGTTGAAGTGTGCTTAGCATACGCGGAAGATCTCGACTGAGCTCACGCTACGGCGGCATGGTGCCAGAAAGAGGGGGGAAGCGAACAAACTGTGATGCTGAAACGACAAGGCACCACGATGGTATTCTTTTTACGCACTTCGGGGATGGGGAGACAAGTGTAACTCATAAACCACAAAGGAGGGAGCAGGATGGCTGACAGGAGGGAAGTACTCAATGGAGCGCTACGGGAAAGTTGTTGTGAGAATGCAATGGACCCCGGACAAATCCCTGGAAAGCCTGCAATGAACTCTGCCGACTGGATCGTCCAAAGGACGCTAATCCGGGCTATGTGGATGAGAACAGGTACAAGTGATAGATCACACACGGTGGTCCCCACGGGGATAAGGCAGTATTAAACCAGTTAGCCGATGCTGAGGTTCCCTTCGGGGAGCCAGGGCTAGGAACTGGACGTACTGAACCAAACGATAATTGGCCACTGTGTGCTTGAAATGAGGGATGAGGCCACGAAGCTTCATTGATCTATCCGTCGATACACTTGTCTTCGGATCTTTGTTAGATCCTTGTTATGTAATACAAAACAAAAATACATAACAATCAACCGGCCGCGGAAGAAAAACAAAAAATGGAAGCGCGAATCTCGGCGGTAGCAAGTCGGAAGAAAATCGCTTTCTGTCCAGATATGCCATCGAATAGTACAAATGAATGAAATATTGGAATCGCTGACGATGTTTTGCAAGATTGCTATAGCGATGTTATTCTTGCGTATTGTTCTAAGAGGAGCCATGAAACTCTATCAATGTATTCGCCGATATAGTAGCACTACCCCCGAGTCGTTATTTTGTTGAATGATCATCATTTGAGAATTCGTTTACTCATCGTCATCGTCAAAGAACTTGGAAAGCCGGTAGTGACTCCCATCGCTCTCGTTTCCATCGTCCTTCTTGTCCTTGTTCTTTTTATTTTTGCTGTTTTTTCGTTTCTTGCTCTTGTTTCGTCTCCGCCTCGAATCGTGGTCGCTGTCGCTATCGCAGTCGGTTTCCTCGCTCGAGTCGTAGGATCGACGGCTGCGCTTGCGGTGTTTCTTTTTGTGCTTGCGTTTTCGATCTCGCTCGTGTTCGCTGCTCTCACTTGCATTATAACTCTTATTGCGACTGTGTTTGCTATCACCCTCCACGCTATCGCTGTCGTCGTCGTCGTCATGGCTGCTGTAATCGTCGTCGGAATACGAGGAGGACGACGAATAATCTCTCCGCCTCTTACGTTTCTTTTTTCGGGAAGATTTTTTTCGCTTCTTGTCCTTGCGTGATGATTTTTTCTCCTTTTTCTTGTTGTTGTTTCGGTGATTTGTCCCCCGAGCCAGCCTCGATTCCCTGTCGGCATCGAGCTGCTTACGGTATTCGTCCATCTTTTTCTGGTCAATTCCCTCGATGTTTAGCTTGTCGTGGTTGTCCTTCTTGTACTGCTCCCAGGTCGGACGATTGGAATCCGCGAGTTTCTGGGCAATTGTTCGCTCGGCCTGTCCCGTCATGACACGCATCACGGCTTGCATCTGCGAAGACATTGCGGCGGGAGGAGGAGCCGCCGTACCGCTGCTAGATGCCACCGCTAATGATGGGCCCGCTCCGGCGCGTTTGCTGTTGCTGCTCATTCTTTTTTATAGATGTATAAATTGATTGACTGGTTCGGTACGTGTAGTTGATGTATCGCTTCTGCTATCAATATGATGGAATCGCTGTGAAAGAGAAAGATAAATCGATAGGGCAGGGTGGATTGTTGACGATGGTTGTCACAATGGAGGATGACAAAAAAATAATATTCAGGGGAAGAAGTCAGAAGGTCAATCGATGAAACAGGTATAGGTACGAGGCAGTCCTATTGCGTAATGTCGGGTTTCAGGTTTGTGTAATTCAAGTGTAGGACTACGCGTATATTATCATACACTTACTGCGCATCAACTTGCCGAATAAATTCTCACGCGACAAGTTTTTTTAATTGGGCTGCTTGGTTCAGAAGCGCACGGGCAGACTCCAGTGCATGATTAGGGTTTTAAAGTCGCACAATTCTCTATGGATAGGTTCAAATATCGAAGAGCTAATTCTGGTCCTCTTTTTTATGCGCGTTTTTGTTGTTTTTACGCAGAGGTACTATCTTATTCCTAGTAAAATGGCTAACAAATCTACGTCTTTTCTACGTATTTTTTTTGTTTCTTGCGAGAGTAGACTTCCAGATGTTGAGTTCTCTCTGTCTAACTGGCCCCTGTGCTACTGTAAAGATCGTATGAAGTGCACCGGAGCCAATTCGTGCGGGATCAAAATCCCTATCAACCCATAATTCATGATGATGTGTAAAATCGAAAGAAAATTCTTGCTTCTTCGATTTTTATCAATAGTCACGACGACATCGACATTGACGCCCTGTTTCATTTCGTGGTAGCTGAACATTCATTTGATCCCATCCGAAACAACCCAGACGAATTACAACCTTCCATAGTGCTATCATGGTCGCCCTTCATGACGATACAAGTGGC
Organism: Pseudo-nitzschia delicatissima; assembly: GCA_037355735.1. NCBI lineage: Eukaryota > Bacillariophyta > Bacillariophyceae > Bacillariales > Bacillariaceae > Pseudo-nitzschia > Pseudo-nitzschia delicatissima. Next base: position 272,761 of record CM074778.1, on the reverse strand, counting down.
AGCGAGAGCGGCGATGATGGGGCTACCAACAACAATCCGGAAAGACCTCCCTCCACCAGCTGGAGAGGCTGGAAGGAGCGGGGAAAGCAGGCATATCTCAATGGGGACTACGCATCCGCCCTCCAGAACTATTCCCAGGCATTACAACGGCAGAATAATATTCTCAACAACATGCTCAATGGTGACAACAATAATTTCCTCCCTCCCTCCAAGCTCGACCGTCAGGTCTTACTTAGCAACATGGTTGCCTGTCGTCTCAAGCTGGGAGGCGCACCTCAGGCGGAGGCAGCGGTGACAAACGCCCAAAAGTGTATCGCCATTGACAACCAATGGGCCAAGGGTCACATGCGCCTCGCGGAGGCCTACATTGCCCTTGGAAGATCCATCGGGGCACTCTCCGAGAAACGCATTGAGTGCTCCAACAAGGCGTGCGACGCTCTCCAGAGGGTCATCGATCTCGATCCGACGAATCAAAATGCCCGCCACATGCTGACAAAAGTACTCCGGTACTGGGCCATCCATGGGAAAAGCAGCAACAGTAGCAGTGGTGCGAACAATGCTTCACCCGAGCCATCGGCCCCACCGGAGCACATGGATGCATCTAGGAGTGACGCGCACGCCTCGGAGCAGCAGCAGCAACAACAACAACAGGGCAACGACGCGGAAGGCATCGATATCGAAGACGACAACAACTACGTCGTCGCCCCGTCCTGGCAAGACCGTCTTGCCTTCAACATTCAAAAAGTCAGAACCTGGTATGCAGGTTTGTGCGAGGACGACAAGGCATTTGTCAAACTCGCTGTTTTGTTTGTGGTAAGCTGGAGTGTTGCTATTTTGTACAACGATGATCCGTGGTACAAAGGGTTCCTTTTTTCATAATGTCACAGAAACGATGCGGATTTTACCACTATCGAGCCGCAAACCAATATCGCTACGATACCAACGACGATCGTTATGGAGGAAGCACCAGCAGCTATCGCCATCAAGGGCACAATAGCTGGGGTACAACATCGAGCAGCTACAGCGGCAGCGGTGGCTACTATGGGCAGTATTCTTACGTGCTGCTGGTTCTGGGCGCGTCCTACATTGGTCAGCGATTTTTTTGGCATTGGCCCCTACCAGGCTCTCTTTTTCGTCAACATGCTATTGGGCCGCAGAAACAGGGTGTTTGTCCCCCGCCGTCGATACGGCTGGGGACACGGCCTAAATTTCGGAGCAAGGGCTCACTATCATCACCGTCCCGGAGGTATGCGGGGATGGTGAAGGAGTACAGTGCGAAACAAACCCAAATAAAATCCGAAAAAAAAAAAAGAGTAACCGGATGCGAACAGTTCGATCGATCGATCAATCGCGGTTTCGATTCGACCCCGCGCATAAAGCAAAAGAATGTAAAATACTGTCTTTTCTAAGACTGTGCGATAGTTCTCACCATCTAAAACAGCGCCAGGGAAATAAGCAAAGTAGGATTTAGATATAGAAAGTAGAACACGAAAAAGTTGACAGTTCTCACTATTTTTCGAGAAAGAAAGTTCATGTGAACCGCAACAATTGTAGGAACAACCTGAGAATTATATGATTATTTTCTTTGTCTCGGCTGCCTTTTCTCTCGGCTAATCCGTTGTTATCATATATCGATTTATAGAATCCATTAACACAATTCTACGAAAGTGTCCAGCTGTTTCATTCCTTCCTTGTAGCAGATTTATCCACGGTGTCTGAATATAAGTGTGTCAATCACTTTCACAATTTATACCAAGTCACATCAAGGACTTCCCTCGATGTCTTTGATCCTCGCAATAGAAGCGTTCAGGGCCGCAATCGCCACAGTGTTGGCCTCGAGGGCCTTTTCGGCAAAATTGTTTCTCCCGGCATCGTTGGGCAACCCATTGGAATGCCACACCGGATTGTTCGCTATTGATATAATAACTCGCTCACTGAGCGCCAGATGGTTCGACCACAGCTGTTTGGACGAGACGATACTGCTTTCGCTTTGTCGTCGAAGGCCTTGGATGTTCGATCGGAGCTTCCACTTGGCTTCTTCGCGCCTCTCGAGAGCTTCGATCGTAGGTGTTTTCGATGGTGCGTTTTCATCGTGAAAAGCTCCATCCGAGGGGCTTGAAACTGTCGATTTTATGTTTGCGGAAGCGTTGTACAAGAGGGTTTGTGTGTTGGCGTATTCTTTCACCAAGGCGTATTGTTCTTCCAAGAGTTCTAGAAACGGACGGGGAACCTCCGGGCTGCTCCCCATTTTGTGAGGAGCAAATTAAACCGATGTCTCTATTATTGTTTGCTGTGTTTCGAGGATAGCTGCACACTATTCAGAAGAGAGATGGGCGGGAAATTAATCTGAAAAGATCAAGACATTGACAGGATGATAAAATGAATGTCATGTGCTGATGTTTTCGATGGTATTTGAAATAAGTTAGATCGCCCGTATCCCCGAAATGAGTACTACTGGTACGAGTGCAGGTTCGTACTTCTAGAGTAGTTTGTTGATTCGATTCGGGCGATGGCATTTTCTTGAATTTTCTGGCACGTGTGACTGAGCGCTAAAAAAAACGGTCCAAAAAAAAAAAGAACTTTTCTGCATTGATCTTCGCGCGAGGGCTCCACATCGATTTTGAACCAGTGGAAGTCACGAAAGTACTTGCACACTACTCTACGTTCCTAGCTTTTTATTGCTGTTTTCAAAATTTTCATAAGCCGACCGGAACCCTGAGAATCGGTATTTTTCAATTCCGACGAAATTCTCTCCCTTAATTAAGTCGAAATAAAAGAAAGACTATGCACTCAAATAACAAGAATATCATAGGCTTGAACTTTACAATTCAAGCTCGGTCGGATTTAAGTGTCACTATGCCAGCTTTTTCGTGGTCGAAATTAAGTGTCATCATTTTTTCTACGAGAAATTCGCGATGGAGGGAGGTGCGCAGATTATTCAAAAATTAAACGTTCATTAAATGCTCATTAAATGCACCCGAAGGGGGTATTTTTGTCTTCTCTATGACCGATGAAACATAATGAAAGATCAGTCCTACAAACAAGTTCATATAACCACTAAAAAGTTCTCCTTTTTGTATTTCCATTCCTGTTTTCAGATTTTTCATATGCCAGATAGAAGGCATGTTACGAAATTCTGAAGTTTGGACGCTTTTTCCCAATTATATTTAAACCTCTGTAAAAAAGTTAAAAATGCCAATAGCAACATACCAACCACATCAGCTTATTCCTTCTTTTAATCTTCATAAAACACAAAAAGAACGAATCGAAAAGCTCAAAAATTGACCTTAATCGGACGGTCGAAGCACTTGATGACACTTTAATCCGACCGGAGTGGTATTTAACAAAAAAACATTAAGAGAAACCCACCGATATTGACGATAATGCAAAGCTTTGAAAAAAGTACGACACTTATCATGAAACGGTGACAGCTGCTACCGCCATCAAAGATTTGGCGTTTGGGCCGTGTCCCGCTTGTGCTCTCATCGCAATACAAAAAATCATCTTCCAATACTGGTGGTATGGGGATATAAAAAGTACATTCCGTTGTTTGTTGCATTTGGTCAAAGGAAATTAGATTTTATACTTTTCAATTACCAAATCTCGTTTCACGCATGGTTTCGATGGAATCTGATTTGCATTGACACGATTTTCCCATCCAAAACCTACATTTTTGGTGTCATCGAAACACAAGAAATAACCCTCTCGGAACAAAAATCACATCCTTTTCTGCTGGATCGAGCACAAAAACCAAACACCAATGCATTGGCCACCACTAATTATCACAGTGCAAGAGGACGGGAGCTTGTACTCAAACGAATCAAGGTATCGATTTCATGAAGAACAGATACACTGTTTCAGTATCATGGGTGTAAACGAAATGTCATCAAACGAAGAGGAGGGCAGTATTGCACCGCGAGAATCATCGTCGGGAGTATGTGGTGCCAACGCCATGGATTTGTCGGCGTTCGTGAACACCGTCGATGATATCCTTCCAAATTGCCTGAAATCAAAGTATGATGTCGATAGCGATTGGAGTACAGGCGAGGGCGATGGAAGCACTCTCAACACGTTCAACACAGCCAGCAATTCGTTCACCACCGGGCACATTCGACCGATCGTTTGACGACACCTTCGATAATCGTGCTTTGGGTTCATCGTTTGACCATACTCTCAATCAAACTCTCGACAGCGTGCCCGAATATTCATGCAATGATGGTGTAGAGGTGCAGCTTGCTACTAATTCACCACCGTCTCATGTAGAAGACTTGATTTCGAAGAACTTCTCGGCGACATGCACGAAAATGTACTGAAAAGTCGTTTGGAAGACGTAAACACAAGTACCACAACCATAGACACAACTCTGGATTCGAAATCAAGTCTCAAGTTTCGTCACTCTCTCGGCAGATGGAAACACGTCGAATCTATTCTACGCCAACAGCGGAGATCTCATGTTCAGGGCAGGTCAAAATATTGTGTCTGAATTCTACATCGGCTATGATTGCAAAAAAGGAGGATCTGTAATCCCATCTGGTGTTTTCACTCCAGTTCCCTAAATGGATGGAGTCAATGTAAAATTGACTACCGACATTGTCACTGTAGCACTTCTTTCGACTGAAGGTGTATATGATTAAACTGCGCAACAGGCTACTTTTGCGTCAGAACAATGCTTGGATACGGCGGAAGCCCTGCCATTGCTAGTGCACCTTTTTCCTATCAAGACGGTTTTGGATTTGAAGAGGTGAAGTTCCAGGAATCTATTGTTACAATTCAGTACAACCTTGACAACAATTTTTCAGTCTCGGACGTCACCGTCACTCTCAAAGCGAAAGGATCAACAGATCTCACAAAAGACGCGTATGAACTCACAGCTGATTTGTGCAACGGTGAGCCATGCTTCAATCAAGGTTCATTGATTGCGGTTTGTGTCACGCCTGTGGACCCGGCAGTTGTTAAGCTCTTGCAAAATTTATGTAATCTTTTGAACCGTTCATTCGGTAGATTTACTATTGTTGGCTCGAGTGTTCATGGCCCAGCTGTGTTCGAAAAGACTTCGAAGAAACAAAAAGGATCAGACAATTAAAACGAAGAGTAGTTCAACGTGGTATCGAGTTTTAGAGAACCACCTATTTTGTCGACTTTTGGAACATCGGATCTAAAACAAGAAAAGCTAATCGTGGACCAAGCTCATGATTATGAAAAGAGTGTTTCTAGCGAATCGGGGTTCTCAATATTGTATTCTCAAAATGCGAATGAACCTGTTGTAATCCCGTTTCGGTCATTTGTTTCTCGTATAACCCTAAACACGCGAAAATGTGTTTTCAGAGGAATAACAAAATGCTTTCGGTAAGGGTCTGTCTTGACATTTCTGAGTCATGTCACACTCCTGCTTCGTTTAAAAAGCAAAGTGTAAACATTATTTTGAATAGGAGTAGCACGTGGAATCGAGTTTTAGAGAACCACCTATTTTGTCGACTGTTGGAACATCGGATCTAAAACAAGAAAAGCTAATCGTGGACCAAGCTCATGATTATGAAAAGAGTTTTTCTAGCGAATCGGGGTTCTCAATATTGTATTCTCAAAATGCGAATGAACCTGTTGTAATCCCGTTTCGGTCATTTGTTTCTCGTATAACCCTAAACACGCGAAAATGTGTTTTCAGAGGAATAACAAAATGCTTTCGGTAAGGGTCTGTCTTGACATTTCTGAGTCATGTCACACTTTTGCTCCGTTTATGGTTACACTCCTTTCGAAATTTCAATACTTCACGTCCCACTTGAATGGTTTCCTCTGTATATGGTTACACTAATTTCGAAATGTCAATACTTTATGTCCCACTTGAATGGTTTCCTCTGTTTAAGGTTACTCGACTTTTGCTACCAGTGTCGTGCAATTCTACCTCTTGTACTCACGAAGTAGAGGGAATAACGAGAACTATGTAGTTAAGAGCAGGAATCGATCCGAAAATAAAAAGGAGCATCTCTTCTCACAAATCTCGAATTGGAAAAAATCGAAAACGAATCTACAAAACGAATTATTATCACCATCAGATATCATGAAACTTTTCATCACCACTCTTCTGGCATCGTTTGCCGCAACCGCTCGAGCTACCAACCCTGTTGAAAACCTCTCGGAATGGGGTTTGAATGATCCCTCTGTGGAACTCGTAGGAAAGCAGTTGAGTCTGACCTATGGAACTTCCAATACAGGTGATAGCGTTATCGGTTATGCCTTCTATCCAGGCACAGATTGCAAAGCAGGAGGATCTAATGGGGACTTTCCTGCACTCACTGGTGTTACAACAACGTACACCGGTGGCCCTACGGGCGGTGAAATTAGTCCGTCGGCGGGACTCTTAATACTGCAAGCCCTTGTGAGGCAGGATTTCTTCTTCCGGGGAACCTGACCCCAACCCTTCTTTTTGCGTCAGAACAATGATTGGATACTTTACTGATGGAGGTGATTTTGAAGAGGTGAACTTCGTGGAATCTATTGTTTCAATTGTGTACGACCTTCAAAACAATTTTGCAGTCGAGGGACTTCCAGGTCACTCCAAAAGCAGTTGTCTCCACTTCTGAAGAGAATGGGAAGTATGAAGTAACTGCCGATTTGTGTGGTACAACTCCTTCAGGTGGATTCAATCAGGGTGCTTTGATTGACGTTTGTGTCTATGCTGGGGATGAAGATGTTGTATTTGAAACTATCGATTATTTCATTTGGTCTAAAGCTGGAGTTTCCCAGGGCGCGATCTCTGGAGGAGCTGCCGATGGCTCGGGGTTGACCAGCTATTACGTTGGTAAATGCGTTAATCAACGGGCTTGTGGGTTCACGACCATCCTCAAAGCTGACTTTTACGCGTCAGCTGGGTCAGTCACCGGAAATGGTTCGGCCTTTCTAAAATTTGCTCGCCGTCGACTTGGTGCCGACAACGAAGCTGATCGTTTGTTGCAAGAAGAAGAAACCATTGAAGAGAGCCCGTTCGATATTGTTGTCGAGTTGAATAACGCCAACGACGGACCCGGGGACCTTCTCAAGACTGCTGGTGGTGTTTCCGTTGGATTTACTGCTCTCGGTTCCTTCATTGCTCTTGCCGGTTTGATGCTTTTGGCATAAGATCCAGGCCCGACTCTCAGTGTTTCCCATTTTATTTATTCCATGATAATGACGAAGTCCCACAAGAACAATGAATCAATTTGCTGTAGCAATCGTTTGCTGTAGCAAGATGATGATTTCCGACCGTCAAATATAAAAAAGAAGTTATGTCTTCATTATTCTTTTATAGCCATGTTATGGTAGTATATTTCAGAATGGCGACGCGACGGGTTTCAATTTATCCGGTCATAGAAAAAGTTTTGAAAAAGATTATCGAATTTTGATTGCTTACACTATGTGTAACTGTTTTCACTCATATATTAGTCATTGCATCCTCTTCTGATTTCAGTATGCTGCACAACTTGCTGCAGGATACTGAGGAAATAGCAGTTCACGTCATGAACCCTCCTTATCGATTGCGAGCGGCAATTGCCCGCTCGTCGACGGACTTTTGGACCATCCTTCCAGAATCTCGCAAATCGGGTGTGTTGGTGCCTTTGACCAGGATTTGTTCGTCCGCGAAGGTGCCGAGGACAGCCTTGGTGGTCGCATCGAGGACTGTCCAATCGCTGGGATAGGAGCGAATGAGGTATCCGGCGATTTGTGAATTGTAGGTCAACGGCTTGAGAAAGTAGCCCATTGTTGCTCCTTCCGGCACGCTCCTAGGATCCTTTGCAAAGGCGTTGACTAGGACGACGGCTTTCACCGCACCGGATTTTGCTAGGTTCTGGGCAGCCATGTAGTCACCACGCGATACCGGTGTCAGAAAGATACAGACCCCATCGGCTCCTACCTTGTCGGCCAAGGAGGGGGAGGATGCCGACACCACGGAAGCCCCAGACTTCTTGGCGGCCTTCTCGGTCTTGGATTTGAATGAATTTGTCGACGACGAGCTCAGGGCAATAGACACCTTTGTACCGACAAAAGGGTTGAACGAAGGCGATATACCACTGACAAGCTTCGACACAAAGGCGAGATTGGCGTTCTCGGCTTCCATTGCCGAACGCAGAGATCCGTCCCCGAGTTTGTTCAGGGCTGCCAGCGCCGGGAACTCGAGCTCAATCAGTGGCAAATTTGATGCCCGTGGATTGCCAATAGCAATTTTGCACGATTCGATAGCAATCTTATCACGTGCATCCGTGGTCGAAGGAATGGTTGCTGCTTTCCCACTGCCTCCACCGAAACTCCCAAAGTCAAAGAGACCCAGCCGGGATGACGACTCTGTAGCAGGAGATTGGATGGGCAACACTGGAGCGAAGCATTTCACCGATCCCAGTGTAATTATCGCGGCGATCAAGGAAATGATATATGTCATCATTGGGCTTCCTGCTTCTCTCTAACTCGTTGTATGTGACCTTCAATCGGTTGAAGTAGGTCCTAAACACTATTACCCCGAGCAAACCCGATACCAAAAAAAGAAGATAGCATTCTTGACCGGTGTTTTGAGTTTTGAGTTCTGAGTTGAGAAACCTTACGAGCAGAGGGAATCCGCGGAAAAAGAACAAGAAATGCGTCACAAAATCTTCTCTGGGGTCATACCGGTCATCCATCCCAAAATGCAAAAATTCGGGCCATCCATCCCCTCCTCCAAAAATTTCTGAGTGACACATAATCACAAAATTTGGAAAGCCATTAACCACACATTCATCATCGATCTTTGGGTAGCCATATTTCGCCACCCAGAAGGAACCAGAAGCCCAGACTACCACCATTCGAAAGCTCTCAGTCAGAACATTTCTTTAGACACCTCATCTGTGTCTAACCGACGTTTTTGTTGTCCAAGCGGCTTTTTTTTCTTTTCAAGAACAATCACCTACCATCTTTGAGCGGCGACAGCTCCTCACCCAGAAGGAGTCAGAAGCTCAGACCAAATGGTCTATACAAGGGTTATGCCAACATACTCGGCTTCGACTGATTTTTCCGGGACCATTCATGGGCTGAACATAACCATCGTTTTGTTCCTTCCTATAATGCAGTTGGGTGGAGATTCGGCACGTACTTGCGGGTTTTCGGGTTGGGGTGCTTGAGAAACTCCAAACTCTGGTCTTAACTCTGGTCTCGGTCGATGCCTGTGCTGTCGTACAACAAGGGAACGACCTGTGCGTCCAATGGAACGAGCATCTTTGGATCCCCTAAAAAGGCAAGTGAGTGAGTGAGTAAGCAAGTGATAGTCTAAAGGTCGACAAGAGACCATGACGGAGGATAGCGACCCCAAACCGGCAACACAAGAAGCCGAGGATTCATCTGTGACGGTGGAATCGCCAAGCAAAAAGCGATCGTCAAGATACAGAAAGAAGAAATCCAATAATACTGTGACCGTATCACCAGCATCAACGTTCAAAGGGAACTGTGCTGCGCTAAAAGGCCATGTGTTTATCCACACAGTCAGATACACACAAAGGACTGGATCACCTCAAGAGAGAAATTCATAAGCTATGCGAAAAAGACATACGGCGCGAATGTAAAAACAAAGCTTACTACAACGGAAGCTTACGATCATAACCAGAAAAAACCTGAGTTACCAGCGGAAGCAACTTTAGCGGCTCTTGGCGATCTCCAGAAGGAACTCGTCAAGGACAAATGGAAATCAGAGTCCAGAACATACGATGATGCAGTGGGAAAAACTACTGATAACCTCACAAAACTATATGAGGTATTGTGGGAACAATGCGATTCAATCATGCAAAATAAGATCGGTAGATCACCACTATTCAACGAGGCGGAACTCAATTCCGATTGCATCACACTGCTCACTATAGTGGAAAGCGTGTGTGAGATTGGAGAAGCAGGACAGAACCGCCGACTACAACGATTCATGGCTCAAAAGAAGCTTTATAACTTCCGGCAAACAGACGAGATGGACATGGGCGAATATCTAAAGAAATTCAAGGTATTAGCAAACGTCGCTGAAAGGGCTGGAGCAACATTCCACGAACAAGAGGATATCGAGGATGTGACTGGCGTAAAGAGATCGAATAGGTCTAAAACGGCTGACAAGCCTGAAGACATCGCAAAGGCTCGTGATCGAGCACTAGCAATGATCTTTTTTATGAATTCAAACGAGAAGAGGTTCGCAGTATATAAACAAGAAGTCAGCAATGCCATGAACAAGGACCGTGACCAGTATCCAACAACAGTGGAGGAGGCACATACAGTCCTTGAAGATTACAAGTTCGATCCAAAGCTATATCAGATCAAAGGAATGAATAGTCCGAGTAAAGCCCAATTCGGCGGACACCTGTTTATGGTTGACGCTGAAGAGGAAGTTAACGAACTTCAAACTTGTGGTAGGCCTACGATTCATTCGACTCGTACTGAGACACGTGTCGAGAGGAATCATCAATTCGTGACTAAAAGGGAAACGTTACGTGCAGGATTTTGACGCGGAAAAAGAATTGGGCTGCTAGCGCACGGGCAGACTCCGATGCCTGAAGAAGTTGGGTAAAAATTTGAACTCACGTGAGGTTAGGGTTACACGTACTTCCTGCAAGCGACAACAGCGCCCAGAATAATATTTTCTGGATTTTACTTCTCATCTTTCTATTTTAGTACATCATGAACAATGCTATTACACATTCTACTTTTCTACAATATTCTAACAGATGTTTTAAATATCACAGCTTGATAATGATATTGCAGACAACAGCCAGTTAACACTCTATTTGTAGTTGAGGCAAAGAATTCAGTCTACCGATTTAGCACCTATCCATTTTGAGACATTTTCATGGTCCGCCACAAGAGTAGTCATATCTCGGTCAATTTTGAAGCTTTGTCCCTCATTCTTGCTTCAGGCGATCCTTCTATGGATATCCGCAGAGGGCGACTCAGTATCGTCTCTACAGGCACTCTGGTTGACCCAGCGAATTCGGTCTAGCGTTTTAGCACCTATCCATTTTGAGACATTTTCATGGTCCGCCACAAGAGTAGTCATATCTCGGTCAATTTTGAAGCTTTGTCCCTCATTCTTGCTTCAGTCTATTCTTTTATGGATATCCCCAGAGGGCGACTCAGTATCGTCTCTACAGGCACTCTGGTTGACCCAGCGAATTCGGTCTAGCGTTTTAGCACCTATCAATTTTGAGACATTTTCATGGTCCGCCACAAGAGTAGTCATATCTCGGTCAATTTTGAAGCTTTGTCCCTCATTCTTGCTTCAGGCGATCCTTCTATGGCTATCCGCAGAGGGCGACTCAGTATCGTCTCTACAGGCACTCTGGTTGATCCAGCGAATTCGGTCTAGCGTTTTAGCACCTATCAATTTTGAGACATTTTCATGGTCCGCCACAAGAGTAGTCATATCTCGGTCAATTTTGAAGCTTTGTCCCTCATTCTTGCTTCAGTCCATTCTTTTATGGATATCCCCAGAGGGCGACTCAGTATCGTCTCTGCAGTGCTTCTGGTTGACCAAGCGAATTCAGTCTACCGATTTAGCACCTATCCATTTTGAGACATTTTCATGGTCCGCCACAAGAGTAGTCATATCTCGGTCAATTTTGAAGCTTTGTCCCTCATTCTTGCTTCAGTCTATTCTTTTATGGCTATCCGCAGAGGGCGACTCAGTATCGTCTCTGCAGTGCTTCTGGTTGACCAAGCGAATTCAGTCTACCGATTTAGCACCTATCCATTTTGAGACATTTTCATGGTCCGCCACAAGAGTAGTCATATCTCGGTCAATTTTGAAGCTTTGTCCCTCATTCTTGCTTCAGGCGATCCTTCTATGGCTATCCGCAGAGGGCGACTCAGTATCGTCTCTACAGGCACTCTGGTTGATCCAGCGAATTCGGTCTAGCGTTTTAGCACCTATCAATTTTGAGACATTTTCATGGTCTGCCACAAGAGTAGTCATATCTTGGTCAATTTTGAAGCTTTGTCCCTCATTCTTCTTTCAGGTTGTCCTTCTATCTATATACCAACAGGGGAAGCAGTATCGTCTCTACAGTGCTTCTGGTTGACCAAGAGAATTCAGTCTACCGATTTAGCTTTTTCAAAGTCTGTCACAAAAATAGTCATATCATGGTCAATTTTGAAGCTTTGTCCCTCATATTCTTCTTTCAGACTGGCATCCCTGTTTGCATGTTAATAACGTTTACTGAAAATGGAGCAAAGGAAGTCGGGGCGCGCCGAGTTGGGATTTTTCATTTCCTCGTGCCTTGACCTTAATCAACCGTAGCGCCTCGGCTAAGCTTTAGTGTCAAAACAGAGTAAACGAAGCGAAAGAACGACCTCAAATTGACCACAAATCATACTTGTTTGGTGGTCAGCGCTTGGATGGTGGAGAAGTTACATCGGTGATGGTGGGTCAATGATTGCGCTACTTCGAAGCTGTCGCGGAAGCAGTTTAGAACAAGAACATCAACTTCTCAATGAGCCAATAATATGAATTATGGTAGGGTTTGAGAGCGAGAATTTCCCATCGCTTTGGGGGGAGGAAATTCTATGAGTAGGTTCAAATATCGAAGAACTAATGCAGGTCCTCTTTTTTTTCATGCGCGTTTTTGTTGTTTTTACGCAGAGGTACTATCTTATTCCTAGTAAAATGGCTAACAAATCTACGTCTTTTCTACGTATTTTTTTTGTTTCTTGCGAGAGTAGACTTCCAGATGTTGAGTTCTCTCTGTCTAACTGGCCCCTGTGTTACTGTAAGGTTCGGGTGAAGTGAACCGGAGCCAACAAGAAATGCGTCACAAAACCTTCTCTGGAGTCAGTCAGTCATTGATCATCCCGGTCATCAATCCCAACATTCGAAACATAAAACATCCCAAAGCTCAAAGCTGATCCGACAACATCGATAAATTCTACAAAAAATGCAAAAAGGAGACAATGACGAGCTCTTCCAATCAGGAGGAGTTGCTGAAACTTCTTCAAAAACGTCTTCAAGAACTTCTGTGTGAATTGATGTTCAATGAGGCTGAAGGAACGGAGGCGAACCCAAAGTATGGCATGTCAACCTATGCGAATCTTTCGAAGAAAAAAAACAATGTTATTTCTTCCCGACAACAAAGACAAACTGATCAAATCCCTTAAGCAGGCAAGCAGAAAAGGTGGTTTTCAACTTACAACATCCAGTGGCGGTGCCAAAAAAAAATATCAACTCCTCCTAAATAAATCGAATAACTTTATTAAATTGAGAATTGAAACACCGCATTAAAATCATAAAAAGGTTTAAGCTCAAAAAAGTCAAATACGGTGCAATAAATTGAAAGGAAATACAATCTAATGGCTTCCTCTTATTGATATTTGCTTTGTTCGATTTATTTGGAGCATTTCGTTCGTTTCTGGTACCCTCTATGTGCTGGGATCAATGGAGCGACCGCAAAAGGAAAATCTCAAACAAAAAAAAACAAGTCCTGGAGAGGATGACAGCTTGGGATGTTTGGTGCGTCGGCCGGAATTTTGAACAGTTTGAATTTTGGAAGATGCGAATTTTTCTGGTTCTCCTCGGTTCTCCCTCGGGCGTTCTTTCCTTCTTTTTCCGCACCCCTAGCGGGACGCATAACGCTTCCCGCGAAGGTTTAGAGATAATCGCTACGAGACACCCATTGTACTTTTACGTATTGTACACGACACAAAACCCCACTTCCGAGTTGCTGCACGATTCGACTCGGAATCGTATTCCTTCAGTGTAAAGAGCTCGTAGACTTTTCGGAACATGGCTTTCCAAAGAAATTGTTTCAATTTCCCGGACCCCAAAATTAGAATTCTGGTCGGTATTCTCATGTCTTCAGATGGCGGCTACTGTATAGAATTTCTTAAAAGACTGTTTGAAAAAGGACTAATTTCGCCCCACAAAACCCCAAAATGGGGCGTGTGGGGTGGGGTGTGCGTTCTGTTCGAGGCACTAGAGAGAGGACAAGGATCAGCTTTTTAAAGAGACGCGCTCGCGCGCCTTCGGCCATTGCACAATTCTAAATCCGTAACCCTAAATTCATACGTATTATTGACTCAGATTTGGGATTGAAAGAGTGCTTATCCCGCGCGTACAAAAAATAATTACACGTACGTACGAACCGTATGGATTTGAGATTATCCGACATGAGACAGGAACAGAACTCTTCGTTGACACCAGTTCCTTCGATCTGCCTTCTCACAAACACCATCGATAAGGAAAAAGATCTTTGCAACTATTCTCATCGCAAGCCAACTTTCTCTGAATCCTGCTCGAAAGGGTTTCGATATTCAAGGAGCTTGGTCCGGAAAATACGCCGACAAACAGTGGAATTGCAAGTCAGAACTAGCCACGGATGACCAAAGACCATGCAAGAAGTGCTCAACGATGATCGAAGACGCCACGAGGGCGTAGATGCGTTAACCGTTCTCTCGGACATGATCAAGGATCTTCCGCCTCTTGCTACAGGTAATATGAATGAAAATCAGATCGAAGTCGTTATGCGATTGCTACGGAACTTTTCTATTTTAAGTGGTTACAACAACAAAGAGAACCTATTCGACAAACAAGAGGAAGAAAATAGAGACGCAGACACCGAGAACATAAATACTTTGGTTCACAGGATTCAGAACAATGACCCCACACTAACAACATTAGCGCTTAGAAATGTTCAGGATCTGAACCAAGGCCAGCCAGTGTCTTGCTTTCGTGGGTTCACCCAGAATTCAATTCAACAGGCAACTGAGGCATTGCATATGAACGAGACAATCCGATCGGTATCATGTCGCTACGACTGGAGATATCCAAGAAGAAGAATCCATCTTCTTTGCAATGGAGATGAAGAACATCGAGATCATGATGCAAGTGATGACCACTGTGATCTTAGGGCTACGCCACATCACCAAGTGACGAAACAACAAGAACGCAGGTTTTTCGAAGCCTGCATGTGCCTCCCGCAGCTCGAATCAATATCGCTGACGGGAGGGAATCGATGGCGGGTATCTCATCTCATCACTATATTAGATACGGCAAAGGGATTGAAAAAATTGATTGTCCGAGACGTTGTGGTCAAGTCTTCGATGGAATTGAACGGACTAAAACGATTCAGGCTAGGAAACAAGAGGAGAAAATATACTCCATTATTTCTCGAATCAATCGCGTTGACCTTTGAAGATCAAACGCATCGTGACGACGAGTATTGGTCAACAACTTCGACGATCAATAATGATGAATCGCCCTTCGACAACCTTATAGAATCTCTGGTTTCGTTCCCGAATATTAAAGAGATCAGACTTTCCAAATCGATACTCAGCCGATTCCATTTGAGGCAGGTGCACGATGTCTCAACAAAATCCCTCTTGAAGCTGGCAAGATGCAAATCCCTCTCGAAAGTCGTCATTTCTGAGATATCACTCGAACAGGGCGCCGTTGAGGCTATGTGCGAGTCACTGATACAAAACAATGACCACCTGACTCATCTTGAGTTCTATGGTTGTGCCTTCAACCAGTCGGTTGGTCAATCTGGTTGGAACGCCATGTTTCATCTAATCGACCAGGATCCAAATATACAAATAAGGGCCTCCTCTATGGTATATCTCGAACGCCGACACCAATCCACCACAAAAGCGCAATATACTCATCAAGGAGGAGATATCGGATTGTCTTCCTTCGTACAACGCCCACGAGAGGATTTTTCTTTTTCGCTCCGCGATAAGGAGGGTTCAGCGAGACATTTTCGAAACAGGAGTCTGGATATTCGATATATGCTTCAAGGAGCGGGATTTTTCCGATTGCTTCGGTCGAAACAGCGAGTCAATAACAACGATTGGATTGGTGTTATGGCGAAGGTTGCGGACGATAGCGTTGCTCTCTTCTATGTACTGCGAGAGAACCCTTCGCTGTGCAATAGAGCGGGATTGACGGGGCGTTCTAGACTGGTGTGGGAAAGTAAGAAGGCTAATCGCGAAAAGGGCAAGCGAACCAACGAATCACATCTACCATTGCATAAGTTGCGGACAAATAATATTCAGTTTACGGCTTCCCCGTCTCCTCCCTGGCCATGCCTCTGCCCGACAAATTAATTCAAGAACGAGAAGTACTATCGAAATTCATTCGTGTTCAACGTGAAATGGCATAGATATTGTAAGAACAGATGAAGATAAAAGTCACATTGGAACGCCTCTATCGATTCTTAATTCCAAATAAACCCGAGCACTATACTTCATCGATTAAAATGCATAAAATATCTTCCTCTAGAGCCAGAAACAGGACTGCTCAAATCGTCGTCTCACTTTACTTCTCCAAAAGAGACCTCTTTCAAGAAAATATCAATCTAATCGTTTTTAATCTTGATAACATAGCAACGAGAATATTTCTGCTCGTCAATAATCAAATTTCAGCTATTCCTTGAAGGGATGGGCTACGCTGATATTTTTTCTCCCAACGGAGACGTTTTTTCGTGTACCAGGATTAGTTCACAATTAGTCCCACAATTCACGCTTAACCTCTCCAGGATTATTGTTAAACTTGAAAGAGAGAACCTTCTATTGCACAGAATTGGATTTGAGACTAAATGCAAACAGCCGAGAGACAGAACCTCAACTTGGAAACATCAGACACTTCAACGTTTAAATCATTCAATCAATCGAACTCAAGACTCATTGACTCAGCTAAGCTCAAATTCCACTGTCGCCAAATAACTCCCACTTGTTGTTTGAGAGCATTGTCACATTAGCTACTTTTTAGTCATGACATACTTCAATTCTGCTCTGCTCGATAAGAATATTCGATCGCAAAGGCTGTTTGAATTTTACGATCACATTTCAGGGACATTGTAGCGACGTCAACCATATGAACTTCAAGTAAATGACTCGATTTAATATGCCAAGATTAATGATTGGGCTTGATTACTAGTGCCCACTAGGACAACAAAAAACGAGGATTGCTTTAGTCTTCCAAAAAAAACTTCACTGCCAAAAATAGCGAACTCGAAGGGGTTCTCTTACGCGCACTAAAATTCTCTTCCTCTTTTCCGACCACACCTCGCTTGATCATAAATAAAATCCACCAACTTCACATCATTGTAACAACAAACTCTGTTTCAATACATTTCCACGATCACTTTACACTTGAACGATGACAGTCCCAACATTTCAAGAAAAGAGAGACAGTATTGGCTACGCCGCTGTATATGTCGAAGCCACAGAAGCAACGTCACCGAAACGCGTGCCGAGAAAGAAACGATTGGGAATGATCGCCAGAGAAATGGACGAAATCCTGGATGGTGCACAAGATTACCTTCTTCGACATATGCTCGACGATGATCTGAGTGATGAAGCAAAGAGTGCTGTTTTTAAAGCCGCCATGGACTCTGCGTATCTCAAGCACTATTATGATAACAATGAACACAGGGTTGTATACTATCCCACATGCAAGGATCTGGTTTTAAACCACTACTTCATAGACGAAGCCGAGAAATTCTTCTACCGCGAACAAGATAAATTTCCATTCGATTATAGGAGGGCCATCAGCTCCTCTGTACGATCTCTTGAACGACAAAGACTGTTGGAGGAACAAGAGCAGAACTACCACCGATACGAGGAAACGGATGAGAGCGAAAGTAATTCCGTTGGCGATTCGCTGTCAATGAGCATGAATGTGCGTTTGGACGTAGACATGGTTGATAAATTCGCTGGTTCATGGAAATACTACGACAATCTTGATCATGATGATATCGAAGTGGATCAATGAGAAGCAGTCGGAGAACTTGTTCAGTTGTTCCCATGTGGATCTCGTCATACTACGGAACGGCAATCATAGAATTACTACGGTGTTTAATTTCTCAATTCAATTCATTGATTCGATTTATTTAGGAGAATCGTTTTCAAATTTAATTAGGGGATTCGTTCCAATTTAGGTAATTTTTTGTTTTGCGCTCGTCCTATTGCATTGATCCATCATTACAAACAAACAATGGAGAATAGGTCGTCATTAATAAAGTAGTCTCATTATGATTTTTATTTTCGTTTTACGCCGCAACGGGCGGCGCAGCCAATGTATGTTTATTGCCCCACTAATGCGATGATACTACTCGTTCTTGGAGAAAGGTTTCACGTGGCGAATGGTGACTAATTCCTTCGACGGCCCGACGACTGTTCCGGCAACCGAAAGCTAGAGTCAAATTCCACCATCGGTACTACGCAGTCGGTGCAGGCTCTCTTAGCAAGAGGTAATCAAGTTGAACGCAAGATCAACCAACTGAAACAAGCGCCTAACACCACCGAGGATAATAAATCCATTCTCAACCTCTGACAAAAACCCATTTGAGCTGTCGCCCTTCTTGTTCGCACGAAGATGAGTCTTGGACTCCTATTTGTGAGAATTGACACAAAGAAAGAGAATCAGAAGAGATAATCAGTTCAGATGCAAGATAAAACCACATGTGTTGCGAGCGGGCAATCTTACTTCACCGGCAGAGATTGGTGCAGCTGCTTTGGCGGCAGCAACCAATAAGAAGATGCTCAAAACAGCGATGATTCTTTTTCATGATGAATTGTTTGAGATCTTTTTGTTGTCGTCAACAATTGAAATTATGAGAAGAGTTCACAAGACTCGTCTCGTTAAAGTTTTCATCTTAGGCAAAAAATACCTCGCTCGTATTACAAAATAACGGCATCTATTTTGCCACAATAATGACGAGCTCCCAGTCAATCTGTTGTCAACAATCGTCGGGTTTTCGCGTTTTCCCGAACACCTGGAGTTTCTAAGCGTTTGGAAAAGTTCTCAAAGTTCTGAACATCCGAAGGTGTTCTTGATTGAACGGAACTCTTGGTTATAGCTGACACACATGTTCAAGAATATATGAAAACGCATGCTTCGAAATTCGGAATATATGGGTTTGAAGAAATTTGTTGTTGCTTCATACTGATATTGTAGCATCGAACAGCAAATAAAAGCTTCCAACGTGACGTTTTTGAGAAGGAATGAATCGTCGATGGGTTACATGATGTCGCGCATTGATTTTATGGCGTACCAAAGCCATCGGTCAATCGGATTTAATGATCAGAGTTCTACGATGTTTTCGAATCGTACGTATGGAACTCGTGAAAATGGAATTAATGTAGGTATTTTTATTATGGTACACGTACTCTACAAGCACTATTTATTTTTAAAAAATTCAACTCCGAGGGCATTGTAACGATGAAAGTCTCAGAGGGAATATGAGGTAGGACTATATATATATATATATATAGTTCATATGTAGTTCTAGTATGATACGACTATTCCTAGTCCTATGTCATAGATGGCATCGTATGGCTACTAGCTACAGTAAATATCTGAACGCGCTCCAAAAATTTTTATTTTTTCGCGTGATCTGACAACTCTTCGAACGTGCGTCATTCCTGACAACGCAAAAACAGAAAACGATCTTATTCGAATTGATGCGAGAGGAGGCCTATCGAACGATATCCGACATCATCCTCTCATCGAAAGGCTTTGATCGTGATAACGAATCGTCAACTGCATGGTTCCATTACAATAATATTGTCTGGATCAAGGAACTACAACGATGTTTCCAATCAACGCACTTACACTCTTCCTCCTTTTTTGTGCCGCGGAATCTAGCGTAGAGGCCTTCACAAGTCCTCGAGTGGCCAAGACGCAATCTGTTCTACAAGCAGGACGCCGTGATTTTCTGGACGCCGCAATGTCGGCGTCGGCGGGCCTCATCATTGCGTCAATTCCGGCTGCTGCCGGGGCAGAAGAAGGGAAAATATCAGATGACTTGGCAATGCCATCGGAAGAAGAGCAGCGAAAAGCAGATGTAAGTCGGCTGTCGTCCCACCCTTTGTTCGTGCCAGCTTGCTGATTGGATTCGGCAGTGTCTCCAGTGGGCTACACCATTTTTTGTAACAACTGGTAGTAGTGCCATGGTTCGATATTGATCATGCAATGCAACCTCTTCCCGTAAATTTGCCTCTCTCGGTGATATCATAGATTCAATGACATCGTCGAATTGTTTCGGTCATAAAAAGCATTTTCCGCTCATGATTTTTTAATTATTTCCATTCTCTTTCGTGATGTGACACCATTATTTGTTGTGAATGTCACTATATGCATTCTTTTTTCATGATCCACAACAAAGGAGGCTGCGATGGCCGAGCGGTTGAGACGGAAGGCCGAATTGCAAAGGAAGGGATCACGACCCGCTTCATTTGGCGATAGTTTGGCCAAAGAGAGGGAAAAGCAAAAAGGCATGCAAATGAGTAAGGAGGAACGCCGCGACGCTTTGTGTGAAACGCTTGGCCGAGGGTGCTAGACTGCTTCTCCTCCTCCTGATTATCAACAAATTGCTAGATTTCACTTCTGGTTGAAATTTTTATGGTACAAGTAGATGAGTTAATTTCTGACTTATGCCAAAATATCTAGACATACGCTTCAAATTCTAACTGAATTTAGCATCACGGTTTTCTAAGTTTGACTTTGTCGAAAATAACTACACGTACTACTCCGTTCCGAAATAAAAATACCGGTTTAGCGATTTCTCATATTCGGAAATAAAATACCGATTTGATTTCTACGTGCTCAACAGTACTAATTTAACACGGGTCTCGACATGATCGAGGCACCTAGTTTATTGGATGGAGTCTGAATTCTTCTAAGCAACTATGAAAGCTACCAACGAATCAATTGATCTGAACCATAGCTCAACCTGTCTTTCCAATGCCTTGATCGTTCGTTTCATTCATCTAAATGCATCATTTCCGAAGCGTCGCTACCACTATTTTTGAACGTCGGCCAGTTCACCTGTAACCTTGGCGGCGATATCGATCTCCCGCATGTAACTCAATTTTGTCCCATCGGCCAACTCCTCGTCCTTGGGGCCGATTCCCCACGGATGCTTCGCAATCACTAGATCGCCGACCTCCAAGTTGTTGACGTTAGGTGCAACCATCCCATTTTCTTCTTCCCGGCCAGCTCCGACGCTTAAGACCTGGCAAAGATGGAACCGCGCAATTTCTGAATCGGGGACAAACAGTCCGTCTTCTTCGATATCTCGGGGTCCCTTTCGCTTTTGGAGACGTTCAACGAGAACCATATCATAGTGACAGTTCCACGTTCCAGGCTTTCCGGCAAATTCGTCCATGTTCAAACGACCGACACCGGCACCGCTGTAGTCAATTTTCGCTTTTCCCGCCAAAGCATCAACGGTCGAGGAAGCAAGCGCTGCTACCACCGTGACGAGAAGAACGAAACGCTCTATCGTTCTGTTGACGGCCATTTCGATGAAGCGTAAGTATTTTGTCGTGTCTTACGAAAACTTCAGGGTAATATTATGGTGCAACTCTTATTTTGTAGCACTGATGGATATTATGTTGTATTGTTGCCATTGACCATCTTGGTTCGTTCCTTCGTTCGTTCGTTCGTTCGTTGCATCAACACCTGTCAATCATCGCACGAACATCTCGATGACGTCGCGCGGACGACAGCAAGACGGCAAATTCCGCCTCGTACACACTTTCTTTTTATTTTGTTCTGGGAATTTTTCTCTCAAGGAAAACAATACTACTACGAATCTGTGCTTGCAAGGCTCCAGGTTTAATTTCATACTGCTGGCCATTGACTATCTCAAGAACACCAGCAGAACACGATGGCGATAGTGCTGCAGAGATTGCGCTTGCTTCAAAATCATCACATACTATTTGTTTTACGTTATTGATATTTTGTGCTCTGCTAAGATAGAAGCACACGAGTGGAAACGTAGAAAAACTATGGAATACTCGCTTTCTTGCCGGTAGCACTAGTTATACAACTGTTGGTTAAATAACGGTGTGCAACAATCATTCCCCTCGTACATTGACAACGATCTTATAGCCCATCATCTTCGTCGTCGGTTTCCATGTCTGCAGAATCGGCTTCTTCTTGGTCGAAGTAGTCCCCCCACTCCTTACGATACGAATCGGCTAGAAGAGACCAGTACACTGTAGGGCTCCCGTCGTCCAGAAACAAAAGACGGGAATACTTAGTGGCGACAATATTGTTCATCGAGGGCCGTTGCGTCAGCTGCGTTGGGAGGTAATTGTCGAATAGAACCTTGAATTGTTCTTCCATCACGGTCAGATCGGTTGTCTGCTGGCGATCAACCATCGACTCGAGTTTGCGAAAAAGGACTAGGCAAAGGCCCGTTGCATGGACCTTTGCAAAACCCTCTTCTTCCTCATTCGCGGTAGAATCGAATCGATCGAAGACACCTCTCTTCCATAGCTCATGTAGCTGTCGAAGATAGTTTGATCCGATTGGACGGAGCACGGCTTCCATGTTTTGAGTAGTCACGACAGCGGCTTTTTCATGAGAATTTTTTTGAGAAGCAATGTGCTCACGAGCCAGCTGATATTGCAAAAGGGTTTCGCAATACTCATCAAAATCTAGAGCCATTAGTAGAATCATCAGCCGATCCAGGTTCATTGTGGCTACAGCACTGGAAGATTGTGGATCAGAGCAGAATAGCTGGATGGAAATATCCAAAGCTTCCTCGAAGATGTGTTTTACGGATGCCTCGGATTTCTCGTACGATGAGGATTCATCAAGGTAATATCGGTAATGCTCCCAACCCATTATCACAAGGGCGTCGATTAGACAGATTTTTTCCGCGAAAAGTTGGTTCTTGAGAAACGCCATCGATTCTGACTGATTTTGCGGTTGCGCTGTTCGGTCGTTGATTTCCTTGATCCTTGCTTGCGCCAGTGCCACATTGTCGCAAACTCCCTTCAAGACCTTTGAGGACGATTCAGCGTTGTTGTAGTCGGTGCATTCCGGATATTGATGATCGCTGTTGTCTCTGCTACAGCTGGGAGTTATTTTTGCAGCACAGCAGGTGTCCAAGGCAGTATGGACCACTATGCTGGAAGGTGCAAGAGCCGTCGCAACATCCATCATGAATTCATCAGCATTTGACGGCGGTGTCGATGTGCGCCTGAAAATACTATATCCCGTGGCAATGACGGGAAGATTGCTCTTTGGCAATCCGTTGGCTTCCATGGTTCTTTCTGACCGACTTATCAAATTTGTTAATGGTTTCAAACACGTGAGGAAATGATATATCACCTTCTGTATGCTGGTCCAGGGAAACTGTTGGATATTTATGCGAGGAGGAGATGCTGTTGTTGGTGGAACGTTTCGAGTTTCTTGTGTTCATTAGATACTGAAGGGTTTTCTTTCGTCGGACTTGCCCAAAAACAGCGTTTCTGTTTTGCGGTTCGCATGAACAATGCCGAGGACATCGGGTTCTCTAAATGGTAAGATCTTGTCTGCCAAAGTAATTCGATGAAATTCGACTAGAAGGCACAATCCTGTGAACTCTTATGATAAAAAATAATTCCGTTGGCGGTTGCAGTGTACACATGGCAGCAATTAAAGTTTCAGTTATGCACATACAACATAAATGTGTCCAGGAGCGATTTGTGAGCCTTACCGGGCAGTCGAGGTGGTTTCGATTGCTCTTCAGCAACGTTAAATGATGCTTTACTATCTCGTGGGAAGGGCCAAAATTTGGTAGGTTCGAGATGACAAATTGTTTCTTAAATGTTGTGATAACGGTGGAAAGTTCGAAAGGAACAGTTATCATTTCATCGAAAATACTATGTGGAAGGAGACAAGAAATTTAGCTGCCGGCATCTCCTGGTTGCCGAAATGAATAATTGCACATATGTAATTCGCCAGTAGCTCGACGAGAACAAAAGTCTTAATTCATGTTCGAGTTTTCATCGTGTATCGTAGTATCTAATAATTATTGGTTCTTTCACGCAGGAATACACCCAAAGATAATTTTCAATACAAACATACTTATCTCGGGAAATACTGCATACGAATAAAAAATGGTCACACTAGTCGTAAGACTTCACCCAAATATAAGCTCAAATCGGATATCCTTAAATGTTGTCTACGGCATTTTCTCTGGTCACGCGATTCCAATTTTAACCAACATTTAAGCCAAAATCGACACAATACGAGACCAAATCTCTCTCCTTCCGATGACACCCTCGAACCGGAGCTTATGTTCAACAGGGAACCGAACCGTAGAAGCGCGAGAACTAAAGCATGCAATGTCAAAGACGACCAGAAGAAGAACGCCAAAACCATTCACGTACAATTTAACGGGCCCGCATAGCTGATGGTACACACAGAATGTCGCGTTCAGTATTGCGCTAGTGAGTACGAAAGGTAACGAAATTGGTTCGTCATGTTGAAGGGTCATACCTGATTCATTATTTGGTGGAAAAAATAAAACTCCCCTAAATTGTTTTC
Source organism: Pseudo-nitzschia delicatissima (assembly GCA_037355735.1). NCBI lineage: Eukaryota > Bacillariophyta > Bacillariophyceae > Bacillariales > Bacillariaceae > Pseudo-nitzschia > Pseudo-nitzschia delicatissima. The sequence goes on along the minus strand of CM074778.1, from coordinate 248,478 downwards.
GAAGAATGGTGATTTTTTGAAACAGCAATTCGACTTTGCATTGGTGGTGTTCTAATCACCTGTAGCTAGTCCTATTGCTACAACTAGAAGTCCCGCTAATTCACCAACGCAAATCATTGCACACTAAGTGCTCGCATTATGACTCTTCGGAACAGAGGATTTAGTAGCTATTAGCTAATGCGGTACATGCCTACCATAAAGAAGAATCGAACTATAGAAATAGCGAGTAGTTTCTTTTAATTTGAATATAACCCTCTTCGGTATGATGACACATTAACAACACCGACAGTCGAATGGGCGCTAATGAGTATCCTGCAATATCATTCATCAGCAAGTAACAAGGAATTCCTCCATAGATCATGCAATGATCGTTATTGCATTCGATCGTTTGTTCGACGCATTTCTTAGCGCAATTGTCCCCACTCCATACTTTGCAAACGCTGCAATTAAATTCGTTCTTCTGCAACGATCAATCTTTCATCAATTGTGTCTTGTGTACTTCGATAAGCAGGTTCAACGAGCGCGAAAATTTGCTGCTTCGTGTTCATAGTTTTCCACACAGGAATCATACAATGGGATCGTTTTGCCGTTCAACTCGGTCCGGGTTCCCACAACACCCCATGTAACCGACACATCTGTACCTTGTCATCCTTGTCGTAAGCAAGATTGGCATAGTCAACGTGAGAATAGTCCACCAACGACGAGTATTTCGTTGCGACCAGCGTGAATTCGTCGTCCATCAGATAATACCCACAGTGATCCCTCGCAAAGAACCACCGCATCAATTCGATCTGAATGTTCCTCTGGAAATCCTTAAGCTGGGTTTTCAGTTGGTCCACATCTCGGGCGTGGACTTCCATGAATTCGTTTAGCTTTTCGCAGCAGTAGCCCTGCCGGACGTCCTCCCTTCCATCATGTCCGTTTTTGCCAAAAAAGACACCCCGGATGGGACGCCCAAAGACCTCTGCGCCCACCTCGAGCAGCATGTTGGTAAATGCCTTGGTCGACCCGCACGAAAAGCGTGTCTGACTCGTTCTTGGTTCACTGCCGTTGACCCAGTAGATCGAATCCCAGGTGGCGCAAAAGACAGCGATCCTCCATAACTCCCTGGCAGTGTTTGAGAGGCCCGTCGCCGAGGCCACGTACATCCATCTAACCGCCGAGTCCGGTAGGAGAATGTTGCGGCCATCAGCGTTGAGAATTTCCCAGGGCTGGCGGCTGTTTTTCCGTGAGTAATGTCCCTTGCCGGAATGGATTTGTGGATCCCGAAAGAGTATCGCAAGGAATTCGAGACTCATATTCCGTCGAAAGAGCTGTGTCTTTCCCTTGGATGGATCATCGAGGCAGGTGCCTACCGTCCCGTTGGTGTAGTAGACATTGATTCTTGTGGTTCCGCTTCGGAAGGAAAGAACCTTTGACTTTTCGTTGTGGCGGATTTCGTGAAAGGACGTCCCTAATGCCGCCCTTCGAACATCTTCAACTTTGTACGAAACCACCTTCGTCGACAACCGTGACATTGTGAAAAAACTTTTCGAAAGAAGGGCTCGAGGTCAAACACTCGACCATAGTATGGAAGCTGCTTGTGGCAAAGAATAACTTTAAGCTGACAACTTTGTTCAAGTTTCTGTGTGAAGAGAGAAGTAGAGTAATGGCCTGTTTCAATGTTGTGATGTATTTCGGCGGGAGCTTCCGAAAAGATTTGTGAATCATCGCTGATCTGTTGAAGTTCGCGCTATGAATTTATGAGCGCGAAGGTCGTACAAAAAGGCCTAAAAGCCGGCTGATCAAACCATGACTTAGGGTATGTACGTAGTCTTGACCAGATTGTGCAACGAATATTGTTAAAAAATAAATAATGGGATCACGATTGATACTATGATATTACGAACACGCTAATTCACAGCCAGAACGCTGTATGATTCATACGACCACAAGTAACCGGTCGCATTCCAGACGCTTCTTTTTCCACAGCATGAACGAGGTCAAGGGCCGAGGATTAATGGAATCAAAAATTGAAAAAAAAATAATATGGTGTTGTTGCACTTGTACTGATCCATGATCACAGTCAGAACAGTGAACAGAATAAGAGTACCTCGGCTGTTTGAGGTGTTGCGAAAACAATTGACAATCTAAAGTGGAACCAGCTTTTGTTTGATATTGCAAGTGTCCCCTCTTAAAACCCTCTCCCACTTTGTCAACAACACAAAAGTCATCGGAGCTGATAACAATTCGAGAAGAAGGCGGAGCAACGACAAGAACAAGAAGAATCTACAATGGCAGACAGCGACGAAGACAACGAGCTCTACGATGAATTCGGAAACTACATCGGGCCCGAGCTTGATTCTTCCGACGACGATTCGTCTGACGATGACGAAAGCGACGATGAGAACAACGAGGATATCAATCAAAATGATGATCAATCCGTTGTTTCCGGCATGGATGGCGACGAAGGCGGTGCTATGGTGATCGCGGATGACTCGCTTGCAAACCAATTGGCGGATCCCGCCAACGTGATTGTCCTTCACGAGGACAAGGAGCACTATCCATCAGCCCAAGATACTTTTGGAGAGGGTGTTCGAACGGCCGTATTAGACGAGGATGCTATGGATTTGGACCAACCAATTGTTGAACCAGTGGTCACGAAATCCCACCACGTTGCTTCCGGAGGAGACGAGGGCGACGAAACCATCAAGAAAAACAAACAGACGCTCTCCTTCATGTACCAGGATGAATTCCTGACGTCTCACCTCTTGTCAAACGAAACCACAGAAACGAGACGCGGGGTTGCCCTTGTGGGTCATCTACACCATGGAAAGACGACCCTCATCGATGCACTGATGGAACCTACGCTCAAACCCTCTGGCCGTTGGGATCCCGTCGATTCCTCCTCGGAAGACCCCACCGAGAACCGGACCAACAACAACAAGAGCGGTACTTTGCGATACACCGATATTACCCAGAGCGAACGCGAGCGGCAAATGTCGCTGCAGAGCTGTCCCATCACGCTCTCCCTTGCCGACACGCGCGGAAAATCCTATGCCCTCACAATGATCGATTGCCCGGGACACGTCCAGTTCCATGACGAGTCCGTGGCAGCACTCCGGTGTGTGGACGGAGCAGTCCTCGCGGTGGATGCGGCCGAGGGGGTCATGATGCACACGGAAATGCTCATTCGGCAAATTGTTTCCGAGGGTCTGCCCGTGTGCTTGGTCATTACCAAGGTCGATCGGTTGATTGTCGAGCTACGGCTTCCGCCCAGAGATGCCTATTTCAAGCTACTCAACATTGTCGAATCGACCAATCGTCTGTTCCAGGAGGCCTCCCAGGGGCGGTATCCTCCGCTGTCGCCCTCCCGGGGAAATGTGACATTCGCCAGTGCGATTCATGGGTGGCTGTTTACTCTTTCCAGCATGACGGAAGTGTATGCAGAGCACTTGGCGAACGATTCTCTGGGGAAGATTTCCTCGCAGGAATTTTCCCAAAAGCTCTGGGGTGACTGGTGGTATGATGCTACGGCCAAGCGATTTGTAGACGATCCCTCAAAGTGTCGAGAGCGGCCGAATGGTCGATCCTTTGTGACGTATTGTTTGGAACCTCTCTACAAGATTTACTCGACGTGTTTGGGAGAATCCGAAGACGACGTTGCTTCAACACTCAAACCACTCGGAGTTCATCTTACCAAGGCACAGCTGCGTTCCTCGGCCCGGCCACTCCTGAGAATGGCGCTTTCGAAGTTTCTGGAAACGGCATCCTGCGGGTTTGTTGACATGGTGGTGAAACACGTGTAAGTAAACAGAGAATATTTCTGTTTTTCAAATTGTTATACATGATCATTCTATACTGTGAAATTCAATTTAAAGCTCATTGTCACATTTTCACTTTTCGTTTTTGACTTTTGTTTTAATTTGTTGTCATTGTCACCTTTTGAAAACTGACCTTGCAAAATTGAATTTGCGACACAGCCCCTCTCCCGCTACCGCTGCCAAGGGAAAAGTCGCGCGGTGCTATTCTGGCCCACTGGATTCGCCCTTTGTCGCAGATATGGTTGCTTGTAAGGCAGCCAAAGCGGAGAAGTTGATCATGCACGTGACCAAGCTCTATAGCAGTAGCAATGGACGTTCCTTCGATGCCCTTGCAAGGATTTATTGTGGAACCTGCAAGCCCGGACAAAGGGTTAAAATCCTGGGAGAAGGCTTTGTCCCAAATGAAGACGATGAGGATGTAGCAGTGGCGACAATCGAATCGATAGCAATTCCACGGGGACGGAGTCTGACACAGGTCACACTTGCAACTGCCGGAAATTGGATCTTGCTCAAGGGGGTTGATGCGACTATTGCCAAGACGGCAACGATTGTCGGCAAGAATGCGGTTTCTACCAGTGACGGGGATGAAACTACTGGGGAAGACGAAGACGAAGAAAACCCCGTTCATATTTTCACACCACTTAAATTTCCTTTTGCGGGCGGAGAGTCGACAATGAAACTTGCCCTCGAACCGCTCAATCCCGCCGAACTTCCAAAAATGGTGCAAGGCCTGAGGAGTGTCAGCAAGGCCTATCCAATGGTCAAGACAAAGGTGGAAGAATCCGGGGAACACGTATTGTACGGAACAGGCGAGTTATATATGGATTGCGTCTTGCACGATCTCCGGCATGTTTATGGGGATGTCGAAGTCAAGGTTGCCGATCCCTCCGTTGCCCTTCGAGAGACGGTTGTCGAAACCTCCAGCCTCAAGTGCTTTGCCGAAACGACCAACAGAAAAAACAAACTCACCTTTATTGCCGAACCCATGGATGAGGGACTCGCCGAACGTCTCGAAACCGGAAGCGTGAAACTCAAGGATTGGGACAAGCGCAAGGTTGGCCGCTTCTTCCAGTCGCAATACGGATGGGATTTGCTGTCGTCAAGGTCTGTCTGGGCCTTTGGAGATTCTCCCACAAGGGGAACCAACCTCCTTTTGGACGACACGCTGCCCAGCGAGGTCGATAAGAAGCTCTTGGATAGCTGTCGCAACAGCATTATTCAGGGATTTCAGTGGGCTACCCGGGAGGGTCCCCTCTGCGAGGAACCTGTGAGGGCCACCAAGCTCAAAATCCTCGAGGTGACATTGGCCGACAAGATGATCCACCGGGGAGGAGGACAGATTATTCCGACAGCCCGCAAGACCGTCCACTCATCGCTGTTGACGGCCAAACCCCGTTTGATGGAACCCATCTATCGCGTACAGATCCAATGCACAGCCGATATTGTAGCGGCAATTCAGCCTCTGCTCAAGCGTCGGAGGGGGCATATTGTCAAAGACACGCCCGTTTCCGGAACACTCCTGTACAATGTACGCGGATTTTTGCCCGTCTTGGATTCCTTTGGCTTTGAAACAGACCTTCGAACGTACACACAGGGCCAGGCGATGGTCCATTCGGTGTTTGACCACTGGGCAATCTGCCCGGGAGATCCCCTGGACAAAAATTTGCTGCTTCACCCGCTGGAGCCTTCCCCGCCGCATGTTTTGGCCCGGGAGCTCTTGCTCAAGACGCGGCGACGGAAGGGATTATCGGAGGATGTTTCGATTGACAAGTTTTTCGATGCTGCCATGAAGGAACAAATGGAGGCATCCACCACCAAGAAAGTGCTGGTGGAGGAAATGGAAGACGGTGAAGAACTATCGGAGTAAATAACTACACCACATCTAATATAATGGTATCATAATAAATGGGATTAATTTGTTCCAAAAAAAAAAAAGCACTACGTGTACGTGTACCATGGCTACATGCAATGTACAAAAGTAGAGTACTGTAGTTGTCAATCAAATAATCGTAATTTCACCGATATCGTATTGTCGTTGAAAATGATTTTTTTCAATAGATTGCACCCATTCCGTTTTTTTGTTGATTCATACTGTCGTGTTCCTTATTTTGTGCAAGGTGGGTTGACTACGTTCAAGTTGTGTCTATGCCAGCTTGAGTAGCGTAACATTCATGGTCGTTTGTCCAGCCAAAATCGTCATCCCCTTCGTCTCGAGTTCGTAGGGCTTGTTCGTCTCGCAATCCTCACCATTGATGCGTGTCCCGTTCGTTGACCCAGCGTCTGTATAATAGGAATTTTCCGTGCTTGAACTCGAACTTTCCGTGGGTGGTGCTTACCTCCAAATCCATCGGCAGCGAGATCCCCCGATCCTTGAACTTGGCCGAGGACGAACGTCCGAGCCAGCACGGGCTGCGTGTCTTGGGCTGGAGGTCGTAAAACTGTCCTTTGTATGGGCCATCGACGACATCGATGTGGATCGTATCGGGTTTTGCATCGGGAGCATTTGCAGGCTCTGAGGCCAACGGAGCGACGGTGGTGACTTTCTTGGCTCGTGTCGACCGAGTGGCTGCCGCTGTGACCGCTACCGCCGTGGGTTTCGGATCTGGTTTTTCGATAGATTGTTGCCTACTGTTCATTTGAGGCTTTACATTTTGGTTGACTAGATTTTCCGAATCCTGGACGATTTTCGAGACCTGATAATGGGCTTCCCAAATGGCCTTTTTGCCCTCCTCGAGTTGCTTCCCCAGGGCTTCTAAGATGGCATTGTATTCCGCATCACTCTCCGCGTTTGCCCGTAGGTGCCACCATCGCAAGACTTCTTCAACCGACCAGTCTTCGGTTGGTTCTGCATTCGATTGTTTTTTGTTGCACAATTGAGAAAATCGAATTAGCCGCAATACGATGAGAATGGAACGAACAATCATGTTACTATTACATCATATTATAGAATCACTTCATGAATCATTTTTTCACGAATAAATTCACGAATCATCTACACGTACTTCAACGCAACTCGAAACTTACCATCGTCTAGGGTGTATTGGAAATCGGTCATCATCTTTTCGTGTTGTTGGAGGATAAAGAAGAATGTCGCGAGCAGTGTTGTTCGTCCTACTTTCTTGTCAATATTCTGTCTTTTTGTCTGCTTTACTCTTCGAACTAGTTCATTCAACTTGCGTTGACGTTCTTGTTAATGTTCAATTGGGATTTGGTTGGGTTTCGCTGGACCAACATGAAGAGATTTTGGCTCAATCCAGGGAGAGACAAAATTCAAATCACGCGTATTAACATATTAATTAACATATTAACGTAAATGAAGATAATAATATATTGCGCGCAGGCCCATTTTAAAAAGTTGAACCAAGAAATGTATAATGATACCCTTGGTATCTATGATGGAGACCTGGGTTCTCAAACATCTCTCTCAAAAGACCAAAGATACGTCGTACGAGTACTGTACCAAATAATAATGAGTCTTATGAGTGTTTTCACAAAATAATAGTCCTACTAGTAATACTGAATACCACGTAACACTCATTCTTTTTTTCGCAACAAAACAATGGCAAGCCAACGATGATGGGCTGCTGGCATTTATTGTTTCATACGTTTCGCAGCTTCAGCTTGCTGCTGATGCTGAAAACATGGGAGTTGCTCTCCATGATGATGGTCAGCAAAACAATCGATCATGTGATGGTTATATCGAAAGCCCTTCTGTTGTAAATCAATGAAGTATGGCACAAGCCATAACCCGTCCGTTGGTGTTGATAATTGAATTCCTTCCTTTCCTCTCACACGGGCAGACAACGCGTCTCGTAGATTCGGTTGCTGACATGCTGGACGCGGTGGGAGAGATAACGAATCGTGATATGGTCCATGATGCGAGCCAGAGCAGGATCATCTCGGACAAGACCTTCCCAGGTTTGGCTATCAAGACTGTACAATACAGCGGTTTCTGATTCGCAAACCACTTCGCTCAGCCGATCGATCCCCTCGAGGAGCCCGAGCTCTCCAATGACAACCCCTCGCGGAACTTCTTCTGAGAATCCGTTCGGGAGAGAAGCCACGAGGGTGCCAGACAAGACGAGTTTTGCGCTATTGCTACGATCACCGTGCTTCCAGACAGTTTGCGCCTTGGAATATACTTCTCGTTGGAAGTACGATAAAAACCGAGTGGCATCGCTGTTCTCGTTGTGAAATGGATCTGGTCGGATGAGATTTTTTACGTAGTGGGTTGCGAGATCTTTTTCCTCCTCCGGAGTGAGCCCTTCGTCACTCTTTTGTTCGAGAGAATGCTTGAGAAATTCTTCTTTGGTGAGAATCTCGGGATCCTCAAATGATATGAGAAGGTTCTCCGCAAAGATGAGTGCCTCGTCAAAGTCGTTGCACACTTGGTTCTTCGGGAATTTTGCCATGTTTTTGTCGTCCGATCCATTCTCTTCCAGAATCGCCTTCGACAAGGACAATCTGTGTTCACAGCGCAAATAGCCCTTGCGTGGTCGCATGACGAAGATATTCGTCGAAATTCCAAATATCTCATTCATTTTGACCTTGAGCTTGTTCACTGCTTGCACTGCACTAGTGTCCATGCCTACAACGAGGGTAAAGTCGATAATGGCGACTAATGGCTTTTCGCGAACAAGAGCTTTTGCGATGGCATCTCCCATATCGACAACGTTTCCAAAAAAGAGGTTCCCCTGTAACTGGACGACTAGGATTCTTGCGCGCCCGGAGCCAGACGAGTCGAGAACGGTCATTGCCTCTGGCGGTCGTGTCCACGCGCTACTTCGGAGTGTTTCTGCCGTGGTGATATTGAAAATGGGATCCAAGTTGTGAACTGACTGTAGCGCATACGTCGTCATCGCGACGACGATCCCAGCGATCAACGCTGGGGTCATTCCTAGAAAAGTCATGACCACAGCGATCACCAAAATCTATTTGTGAATTGTAGGTAGAGAAGGAAATTACCAAATACAAAAAAATAATGCGTCAGAAAGGAATGAATAATATTATGCACGTTTTCAAAATTTCCACGCAGTTTGTACCTACTCCGCCGTATTCTATCTTATCGTATTCTTCAAAGGAATCACAAACTCCCTCAATGAACAAATCCACGCCAATGTGCAGCAATAGAGTCCCCGCCATGCATCTGGGAATATACGGGATTATGGAAACCCCAACCACGAAGAAAATCACCATTCCAAGTATCAATGCCCATTGCGCGGCTCTTGACCTTCCTCCCGACTTGTAAAAGAGGACAGAAACCGAGTAGGTCATGACGTTCTGAATTCCACCCAGTAGACCATTCAAGATATTAGAATAACCATGAACTATGAGCTCGTTGTTCATGTCGACGTCTACCTTGCAGGTATTGGCAAAAGCCGGAATGTTGATGGGGACATTGACCACGGAAAAACAGGCAAGCCCTAGAACCGTCCCAAGGCTCTTGACAACTGCTGTCCAGGATATCGTCGAAAATTCAATCACGCGAAAGACATCGAGAACCGAGCTGTCGATGTTGGAAGAGTAACTTTCATTTGATTGTGTGGTATCTTCGGGGGAAGCAGAAGGAAAGAGATAGCCACGGTTTGTGGCTTCGTCCATGTCAATCCCTAAGAAGAACAATCCGATATAGAAGACGGGGACAATGGAAAGAAAGTAGAACGGAGCCAATAAGCCAAACAAGGGTTTGCCAGATTTGTCGGTCAGGAGCACCATGAGCGTCCTCAAAACAATCTCAAAGGCGAGGGTGGGAGCCAAAAGCCCAAAATCAGATACGAATAAACCCAACCCTTCTGCTGAAAACCGAAATTCCTCGCCGGTCAAAACTCCCACCGACGCGATGATGATGAAAACCCCAATTCCACCAATAAAGCCAATCAGAACGTGACTGGGAAAGTAATGAAGGACCTTTCCCAATCCAGCGCATCCCAGCCCGAGAAACAAGATTCCAGTCGCGACCGAACTCAGCCCAAAGAGAAAAAAGAGGGTGGATAGCGCTTCCGGCCCGTATCCCTGCTCGGCAATGACAATCCCTGCAAGGGCGTGATAAAAGGGGACATTCTCGATGAGCTGGCTGGAAACAGGGCTGTTGAATTTTGAACAAAAGGCCAGGGCAATCTGTCCCGTGATGGTGGCCAAGAGGAACATGCGAATCCCCAGGGCTTCCTTGCCCGCAAGGGGAAAGGGGCCACTGATGCCACTGGTTTCGTTGTAAGCATCACTTTCCCCTTCGTTGCTCCAACCGAGAGGAAAATACGAAACGCCAAAGGGGATTGCGGCCATGAGGTTGATCATGAGTGTCACAAGAATCGCCGGAATTTCTTCAATGAACGAAGGATGCGTATCCTCGCCATTGGTTGGTACTATTTTTGCTTTCAGAAGCCCCGTGGTCTCGTCCACAACTGCATCCTTGTGTTTGTAGCCACTATTGATGCCGTTTTCAAGCGATTCGCTTCCAGTTGCCCAGTCTGATTCTGTGGAAGGGCGAGACTGCGATCCATAGTAAACCTCGGTGATTTCCGAATTTCTCCGTTCACCTCCTATCAGTCCTTCCATGACATATAGTGGTACGCCTGTATCGCAACCAATCGAGTGAATGAGTTGTGTGTTTCTGATTTCGATGACAAGTAAGATGGCAATAGAAAAAGATACGTGAGAGGAGAAAGAAGACTCTTACGCGATGAATTTGAATGGAGAAGACGAATAATTCGTTGATGTGTCAATTCTGGTGCTGTTTCGACGATTGATGATTCAATGATTCATTCGTGAAGGGGGTCGCGTTTGAGTCATTCTCTTGAAATAATTTAGCGCGAGAAGAATGCCAATGAAGAGGTTGGGAGATAGGGTTAAGAATACTATCAAACGCAAGATGATGAGTGTGAATAAAAAAGTATGGTTGTAGAAAGTATGGTTTATAGCTCTATTGATAATTATATATAGTGTAATGAACATAGATGGTGCCTCTGTTCTCGTGAGTAGTGGTATTGATGCGTTGTTGTTGCTGTTGTACAACTAGTGCTGGGCGAATGATAATAGCTGATTCTTGTTGATGTTCTTTGCTGCGTCTTGTTTCTACTCGCGCTTCGAATCGATGCCTTCTCTAGGTGTATAATTTTATGAGTGCCGACGCAATGCGACCGGCTTTCCTCCTTCGCCCGCGCAGCCTTTTGGGAGATGATGTTTTTTTGCGTCGGCCAGACGAACTCTGCGACGAAGGGCTTTCGCCGCTGTTTGTTTCCTCCTTAATGCTGAGAGATTTTTCCAATACCATCTTTCTGAGGTTTCGATTCTTTCGCTTGCGGATTTTGTCTTTGTCGTCGATTATGAATCGAACCTTTTTCGAATTCTCGGTATCTGTCGGCATCGAGTTCGTTCTGTCTGGTGATTCCTCATGTTGTGAACGCGAGAGGGATTCGTAGCATTCTCTGGATTCAAGCATGTGTTCTTGTGTCTCGTTCACGGTCGTAACGGTGCCTTCACCCTTTGTAAATGGAATACCGCAGAGGCTCCCCGGAAACAGATATGTTTCGACGGTTGAAAACATCGCTGGTGATCGATATTCTTCGTTCTTTCGAATAATTGTATGCCGACAGTGCTCTGTTTTCGTGATTGAATGTTGTAGCTATTTTTGTTCCCTCTTTAAACTCGGGTATTTCTGGTTTCGAAAGGGGGTGTTCGATCGGCACGGTATGCATCCATCAATGCATCCATCAATAGATGAAGATACGATGTCCTTCTTTTGTGATTGTTCGATTGTGTTTTTATACACTACACGTAGCTACCAGTGTCAAGAGAGAACATGATGTATTCGCAGCGCTTTACTAGAGAGTCAGTCCCCGATGAAAAGAGAGGCGCGCGATAATAGTTTCTCGAACGGTATTTTCTCGTGTAAAACTCGGAGTCGGACTTAGTTGGATTAGTGAGACCGTTGGGCAATTGTTGGTGGCGCAGAGAATCTTCGCTGTCACGATTGGACAGGACCGTTGACACATCGACAACATACCTTTCATTTTTCCAACAGAGAATTTTTCTTCCATTCTTATGTGTCGTACACGTTCAACGTACCAATCGCCGATGAACACAACGAGATGCATATTGTAATGATTAGGACATGGTGGGTACACCTCCTCTATTTGGAAATGTTGACACACTTTGATGGATTTGACACATGGTGACTGGATAAGGCCCAGCACTAGACTTCGAAGCTCCAGCATTTCTTCACCCATCGCCCAAATTCGTAATCGCACGTTACATAACAAGAAGTCAATACGAGAGCGTAGATTAAAAAGCGCCATTCATAGTCGCAGTTGGCGCCCTCTTAACGAATGCCATATCTATTGCTTTTTAAAAATTTGGAGAGAGAGAGAGAGAGGTGCAACTTCTAATGGCTGTACATCCCTTCTAATTTCGAAAGAATCACTTTTGCGACTGGAACTTAGGGAAGATGAATTTGGATAGCTACGTTTTTTTCATAGAATAAATTCTTACAAGTTATTTTTCGGAACCATGCACTAATACGTGTACAACTTTCTTCCCCCCAAATACAGAAAGTTACGACTCACTCCAGCCTATGCGTTTGTGATATTCCCCGTTTTGATACGTTTTGCTTGCCCACGAATCTCAATTCCCTGGTTTCCTTGGCGTAGGCGATGCCATTGCCATCGATTTCAAGGCACTCAGGTTGATTCCGTTGCTTCCGTTATCGTTCGTGGAGTCTGTAAGAAGACCAAACTGGCGTCGATCCTTCCGATAGGCTTCTTCCAGGGACAAACGTTTGTGTCGTTTATTTCCAGCCCTGTCGGAGGCCTTGAAGAGAGGGTCGTCTTGCTGCACAAAATCAAACTCCTCGTCGTCGCACTCCATCTTCTTGTTTCGATCTCGCTTGATTCCATCTAGTTTTCCGACTAGCGATTTCGCTTCTTCGGCCAAAAGACCGACGGTGTTACCCTTTTCTACCTTATCGCTGACAATGCGTCGGATCGTTCCTTCTTGAAGCGTGGGAATGTGCGCCTCTGCTGTGGCTACAACATCCGCAACGGCGTGCTCGGCACGCTTGGCCGATTCCACCGAGGCCAGCAATGCGTTGCGTTTCTGTTTTGCGGTTTCAAGCTCGGCCTGCAACCGGGACAGTTCCTTGACGAGGTCTTTCCGTTCTTCTTCAGACGGAAGTTCGGAGCGTGTGGGATATTTTGTGGCCTCTTCCTCGCCGTTGGTTCCTTTCGTTTCATCGTTTGCCTTGAAGGGTGAAAGACATTCAACTCCATCCCTCATGACTGAAACGATTCGTTTGCGCTGTGCGGGTGGATTTTTTCGGAGCGTGAAGAGATGGTGGCCGCAATAAGCTTCCAGAACATCGACATTTCGGACAAACCTGTATCGGAGGGCGTCCCACAGTCGCTGCTTGGGAGGTTTGTAGTCGATTTCGTCCGCGGAGGATATCTGGGAAGAATTGCCACGATAACAATCGCCGTCGAGCAAAGGAAGTGAATCAACACCCTTTGTAATCGCGGTTTCTATTCGTTCCGTGAAGGCGTCCGCAAATCTGGAATTCAAGTCACCAAACACTTCTAGATCTTGATCTACCAGCGACGAAGGCACCGCTGATTCCGTCATTGCAGTATCGATTGCTGTATTTGTTGTTACTTCCATTTTGTAGTTTGACTCTGCGATATGTTCTTGCTTCATTGCTGAAGTTTCTGTCTTGTAAGAGGATTGTGCTGCTTCCATCTTTGAAGGCTGGATGTGTGTGTTGCCTTGCTATGGCTCACGTCTGCTTTGTTGTCATGTAAACTTGCAATGTTGTGAACGCGGACTACTGTAGTAACAGGTTTTAATCATTCATGTTGGAATAAGAGAAGCTCTGCGTATCAGATTTAAAATGCTCGCGCAAGCGAGCGAGCCAATCTTCGTTCCGTGTGCTAGAGGCGGAAAAAGGTTAGGGTTCAATTGTCCCACCGTTTCCCGTAGGTCGTAGTACAAAACCTACGACAAATTTGATTTTTGGCGCACCCTACTCCGTGGAATTCGCTAAATCCTTCGTTCGACTCAAAATCAGATTTTGATCGAAGAAAAAACTTTAAAAAGTAGAGTATTGTACGTAGTAAGTACTCCTACTGCACTCGTACTCGTACCTCTCGATGACACGTGAGGGAAGCTTCTATTTTTTGATTTCATGTTTTATTGATTCATGATTTCGTTCAACAACAGCACCTTTCACTGATGCAGAATCTATTTCATCGAAAGAGTTACACGTATTTCAATTGCATTAATTACGATTTTCAACAAGATGCCACGGCACTACCGACGGCGAGGAATGAATGGGGCTTCCCTCACCGGGCTCGTCAATGCCGATGCCAGAACCGAAGAAGAAATTCGAGGAAACGTCCGCCATGTCTTTGGGACATGTTTGGCTCTGGTGATGATCTTGGACATTGCGTCATCGATACTTGTGGTGTGGTTATCGTGTGGGGAATCGCAAGAGGAAAGCAGCAGTTTCGACGAATCTCCGAGGCTCAAGTGTTTGTCCCGTTCGCTGTCGTTTTCCCAAGCCTTTCAAAACGCCTTTATCCATCGCCGAAAAAGCGACGATGGTATGGGGGATAATCTTGGAGATTTTGTGTTATTGGCCGCATTGCGGTGTATGACTATGTTGCTTCTTCTTTGGGCGGGGGTTCAATTTGGGAGGGAAGGCAAACGCGTTTCAGAAGCTATAGTAGAACGACGTTCCAGAACCGAGACAAACGAGGATGATACCAACGAAAGTCCGTTGATGGAACCCCTGTTGGTAAATCACGGGCATCCGGATAGCGACGACGTTGCAAACGGGGATGATGACGTTCCTTCCTCCAGCAACGATGATTCTCTTCCGGATGACGAAACCGTCGAGACTGCAAACGGTGGGAGGCGCGAACGAGCAGAAGCAAGCGAAGAGACAACAACGGAAGCCTTTTGGACGCCGCAACGCATCCGAACGTTCATTTTGCTATTGGTTTTTGTCTGCTGTACAATTTATCAGGTCTATGCGGGATTGCGGGTGGCGACGATGGGAATGAGTAGCGATACCACAAGAAGCAGCAACAACAACAATGCTCTGAACACCAGCCCGTGGGTGTCGAGTCTCAAGACTATCCTCATCTGTTTGACAGTCTTGTGGATCAACGTAGAGGCCTATATCGTTCGGGTTTTGATCCTCGAGCTGACCCGAAAGGTAGAAGGCTTGTTGTTCTTGCCACCCGAAGTTCATCGACACCCTCTCTATCTGGAAACCGATCACCGCTCCATGGCCTTTCATTATTGCGATTTGTGCCAGAAACGAATCAGCGTAGCAGCCCCCAAACCAAAAGCAACCACCACGGGAGCAACCTGTCGCGTCGCTACGACTCCGGACGAAACCAAGTCGTCCGAGGGATGGTGCTACAGGTGTGCCCTCTGTGATTTCGACATTTGCATCGCTTGCAGCAAACGAAATGATGCGTCAACCGTCGGAGAAAACGTCCTTCGTGGCGATAGGGGTGTTCGAGCCGAAACCTCTCTTACCACTGGCGAATACGTCAAGCGCTCGATTGCTGTGGCTGGAGAATCCGAATGGCCGTGGTTGCTTCTGAGTTTTGCACTCTTGGCAATATCCAGCTTATCCAAGCTCTTTCTTCCACACTTTCAGGGGAAGATTATCGACAAGGTCATTCCAATTCCCTATCACCCGGGTGGAGGCAATGACGACGACGATGACAGGGGAACCTATTATGACAAAAAGGGATTTTTGCACTACATTTTTATTTACGTCTTGGTCATGCTTGCGCAGGGTGCCGTGTCGACCCTGTATTCGGCAATTTTCACACTTGTCTCTCGCCGATTAAAGTTTACGATTCGAAATGCCCTCCTTGAAAAAATTCTGGCACAGGATGTTGCCTACTTCGATGGAACGGAATCCGGACGCCTTATCTCGCGATTGACGAACGATTTGGACATGATGATGGCTCCCATCCAATCGTCATTATCGAATTTGCTCAGCAATTGTCTCATATTGATTGGGGGGATGGCAATGTGCTTTTTCAAGTCCTATCGATTATCAATGCTGGCCTTTGTCACCATTGGACCCATTTCGTATCTGTGGGAACAGTATGCCCTTTGGAGTAAGAAACTTGCACGCGAAATGTTGTCCTACTGGGCACAAGGAAATAGCGTCGCCGCGCAGGCTTTGTCCCATATCAGGACTGTCAAGGCCTTTGGCTGCGAGGAAGTCGTCCTCAAAGAGTATTCTGAAACTAACCAGATGGCTCTGAACTGTGGCATCAAGGATGCTTGGGGAAATGGCCTGACGTCGGCTTTGACGGGTTACCTTGACCTTGGAACTGGAATCTTGATTCTGTATTTTGGAGGCCTCTTGGTCTATCACGGTGAAATGTCCGTGGGAGATCTAGTCACCTATCAGCTGTTTTGGAACATGATGAACAACGCCTATCAGAGCCTCCAGGGGTTGGTTACCTCCTTTACCCGATCGGCGGCGGGCGCTGAAAAAGTCTTTTCCCTGTGGGACTCCCAACCCGATATTGACCCCACAAAGGGTTCCGACATTCGCCCAGAGGAAATCTCTGGCCATCTCCAACTCCAGAATGTTTCCTTTTATTACCAGATGCGACCAGATCACATGGTGTTGGAAAATTTCAATTTGGAAATTCCTGCAGGTAAAACCCTTGCGTTGGTTGGCCGCAGTGGTGGCGGAAAGAGCACGATCATCAACCTTTTGCTCCGCTTTTACGATCCCCGAGAGGGGAGCCTCCTTTTGGACGGAAAGCCCTACGAATCCCTCAAAGTCCTCCAGCTTCGCAAATTGTTTGGCGTCGTCACACAAGATACAGAACTCTTTGCCCTGACGGTAGAAGAAAATATTTCTTATGGGCTTGAAAAGGACAGCTATACCTTTGAGGAAGTCGTAGAGGCTGCGAAGAAGGCCTACGCCCATGATTTTATCTGCCAGATGAAGGACGGCTACCAGACAAGGATCGGCGAGCGCGGGAGCCGGATTTCCGGTGGCCAACGCCAGCGCCTTGCCATTGCCCGTGTGTTTTTGCGCAAGCCCCGGATCATTTTGTTGGACGAAGCAACGTCCGCCCTCGATGAGAATTCCCAGGAGGCTGTTCAGAAGGCATTGGCCGATTTGATCGAGGAGAGCCAATCCACCGTTGTCATGGTTGCGCATCGGCTGTCGACGGTAGTTAATGCTGACTCGATTTGTGTCATTGACAAGGGCAGGGTACTGGAGCAGGGAAAGCACCAGGAACTAGCGGATAAGCCCGGGGGCATCTACGCTTCCATGGTGAACAAACAGCTGTCCAAAAAGGGCGATCTCTTGGATCAAGAAGGGGATCCAAACGACGCTCAGAAAGACGAAGCATCGGAATCAAAATCAAAGACAGGAGCGAGTAAGGGAGCAGCGGATACGATCGACGATCTATTGGCAGATGGATCCTACAGTGATTGACCAATTATTTTCTAAAAACACGAAAACGAGCTCTCTAATGACAAGCAAAGTGCGTATGTACAGTATCGAATCGAAAATTTCATGAAGTCGCCTCTGTCAGATATCGAGATGCCCTGTTTGTTGAGGCTATTAGTGATTAGTGTAGAAGCAAAATTTTGGACCAAATTATTTATGTATGTATTTTTTTTCGTGTGTGACCAGAATCCGAATAGTAGTACCATCATTTTCTTTTTCAGTGACTGTCTTCCGTAGAGGGAAAATAGATGCGGGTTTTGTAGAGGCGACTGCGAATCTTCTTCTGTCTTCGTATCCTTGGTATTCGTTTCGAGTTTTTTGTTGCCTGCTCAGAAAACTTTCCTTTCCCTTGCTAGGATTCCCCTATAATACCTGCAAGATGCGACACTATTACGATGATTGCGCAATTCGACGGTGAATTAGCTAAATCCAATTTATCTTTACGTATTAATCCTGTTGTCTAATTCGCACACTGGTTGATTGTTGTTGTTGTTGTTGTTGTTGTTGTTGTTGTTGTTGTTGTTGTTGTTGTTGTTGTTGTTGGATTATTGGTTTTACGAAAGTCGTTCCAATTTTAAGACGGCAATTTTAGAGGAACAATACGCAAAAATAACATCGCTATAGCAATCTTGCAAAACATCGTCAGCGATTCCAATACTTCATTTTTTGTACTATTCGATGGCATATCTCAATACTGAAAATAATTTAGTCGTCAATTTTGCAGCTAGAAATTCCTTAGGAAAAGCAACAACGTTCATTGTTGATTATCGATGGACAGAAAGCGATTTTCTTCCGACTTGCTACCGCCGAGGTTCGTCTCCTTCACAATTCTATTTCCATTCGTCCCCGCTTGCTGGTTGATTGTTATGCAACATTTACTTTTTTTGTTTTGATTCATTCTTTGTCTAGAGCGCATCGTTCTCACTCGATTCATCTGCTACGGCTTTCCACTTTTTCGCTTCATTCTTTGTAAAGAACGCATCTTCCTCGCTCGATTCGTCTGCTGCTACTTTAATATCTTTCGGTTCATGATTCTAGAAGGACCGCATTCGTCTTTGTAAAGGAAGAAGAACAAAAATGACGAAAGGAGATTCGATTTCCTCGGCTTGTTCTGCGACAGCAGCAATCTTTGTTGTTGAGACTAGTAAAACGGAAATAAAAAATAATGATGCTATCTTTTTTTTTAAATGAGCTTGATTTTTTCTCAGTAGAGTAGTTTTCAGATAAGAAATGCGAATGAAATGGAAGCTAACGGAAAGGAATTTCCGCTTTTTTGAATGGACAGAGGAGCGCGTTCGGAAAACACTAAATTCCGCTACAGTGTGGTGAATAGTATGGAGGAATGCAGTTGCCAATCCTCCTTATCATATATTTCTTCGTTGATTGCATAATTTCTCTCCATGGTGTTGATCAAGCCTTGAATCGACAGGAAGAATCGAAATTCCCATTTTGCTATTTTGTTCACGTTTCGTTTCCCCTTTTTCTACGGCAAGTACACTTTTTCGCTGTTGTCAAACATCCAGTCGGAGAACTGATGTCCAAATCTGTCCCACTGATGAACCACGTAGGAACGGCTCCCGTCGAATTGGGTGAAATATCCGTCGGCGTCTGTCATTCCATAGTGAAGACCCAGCCAGTTTCTGCTCTCGTCGTTTTCTTCGGTGCTAAGATCGTACCTATCATTGTGGCCATCGTTGGGTTTTTCGTGATTCATTGCAGCGCGGAGTTTGTTCTTTTCTCGGTGATGGGTTGTACCAATGAGCGATCCCATTGCACCCACGGTGTTCACCAAGCCATCTCGATTTTTGACGGCAACAACACCACCGGTAACCCCGTCGAGCATTCCGGAATAATACATATAATTGTGCATCGACTGATCGTCTCCGTTGGTCTCGAAACAACAGCACTTGGGAGATTCCATCCAGACGTTCATTTCCCCATGAAAGATTTCCAGGTAATCCAGCATAGCCTGGCGTGTCCCGATGGTAGTTCCGGAACAAAGCATGGGCTCATCGTATTGAACGCCCTTGCAATCCTTGACGGGCCAGTCCACCAGCCAGTGGGTGGTTCGAATCGTGTAGTGCTCTTCAAAGACCTGTAAGCCATAAACCTTGGGTGCCTCTGGTCCGAATGGATTCCTCTGAAAGACAGTGTCACGCATGTCGGTGACAAGGACTGGCCCACCGCATTTGATTTCTGGGTTTGGTTGGCCACCACATTCGAGCAATAAATCTTGGAGCAGTGGAAATCGTGCCCACCTGTGCTTCAGTTTGGGATAGGGATGGACACAAGTTAAAAGTTCCCGTGTATGCGAGTCCATCTTGTCTTTGTTTTTCTTGGCTAATTCTTCATTTACGGGGTGGCTGCAGTTGACATATTTTGCCTTGTGCATAATCACGTTTTTCTCCATCAGGTAGTTTTCCTCTTTGCTTTCAATCTTTGGGGAAACCACCAGGATGATGTTTCCCAGGAATCCCGTCTTGCGGAGGGACCCAACGAATCGCTGGTAATCGATAAGATCGTATCCGGTGGCCATGGCCATGACCGTTGCAGTTTCGTGGAGTTCAGGGTCGTTCTTCTCGAGGATGGACGTCGTGCTGGCTTTGGCAGCGGGTGTACCAGAACAGGGTGCTACCACCGAGGATATCGAATCGCTCACGGTGTTGAGAGACGAAACACCAATATCATAGTAGTCGTTGAATTCTGTTTGGTTCCTGGAGATCAAAAAGATGACAGCCAGAGCATTCAATGCGAGGAGTGCGACTCTGTTCTGAAATATTGTCGCCAATATCTGCAAGCCATTTCTTCTCCGCCTAAGTGTGGGGGTGACCATCTTTTCTAACAGCTTCGAACTTTCAATTATGCATACGTAGGTAGGTTATTTTTGTTTGCGATATGAATTTTTTGTATACTAGAAGTAGTATGCGATGACGATGTTGTACTAATAGTGATTCAAAATCACAACCGTTGTGTATTTGAATTCGCAGCAACTTGTGGTCGGCCTACTGAATAGGTACACGGGAATCACTGGTCACGAATATATATGACTAACAAAAAAAATTAAAAAAATCGAACCCCCCTCTATCGCTAATTTATTTTTGCACGATTCAGCGCCCTCACAAAGACTGTACAGAAGGAGCTCGTACACTTTTCGGAACGTGGCTTTGTAAAAAAATTGTTTCAGAAACCGGCAAATCAATTTCCCGGACCCTCAAAATTTCGGTTCTGCAAATTTTCAGCTGAGGTTTGGAAATGGAATTAAGACGTTTGTCTTAATTAATTAAGACATTTGTCTTAATTAATTAAGACATTTGTCTTAATTAATTAAGACGTTTGTCTTAATTAATTAAGACGTTTAGGGTTGGGGTTCTTCGTTTTCAGAAGTACCAACGTTGTTCTTAAAACATTCAGAATTCGGTACTCCTTCTTAAAACAATTCAGTAGCAACTTCGCTCTCTAGTCGTATGGTCCGATGATTTTCACGACTAGGGAGCGAAGTTGCTACTGAATTGTTTTAAGAAGGAGTACCGAATTCTGAATGTTTTAAGAACAACGTTGGTTCTTCTGAAAACGAAGAACCCCAACCCTAAGAATTAAGACGTTTGTCTTAATTAATTAAGACGTTTGTCTTAATTAATTAAGACATTTGTCTTAATCAATTAAGACATTTGTCTTAATCAATTAAGACGTTTAGGGTTGGGGTTCTTCGTTTTCAGAAGAACCAAATTCGACTTTCGGGTGTCCGGGAAATTGATTTGCCGGTTTCTGAAACAATTTTTTTACAAAGCCACGTTCCGAAAAGTGTACGAGCTTTTTACACTGAAGGAATACTGCTGTAACTCGGAAGCAGGGGTTTTGTGTCGTGTATTGGGTGTAGCGATTATCTCTGAATTTTTGCCAATTTGTTTAGTCACGAATTGATGATTCCTCTCGACACGTGTCTCAGTAGGGCGACCACAAGTTGCAGTCGAAAATGCCTTTTTGAATTTTGATTTTCATATCGAGAAAGACTCACTCGTGCCATCATCCAATTCTGAATGGAACATGTCATTTGAGTCCACCGAGTCGTTTTCATTAACTGGTTGGTACGCACCATCAAAAATACGAAGTACTACGTAGTCCTAGGTTCGTTGTGAATGTACATAATGTAGGAACATGGGAGTCGTGAGGCTTCGAAGCCGACAATTTTTCTTGACACCACCCTGTCATTGACGCCTTCGTCATTCGTGAAAATAATAATGAGTGAGCGGAGCGTCGCGCATTTTCCCGCGTTGGCCCTTTCAGGACCGGCCAGGACCGGCTCCGGTTCAATAACCAAAAAATCTAATTCCGGGACCACGACAGTAGATACCAACCATACGTACCCTCTTTATATTTCCTTTTCGTACACACACGCAGATGATGCGTTCTCTCTAATCACAAAGATATGAGATAGATGATGATGACACAAAAAAATCTTTTGAAGTGAAAGTACCGATCACGGAAGCAGTATACCGGATGTAACTTCTCGGCTATCCAAGCCCCCGACCACCAAACCCGTATGGCTTCTGGTCAATTCAGAGCTGTTCTCTCGATTCGTCTGCTCTAATTTGGCCCCGAAAGCTTAGCCGAAACGCTGAGATTGATTGAAGTCTAGTCCTAGTAGAGATGAAGTGCAAAATTTCGACTCGCCGCGCCCCAACTTCCGTTGCTCCGTTCTCCGTAATGATCCGTAGTTAGCGAACAAAAAGTAGACGAATCAAAAGCTCGTGCTCAAATTGAGTGGTTTCTTAGTGGACTTTGTGGTTGGAGGCCCCGTCGCTGAGAAATAAGAGCACAATGAAAAATGGACCAATCCGCTGCTATCGACACGCGCCGCAACTTCCGTTGCTCTTTTCTCTGCAACCGTCTAGAACTAGGAAACGCCGAGTCAACGAATCAAAAGAACAGACAGAAATGGACTGGTTTCCGCATGGATTTTGTGGTTGGAGCTCCAGTCGCCAAGAAATAAGAACAACACCAAGGAACACGAAATGAAATCTTTTCACCATTGAAAAACAACAAAAATCCTTTGCAGTCTTTGAGGAGCCGTTGTTTCTCCCACAGCTGGAAGCAGGAAACACCCAATATACCGTTGGCAAGCGCAGCCTTGAAATAAGAGGGCTATCTACTTTCATTGTTACCAGAGCTCCGTTTCTTGCAAAGATATTGACACTTCGCTGCTGGAAGAATTTCACGCAGAATCACGAAAAATGGATATGCGCAAAACCGCTATGCCGAATTCTCCGTGTAAACCACAGCTACTCTACAAACGATTGCTATTCGCCGTCTCTTATAGTGCTTCCTGAGGGCTAGTCTGAAAGAAGTAGCAGCTAAAAGGACTGCAAATTGACGGGGTTATGACTCTTCTTGTGGCGGAGCTTAAAAGTTTCTGAAAATGGATAGGTGGCAAACCGTTAGACCTCATTCGCTGGTTCAACGACAAGCACTCTACAACCGATATTGTTCCGGTCTCTCATAGTATCTATTGAAGGCCACTCTGAAAGAAGAGGGAGCTAAAAAGACTAAAAATTGAGGGAGATACGGCTACTCTTCTGGCGGAGCCGAAAATTTGCCAAAAATGGACATGACCGATAAACGCTAGCCCCGATTCTCTGGATCAACCAGAGCCGCTATCAAAACTATCACTATCCGACCTCTTATTCTACTCAATGAAGCTCACCCTGAAAGAAGAGGGAGATGAAAAGACTAAAAATTGACAGAGATACGACTATTGTTCTGGCGGACACAAAAATCTGCCAAAAATGGACATGACCGAAACACGCTAGCCCCAATTCGCTGGAACGACGACAGCCCGGCTACAAACGATACTTTTTCGAGTGCTTACAGTACTCATGGAAGGATGACCTGAAAGAAAAGGGAGCTAAAGTAACTGTGGTTGAGAGGGCGAATTTCGTCTAGCATTTTGGTGGTTGTCCATATCTGGCAATTTTGCTGGTTTTTCAGTAAAATAGTGATATCTCAGTCAATTTATAAAAATCATCACTTCTGTTTCTTTCAGGAGACCCTCCATTGAGTATCTTAAAAGGCCGAGTAGCATTTATTACTAGAGTAACTGTGGTTGAGCAAGCGAATTCGGTATACCGGTTTGGCTCCTGTCCATATCTGGCAATTTTGCTGTTTTCTCAGTAAAATAGTGATATCTCAGTCAATTTATAAAAATCATCACTTCTGTTTCTTTCAGGAGACCCTCCATTGAGTATCTTAAAAGGCCGGATAGCATTTATTACTAGAGTAACTGTGGTTGAGAGGGCGAATTCGGTATACCGGTTTGGCTCCTGTCCATATCTGGCAATTTTGCTGTTTTCTCAGTAAAATAGTGATATCTCAGTCAATTTATAAAAATCATCACTTCTGTTTCTTTCAGGAGACCCTCCATTGAGTATCTTAAAAGGCCGAGTAGCATTTAATACTAGAGTAACTGTGGTTGAGCCAGCGAATTTGGTCTAGCATTTTGGTGGTTGTCCATATCTGGCAATTTTGCTGTTTTCTCAGTAAAATAGTGATATCTCAGTCAATTTATAAAAATCATCACTTCTGTTTCTTTCAGGAGACCCTCCATTGAGTATCTTAAAAGGCCGGATAGCATTTATTACTAGAGTAACTGTGGTTGAGAGGGCGAATCTGGTCTAGCATTTTGGTGGTTGTCCATATCTGGCAATTTTGCTGTTTTCTCAGTAAAATAGTGATATCTCAGTCAATTTATAAAAATCATCACTTCTGTTTCTTTCAGGAGACCCTCCATTGAGTATCTTAAAAGGCCGAGTAGCATTTATTACTAGAGTAACTGTGGTTGAGCCAGCGAATTCGGTATACCGGTTTGGCTCCTGTCCATATCTGGCAATTTTGCTGTTTTCTCAGTAAAATAGTGATATCTCAGTCAATTTGTAAAAATCATCACTTCTGTTTCTTTCAGGAGACCCTCCATTGAGTATCTTAAAAGGCCGGATAGCATTTATTACTAGAGTAACTGTGGTTGAGCCAGCGAATTCGGTATACCGGTTTGGCGCCTGTCCATATCTGGCAATTTTGCTGGTTTTTCAGTGAAATAGTGATATCTCAGTCAATTTATAAAAATCATCACTTCTGTTTCTTTCAGGAGACCCTCCATTGAGTATCTTAAAAGGCCGAATAGCATTTATTACTAGAGTAACTGTGGTTGAGCCAGCGAATTCGGTATACCGGTTTGGCTCCTGTCCATATCTGGCAATTTTGCTGTTTTCTCAGTAAAATAGTGATATCTCAGTCAATTTATAAAAATCATCACTTCTGTTTCTTTCAGGAGACCCTCCATTGAGTATCTTAAAAGGCCGAGTAGCATTTATTACTAGAGTAACTGTGGTTGAGCCAGCGAATTCGGTATACCGGTTTGGCTCCTGTCCATCTCTGGCAATTTTGCTGGTTTTTCAGTGAAATAGTGATATCTCAGTCAATTTATAAAAATCATCACTTCTGTTTCTTTCAGGAGACCCTCCATTGAGTATCTTAAAAGGCCGGATAGCATTTATTACTAGAGTAACTGTGGTTGAGCAAGCGAATTCGGTATACCGGTTTGGCTCCTGTCCATATCTGGCAATTTTGCTGTTTTCTCAGTAAAATAGTGATATCTCAGTCAATTTATAAAAATCATCACTTCTGTTTCTTTCAGGAGACCCTCCATTGAGTATCTTAAAAGGCCGGATAGCATTTATTACTAGAGTAACTGTGGTTGAGAGGGCGAATCTGGTCTAGCATTTTGGTGGTTGTCCATATCTGGCAATTTTGCTGTTTTCTCAGTAAAATAGTGATATCTCAGTCAATTTATAAAAATCATCACTTCTGTTTCTTTCAGGAGACCCTCCATTGAGTATCTTAAAAGGCCGGATAGCATTTATTACTATAGTAACTGTGGTTGAGAGGGCGAATCTGGTCTAGCATTTTGGGGGTTGTCCATATCTGGCAATTTTGCTGTTTTCTCAGTAAAATAGTGATATCTCAGTCAATTTATAAAAATCATCACTTCTGTTTCTTTCAGGAGACCCTCCATTGAGTATCTTAAAAGGCCCAATAGCATTTATTACTAGAGTAACTGTGGTTGAGCCAGCGAATTCGGTATACCGGTTTGGCTCCTGTCCATATATGGCAATTTTGCTGGTTTTTCAGTAAAATAGTGATATCTCAGTCAATTTATAAAAATCATCACTTCTGTTTCTTTCAGGAGACCCTCCATTGAGTATCTTAAAAGGCCGAGTAGCATTTATTACTAGAGTAACTGTGGTTGAGCAAGCGAATTCGGTATACCGGTTTGGCTCCTGTCCATATCTGGCAATTTTGCTGGTTTTTCAGTGAAATAGTGATATCTCAGTCAATTTATAAAAATCATCACTTCTGTTTCTTTCAGGAGACCCTCCATTGAGTATCTTAAAAGGCCGGATAGCATTTATTACTAGAGTAACTGTGGTTGAGAGGGCGAATCTGGTCTAGCATTTTGGTGGTTGTCCATATCTGGCAATTTTGCTGTTTTCTCAGTAAAATAGTGATATCTCAGTCAATTTATAAAAATCATCACTTCTGTTTCTTTCAGGAGACCCTCCATTGAGTATCTTAAAAGGCCGAATAGCATTTATTACTAGAGTAACTGTGGTTGAGCCAGCGAATTCGGTATACCGGTTTGGCTCCTGTCCATATCTGGCAATTTTGCTGTTTTCTCAGTAAAATAGTGATATCTCAGTCAATTTATAAAAATCATCACTTCTGTTTCTTTCAGGAGACCCTCCATTGAGTATCTTAAAAGGCCGAATAGCATTTATTACTAGAGTAACTGTGGTTGAGCCAGCGAATTCGGTATACCGGTTTGGCTCCTGTCCATCTCTGGCAATTTTGCTGGTTTTTCAGTGAAATAGTGATATCTCAGTCAATTTATAAAAATCATCACTTCTGTTTCTTTCAGGAGACCCTCCATTGAGTATCTTAAAAGGCCGGATAGCATTTATTACTAGAGTAACTGTGGTTGAGCAAGCGAATTCGGTATACCGGTTTGGCTCCTGTCCATATCTGGCAATTTTGCTGTTTTCTCAGTAAAATAGTGATATCTCAGTCAATTTATAAAAATCATCACTTCTGTTTCTTTCAGGAGACCCTCCATTGAGTATCTTAAAAGGCCGGATAGCATTTATTACTAGAGTAACTGTGGTTGAGCCAGCGAATTTGGTCTAGCATTTTGGTGGTTGTCCATATCTGGCAATTTTGCTGTTTTCTCAGTAAAATAGTGATATCTCAGTCAATTTATAAAAATCATCACTTCTGTTTCTTTCAGGAGACCCTCCATTGAGTATCTTAAAAGGCCGGATAGCATTTATTACTATAGTAACTGTGGTTGAGAGGGCGAATCTGGTCTAGCATTTTGGTGGTTGTCCATATCTGGCAATTTTGCTGTTTTCTCAGTAAAATAGTGATATCTCAGTCAATTTATAAAAATCATCACTTCTGTTTCTTTCAGGAGACCCTCCATTGAGTATCTTAAAAGGCCGAATAGCATTTATTACTAGAGTAACTGTGGTTGAGCCAGCGAATTCGGTATACCGGTTTGGCTCCTGTCCATATATGGCAATTTTGCTGGTTTTTCAGTAAAATAGTGATATCTCAGTCAATTTATAAAAATCATCACTTCTGTTTCTTTCAGGAGACCCTCCATTGAGTATCTTAAAAGGCCGAGTAGCATTTATTACTAGAGTAACTGTGGTTGAGCAAGCGAATTCGGTATACCGGTTTGGCTCCTGTCCATATCTGGCAATTTTGCTGGTTTTTCAGTGAAATAGTGATATCTCAGTCAATTTATAAAAATCATCACTTCTGTTTCTTTCAGGAGACCCTCCATTGAGTATCTTAAAAGGCCGGATAGAACTTATTACTAGAGTAACTGTGGTTGAGCAAGCGAATTCGGTATACCGGTTTGGCTCCTGTCCATATCTGGCAATTTTGCTGTTTTCTCAGTAAAATAGTGATATCTCAGTCAATTTATAAAAATCATCACTTCTGTTTCTTTCAGGAGACCCTCCATTGAGTATCTTAAAAGGCCGGATAGCATTTATTACTAGAGTAACTGTGGTTGAGAGGGCGAATCTGGTCTAGCATTTTGGTGGTTGTCCATATCTGGCAATTTTGCTGTTTTATCTCAGTCAATTTATAAAAATCATCACTTCTGTTTCTTTCAGGAGACCCTCCATTGAGTATCTTAAAAGGCCGAGTAGCATTTATTACTAGAGTAACTGTGGTTGAGCCAGCGAATTCGGTATACCGGTTTGGCTCCTGTCCATATCTGGCAATTTTGCTGTTTTCTCAGTAAAATAGTGATATCTCAGTCAATTTATAAAAATCATCACTTCTGTTTCTTTCAGGAGACCCTCCATTGAGTATCTTAAAAGGCCGGATAGCATTTATTACTAGAGTAACTGTGGTTGAGAGGGCGAATCTGGTCTAGCATTTTGGTGGTTGTCCATGTCTGGCAATTTTGATGTTTTCTCAGTAAAATAGTGATATCAGCTCGTCGACAATAGTGATGGTGTGAGCAGCGCTTCGATTGATAGGGCCAAGGAATTGGTCTGCATCCCGAAGGCTCCCAAGGCTGCCATAAAGCAGCTGACCCGAATGCCACTGACCAATTCCCTTACATCTGATAGACAAAAGGATGTAGACTTTTTTTGCAATTTTGTCACGTTCGAAAACGTCCAGATCGCCATTGGAAGGTACCTAGGAGGCTCTGGCACCGGGAAACAAAAAGAAGAAATGAAATTTGAAAATGAAAACAACACATGGAATAGAGTCGAATAAAATTTTAGAAAACTATACTAGTACTACACGTAGTACGTGTACACCAAGTGAACAATGCTTTACTATTATTATTTACTGCCCTCATTTTGTTGCTGCTGCTGGGCAAAGAATTTGTGTTTGAGGGTAGACTTCACGCTGATTCGCTTGGACGGATCCAGCACGAGACATTTCGTCAGAAGATCGGCAAAGAAGAGAATTTCGGTTCGCGTGTCCTTTGGACTTTTGGCACGCAGCAGCTTGGTTTGGAGGGTTGCCCTAAAGACATGATTGTTGTTGTTGCCGCTATTTGCCAGTGAAATTTCCTTGTGAACAGGTTTTCCCAAGACAGGATCGATGCTCTCCTGCTTGAAGACAAAGTTGGACTGAATCTGGGCAAAGTGTGCCTGCAATGGATGTTTCTTGGTTTGCAACAGGTGACACTTGATGGTACGTGCCGAGAAGGGTCCCTAGAGAGCAAAACAGGTGCGCAAAAACATGTAAGAAAGGGTTTGGAACGAACACCAAAAACAAGTTCACAGAATTCCTATTCGCTGCGGATTTTCAATCCATTCTGATCTGATTTTGTGCAGCAGTAATTTATCCGTAAATTTACTCACCAGAAGCTTCATCATGGAGTAAAGCATGTCGTTGTTGTTGGCTCCTGGGAGCACGACCTTTCCCAGAAACAATTCGCCCGCCGTGACGGCAAAGCTCCAGAGATCGATTGCGTACGTCAGAGGCTGTAAACCCAGAATAATTTCCGGTGCACGATAGAATCTAGAGACGAGATATGGCGTCACTGCTTCGTTTTGGTTGCTCTGGGGACTCGACACAGCCACAGCGCTGCTTCCTTCTTCGTCATCGTCATTGTACACAATTCGTGATTCAAAGGCACTTCCAAAATCTGCCACCACGACCCTCGAAAAGTCGGGAGATACCAGAATATTGTCGGGCTTGATATCGGCATGGATGACACCCTTTTTCTGGAGGTGAATCGCCGCGCTCAGAAGCTGCCGAAAGTAGTTTTTGACGGCACCTAGGGATAAACCAACCCCCTTGCCGAACTTTTGCAAAACGTCTCTGAGATTATAGGGAAGATACGGAAAGACCAAGAGAGTATGGCCACGGAAATCGATCGGTGGGGGAACGTAGTTTGGATTGGTCTTATCGCTGTTGCCGTTTTGTGGAGACGGCAACAAGAGAGGTACGATTCCAGGACTATCACGGAGGCGAATCAGGAATTTCATTTCGTCGAGAGCCGCTTTGGCCATGGTTTCGTTGCTGCGGATGCATTTGATCGCAACCTTGGAGGGCAATCCGTGCTGCTGGTGTTCATTGTTGGCATTCAAACCATTTCCCCCCGGCAGTGATATAGTGGATGGAATCCCATCGTCGCACGACGAATCTATTGTTGTTGTCGAGCATTTCAGAACGGATGAAAATACTCCCTTTCCAATGATTCCCAGGACGCGGAGCTTGAGTGTCCACGCCTCACTCTCGTTGTCGCTTTGGATTCGAGAACCTCCACCCAGCACTTCGAGTTCCATCGTTTCCCCGATCGACGCTTT
Source organism: Pseudo-nitzschia delicatissima (assembly GCA_037355735.1). NCBI lineage: Eukaryota > Bacillariophyta > Bacillariophyceae > Bacillariales > Bacillariaceae > Pseudo-nitzschia > Pseudo-nitzschia delicatissima. The sequence goes on along the minus strand of CM074778.1, from coordinate 218,785 downwards.
GTAATACCCATCATTGTCGTCAAAGCCGTCTTGCCGCGAGGCTTCCTTGTTATCATTTCTTTTGGATTCGTTTTGACCTTCGCTATTATTGACTTTCTTTCTTCGTTTCTTTTTTTCCTTTTTGCGTGCCTTTTCTTCGGAAGAGGGGCTGCCAAACATGTCCGAGTCATCGCTGTCGAAATCGAAATCGTCGGAGCTGTCGTCTCCATCGGTTTCGGCGTCCTTCTTATCCTCGTCCATCGTCGTGTTCTCACCTTTGAGTAGATTCCCACTCTTGATTTCGGATGTTTGCTTCGTGATCTCTATTTCCTTTCTTCTTTTCGCCAGATTTGCATTTATATTTTTGTCTTTGTTTGTAGTTGAGTCTGCCGAAGCTTCGAGGCTTTGCAGTCGTCGTTTTCGTTTCCGACGGCGTTCCAATGCGGCAGCAGCTTCCTTTTCTTCCGATGTCATGAAATCACCGTCTTCTCCATCGTCTCCAAAAGAGAACAGAAGACTCTCCATGTTTTCGTCTTCCCCGTCAGCATTTTTATTGCCACTATCGGCATCACCGTCCTCGGCAACAGTTTCCACCTCGACGCGAAAAGCCATTGATCTATCGTTGCTATTCTTTGACATGATGGACTTTCTTGCCTTGCCTCTTGGCTCGTCTAGTTTCTGACAATTGAACTGTTTGCTGCTGCCACCTACAGCATTTTGATGGATTGTTTTGGATTTGATTTTGTTTTGAGTTTGCTTCTTACAAATAATTGATAATTTTTACGAATCACGAAAGCTTTCTTCATCATAAATAATAATGATGAAATCGATTGATTCATTCGATTCACATTTTCAGACGTGGATACGATGGCTAGCAAAACTTGAAAATGATGTACTTGTACTACGTGTACTCCTAGTAATGAGTAATAGTAATAATAATGGTCGAATGTCAAATGGATTCATGAAATGATATACAAATTTTATGTACTAGTATATTTTTTTAAAACAACCCCATTTACACAGCTGGCGGATTCAGCATATCGTCCGGCGTCATGTTTTGCATCATCTTTTGGACCTGCTCCCTGTGTTGCGGATTCTCTTTCAGCATGGCGGCGAATTCCCGCATCAGCTTGGGGTCTATACCATTGGCCTTCGGGAGAGCTTCTCGCTTCTCGTTCGGGACTCATTTCTTCTATCATTTCCAAATTGCTCCAACAGCTCGTCGGGACTCATGTCTTCCAAGACCTCTTGGACGTTGGCGACGATGGCGGGATCCCGCATCTTTTGTATCATTTTCTTAGTCACGTCGGGATCCATGTTCATGGCCTGCTTCTGGATGGGGTTCATGTTTTCCATTTCGGACATCATGCGGCCAATGGCTTCTGGTTTCAAATTTTTCACTTGATCAATAAGCGCAGCGCTCATGTTCCTGGCGTACTCGTTGGGATCAAACTTGTCTTACAGCCGTGTCGTCGTTCTCGTTGAAGGCATTGGCTCAAAGCCTTCCGAAAGGCCGAGGAGAATGGCAAAGAGGGAGAAATGAAACTTCGTTGTGGATAGTTGTGTAGTAGTGTATTGGAATCTCTAAAATAATAAATTGGAATGAAACAAATATCTATTCTTTGTGTTTGGAATAGATTGAATTGGGTTCTTGTCGAAGTGTTCTTGTCGAAAAAGACAATCTTCGAATTCTTCATCTTCGTCGAAAAAAGATTAGTGACACCTGTCGAAACGAGAATGGATCAGAAACGTTACGTGTAGGATTTCGACGCGGAAAAAGAACAAGATTCGACCATTTTTTTGTCGAACCCACCCTCATTTTATGCACTTCAAGCGAGTTTACTGAATCGCTAATCAAGCAGTCCAATACTGCTCCAAGCGAATTTACCGAATCAAGCGAGTTTACTATCGCCATACGCCATGTCAACAATCATGGTGGCAGCAAGTATGGTTGCGGAAATTCCAGAGTACATGGAATTTATCGTTCCAAGTTAATAATTGATTTCTGTATTTGATATTGTCTGCTTTTAAGTTATGAGCGTTCGGATTTTGTGAGAACAAAATCTAAGTTTGAAAATTCGTGTTTCTTTGGTGGAATCATTCTCAAACTACAATCATTTTTTTGCTTCCGAAAGTGCTTCTACTAGAGGTCTCAACAAACAGGGCATCTCGGTCTCTGACAGAGGTGGCTACTGTGTAATTTTTGATTCGATACTGTACATACATACTTTGCTTGTTATTAGAGAGCTAGTTTTCGTGAGTTTAGAAGAAAAATATTTTGGAAGCAAATTTTGCCTTCTTTAGCATTGCTGTTTATGTAACGGGCGACTATTGTTTCCCTTCGGCATCGCTGTAATCCATGACATAAATGTCATTGTCGTGCGATCCCTTCGTTGCCAGATCGACCATTGTAGCCATTCCGGTTTCAAGGTTTCGAACCCATCTCTCGGTATCCCAGAGCGGGGCTGTTGCGAACTCATCTAGTAGGTGTTGCTTTAGAGAAGAAAAGTTCGATGAAGCGGCATTTATGCTGTTGCCCGAGGCGATTTCTACCATGCGATTCTCGTATTCTTCCATGGAACTTACCACCAGGGAATCGGACAGAAGGGAGGAGGATCCGGCGCTCTTGAGGAGACTAGCTCCCACACGGCTCGCCAGTTTGTCCGTTGTTACCTTTACATTGCCATTGTCATGTAATTCATTGCTGTTGGTGGTGGGTTGTTGGTGGTGGGGCAAGAGCAACGAGATCATTGGCACTCCTGCGCTGAGGCAATCGCAGCCCACCGTGTGTGCGTTATAGGCGGGGGTATCCAGGTACAGATCCGCTAGGGTCAGACGTTCCAGATGCTCATCTCGTGAAGCATGATCACAAAAGATTATTGTATCTTCCAGAATATCGTCATCGCCGAGGATTGTTTGGGCCACACTACAAAGGTTCTCCTCCATCTGGGGAGCACCGGGATTTCTCAAAAGCCACAAGACAGCTCCTGCCATTCCCGGATCACAAATCGCTCTTCCTTCGGCACGTGTTCGTTTCAGTGCTTGAATCCATATGACAAAGGTGGATGGATCAATCTTGTCGGGGCGGCTGTGGCAGCAAAAGACAAAGGCAGGAGCAGGTGGCAATCCATAGTGATCTCGGCGCTGGGCGACGGAATTTTGGTCCATTCCGCTGTTGTTTTCGTTTCGAATGTGCCAATGGCTATTGACAAAGTAGCAATGGGGCATGTACAAAATATTTTCCGTGTACAAGGGGCGAAATTTTGACGGTATGACCACATGATCGGCAATCATGTAATCGATATAGGGGGCACCGCTGCTTCCGGGGAATCCCATATACCCCACATGGACGGGTTTCCGAGCAGCACTACCATCGCTTGGTGATTCGAGATTCCTCAAATACGCCATTACTTCTGCTACCAGCGAGGTTCCAGTGTATCCACACAAATCAATCACCACGTCGAGGTTGTCCTCGGAAATTGTTTGTGCCATTGCCTCAATGCTTCCCTTGAGGGTTTTCCATTTGCGTGAGAAACTTTCATCTTCGCTTCTCCTTCCGTGGAGGATTCTGTCAACTTCGGGGCTCCCATCCGGATCTCCACCAAGGGAATAAAGTACAATTTCGAATCTAAAAGTATCGTGGAACCGAAAGACGTCCTGCATCAAGAATGCCAGGGGATGCCTTCCCGTGAAATCCGGAGAAAGATATCCCACCTTGATAACGTTTTGGTTTGGATCCGAATTCCCTGCTTGCAGAGATTCCGTAATGGCCCGGACAAAGGGAACGTTTTCGCGCGGGAGACGCTCCTCGAGATTCGTCCAGGAACCATTGGCTTGGGCATTTGTGGTAGAAAGGGCTCGTTTCCCGTATGCGTGAGCAATCGACGTGGCATCGCAAAGGGACAAGCACGGCCAGGCCAGGGCTTCAAAGGGATGAACCGAAGGAAGAGCGCCCTCGGAAAGCGCACGCTGAGTGGATTTCGAAAGATCATCGCAGGATTGGTCGTAACCCGACCAGTCACATACCATGGCACGCGTTCGAAAGAGGAGGGAGGAGGCATTGTCGAGGGCCAAAACAATGTCCTTGGAAGCCGACGGGGACGATGCCAATATAGAAAGTGACCGAACAGTCAGTTCCAGCTCATCCGCAGCCTCCTGGTACTTTGACTGATCGGTCAAGAGGCTTGCGAGGCCCATTCGATCCTGCGCAATGCCATATGCTACTGCTCCAGCTCCCTCGATTTGTTGGTTGTTGTTGTGTTGGTTGTTCTTTTCTTCTTGGTTTTGTGCTATTGTTATTTTCGTTCGAAACAACTCTTCGAAACACCGTAGTAGCGGGGGATTGTTCATAACGGCACCGTTCACTTCGGCAACGGCAGCCATCAAGAAGCCTTCGGCGGATTGGACGTCGAGATTTTTTAACGCCTCTTGCGCCATTTCGATCGGAGACGATGCTTCGCGGCTTTCCGTAGCGCTGTCGAGTCCAACACCACCCGAGACAGTCCAGAGCGGGGAATGTAGATAAGAAGAACCATATATTCCCAGAAGGCTAGGATTTCCAGTGAGAAAGGCCAAAAGAGTCGAGGGAAATACCGCCAAAATCATCACCAATAGGTTTACTGTCGCGAACGACAGAGAAGATCGTCTTCTCCTAGATGATCGAATCATCGGTATAATGAAAATGCTATTGTGACATTTGTTATTCCAATGGATGATTCAATCTAGCAGATTCTTCGGGCGGTTTGAATGTCCAAGAGAGGTGCAAAGGTTGATGCACAAGTACTTGTTACGAACTCAGACAATATTTTGTTGCGTCCACGTGATGTTTTATCGTCTCACAAAACCCAAAAACGTTTGTGTGTGATGGCTGAAATCGGTTTTGAATGGTATAGTATGATTATGATATCAATGTCAAATGTATGAATTGGGCTGCTAACGCACGGGCTGACTGACTCACTCCGGTGTCGGTGCCTGAAGAAGTTGGGTAAAAATTTGAACTCACATGAGGTTTGGGTTATACGTACTTCCTGCAAGCGACGAAAGCGCACACAATAATATTTTCTGGATTTTACTTCACTCATCTTTCTATTTTAGTACATGAACAATGCTATTACACCTTCTACTTTTCTACAATATTCTAACAGATGTTTTGAAAATCACAGCTTGATAATGATATTGCAGACAATAGCCAGTTAACACTCTATTAGTAGTTGAGGCTGAGAATTCGGTCTAGCGTTTTATCACCTATCCATTTTGAGACATTTTCATGGTCTGCCACAAGAGTAGTCATATCTCGGTCAATTATCAAGCTTTGCCCCTCATTCTTCGTTCAGGCTGTCCTTGTAAAAGTACGCCGAGAAAGCGACTCAGTATCGTTTCTACAGTGCGTGTGGTTGACCCGGCGAATTCGGTCTACCGATTTATCACCTATCCATTTTGTGAGATTTTCATGGTCTGCCACAAGAGTAGTCATATCTCGGTCAATTATCAAGCTTTGCCCCTCATTCTTGCTTCAGGCTGTCCTTCTATCTATAAACTAACAAGGCGAAGCGGTATCGTCTCTGCAGTCTTTCTGGTTGACCCAGCGAATTCGGTCTAGCGTTTTAGCACCTATCAATTTTGAGAGATTTTCATGGTCTGCCACAAGAGTAGTCATATCTCGGTCAATTTTCAAGCTTTGGCCCTCATTCTTGCTTCAGGCTGTCCTTTTACAAGTACGCTGAGAAAGAATCGGTATCGTTTTTTCAAACGCGTGAATTAGGGTTAAAGTGCGAGACCCATCGGTTTGGGGGGAGGAAATTCTATGAGTAGGTTCAAATATCGAAGAACTAATTCTGGTCCTCGGTTTTTTAATGCGCGTATTTGTTGTTTTTACGCAGAGGTACTAACATATTCCTAGTAAAATCGGTACGAGAGATACGTCTTTTCAACGTATTTTTTTTTGTTTCTTGCGGCAGTAGACTTCCAGATGTTGAGTTCTCTCTGTCTAAATGGCCCCTGTGCTACTGTAAGGTTCGTGTGAAGTGAACCGGAGCCAATATTTCGAGCAATCGTGATTGGCCAAACTGAAACGCGACTGGGGAAAAGATTGCAAATAACGAGAACACCTTGCGTGTGTGTTCTTCCGTCACGACGCATCTGATTGATACAACATCATGATAAAAAATGTACATGACACAACATCATCATCTCACTGTCAAATCTCACATCCTTTACATCATAAGACCTCTTCATTCCATCCATAACAATGTTGTTCGGAAACAAGCTGTGACTACGCCTCCCATTCAAACTTGAATTTATTGAATAAATATTGCAATCCGGGCGTGTAAATATATCATTTTTATTCGGCGATCGTAGCATAAGCAGTACACAAAACCGAAAAATCACAGATATTCTTTCTCGAAACCAGAAGCTTTTCCATTCTTCCTTCCATTTCGAGAAACGAGACAAGAAGCACAAACGACAATGTTTGCCACGAGGGGAATCGCAAAGCGAAGATTTCCGGGATGGAGGGGAAGGCGTCCTCCTTCAGCAGCAACGTCTTCCACGAGTGGTGCCATTCGCAACCTGAATCTCCACGAATTCCCATCGATGGAACTTATGAAAGAACACGGGATCAAAACCCCAAGAGCCTTTCTCGCCTCGGATCCGGAAGAAGCTAGGGATCTCTTTCGTCGCAATTTCGCCAAAGGTAAGCTTTGAAAGAGTTTGAATTCATAATAATTGCTCTTGCGAATTTTTTTAATCAAGTTTCTCATAAATCGTCAAATGACACATCTTTTGAAAATCAAACAACAATCCCATCCAATCGAATTTGATTCGGCAGACGATAACACGGAGTTTAGTCAGTCGTTTTTAAAAGCCCAGGTCCTTTCGGGTGGAAAAAATTCCTGCTCGTTTGACAACGGATTCGAGGGCTGTGTCCGTCTCGTTTCCAACCCGGAGGAAGCCTTTTCGTTTTCGGAACAAATGCTTGGCCACAGACTCCTCACCAAACAAGTTCCGGAAGGCATTCCTTGCAAACAGGTCATGCTTGTGGAGAATGTTCGCCTGGAGCGCGAATTGTACTTGTCGATTCTGATGGATCGCAATAGCCAAGGTCCCCTCCTGATTGGTTCTACCTCTGGGGGTTCCTTCCTCCAAGAGGCTGGCCGTTCCGTCTTTGATCGAAGCACTATCGCTAGTTTGGCGTTGCGACCCGATTCCGTGGTGTCGACGGAACACATTGATATAGTAGACGGACTTGAAATCGATCAGTGCGAGCGCATGGTAGAGAATCTTGGGCTGGATGCTGGCACCGTTGCCTTTGATCAAACTGTCGAAACAATGCTCAAGCTTTATTCGTTATTTGTAGAACGCGATTGCACCATGATCGAGGTTCATCCGCTGGGGGAAGATAGCCATTCCGGTGAGATTGTGGCGGTGAACACCCGCGTTCAATTCGATGACAATGCCTATTTTCGGCAGAAAGAAATTTTTGCCCAACGCGATTGGGATCAACAGGATCCCCGCGAAGCCAAGGCCAAGAGGGAAGGAATCGATTATATTGGGCTCAACGGGAGTATAGGGTGTATGGTTAATGGTGCCGGTCTTGCCATGGCAACGATGGATTTGATCCATTCCCGGGGCGGGAAGCCATCTAATTTTTTGGACGTTGGCGGGGGCGCAAACCAACACCAGGTTCAAACAGCTTTGTCCATTCTGGAAGCAGATCCCAGAGTCAAGGTTATTTTGGTCAATATTTTCGGCGGTCTGATGCGCTGCGACGTTATTGCCAACGGGATTCTTAGTGTTTCGCGTGAGATTGGGATCAAAACGCCCATGGTGTTGCGGCTACAGGGAACCAATTACGAAGACGCCAAGGCCCTGGTTGCCAAGGAATGTGGAATGTACGGAGATATTCGGTTGGTGGACGATCTTGACGAGGCCACAGAATTGGCCGTCAACATTGCGGAAGGCATTGTGTCGAGCAACGTCGATGAGATGGCAACTCCCATGAACGAAGAAGACATAGAAGACGATCCTTTGGAACTATCTGCCTTGGTTGGAGAGAGCGTGGCTGTTGCTGCGGAGGGGAAACCCAACAAAAAGCGGACGATTCCTAGATTCGAGGGATTTTCTCTCTAACTCGTATGGTAGAGTACGAAGCATTAGGCATCTGTGTTAGGGGTTGACGAAATATACGCCGTCGTCGCTTAAAAGAGAAAGCACAAAGTTTTATGTACAATAGCATTGGATAATATTTATAGATTCATAGAAAACGAAGATTACGCTTTTTCTCTCAAGAAGTCCGATCGGTTGTAAACGTGTACTGTACAATGCAAAACTCCATTGCTTGTTCCAAACAATTCGCGCACGATATTATAGCGAGTGCAAAAATAATTTCGTGTATTCATGATATGAGTGGTATAAAATTATACAATTTTATAGTAGGAAAAACCAAACGGCCACCCAGTCTTGCATTCTCAACGTTTGGTTTCGTTTCGAACCAAACGCGTCATTCCGAAGAGCGAATAGTCTCGTTGTTTCTTCCAATTGCGTCACCACCATCTCATCCGTGCGGCACGATGCGCAAGAAGAGATGATGACAATAATCCATCGGCAAACAAATCCAGAGAAAGCGGGATGAAATTCACCACGAATCTAATTTTTCAACACATTTGAGCAAGTCCTTTCATTTCAATCGATATGAAACCGGAAGGCATGCCAACAAAAGTGTGTCATTCCAAGTGCCGTGTTGTGGATTTCAAAAAGGCCCATTCCCTCAGAAAAGGATTCTCCGTTTGCGCAATGGTGTTTGTTTGTCTATTTGTAGATTGTTGTGACATTCTTGTGGCATGGCATTCCGTGTATCGCATCGTTAGACAAGTACTGAATTGTTTCCCAAAAAGTCCGTGAACAAATCGAAAAAATTGATTTTGATTTATTCGTAAGTCTTTCCTCCCTTTCCGCTGTTCTTGCGAAAGCCAGTCTTGGGAGGGAGGACTTGGGACTTGGTCCCCGTTCGTCACGGTTTGATGTACTTCGTGTCGGAGTAGTTGACCTGGTGCTTTTCAAAGTCGGACGTGTGTGTTGCCTGAAATCCGGACACATCGATGGTTTCTTTCCCCCTCATGGCATCGGCAAAGATGCTTCCACTGCGCGTGGCCTCGGTGTTGCTATCGTGCATTGTGAATCGTCGTTCTTCGGCGGGATCAACCACCGTCTTGACGTTTGCCACGGGAAGGATCATTCCCGAAAGAGCTCCATCGAGGTCGTCGAGGTTGGTCTTGTTGACGCGGCTGCGTCCGCGGTTGTTTGCTCTTCTTCTATTGCTCATGGTGATGGATTTGTTTGAGAGTTGTGAAGTAACAAACTTTCTGTGTGGGAAAGGTTTGGTTTTCTTCGTGGGTACATCATACAGGTAGGACCTCTAGTAGAGGACTCTAGGTCCTACGAGGAGGACTAATTCATGTGTAAAAGTACGTGACTCGTACGTGTTGAGTGTTCGATGTTGACTGGTACTACAGTAGCATATACGATTAGCAAGCGGTAAATGAAGCCTGATGAAGGCCAGACGAAATCTCGTACCGTCTGCCTGCCGTCACTTCATCCACCCATTTTGTGCCGAAACTCACTACACAGAACACGATTACGTACCAGACGGCGTAGAACTGAACCGAACAGAACGGTCACCTTCGAAAAACCTGAAGACAAAATCTGCGATTATTATTATTATTTATCGAAACGGCATGTTGAGTTTGGAGTGTAGAAGATTACAATCCTTCCACTCTGTAGAACGAGAAATACATCACTTGCTCTAATCACAGAATCTTGCTGCTTGCAAATATTTCAATAACGCGAAATGTCCGATGCACGCAACTCTTCTAATTCACTCCGTGGGGGCGGAGCCAAGCAAACAGGCGGAGCAGGCCGAACCCAGAAATACGCCATGGGAAACCACAAGACGGAGCTCCTGGGTCATGCTGGCCTTCGAGCCCATCAGGAACGATCGGATGCCAAGCGCAAGCTGCAATTGCAGGTGACGTCGAAAAAACTCGCAGCGGACATGCGTGCAGCGCTGTTGATGTATCACACAGAGGAAGAGTATGAAGAATACCAGATCCCCCTCCCGTCCACCGAAGACGCCAAGAACAAGCTCAAGGCGATGAAGGAATTTACGGAAAATTGGTACGATAAGGATTTTCGGGAGGAATGGCTCCAAACAGTCACCGAGGTGTGGTTGGAGGAACTGAAAGCAAAGTACGAGGCAGCAGTGATGGCGGCGATGGCTGCTAGAAATGCCACGAAACCCCAGGAAGAGGGTGAGGCCATGTCGATCGAGGAACTGACGGAATTGATCGCCAACCTGGATCCCAACACTCCTCCGGAGGAGCGCCAGAGATTGAAGAAGAAACTCAAGCGAAAGAAACAGCGAGCCAAGGACAAGGACAAGGAAAAGGCCAAAGCCAAAGAAAAGAAGGACGAGAACACCGAATGAACCGAATTCAACTGTTGACAGAATACTCGGGCGCATGCGTTTTTGCAATTCATGGGTGAATTTCCAGCAATCCTTGCGATGGTGATTTGCCAACCAAGAATCCATTGTTTTACGGATAATCGTTGAAATGCTTAGTTCACGAAAAAAAACTATCGAGCAACGCTCGTTTGCCGTAGCGAAAATAAAAAATTTACCGAGAGCAAAGGCGAAATAGACAAAAGTCTATCATTATCGAGAGAGATGCAAGGATCAAAACGAAGCGTTGGGGTTTGGAACTATGGATTTTGAACGAAAAAGAAACCTAGACAAAAATCATGATCGACTGGCATGCAGATTCATTGCCATGCGATATTTTCATTGGTGGTGGACGCGGGATAAATAATTTAAACTGCTGTGGCATCATCAAAGATTTGTCCCTTACAGGATATCAATATGAACCTTGGGTTACATCGACAGTTCAACTACATATTTCTAGATATAAATTGCGTCATAAGAGGGATTTGAAACGTTGCAATAACGATTGTACAAAGGGTTTCTTTTTTCAGAAGTTTGGACAGGCAATATGTGCAACAAATACAGTAGAAATAGCTCTTTTCGCCTTTTTGGGGATGCAATTACTTCGGGTTGTAAACCCATCTCCTATAAATAAAGAAGATCGATATGTCGATATGTCGATTGTTGATATTGAAATTTTAAATTTCGGAAAAAACAACAAGATTTGACATGGCGTGACCCCTCGCATTTCTGGTATAGGTACACAGGGCTGTAGGTAGCGATAGATCTGCTTCCAGAGCTACCTACGCACTAACTTCGGGTTGTAAACCCATCTCCTATAAATAAAGAAGATTGATATGTCGATATGTCGATTGTTGATATTGAAATTATAAATTTCGGAGAAAACAACAAGATTTGACATGGCGTGACCTCTCGCATTTCTGGTATAGGTACACAGGGCTGTAGGCATCGCGCCTTTTGCGATCAAGACACTTTTACAGGCGAAGGTGAATACATTGAATTTTGGGACGTACGGTCCGTTGAATCGATGACGGGGATGTTCTACAATGCCGAATCCTTCAATCAACCCATTGGAGATTGGTCTGTTGAGTCTGTGCTCGATATGTCCAAGATGTTCAACTTTGCCGAATCCTTCGACCAACCCATTGGAGATTGGTCCGCTCGAAACGTAGGAAACATGTGCAAGATATTCAACTTTGCCAACTCCTTCAACCAATGTCTATCTTCATGGGCAAGTATGCTTCCTGAGGGTGATGACGCTACCGACGCTACCGACGCGACAACAGACATCGTCGCAGATTCTGGATGTGACAATAAAATGACCCCTTCCGAGCCATTTGAATGAAGCAAACTATAGCAGCAGTAATAGCGATTTGTGATACGAAACCTTGTTTGTTTTACGGTAGTTTCTTTGGAATTATAATGCCATGACGATGTGAACAGAAGATGATGTGAATGCTGAAATTAATTTGAAATTCGATTGAGATGGCCATCAAAAAAATCTTTCTCGCGCAGATCTCATTGATCATAACTGATAACGGCATCGGTAAGAATTCACGAATTGAATCGAATGAATCAATCGGTTTCATCATGAAGCAATTGAAGCTTCGTAAAAAAGTTGTTCGAAGCAAATAATAGCAAGAAAACCTATCTGAATTCAAAACTTGACTTTATAGCATTTATCTTTGGCGCTTTCAGAATTCAGAATGAAGAAAATAAAAATGTTTCGTCGGCATACTAGAAGAAGAAGGCTGCTGGAGTTTCAAAAGGGGACGCTTCCTTTTCGGATGCTCGGTTACAGAAGGTCGACCGGTTTCGATAGACGGAAGAACGATACACGAAAGAACAATTTTTCGACTTACCTTGTCTCTGCCGCCGGTTGATTGTTATATTTTTTGGTGTTTTTCTTTTGTAATAACTAGGACTTTCTAATTTCTATCGAAATAGCATGGTAGATCCGAAGAAAGTGTATCGATGGATAGATCAATGAAGCTTCTTGGCCTCATCCTCATTTCAAGCATACAGTGGCCCGATTATCGTTTGGTTGGGTACGTAAAGTTCCAAGTGCCTCGGATCTTTTCGGCACTTTTTTCAGAACGGAGCGATTAGTCCTTTTGCGTTGGAAGCAGCTATTGTGAATTGCTTATCGTCGTATCGATCGAATGAGAAGCAAAACCGTGAACCGATGTAACGGTTTTAGATTGTTATCTGACTTCGTATGTACTTATATGTTAACCTTAAATAGTACTACTCCGTCCCAATATAGTCTTTATTTAGTACAGTACTAGTACTGTTTATGGATTTTTAAAGTGTTCACATCAACGATCTATTGGTATCCTCTTTGCATTGATTGATTGCATAGGTTCATACCGACTACTCATCATAAATGTTGAGATCTTGTGATGGACTTCCTCCGTTGGTGCCTTCTGGTTGCTGATTTGGTTTACATGAGAATATCTCCGAGGTATTCCTTGGCACCCTCACCGCGGCCGCTCTTGGCGACCGGCGAAGCCCACCGGACACTCGACTTGGCGGTCATGCTAGAAATGATAGCTCCAGGGTGCTCCGCCTGGGAATTTCCTGCCTTGTATAAGGCGTCGGAGATCCATGCACAGTTGAAGCCCTTGTCGCGGCACATCCATGTCTCTTCGACCTCGGCCAGGCCCTGGTCGGAACGATGCAAGATATTGGCAATGGTGGAAATGGTCACGTCTTCCGGAATGACGAGTCCATCTACAACCGCAACCTTTTCGTCAACACCCGAAGTTCCAACGACGCTGATCATGAAGGATCCGCCGACGGCATCAATTGCAGCTTGGGCTTCTTCCTTCGATCGGACAGCGACGATGACCTCGAGGTCAACCGCACGGGCTGCCTTTGCCAACTTGACTACGTCGTCGCCGCCCGACAACAATTCGTAATCCAAAACCACTGCCTTGGCACCAATTGCCGCCGATTGGGCGATCTGGACTTCGTCGATGATCACGTCGCTATTGATGACAGGAACGGGACCTGGCACCTCGTTCATGGCACGTCGCTGTTCTTCCACAAAGGATTCAATGTCCTCGTAATCACATCCCCCCATTCGTTCGTCGGCCAGAACCGCAATTCCTCCGGCACCAAATTCCCGAAACTCGCTACTCAAGAGCTCGGGAGTGTTGATGGAAAGATTCGCTTTTGCTTTCTTATCGTTTTTTTCTGCTGCCTCCTTTTTGGATCCACCGTTAACGTTGATGTAACCGTTGGCACCATCGGCGATCTTGCGTTTGTATTCGGCAATCACCGTGATGGTTCCCTTGCGTTTCGTGAGACGTGTCTGGAGTTCTCCCATTTCTTTTGGCGGTGTGGATTCATCGCTTTTGAGCGCCTCTTGGATAATCTTATACTGTTCCATGACTTTATCCGGGATTCCGTTTTCTTTTAGGGCCTTCCGCAGTTCTGCCTCCTTCGCCTTTCGAACCAAGCTACTAACCGCAAATAAGGAGGTGGAAGAGGTGGCCGTCCTAGTAATTTGGGGCGCGGCGGGAACAAAGGATTCCACATCGACGACAAGAAGGCTCGTCCATGCCAAGAGCAGGGAAAACGAAATGGATCTGACACCGAACATTCTGTTATGATTTGTAAATTTTTTGAAATTCAACTTCCGTCCTCAACAACTGATTTAAGTGGAAGGTGTCGATTTTTTCCTCGTTGGATATCGACGATTCTGTAGATTAAGGAAGTGTCGTTGTGACCTTATTATTGGGTTCAGGGCACAGGATAAGATCGACGAAGAAGATGATTGAAGTGAAGCGGCCATCCAGAGAAAAAAGGAAAGGAATACCAGATTCCATCACAAAGAAACAAGGGCTGACAATCACAACAACTTCCTCTTCAAAGCAAAACAACGTCAAAACGTGACCGCAGCGACGTAAGTGCGTGAGCATGGGCTTCTTTTCGTAGATGACACATCACGTCGAAATGACGTACCGACGATAGTTTTCGAGGAGACTTGAAATACTTCCACGTGGAATAAAACATATATAGACAAAAGGGGATAAAATTTTGTTACCTACTATCATTATTTTCCCCTAAAATATTGCTGACCGGTTTTATGCAGAGGATCTTTGTGCGTTGCGTCCTTGATAGGTATGTTCTTCACATACCCTGGGAGGCGGGCCCGCGATCGTGCGCAACCAACTCCGAAACTCGAGCAGCTTTGTTTTCGCTCCGATGACGAAGCTTGACGCCCTTCTGCCGTTGGGTCTACGGAGGAAGAAAAAAATCAAGCCATCATCGAAATAGATGTGCCCGTGTAATGCACACGGAGACGACGTGTCCAGTCGCAGAAACTCTACTAGAGTGGCACTTGAGGCGTCACTTTCTTGATTGATTGCATCGCATTGCATTTTTTCCTGTCTAGTCCTACTCCGCTCGTTATCTTTACGTAGTTTTTCGAAAAGAACATTGCTCATCACTCACGATTAACAAGGTGTCTAACACGGAAGAAAGATCGAAGCAACAAGATTTTCAAATTTCCACCACCTCTTTACGGATTGCAAAGAATTCTGAAACGAAGCAAAACATAAAATACATATACATCCAAAGCCTTTTATTCTTTCACCATGATCCCATCGATTCTTTCCAGCTTTTCCTCGTCCAATACTGGATCAAATTGCCTTTCTGTCAACGACAATTCGGGCGAACGCAGGAGTGCTTCATTCTCTTCTTTAGAATCATCTCTGTCGTCATCGCCTTCGATCTCTCATCCGTTGCTCCGGAATCAATGGGCGACACGAACCTCGACGTCGTCGATCGTCTCTCCGGCTGCATCACCCTTGATGACAAGGTACCCGAGTCGCCAATCTTCTTCGGAGATGTCGATCTCGGACGATCACAACTCCAACGAACGGGAAGTCTTTTCAATCTTTTCTTCCCTCGACTGAACAGAACCTGAACATAACACGGAAGAATCAATAAACCATTGTTTTTGGATCCCAAAATTGGATCCCAAAAGAACAACCTTGATGGCATCTTGATGGCATCTTGATGGCATCGCGTAGCATCCCGAAGAGAGAGCCTCTTGAGAGAGCCTCTTGAGAGAGCCTCTTGAGAGAGCCTCTTGAGAGAGCCTCTTGAGAGAGCCTCTTGAGAGAGCCCCTGCGACGATCGCAAGAGGCGTATTTTTGTACAACTACTGTTTTTATGTAACCTACTTCTAATACTATATTTTTCAAACTCTAAATTCTGGAAGTTTACGAATCACTGGACAGTAGCAGTAGCCCAATATGAAATAGGTTTGTTCGTAGATATGGAAAACAAAACTTTCTTTTGCAATGACTAGCAACGCCCTACCTTGCTGCCTCGCCCTATCTCATCCAATGATGTCTACTGTGTTTTGGATAGAATGAATCTTCGTAGGTGACGGATTGAGATTGATGATACAGACTACTTTACTGGACTAGAATCTAAACTTTACTCCTTGCAAGAAGTACGTGTAGATTGATACAATCACGCTCTTAATAATTGTTACCATATTTGAAATGAATTTTACAAACACTAAATGTGATCACTCTACGTATGAAATCTTATTCCATACACGTATACACCCCGGGGCTCGATATATTTCGGCAAGCTATTCCTACTTAAACGAAAATGACAACAGCAGATGCCATCAAGAACGAAATCGCCATCGAAACACTTGATGATCCCGATTTGGACTGGTTTCCAGCTCCTTCCAAACTTGTTACGGCTCCAGGATCGCTAACCAATCCGATATCGGTTTCATCTTCAGCGGGAGCCGGAGGTGTGACGTCGACGACTGGTTCCGCATCGGTGGTGGGTTCCTCTTCCACCACGTCCGCAACCTCATCTTCCATTGTTTCGTCTTCCGTTACGTCCGCTGTTTCATCGGTAGCATCAGGTTCTTCCTCCACTGGCTCCTCTACTTCTACTTCTTCTTCAATCACAGGGACTTCACCTTCTTCGCAACCACATTGGAATTGCGCAAAGGGGGTTATGGCGCTGCAACGAGCAGGGCCAATGTCTCCCGCGAGCCCGTTCAGATACGCTTCTTCGCACGTAACGGCCTCACCGGGAATAAAGGTGGCATTTCCTGCGGTAACAACCAGTCCGGAATCTTCTCCGCAAATGTTGCAGGTGAAACCTGCTGGAGCACAACCGCAAAAGGTTTGAACCAAAGGCGAAAGCACGCCACAATCGATAGGAGGGATGGTTCCATCGACACCTGCGGCATCCAACTCTCCGCAGTTGAGAAGTGCGCCAGTGAACGGAACCGTAAAGTTGAATTCGGGGTTGAGCATTACGTCTCCTCCGCATACATCGCACGTATAATCGGCGGGAGCGCAGTTGCAAGCAAGGGCCGCCTGGTTTTGTACCACGGGACACAAGTCGGGATTCAATTCACCGTTGAGGCCAGCATCGTAAAGGTCTCCGCAACTCGAAGTCTGGAAGGGTGTGAGGCTAAGGTTGAAGTCGGGTGTCAAAGGCACGGATCCTTCTTCACAAACGAGACACTCTGGAAAGCCATCTTCCGGAACGCATCCGCAAACATTGGTGGCACGGTTAACGGCTTCGGTAGCAAAACATTCCGCAAGCGTGAGTTCTCCGCCAAGTCCGGATGCTTCGAGGTCACCACAGGTGAAGGTTCCGAATGCGGGGACTTCGATTTCGGCATCGAGGTTGCTGGGGACGAATCCTTCCCCGCAGACACCACAGGTAACTTCTTCGGCAGTGCAGCCACACGGAAGAGCTGCTCTGTTTTGAATGAAACCACACGAGGCTTCTGGGATGATACCGTTGAGACCATCTTGGTAGAGAGTTGCGCAGTCTACTTCGAATGGAGCAGAGCCGGGATTGGGCAGGGACAAGACGAAGTCGGGTTCCGTGATTTGGTCATCCTCGCTTCCGCATACGTAGCACGGTGCAAAGTTTCCAGTGACCGGGAGCTCATCCTCCTCAATAATTGGTTCTTCAACAACAGGTTCTTCCTCAGGAACTACCTCATCAACAAGAGGATCTTCCTCAACAACTGGCTCGTCAACAACCACTGGCTCGTCAACCACTTCTTCCACAACAACTGGCTCGTCCACCACAACAATTTCGTCAAGTATTTCTTCAACATCCGGAAGGATTTCTTCGACTTCCTCAACTGCCGGAGTTCCTGCAACGGTCACGTCCATGATCATACCTGCCTGGCAATGAGCGCCTACGTCGCAAGCAAATGTGATTGTGCTTCCAGCCTCACTCTCGGTGAATACATAAGTCGTTGGATTGTCGTCAATGCTTCCAATTTGGATTCCGCCGGTGGGATCACAGGTACCGCTGGGATAGATCCACACATCGTGGGTGCCAAACTCCCACGCGAAGGTGAGGGAATCCCCGGCGCTGACCGTCATGGGTGGATATGGCGTCCCGATATTCATCGGAATAACCCAATTTGGAGCAGTGAATTCGACAGCATGCGCAGCATTGCCGAAAAGGGCTGCTACCGCAACAGCCAGTAGCGATGGTGATGATGTCAAGGAAACCATCTTCGTATAAGTTATTCTAGAGTCTGGGAATGAACGTATACGATCGGTTTGTAATTTATTGGCTCTGTACAGTAAAATATTGTTTCCAAAGCTATTTGCATTTCCCTCCTTTCTTGAAAGATCGAGATCTGCCAAATTTTGCACATCGGTTTTCATCGATGGATTCGAACGTTATACTTTAACGTCTGAATTTGGCCATAGGAGGCATGCAAGTTCGCACTATCGCCTATTAATTTTGCATCGGCGTGGAATGTCCAATAAGATGACGGCATTGGGATTTCCATTCACACCAGTCATTCGTGCAAAGTTTTATCCCTCCTAATTACCAATCTTATTTTCGGTTGTTAGTCATGGATAAATATACCTTGAACGGAAAATTTTGCATGCCACAAAACTCTTGACACTTTTATATCATCTCGATCGACAAAAAAAATAGCAAGAACTTGGCGGTGTCGGACGATCTTTTCTTGGAAACCTGGATGAAAATCTGTCCACAAAAATGTTTTCTGTCTCGCCGTAATTGTTGTGTTCCTGTTCTCTTTCGCGACGACATTCGAAGGCCATTTGAATAAAGTGCGTCATCATCAAAGAAGCTCATTGGTATTTCAGTTGAAGCAGTTGCCACTTTTGGACTGATTCTTCAACAGCCGAACTCAAGGGGTAATACAAAAATAGTACAGGAGGAGTAGTATGTTCGTCACTCGTCTTGAGTAGCAACGCTATCAACATTCTTATTGTCATGTGTACTAAAGTAAAAGAGTGGATATGATGCTATTACTTAAGACTGTGGAAAGGGTATTCTTGCGCTATTGAATAACGTCTTCATCAATGGAGAAACCAAAATAAAATTCTACCTGCTTCTTCTAGAAACCGGAAGCCGATAGAATGCAATTAGAAATAGTAACAGTCGTCTGTCTTTTCAAAAGCTGCATTGTTTTACTAAGTAAAGCCCGAGACGATTCATTTCGAAGGTTCCGCCCTTCCAAGAAAGAAGTTAGCGTTGTTGAATGCTGCTGACACAACGAAGGGGAATAGCAGTAGTGCCGTAGACCATCGTGACTAAAGAACCGGAGGGAATCAGCAAAGGGGAATAGCACGCGTACGGATAATTCCTCTCCAGAGGGCAACTCGAATTAGATCACTCTTTTGCTTTCATCTAATCTCTATCGCTGTGTTATGACAATGACTAGTTATAGGGCCCATGGGATGTGCAAGTAGTGCAGACTGCGATTATTGCGCCTTTGTCTTGACGAAGAAACTCTTTGTTTCGCTGGCTGTAGCATCCCCGCAAACCATCCGTTTCAGACAACTGCAACAGCAACAAAAACCTATTGTCATGGTCATTGTCATGGGCATTGTCATTGTCATTTTCGTTGCTGCCAATGCAATGTTCGTCATCTCCACCATACATTGACGCTCGCGCAAGTATCGATGGATCTCACGTGATGCCACCACTTGGAGGGAATATACAAGAAATCTCCCGGCTCTAAAACGGATTCCAGTCGATCGGGAGCCTCTTCAAAAAAGATGGGAAATCGCCTCCGATAGTCGTCGAGGACGTTTTGTTCCTCACTAGTATCATTGTCGGAAATATCATCGAGGACTTCAGGGTCGATGGGGCTTGTGTTGGATTGCTGCCCGTCATGGCCGGCATAGTGCCAGGGCCCACCACTGTTGGATTTTGGATCAAATAGGAGGACTCGTTTGCGACCCACGTGCTGGAGAAAACAATTGTCGAGGGGATCGTAATGGAGGGGAGAGACACAACCCCTCGGCCCGAGCCACATCATAACAGAGTAGAGTCTTCCGAGGCCGATTCCACTCGAAGCATCTGTTGTTCCGCTTCCGTTTTCGCAAAAATCCGGAATCATTGTATCCTTATACAACGGCACCAAGAGATCGTTCTGAGCCATATAGACGAGTTCCTCGCTGGGAATAGGTGACTCTCCGGCGACTCCCGGAAGGGATCCATTGCGACCGTGACGCTCCTCGAACAATCGTAAAAACTGCAGGTAGGCCGAAAATGGAATCTCTGCCCGCTCCGATCCCTCCTTTCCATAGGATTCACCAATCTCTACAGAAACCAATGGGTCGCCATTGTCTGTTCCGATCGTTGTGCTTTCCCAGTAATCCCAGGATGACCAGAGCTTGGTCGCTGGGGTTTCCTTGACGACTCTTCTAACTACGAGAGGTTGCTGGCGTTGGTGGTATGGCCCGACGATGGATTGCAATTCCGATTGTAGATGTTTTTTATCAAGATTTTCTACGGTCACCTCGTCGATGGGCAGCGTTTGGATCGACGAAAAGGAAGCTCGCACACGAGATGAGAGATGCGGTCGTCTAGTGAAGCATCCAACGACAGTCAAGTTTGATATCGATTCGTCGGCTCTACGGCATCGAAGCGCAGCCCGTAAAATCATGGATTTATACTACGTACGCCTTGAGATAACGTTTGCTCTGTTACCGTCGGTGTCGTTGTTGTTATTGTTATGGAAGACGTACGATACTTTTCAGAGTTTTGTGTGCTCAGTGATCAGTCATGAGTCAATCAGTTTGATGGAGATAGAGGGACTAACGAAGTCTTAAAATCCTAATAGAAACCGGCCGATAAGCTCGATTAAACTAGCTAAGTACTTGTACTTCTAGTGCCTCGAACAGATAGAGGGACTAACGAAGTCTTAAAATCCTAATAGAAACCGGCCGATAAGCTCGATTAAACTAGCTAAGTACTTGTACTTCTATTCGATTATCATTACGTAGGTACGTACAAGAACGTATTTCTGAAACATTTTGGGCCTGGGGTGAGGTGGTTACCGGTGGTTACCGGTGGTTACCGGTGGTTACCGGTGGTTACCGGTGGTTACCGGTGGTTACCGGTGGTTATTTCATTTCTACTTGTACAACGACGTTGAACGTCTCACGTCCCGTTTCGAAACAATTTCGATTTCAATTTTCTTGAACGTCCCAATTTTTAGGTCACGTTGCAAAACATTGAAACCCACAACCTTAAGATTGAAGATAGCAAACAAGCTCCAATCATTGCAAATGCAACCAACACAAAGCATCGGTGACCGAAATCCAACATCCTCCTCCCACCGTCCGCTATGATTACATTGATTGCCTCTAATGGTTATCTGAAACCTGACAAACACGACAGAGCCAACAGAATTGAATGAACAAGAATAATGAGATTTTTGCTTTCCTGCTCCCCGTTTCTGATTGCGATTTACGGGTTGCTCTTTCAAGAAAGGCATATATCTACTGTTGCTCTGGGAGAAACTCTGGGAGAAACTCTGGGAGAAACTCTGGGAGAAACTCTGGGAGAAACTCTGGGAGAAACTCTGGGAGAAACTCTGGGAGAAACTCTGAGCGAAACTGATTTTACTTCAGAACATGATCCAAACGACAAGGAATTCAATTTCTCGAATGTCCTGGAAGAAGCATTAAATCTGAAACCACCCGCCGCGAGTTCAGTGGAAGGTGGTGAAACAGAAGGATCCGAATGGTGGCTAGAACACGAAGGTCTCTTGCGGTCAGCATGGAAACAATGGGACGAACGCCGAAACGAACGCCGAAACGAACGCCGAAACTGCGCTAACGAAACATATAACAAAGAAGCATTCACGGTGTTGCCACCCCTTGATGCAAACCTGATTCATCAGGATCTCCGGTATGCCATGGACAGGACGCGACATTCGCCGACTCTGGAAAACGAGGCAAAAGTTCATCAACGCTGGGTCGAGATCCTCTCTTCCGCTGTAAACGAAGATTTTTCCTCGCAAAGTTCGAAATCATACGAGAAAGCAGATTCCGAAACTCCAAATCCACATAGGGTCTACCGATACAAGGATTTTCTGACAGGAGACGGAATCCAGAAACTTCGGAGCCACCTCGACACGCTATCCAATAACGGGATTCCCAAACGCCGACCCAACGCCATGAACCGCAACGGGCTTTTGCTCGATCCCTCGATTCCTGGTGGGGTTTCTGGCGATTTGGAACTCCAGCGCTTTGTGGAATTGCTGGCCAGCGACTATCTCCGCCCCCTCGGGCGTTCGCTCTTTCCCGAATTTGCGGGCGATGCACGGGACGATGCCAAACACTACGCCTTTACCATCCGATATGGCGCAGACGAGAATAACCGAGAGACAACCACATTAACGAAAGAAGCGAAAGCCGAATCGATTTCTTCCAACACAAATACCGATTGGGATCTCAAGGAGCACTCGGACGCATCGATTTACACACTCAACATCAATCTCAACCTTCCCGACGAAGGCTATTCCGGATCATCTTTGTATTTCGTAACAAACGAAGGCCACAACAACACAAAAAATTATTCTGAGGTTCGCTTCGAGCCCGGAACAGCTCTTATTCACCGCGGCATGACCAAACACGGTGCCAGGCCTCTGGAAGGCGGCAAGCGAAACAACCTCATTATCTGGCTTCACGGAATCTATGGTTATGTACGGATTGCTCCTTATGAAGAGGGGGAACGCCTCTCTCTCGAAGAGCGATGGTTCTCGCAAGCAGCAGCAGCAGGAGGAGGAGAAGAAATATCCACTACGACTACATTTCAAGAGATTGGTTTGAAGTCAAATGTCTTCGGCAACGGAGCCGATGCCATCGAGTTGTAATGTTTGCGAAAAGCAAATGCGAAGCAAAGAAACAATGACGCTATATAGAGCAACCACTCCTAGATTTGACCTACATGCAAAGATTTCTTGTTCTTGATTCGCGTCCACGATTCAATTTCTAACGTTGAAATACTAAACGCCAAACAGACTAAGCAATAGCTATCCGTCACCAAGCAGTTTACTTTAGTTTGATAGGAATCGAAGGGTCAGAGTACGAGAAGGCTCAACATCATTTTGCTATCTCACGTTTAGTGTACCGGTGTCTGCGAATCGCAACAAGAAGACTTGTCGTTCTCGCTTTTTCTTCTTCATACAAAAATTGTTGCCACCAGTTTGAGAAGTTGTAGTCTTGTAGAGAGTTCGCATTCTGAGCGCGAGGATACGACAGAGGTTCAGCGCGCGACTGCCTGCCTCAGAGGTACATAAAATCAGTTTCCGGTCGTGCGAATCTTACCGTTGGCAACTCGAACGAACAACAAAATGAGGATGTGATGTAAAAATTCGATTTTGTACAGAAAAAAGCATGTGACAGGTGAAGAAAGTTCTCCTAAAACAAGAATGCTCACAAATAGAAACAAGTTTCCATACCCAAGTGTTGTATATCTACGTCCAAGAACAGACAGCCATGATGGGCGATATCACTTTACCCCGCAATTTTCTAGTATTCCGGAAGTGTTTGCTTCTAGTATCTGTGCTCATGGCAAGCGGATCGGACGGACAATCGCTTCGGCACATGTCACGTGAACTCCAAGGAGCAATTGATGATTTGCCCGCGCCCGAGGATATAGTCACTGATTTCCCAGATGTCGACTTTCCCACCCGCCAAGAAACTCTCGATATCCCCACGGTCGACAGAAATGGAGACGGATTTGTGTACAACCCGTGCTCTTTATGCCAGGGGCTCGCCTTCCAGCCCGATAAGGTGATCACAAATCCTCTTCTTGGAAATGCCACCTGCGGGGAATTGAATTACCTCGCCGAAAACCAACCAGAGACGATTGGCACGTCCTACGATTCCTGTCGAAGTAATTATGTGTTCAATGTTGCGTTTGAGGCTTGCTGCAGGCCCTCGATTCCCGTGTACGAGTGTGAACAAAACATCCACAATTATTTTGATGAATCAGATTACAACGCGGCGGTTCCCCCAATCGTTAGTTTTGAACCCGAAGATAGCCTTGACGTGGAGATACACTTCACATACCAAGCACTGGAAAAACTAGCGGTAGAGGAAGGTAAGCAATGAATTGTAGTCATCTCATTCAATGTGCGCAGACATACTTCTGCGACGCTAAAGGACAGAAACTGGCACTCACTCATTATATCGCTTTTGATCGTTTGGTAGGAACGGCCACGATATTTGTTTCAATTGTTATGACATGGAACGATCCACGACTAGCATGGGATGTTGAAGGAGATAAATGTGCCAACGTTGTAACTACATGGACTGGTCACGTAAGTTGGGATATTGAAAGTGGAAAAGAAATTGGCGGTGATTCGGAGATGACTCAATATTATTTGTATGGTCGTATTATAATCTTCGCAGGAGATCGAGAAGACCAAAATCTGGATCCCGGATTTCAGTCTTTATAACCAGATCGAGGGTACGCAGACCATGCCAGAGTTCAAAGCACACGTGTACGCAGACGGGACCGTAATTTGGAGTATCAGTGGCGGATTGACAGCTTTTTGCGCCTATCGGGACCTTGCCAAGATTCCATTCGACACCCTCGGCTGCCAATTTCTTTTTGGAGCCTCCACCCGAGAACACACGGGATCTATAAACTATATTCTCCAAGATCCCGATTACCTCTTTTTCGGTGGTTTTGAAACGACCTACAACGAATGGAGGGCTGTCCCCGAAAGGGCAGAGCAAGGTACAGCCTTCGACGAAATGGCCATTTACTACAATGTCTACTTCAAGCGGTCAACTCGACACTACATCCAAAATATTGTGAATCCAACCATCATCTTGACATACTTGAGTTTCTTTACCTTTTTGTTGGACCTGCGAGTTGGAGAGCGACTGGGTTTTGGAATGGCTCTCGCATTGGTTGTCGTTGCGCAACAGATTGTCACCAGCGGTATGACGCCCATCTCCGATCAAAACTTGTGGCTCGACAAATTCGTGGGCTGGTCCTTCTACTGGGTTTTGGTTGGGGTTATCGAGTCCGTCCTGATCGGGTTTCTCTTTTATGTTCGAGAAGATAAGTTAGCCAAGGACGAAGAAAGACGCCGACAACAGAATGCAACCGCGGAGGAGTTGGAGCCACTTTCGATGGAGACAATCGAGGAAACAAACCCAACCGGAATTGATTCAGAACCGACTTCCGCCAAGGGTTCTCGCATCACCACCCTGTGGAAACTAGTGATCTACAAGATGCCAATTCGAAAACTCGATATTTTTGCACTCATTATGTGTGTGCTGACCTACAGTGCTTTTATTGTTATCATGTATAGCACGGCCGCAACTGACGTATGGCTGCAAGACGAACCCCTTTGGTTCGATGAGTCAACTGATGCGAGTGAGATGGGGGCTAAGTATCTGAATGGCGATCTTGAAAACTGAACCCGATAGGAAGTCGTGACACAAAGATAAAGTCTCCAGGAATGTTTTTCGAATCTTTTATTATACCCGTAGCTTCGCACTGGGCGGAAAATAGTTAGTTTCTCTGTTGTAACTTCAGATACACAAAAGAGAGCATATCAGCTGTTCAATCCAATGATTCGACGATTAACTCGATTAAACCCATATTGAATTGGCTCCGGTGCACACTTCACTCTAATTCACTGTTTTACAGGAGCCCGTTAGTTAATAGAGCATTTCACTGAAGATCTACCCGCCACAGAAACAAAAAAAAATACGTAGAAAATACGTAGATTAGGTAGCAATTTTACTAGGAATATGTTAGTACGAGTACCTCTGCGTAAAAACAACAAACGCGCATGAAAAAAAAGAGGACCAGATTTAGTTCTTGGATATTTGAACCTACTCATAGAATTTCCCCCCCGAAAGGCGCGCGCGCGCTGCAGGGGGGGGAATTCTCTCAATTTAACCCTAATTCATATTTTATTGGATTGGCTCATTGAGAAGTTGATGTTCTTGTTCTAAACTGCTTCCGCGACAGCTTCGAAGTAGCCATCATTGACCCACCATTACGGATGTAACTTCTCCGCCATCCAAGCGCTGACCACCAAACAAGTATGATTTGTGGTCAATTTGAGGTTGTTCTTTCGCTTCGTTTACTCTGTTTTGACACTAAAGCTTAGCCGAGGCGCTACGGTTGATTAAGATCAAGGCGCGAGGAAATGAAAAATCCCAACTCAGCGCGCCCCAACTTCCGTTGCTCCGTTTTCAGTAAACATTAGTAGCTTGCAAACAGGGATACACTTAACCGGAAAAAGATAGTCTAATTTCATATTTTAGTACTGGATTTTGGGATTGGAGTTCCTATCACTCTGAGAAATAAGCCAACAATTAACAACAGACTAAACCCTCCTCCTCAACGTCTGATGATCTTTTCTTCACCCCTCTCAAGCGTTTGAAAAAACGATACCGATTCCTTCTCTTAGCATAGGCATGGAAGGCTAGCCTGAAGCAAGAATGAGGGCCAAAGCTTGAAAATTGACCGAGATATGACTACTCTTGTGGCAGACCATGAAAATCTCACAAAATGGATAGGTGATAAATCGGTAGACCGAATTCTCTGGGTCAACCACACGCACTGTAGAAACGATACTGAGTCGCCCTTTCAGAGTACTCGTAGAAGGACAGCCTGAAGCAAGAATGAGGGCCAAAGCTTGAAAATTGACCGAGATATGACTACTCTTGTGGCAGACCATGAAAATCTCACAAAATGGATAGGTGATAAATCGGTAGACCGAATTCTCTGGGTCAACCAGAGGGTCTGCAGAAACGATACTGAGTCACCCTTTCAGAGTACTCGTAGAAGGACAGCCTGAACGAAGAATGAGGTACAAAGCTTAAATATTGACTGAGAAATGACTACTCTTGTGGCAGACCATGAAAATCTCACAAAATGGATAGGTGATAAATCGGTAGACCGAATTCTCTGGGTCAACCAGAGGGTCTGCAGAAACGATACTGAGTCACCCTTTCAGAGTACTCGTAGAAGGACAGCCTGAACGAAGAATGAGGTACAAAGCTTAAATATTGACTGAGAAATGACTACTCTTGTGGCAGACCATGAAAATCTCACAAAATGGATAGGTGATAAATCGGTAGACCAAATTCTCTGGGTCAACTACTAATAGAGTGTTAACTGGCTATTGTCTGCAATATCATTATCAAGCTGTGATTTTCAAAACATCTGTTAGAATATTGTAGAAAAGTAGAAGGTGTAATAGCATTGTTCATGTACTAAAATAGAAAGATGAGTGAAGTAAAATCCAGAAAATATTATTGTGTGCGCTTTCGTCGCTTGCAGGAAGTACGTATAACCCAAACCTCATGTGAATTCGAATTTTTACCCAACTTCTTCAGGCACCGAAGTACACCGGAGTCAGTCAGCCCGTGCGTTAGCAGCCCAATTTTAGTCAAATGATTCATTTTTCTGTACGTACACTACACTACGTGTACTCTACGCATCTCAACATCCATCAGGCAAGAAAATTATTGTTTCCCATAAAATTTTGGTTCAGGATGCGCTGTTCAAAATGAAAAACGTCAAACGTATGAAGAATGATTCTCAACGAAAGTAATGAGGAAATGGCGTAAAGATAAATAATATCATTCACAACAGTATCTGGTGGTAGTTGGCAAAAGTCCGAGGTCTTTATCAATATTTATATCGAATAACCATGAGGCGGATATCGATATCAGCACGAAGGCGACAGAGGTGCACGCAGATAAAGTCGAGGGGCTTGGATGCATCCCAGATGCCGATTCGAAATTTTGGTAGCACTGCTCCGCTGCCAACGTCACCTTTCGTGTCTGTTTCAAAGCCATTCGGTTCTTCCAGGGATTCACGTCACCAGGTTGTTTTTTCTTCTGATCGTATAATCAATCCTACATCCCAAAATCATCGCTTATCGATGTCAACTTCGACCATGGCTTCCGTCTCGTGCTGGGTAAAAGATGTATTGCGAACGAAACGCCTAAGCCCGCCGAATCCAATTCTCGAATCTCTCCCTACGGCAGAAGAGGTTCTCGACGGGCTCCAACCAAGCATGCACAAAAACCAAGAACCAGATGCATCTTCCTTGCCCAAATTTTCCATCCTTCAGCCACAACACCTCGAAAAGGCCGCGGAAGACATCTCAAGACAACACGATGTCGAATTGGCACAGCTCGAGGTTCGATGGACGTCCGTATCCGAAGATGAACATGAGAATGGATCAATAGATACAAGTAGCGGTATCCATAACTCGAGGCTATCTTCCCTGTCCTCTCTACTTCTGGATCTTGACCGTTTGACGGCTCCGGTGGTACAGCTACGCGAAGTCTCAGAGCTTTATCAAACACTAGCCTCGCCACCGGACAGGATCGAAGACTGGAACAAGGCTTCCGAGAGCGTCAACTCGAGGAAAACCAAGACATTTGTTGAAAACCTCTACGGATCGAGAATAATATATCGTGCGCTAGCTACCGCAATCTCGGAATCGCAGAGCTCGGCGACAACAACTCCCTCCTTTCTCGTTCCCTTCCTTAAGCGGGGAGCACACATCAACATAGACATAGACAACGTTGAGAGCGGTGATACCATGCTCGATGCCGAGGTTGAAGGAATGAAGCAAATTCAAAATGAGCTGTCTATTTTGAATGATCGATTGGACAATGTTATCAGCTATGACCGTGCCAGCAAGGCGATGCGACTCCAATGCATGTCAGACATGTACAATTGCATAGGATTATCGCGATTACAGGCGGAATCTGTCCTAACTACCCAGACAGGAGTAACCAAACGCGACAATAACAATTCCGTCTGGGGACTTGCAAAGCTTCAACACCACCATATGGTGGAATCGCCGCAAGAGGAACTCATCGACTCTCTCTTTCCAGAAATCGCTTCGTCGCTCACATCGTTTTTGCCGAAACAAACCAAACTGGATCTCGACGGTGTTGGTGCCTTTCTGGAGGGAAAGTCCGAAGTCGGAAACACTATCAATAGTGGAATAATAGACAACGCTCGAGAATCCCTCAAGGCGAAATTTGATTTCAAGCAACGGGTCAGGTTGCATGGTGTGCTGAAGGGTTTTATCGATTTCTGCGACCAAATCTTAGGCATTGTAATTGTGGAGGACTCGGAAGCCAACAATGGCAAGGCTGGATGGAGTAAAAATGTCCGCTTGTTGCACTTACACGAAAAAACAGAAGATAGCGGGGATGATGCTGCGGATCACAATGGCGAATACCTTGGAACAATTTACTTTGATCCTTTTGCCGACTCGTATTGGAGGACGGAGGATGCCAAAGACTTGGTGAAAACACAGCGATTTAGTGAGCAAGTCACGGGCCAAACCCTATCCCCAATAGCTGTTGTAGCGCTCAAAATTACACCGATATGGGACGATACACCAGTTCCGATGACTTGGAGGGATACTAGGGATCTATTGTATCAGCTTGGAAGTGCCATTCAGCTAATTCTGGATCAGTCGCGCCAGCGAAGAAACTACCATCGAAATGATCACGCAACAATCGAACCCGGGCCTATAGATGCATCCGAATTTCTTTCTCACGTATGTTAATCGCGCTCTGATAATGATGATGTTGTGTAATACTTGATTTTGTGTGTGTATTGTTTGCAAAGATCCGAATCTCACTCAACCTTTTTTTTGTCGAATCAGTTCTTTGAAATGTGGCTACAAAACGATGGATTTGTACATCGCTTGATACAACTATCGCAAGATGAACTTACACTGGACGATGAGACGCTCACAATCCTTCGCAAAGACCTCCGCAACGAAAAGGCCCTCGAGTTGACCAACACGATGTTTCTATCGGCACTCCAATTTACCGTCTTTGAGAGCTTCGACCCACGCGGCGACGAGACGCTAGTTTCGCTACAGGAACGATTGGCCGTCCAATACCTGCCAGGGAGCAATCTTCCAGATCCTAGTGATCTTTCTCCCTTGCTTGCCATATTTCAGGAGAGCGGGCTCGACCAGAAAATGTCGGCGTACGGGACACTCTGGTCCGAGGCCCTCGCCGCCACCGTTTACGAAACCTTTCAGAAGACGGATCTCCGCGACCGCGATGAAGTGCACCGACTTGGAACTGGCATCCGAGATCTCTTTCTTCGAGGCAACAGTGGCAATGCGTTATCGCGCAAGGAGTTTGCAAAACTCTGCAAAACAAACTTGGAATCGATAGGGTTGGGAGGTCCTTTAAATCGGGTATATGGCTTCGACACAAAACCAGAATGAAAAGACTTCATGGATTATTCTCGGATAGTTGTCTGTGAATATCAAAGCAAAATAAGCATCTAGAGATTCAAGCACTCTATGCACACTTCAGAGTACGATTGTACGTATTTGAAATTCGATTGCCATCGAAAATTGCACGCCAGCTTTCACGAATTGAATCGAATGAATCAATCGATTTCGTGATGAACGAAAAATTCAAGCTTAAAAAAATCGGATGGTAAAAAAGAAGCAAAAAGCAAGAAAATCGCATGTGCTAACATCTCAGTCATTAGCATTAGTCACTCTTGTGAAGTGTAGTAAATACTAATTCAAAACTCAATTATAGTAGCATTTATCATTGGCGATTTCGCAAGTGAGAATGAAGAAACACAAATGCTTCGTTGTCGGCATTCCAGAAACTCCAACATCACCAGTAGATCTCGTTTGTTTTCGATCTACACCTTGATGTTCCAAATTGCAATAGAGGGGCGATCGTTTTTCGTACTCCCTCCAAATTTTTTTTCGATGCAACAAAATGTGGAAGTCAAGCTGAAAGCAGAAAAAGAATTCCAAAAAATCTATCAAATTGTTGTCATTAAATGAGCCGAGGCCCAACAAAGACACCTAGATAATTGCAATGGTCAAGAATATTCCAAGCCAGCGGAAGGTCTTTCGACGCTTGTTCTTCTTCCGAGTGGTAGGCTTTGGGTTCAAAGGGTTCACAAGGAATTTCTCTTCCAACAATTCCAAAGCCGAGAGAATCCCAGAGTGGCCCGTTTTGGCGGAGAATCGGATCTTTATCGTGCACGTAGTTTCGGACGACAATCGGAGGTCCCAAGAGTTTGGAATTCCATTCCTCCGCCAAACGTGTGTTGACGAGACGGGGTCCGCCAAAGGTAATCACCCCACCGAGTGGCAGACGTTTTGAAGCGTTGCTCTGACTTTGATACTTGGTTGCACACAAGAGCGCATTTGCGGCACCCAGCGAGTGCCCCGTAAAGAGAATGCTCGAGTAGTTGTCTGTTAATTTGTCGAGTTTTTCTGCCAAAAGCTTCCACAGGCCGTTGGTCGCATCTTGGAATCCCTCGTGGACCAAGAACTCCTCATTGCTGCCATCCAGAGGAAGCAGTCGGAAACGGATGTTTGTGGAAAAGTTAATGGGCGTTGCGCTTCCGCGGCAGGCCACCACGAGAATGCTGTCGTTATTGTAGCCAAAGATGGTTGCCCCCGATTCCGTCTTGGGGTCGACGACCTGAACCAATGGTGTGAGGCTCTTGGAAAAGTACGGGGAGGTTTCCATCTTGGTATTGGATCTCGTGGATCCATCCTCGTTGTCGATAAGTAATTCCGAGGAAAGATAGGAAAGGGAAGAGGCTACCACTAAGTCGTAAAGAAGATCCATGTTTTCGAAATCCATTGTGTTTGTCGCAGTCGCCTCTTTGTTCTCTTTATTTCCGGCCAGAAGTATTGTCTTGATTGCATCGTGGGGTATTCGCGAATCGCTTGTCGGAACAAGAGAAAAAGTACCATTGCGCTGGCGGTGTCGGCTTCTTATCGTCGCAGATTGCCGTGCATGAAATGCCAATGCCACGGAGTGATGGGTGTTGGCCGACAAGGCTGCCCGAACGATGGCAGAAGCGCCAACCAGAATTCCCCTCCTTTTCTTTTGGAGTCTTTTGTTGGTAGCTTGGGCCATGGTGGATAGTGAGAATTGGAATTGAAATTGGAATTGGAATTAAAATTCGTAGATAGATGTTGTCAAGTTGTGTCGCCCTCGTACTCGTGACTCGATGAAAAATTGGGCTGCTAGCGCACGGGCAGACTGACTCCGGTGTACTTTCGGTGCCTGAAGAAGTTGGGTAAAAATTTGAAGGGTTATACGTACTTCCTGCAAGCGACGAAAGCGCACACAATAATATTTTCTGGATTTTACTTCACTCATCTTTCTATTTTAGTACATCATGAACAATGCTATTACACATTCTACTTTTCTACAATATTCTAACAGATGTTTTGAAAATCACAGCTTGATAATGATATTGCAGACAATAGCCAGTTAACACTCTATTAGTAGTTGAGGCTGAGAATTCGGTCTAGCGTTTTATCACCTATCCATTTTATGAGATTTTCATGGTCTGCCACAAGAGTAGTCATATCTCGGTCAATTTTCAAGCTTTGCCCCTCATTCTTCGTTCAGGCTGTCCTTCTATGCCTAGGCTAACAGAAGGAATGCATTTTTCATGATCGCTTGGGTCCGGTAGTAGAATAGCGATATCTCCTTCAATTTCTAAACTTTTTCTCTGCTTTTGCTTTCAGACTGACCTTCTATGTATAAGAGGAGAGGATGAATAGCAATCGTTTGTAGAGTAGCTGTGGTTTACCCGGCGAATGCGGTGTTGCTGTTCATTTTTCGGTTCGGCCCTCTTCGAACAGTTTTCGTATCGAAAATTTCGATCGATTCGAAGGCGATATTTTCACTCATTTTCTGAAAGTTTCGACAACCGAGCTAGTTCTAATCATCACCAAATCAAGCAACACGTTTCCCAGCAGCAAAGATGGCACCAAGCAAGAATGCAACGAAGAATCCAAAGAAGGCAGCTTCGAAAAAGAACGATCCAACGTTTGAAGCAGCAGCTAAGGCCAAGATTTTCAAGGGACGAAAATCTATGACTATCAAAGACGCCATGCGGATTGGATTGTTCAACGATGAGGAAATCAAGGACCAAGCCAACCAACAGAAAGTAAGAAGGTTGATACAGCGAATGACTTCGAAAGACCCTCCAGCGGAAATATCTCCAGATTGTGATCTTCCAAAGCGGATAGAACTCGTCTTGCGAAACTGGGCTTGAAAGGAGTTCGGTCTACTAATGAATGCTATCCGTCCTCTTAGGATACTCAATGGAGGGTCTCTTGAAAGAAACAGAAGTGATGATTTTTAGAAATTGACTGAGATATCACTATTTCACTGAGAAACCAGCAAAATTGCCAGAAATGGACAGGCACCAAATCGGTATACCAAAATCGCTGGCTCAACCACAGTTACTCTACTAATGAATGCTATCCGCCCTCTTAAGATACTCAATGGAGGGTCTCCTGAAAGAAACAGAAGTGATGATTTTTAGAAATTGACTGAGATATCACTATTTCACTGAGAAACCAGCAAAATTGCTAGAAATGGACAGGCACCAAATCGGTATACCAAAATCGCTTGCTAAGAAACATTCAGTCTACTAATGAATGCTATCCGCCCTCTTAGGATACTCAATGGAGGGTCTCCTGAAAGAAACAGAAGTGATGATTTTTAGAAATTGACTGAGATATCACTATTTCACTGAGAAACCAGCAAAATTGCCAGAAATGGACAGGCACCAAATCGGTATACCAAAATCGCTTGCTAAGAAACATTCAGTCTACTAATGAATGCTATCCGCCCTCTTAGGATACTCAATGGAGGGTCTCCTGAAAGAAACAGAAGTGATGATTTTTAGAAATTGACTGAGATATCACTATTTCACTGAGAAACCAGCAAAATTGCTAGAAATGGACAGGCACCAAATCGGTATACCAAAATCGCTGGCTCAACCACAGTTACTCTACTAATGAATGCTATCCGCCCTCTTAGGATACTCAATGGAGGGTCTCCTGAAAGAAACAGAAGTGATGATTTTTAGAAATTGACTGAGATATCACTATTTCACTGAGAAACCAGCAAAATTGCCAGAAATGGACAGGCACCAAATCGGTATACCGAATTCGCTGGCTCAACCACAGTTACTCTAGTAATAAATGCTATCCGCCCTCTTAAGATACTCAATGGAGGGTCTCCTGAAAGAAACAGAAGTGATGATTTTTAGAAATTGACTGAGATATCACTATTTCACTGAGAAACCAGCAAAATTGCCAGAAATGGACAGGCACCAAATCGGTATACCAAAATCGCTTGCTAAGAAACATTCAGTCTACTAATGAATGCTATCCGCCCTCTTAGGATACTCAATGGAGGGTCTCCTGAAAGAAACAGAAGTGATGATTTTTAGAAATTGACTGAGATATCACTATTTTACTGAGAAACCAGCAAAATTGCCAGAAATGGACAGGCACCAAATCGGTATACCAAAATCGCTTGCTAAGAAACATTCAGTCTACTAATGAATGCTATCCGCCCTCTTAGGATACTCAATGGAGGGTCTCCTGAAAGAAACAGAAGTGATGATTTTTAGAAATTGACTGAGATATCACTATTTCACTGAGAAACCAGCAAAATTGCCAGAAATGGACAGGCACCAAATCGGTATACCGAATTCGCTGGCTCAACCACAGTTACTCTAGTAAGAAATGCTATCCGGCCTTTTAAGATACTCAATGGAGGGTCTCCTGAAAGAAACAGAAGTGATGATTTTTAGAAATTGACTGAGATATCACTATTTCACTGAGAAACCAGCAAAATTGCCAGAAATGGACAGGCACCAAATCGGTATACCAAAATCGCTGGCTCAACCACAGTTACTCTACTAATGAATGCTATCCGCCCTCTTAGGATACTCAATGGAGGGTCTCCTGAAAGAAACAGAAGTGATGATTTTTAGAAATTGACTGAGATATCACTATTTCACTGAGAAACCAGCAAAATTGCCAGAAATGGACAGGCACCAAATCGGTATACCGAATTCGCTGGCTCAACCACAGTTACTCTACTAATGAATGCTATCCGCCCTCTTAGGATACTCAATGGAGGGTCTCCTGAAAGAAACAGAAGTGATGAATTTTAGAAATTGACTGAGATATCACTATTTCACTGAGAAACCAGCAAAATTGCCAGAAATGGACAGGCACCAAATCGGTATACCAAAATCGCTGGCTCAACCACAGTTACTCTACTAATGAATGCTATCCGCCCTCTTAGGATACTCAATGGAGGGTCTCCTGAAAGAAACAGAAGTGATGATTTTTAGAAATTGACTGAGATATCACTATTTCACTGAGAAACCAGCAAAATTGCCAGAAATGGACAGGCACCAAATCGGTATACCAAAATCGCTGGCTCAACCACAGTTACTCTACTAATGAATGCTATCCGCCCTCTTAGGATACTCAATGGAGGGTCTCCTGAAAGAAACAGAAGTGATGATTTTTAGAAATTGACTGAGATATCACTATTTCACTGAGAAACCAGCAAAATTGCCAGAAATGGACAGGCACCAAATCGGTATACCAAAATCGCTGGCTCAACCACAGTTACTCTACTAATGAATGCTATCCGCCCTCTTAGGATACTCAATGGAGGGTCTCCTGAAAGAAACAGAAGTGATGATTTTTAGAAATTGACTGAGATATCACTATTTCACTGAGAAACCAGCAAAATTGCCAGAAATGGACAGGCACCAAATCGGTATACCGAATTCGCTGGCTCAACCACAGTTACTCTAGTAATAAATGCTATCCGGCCTTTTAAGATACTCAATGGAGGGTCTCCTGAAAGAAACAGAAGTGATGATTTTTAGAAATTGACTGAGATATCACTATTTCACTGAGAAACCCGCAAAATTGCCAGAAATGGACAGGCACCAAATCGGTATACCAAAATCGCTTGCTAAGAAACATTCAGTCTACTAATGAATGCTATCCGCCCTCTTAGGATACTCAATGGAGGGTCTCCTGAAAGAAACAGAAGTGATGATTTTTAGAAATTGACTGAGATATCACTATTTCACTGAGAAACCAGCAAAATTGCCAGAAATGGACAGGCACCAAATCGGTATACCGAATTCGCTGGCTCAACCACAGTTACTCTAGTAATAAATGCTATCCGGCCTTTTAAGATACTCAATGGAGGGTCTCCTGAAAGAAACAGAAGTGATGATTTTTAGAAATTGACTGAGATATCACTATTTCACTGAGAAACCCGCAAAATTGCCAGAAATGGACAGGCACCAAATCGGTATACCAAAATCGCTTGCTAAGAAACATTCAGTCTACTAATGAATGCTATCCGCCCTCTTAGGATACTCAATGGAGGGTCTCCTGAAAGAAACAGAAGTGATGATTTTTAGAAATTGACTGAGATATCGCTATTTCACTGAGAAACCAGCAAAATTGCCAGAAACGGACGGAAATTCTGTACAGGTGTGTGACCTGTAACTCTAAAAATATTGATCTAAATTCAAAAATAGTAACGATTACAACTAATTAGACATATACCTTTCGATTGATGTACTTCTTGTTATCTGAAAGACTATTGATGATGAGATATTCATCACGCCGTATTGAAGCCGGTCGGAGACCGAAAATTTACACTTTTAGCAAGTGTCAAGAAAAAAATTATTTCGAAACGAATAGATGTCCAACTTTAATTTCAACACAGGATCCCACTAATTGAAGGGTCCTCTTTCTTTTCATCTACTTGGTATATTGATTGGTGCTTTCGTTCATTAGTTTGACGACTGTCATGGTCAATTGGTGTTGTCGATGGGCTGAATCGATGGAAATTGTATTTGTTCTCGCGCAAATTTTCTACGGGACCGTAGTACACTTTCTACGGTTGTGCGCTACAACCCGTTTAAAACGAGTAGACATTCGTGTATTGTTTCATGTTCATTGTTGGAATGAAAATAATCAATAATACCGAAGTATCGTACGAGGGTCGTACTGTACGTGTACCATAGACATAGTCCTACTGAATAAACGTGTAGGCCTCCTCTCTAGAGGCACTAGAGGCACTAGGACTACTAGGTCCTACGTGATAACACCAAGTCTCTCTGATCTTCTATCTCATTCATCGATCATCCACCATCTATCATCTTGAATCTCAATTCCGAAACATTGTTGATTGTTGTTGCCAAGCTCCAAGCAATCGATCAACTCTATTGCTGTATTGAGCAATGAAGGAAGCAAACTCAACAACAATACAAATCTAAAGGACAGATCGGTCCTACGTTTATGTGTACGTGTACGTGTACGTTTATGTGTACGTTTACGTGTAGGACTACACTACCCATTAAAAAAGTACTACGAGTAGTATAGAAACACGCAACAATCTCGACGACGAGATGGACATTGACGACGAAAACGATTGGAAGGCAATGGGCAGCGACGAGGATGAGGAAGAAGCAGGAAACAACGATAATCACAACAATGATGAAGAGGATATTGAGCACGATGACGACGTCGATATAGGATTCCGAAGACACCAATTCCAATACGGTTCCCACGGAAGAAATCGAAAACGATCCCGGAGGCAGAATCAAGAAGAAGCTATCTATGGTGTCTTTTACGACAGCGATGGCGACAAACGAAACAGAAACAACTACGATGACACTGGCACAACGAATGCACCAATGTTTGTTCCGGCATCTCGGAAACCAGAAGCCGCCAAGGCGGCACCAATGTTTGTAGCCGCTACCAAGAAAGAAAGCAACGATGCTCCTCCTGCTCCCATGTTTGTGTCTGCAAGCAACAGCAATAATACAAAACCACGGGAGAAATCCAATACTGAGTCAACGATACCAACATCATCAAAACCGAACACGAATACGAATACAATGTTTGTGACTGCTGTTCAAACCAAACCCTTGTCGGGAGATGCAAAAGAGGAGCAAGAGGAAGAAAAACGCATTCAAAAAGAGCGAAAAAAGGCAGACGATCGATTTTTGGAGTTGCTCGAAAAGGCCAAGGATCGCAACAAAAAATCACGATCGAGACCTCCACCCACCACCGATACAAACGCAAGCACAACTGCACAACCAAGTCAATTCTATGGACCATCGGGACTTGGAATGTCACAACAGGGACTCGGACTTCCCTCATCCTTTGGAGGTGGTGGAATGGGATTTTCTTTAGAAGAAGACGACGAAAAACACGCTCGAAAGGATCCCACCGTGGGAACCTGGGAAAAACACACCAAAGGGTTTGGAAGCAAGCTTCTGGCAAAAATGGGTTGGAAGGGATCGGGTGGGCTGGGGTCAAACAGACGAACATTTCGAGGAGAATCAGCGAGTGGCAGCAACGAACCAAGCAAGGAGGGAAAGACGACAGAAACTCCTACCACCACCACCACCCCTGCTACTGATACTACTACAAGCACACAGACTGTCAAAAAAGGAATTTCCCGTCCGGTGGAGGTCGTTGTCCGTCCGTCAAACATGGGTTTGGGGTTTGGCAATTTCAAGGAGGCAAGTCAGCTAAAATCCAACCGACGAATCGAAGCAGAGGTACGAGGAATCCATTACGACGCCCAACTGGCCAAGGAAAAACAACAAGCCCGCGCGAAACGGAGGCAGAAGCGAAAACAGCGCTACGGGAACCAATACGCATCGAGTTCCGACGAAGAGGAGGACGAAAATGATGATGGCCACAAACGAAATGTGCAGAGCTCGGCGATTCCAACCACCGATGATCTTCTGTCGAAACAATCCTGGAAGGCCACGCGTAAAACTTGGAACAAGAAAGGCGTTGGCCTCCCCGAAATAATTCCATATCAGGAACTCATCAAGCGTCAAAATCAAACGACGGGTAGCGACAAGGTTGTGATTATCGATATGCGTGGGCCGTCATCGGGACAACCATCAAAAGATATGTCCTCCACAAAAAGCCAAAAAATTGCCCTCGGGGAAGAACTTCTCTATAATTTGTCCTTTTTGCTCGGAACATACGAAAACAAACTCCACTCCTCCTCGAGGCACCACGAAACTTCCATTTTGCGCACAATCCATAGCCTCGACAATCAGATTCGAGACGCGGAAGATCGCCTCCAAAAGGCAGCCAACCGCCGCTCCAAGCTTGCGAGGGCACACGAGATTACCGAGGCCGTTCGAAATGAAGAATCTCAACCAGCACGTAAGAAACAAAAGGTCAATCACCTTGTTTCGGAATGGAAAGAAATCTTTACGCCTTCCGAACGAAAGGAGCTACAATTTTGGAACGTATTGGCACCAACACTCTTGGGCCCAACTATGCAGGGCACACTCGACAACTGGAAGCCCTTTTCGGAGAACAGCAATGCAAAACGAGAGAATGATCGTGCAATAGTCGATTCGTTTTTCGAGTGGGCAACTCATAACAACCGCGGCGATAGCGAGGGTCGAATGTTGTGTGAATCAATGGTCAAAAACCAGTTGATTCCAAAACTAAAAGCCGATATCGAGGCACAGGCATTTGAGGTATGGGATCCCGTGACCAATCCCTATGCTGTATTGGATATCTACGAATATCTTCGCGCCAAAGCACTTGCATTCGACAGCGAGAGTTTTGTTCCCAGCTCTGGCACAATTCAAAACGGATTTGAAAATAGTACCGATGATCCGAATCAAGTCTTTCCATCGAATAGAGAAGACGAGGAAGATAATTTGCAAGGATTCGATCAGAGGACGTCCTCCAACCTTGCCGAATATATTCGGCATGAACTCATTCGTGAAGCTGTCTATCCAAAACTTTTGGGAGCAATCGCCGCCTGGAAACCCAATCTATCGCAACACACCTCGGCAGATATCCAAAACCCGTTGCATTTGTGGGTTTTGCCCTGGCTCGTCCACATTGATTATCCGATTCTTCTGTCCAACCTCCTGGTGGAATGCATGCGAAAGCTCAAAAATTCATTGTCCGTCCTCCAGAGAGGTGTACAAAGCAACACGTCTACCACCGGGTTGACACCAATATTCGACCTGATTCGCCCTTGGCGGATCATTTTGGGCCCGAAATCACTGCAAAAAATTGTATCCGAAAACACGAGGATTCTTGCCATCTTGGAGAAGCTCTTGCGGAAATCCTTCGCCGAGACAACAGGTGGGAATAATTGGAAAAACCTCTTGCGTTTGTTATTCGAGCTCCACGGCAACCAACTTTTATCGGACGCCGACTTTTTGAGCCTTATGGATGGACCTTTTTTGGCATCGTGGGCCACAAGTATTCATTCCTTTCTCTGTGGAAGAGTAACTACGCTCTTTACGATGGATAGCGCAGAAAAATCAACTGATGCATCAATCGCTCTCGATTCTGCTGTGGGAGCCTACATGGAATGTAAGATTTGTGTCCTCGTGGATCCCTTGATTGGAGAAAATGAGAAAACATCTTCCTCATTCTCGAAGTCACTAAAAATCTTGCGGGAAGACGATCGTATCTGCCGCATGTTTTTTTCGGTTGCGCGCATGATTCAGATCCATCACACGAAAGCTTCAAAAGAGGAGCTTACCAGAAAACTCGAATCTCTCGAACCAGAGATTCGAAGCTTTTCTGCGATTCGCAATAGGCGATCAATTGAAGAGAAAGAAAGATCTCGTGCGACAGCGGTGGGCGAATCCAGAGAAGAATCGAGAGCAAAGGCAATTCTCAGGAAGCACAACGTTCTAGAACCAACCTATCGGGAGGTTGTTGAGGCCTTTGCTTCTGACCGTGGTGTAATCTTTCGTCCCAAACTGGGTGCTACAAGTGACGGGAAACAAATCTATCTGTTTGGAAACAAAGCAATCTATCTCGACGGCGATGTGGTATTTTATCAGGATGGAAATCACTCGTGGAAGCCAGTTTCACTCGATCAATTGGGGACAATGGCATCATAGGAGGAAATGGCTTGTCATACAAATGAATTCTTTGTTTCAAAAAATTACACGCTATTGTTCCCTGATACAATTACGCGCGGAAAGATAAAAACTTAAAATGCGCAATTTTGTTGGGAGTAAATTTTGTCGTACTATGATGGAATCTATAGAATTGTTTTGTTTTAAGAGGATGAAATTAGATTGCTGACTTAGTTTCGCAAGCTTGCGTGCCTTTTCAATTGTGCGCTATAGTATTCCATCCCCGTGTCATCCAACAGACAGTCATCGAGTGCCTTCGTGATTTTTTCCTCATCGATATTTGCCCCGATGAAAACGAGTTCCTGCCGTCGATCCCCCCATTTCTCCGTCACAAAGTCCTGGCTGAGGATCCGTTCGTATTCCTTTGGATCGTGTTGAAACTGCGATTTCATTTCCGATTTCGATCGCGTTGCCCACCACTTTCCGGCTGCCGAAATTCCAAAGTGCTTCCCCGCGTGGCTCCAGTACATAACGGTATCGTGACGCCACAAGTCCCCTTGATAGTCGTCCCAAACCGTTGGAGCCAGCCAGCAAAAACCCTTGCTTCGGAGAACACCGAAAAAGGGGGATTCTCGGCCAGCAGGTTCGGAATCGAACTTGGCGGAGGATGCCTCAAAGTGTTCGAGACCTTCCAGGTCTTCCTTGATGGGGACAGGCCATGTGTGGAGAAGCTTCATGAGTTTGATTGTGTCAAAGGCTCTATCAGACTTGTACACAAAATTCACGATTCCGATATTGTCCGCGTGCGTAGCGTGCGAATGTGAATGTGAATGCGAATGCGAATGCGAATGATTATGGCTGTGTGAATGATCGTGGCTCTCTTCGATGCACTCGGAGTCGCTCTCGACATTCGCAGCAGCAGCGGCACGACTGGCGCAGGAAGGATTGGAACAGCATTCGCTTTTAACTCCTTGCGTAGATTCCCCAACTTTGTCGTCCCGAATGATTTGCATGGGCGAAATAACCTTTCCGAATTCGACCTTTTCCAGGATGGCCTTGTCATTGATTGATCTGGCCAAGGCTTCTGCCACCTCGATCTGCTTGGGCCCTGCGAGGTCGATCTTGTTGAGCAGCAAAACATCAGCATCCTCGATTTGTTCCGCCAAGAGTTCCGGGACCTTACGGTCTGCCGCACAATCATTCTCTGGATCGATCCATCCATCTCGCTCTCCTGCCACCTCCCTAGAGAAAAAGAAAGCAAAAGATTAAAAGTGAGAATATCCATCGCACGACACTCGACGAGCTTTTGGTAGCCTTTTCTGCAGCTTTCGAACTGTATTTTGTTACCCACCATGTCATCCAATCTGTCCCAAAAGTGCTCGAATCGATCAGTGTCACAATGCGTTTCATATCGGCTTGTTTCGTCACCGGATGGCCCGTCAGCTTGGATCGATTCCAGTGTTGTTGTATGGCAATCGGATCCCCCACCCCGCTGAGTTCGACTACAATGGCATCAAACTTGGTGTCATTTGTATCCAGGAGTGCCTTGACGGTGGGAAGTAACTCGTCCGCCAGAGAACAGCAGGCACATCCGTTCTGCAACTCGATGATTCCGTCCGATCGGGTGACAATGTTTTGTTCCTTTGACGAGGAATCCGATTTCTTGACGAGCTTGGCGTCGATGTTGACGCTGGCCACGTCGTTGACAATGACGCCGATTTTGAGACCCTCCTTGTTTTCGAGTATATGTTGTAGGGTTGTTGTCTTGCCCGATCCGAGAAATCCGCTTAGCAGCGTGATAGGAATCATGGATTGGGCTTCGGCAGTGTCGGAAGAAGTGGCAAAACGAGGTGATGTGGAAAAGAAACGACGCCGACTGCACATATTGCTTCTGGACAGAAACAATAAAGGAGAAGAACCAATGTTCGTACAGGATCTCGATATCGGTTGCTTTGAAGCGAATCTGCGGAAAGAGCGTCGAGCTACTGCTGAGGGCTTTGACCCAAAGGAAGCAACCGGGTTTTGAAATCCCTTTGTAAGAAAAACTGCGGCTAGGCAGGAAAGGGAGGTCATGATCCTTCGTTTCCGAGGAGAC
Source organism: Pseudo-nitzschia delicatissima (assembly GCA_037355735.1). Taxonomy (NCBI): domain Eukaryota; phylum Bacillariophyta; class Bacillariophyceae; order Bacillariales; family Bacillariaceae; genus Pseudo-nitzschia; species Pseudo-nitzschia delicatissima. The sequence continues at coordinate 176,177 of CM074778.1, read as the reverse complement.
TCTGGCATAGTTTCTTTAATGATGGAGTAGTTGATAAGGTAGATGTTCCTGTCGGTGATTGGTTGTTTTTGATAATGAAAGAAGCAATCATCATCTTCTCCCAATAATCATGTGAAATAATCAGAACACTTTTTTCACTTGCTGATTTCGGCCATGATGAAAATCATGCACCAATTCTGTGATTGATGGATTTCGTGGCTAAAAAGGCCAAATGAACGGGTCTTTAAATTTTAGTCGAACTAATCCAAAACTGATTATTTCGACTAAACAGGTTTTGATTTCAACGGTTGAGTCGAAGCAGTCAGCTTTTCTCAATTATTTCATGTAGTCGGAGTTGCAAAATACGACTCGATCAATCCATCCAATCAAATGACGAGACAAAAAGCTTTCTCAAAAGGAAAGCAAAAGGTCTTCATCGTCAGTGACAGCATCGGAGTCGACCTACGATCGCCGCGTGATGTCGACGAACGGTAGAAACTTCCTGCAAATGCAGCATGATCTTTCTTGCAAATGCACCATGATCTTCTACAGGTGATAGGAAAAGCCCTAACGAATTATTAATCGTGTCGCTGATTCCCCTGTAGATGCATTTGCAGGAAACACCCCGATCTATAGTTTCATCTTTGCTGAAGTAGCAGGTGTCGGCATAAATTGTAATATCTGGCTGTCGGAAGGGTTGCAGCACATACGAAATCATGGTTTTCAACAATCAAAATACCATCGATCATCCTCGAAGTTCGAGCTATGGCAGTATTCCGGAAATTATCGTTACTGGAAGTGACGAAGCATCCTCGCTTTTGGACGCAAATGCAAACTCTGCTACCAGATATACAGAGACTGAGAACCCAAGTGGCAATGGCAAGAGCATCGCGATGGAATACCTCATAACTATGATGCTGCTGGGGATGGTCCTACTCTTGCAGATCCCACACCCCAGAGACGCACTTTCCAACATGTTGCCAGACAAAGACGTCGACACAGTTGACAATTCCTCCGCATTGTTGCTGGACGAGGCCTTCGATGACAAAGCCCTGTACTACAGTGATCAGAGAATCGATCACCTCCACAACGAGTATAGCGGACGAGGACCAGAAACGGGAACCTACAGCCAGCGCTATTACAAACGTTCGAAGCACTTTCAGGGCCCCGGCAGCCCAATTCTTTTGATCATGGGAGGAGAGGCAGCCCTAGAGCCCCCAATGCTCTATCCCTTTGTCAACGAGGGACTCGCCTCTGAGTTCGGAGCCTTTGTAGTGAGTCCGGAGCACCGCTTTTATGGAGAATCTCAACCGGTGGGAAACGGATATCCGTCTGTGCCCGAGATGATGGCCTATCTGTCGCCAGATCAGGCCCTGGAAGACGCCATTAGGCTGATTGTGTTCGTTCGCGAGGAGCTGGGCTGCCATCCCGACAAAACCCATCCCGACTATTGCCCCGTCATTACCGTGAGTAGAACTGAAACATTATCAATGTCGTGTGGGGGTGATGGAATGTTGCCAACAAAACCCCCATCTCACATTTGTTGTTTTCACGTTTGTTTTTGTTTTGTTTGTTGAATGATATTAAACTATTCCATGTGATGCACAGTTTGGTGGTTCCTATCCCGGCTTTTTGTCGGGCATGCTACGTTTTCGATATCCCGAGGTGATAGATGGATCCTATGCGAGCTCCGCACCTCTTGAGCTCTACTCACAGGAGGTAGAAAGCGCTGCCTATTTCGACAAGATCACAAGCGTGGCTGACGAGGTGTCGGGGGGATGTTCGGATGCCGTGCGATCCACACTTTATGCAGTCCGAGAAACATTGTATTCCGAGTTTGGGGATAATGTCAACCATGATATACTAGATGCTGCAAAAACAATTGGTTTCTGCCCGTCCATCTTTCCATCATATATCCAAGATATCGAGGATTTCGTGAGCGAAACAATTCAGTATCTAGTTCCAGCAATATTTGCCGACTTCAACATGGGATACTACCCACCTGAACCGGAGAAAGCACTCGCCAGAGCTTGTGCTCTCTTTCAAGAAGAAAGGACGTCTTCCATGGACAAGATTCGCAATTTCTTTGCCCTCCGCAACGAGGTAGAATACGGGAACAACAACAGCGACGAGGACACGTGCTTCGATGTCTCACTTGAAATACCAGCAGGTCCCAATGCCCGTATTCGAGGATCCGACAACTCTGGCAGCGGTGGTGGCCTCATGGGTCGAATCTGGGAATTCCAGTGCTGCAAAGATCTCATCGTCAAGGCGGGATATTCCGAAGAGAGCATGTTCCTCCCCCGTCCATTTTCGTACAAGTTTCACGAGGAGAACTGTTTGCGCCGGTTTCCCGGTATGACAATTGATCCGTATCGACTCAACGATGAGTGGGGATTTTCCAACCTCGGTAATTCGTCGAGAATCCTCTTTGCGAACGGAATGAAGGACGGCTGGTCGGCCGCGAGCGTCACAGAGGTATCCAAAGCCGAAAGGCACCACGAGCTGTCGGTAATCAATTTTCCAAACGGTGCCCACCACAGCGAACTCAAGTCTGGACCCTACCCCAACCCTAAGGAAACGACAGACATCTTGGATGGTTACCAAACGGTGACGGAGACATTGTCGAGATGGCTCGAAGAGATTGATCAACAACGCCGGTGATACTGAATCCCTTCTTACAAAGAATATTCGTCGCAAGCTGCTAAAGCACTGCATCTATATGCATTCTTCATATCATAGTTACAATAGATCTAGAAAATAGAGGTGTTATTTCGGGTTTGAACAATGATAATGCTATTGAAATTGGAATGTCGTTTCAAATCGACGACAAAAGGAAAAAAGGGATAAAGAGTGAGATGCGACAAAAATATTGTTGTGACTGAAGATTCCTACGCACGATTGAAGATTCAAAACAATAGTGGTACTCCTACTCGTACCGATGATGACCCGCCTTCTCTGACGAATGACCTCCCAACGTTCCCACGTATCGTGGCTGGCAATTGATAATTATTTACTTTTATGCCATTCGCAACGCATCCAATCGTACCAAACACCGCGCCAGGATCTCACGCACCTTCCTGTTTCACATCCGAGAATTCTTTTCCTCTGACAAGATGTCTGCGATACCTCCGTAGCAACTTACCGCACAACGGTAGGCATAGTGAAGAGTAGTATAGACATCCGATTGTTGTTCGTGCACATCACAAAAAAGTAGTGAGTAGCGATCAAAACATACCCATTGCATTATCAATAAACCAAACAACTTGCACCATTGCATATAAAACAACAACACACGTGAGACACCCCACCTCGAACACTAGATTGCAAGATAAAATCGCCGAAGCAATTCATCAACTCGCAATAATGACATCCAAAAATCAATATTCCAACTACACGGGCTTCGCCCTAGCAGTTTCTGTTTTCATTGCGGGTTGCGCGTTGGCGACTTCCCAGGCTCCTCCCACCTGTCAGAGCATGGGTGATAACTGGTACTTTCCCAACGCCTGCGCCACAAGCTGCAGTGAATTGGGGCGCACAATGGATCTCGACCGAACCCGAAATGTCGACGGAAAGTTGAAATGCTTTTGCGTCGATCAGCCACAACCCTTTTGCACGGACACTCCCCGCTGCGAGGACCTTGGCATCTATCCAGGAACCGCCAAAGACGATTGCGCCAGTGTGTGCGGAGAAGCTGCCGGAGACGTTACTGCAAGTACAACTATCGATGACAACGGATACCAGTTCCATTATGTAGTAAGCTGTACATGCGGTGACGGCACTTATAAATGTGGAAATGATTTCGTCTTGTTTAGCGATCTGGATTACATGATGTCTTGCTCAGGTGGCGGTTCCAACAGCTTGCAAATTGCAAACGGCGACGAATGTGACTCATTCTGCCTAAAAACACAAGTCTTTCAGGGAGGGAATTTCGCGATTGCCGGCAAGAACAAGACCTGCTCCTGCCTCCATTCGGATATCGAGAGCCTCGACAAGAGCAAAATCATCAACCAGGCACTGGCCTGTGACGATGCTACGGCCCGTGAGAACGATGGAAGTGGATTGGGAGAACCATGCTACGAGGAAGTGGGTGTAAATCAGGTCAAGTGTCCCTATTCGGTGGCACCCGCTTCGCCCAATTCTAAAACCTCGGCTACCAAGACTCTGGTATCGTCGACGGTAATTATGGGAATCTGGATGCTACCCTGGTAAACAATAAAACTTGGAACAATTCTTCAAGGAAAGGCAGAGTGCGTCATAATTAGGGAAACTATTTTTATGGTGCACTAATGCCACCGAAAACGACATCACGACATATCAAACATCTGTAGAAATATTCATTGACACTACGATAAATTCACAAACAAATAGAGTTACAACGACTCATACCTTTTCCTATCACAAGCATGTCTGGATGATTGAACGTATTTCGTTGGCAAGAAAAAGGAAAAGTGAAAACTAAATTATATACGTGTACTACGAAGTAGTATATGTAATGTACCAAAAATTTGAAAAAGGAACCAGATAAGCCCAGCACGGGGTAGCCTCCCACTGGCAAAAAATCGAAGTGGACTGAAAAAAAGAGGGAGAGAACAAAACCCAATAGTAGCGAGAATGTCAGAGAATGCAGCCCATAAATTTCTGACAAGAGTTCATGTCCTCGTCCGAACTTTCCCCCTCGGACAGCTTCATTCGTTTTGATCCATCCTGTCCCTGAAACAATCGAGTGCTGCTTTTGTAGTATTGGCGATTGTCTTCGCCCTTTCGTTGCTTGTTGTATCCCCTCAGTGATGTTGCAACCTTGTTGCGGATTTCCCCCCTGTCATCGAGCGGAATCCACCAGCCCTTCTTGTCCCACACCAAAAACCTGCCACCTACCGACTCAATCTCCCCTACAATTTTCCATACGAGGTTCTTTTTCTCCGTTTGCCCCGCCTGAATGTGTTCGGAGTGATATTTCTCGAAAATGCCCCGAAAGGCTACGTTTCCGGGGTTGAGCATGCAGGATTTTCCTACGGAACGAAATATAACATCGCGGACGCCCGGACAATCGATTTTGAGTTTTTTGTCTTCCTTCTTGTGAGCAGATTCAATAATTTTTCGTGCCTTGACCCACTGCAGAAATACCTTTGTCTTGAGGGTCCCCGTCCCCGTGGTTGGTATGAGACTCACGGGAATTCCATACCCCATGAGCTGGTATTGGAGTTCTAACCTTTCTCCGATGTGAACCTTCACCCTCGATACCATTTTTGCAATCTTTATCACTGCCGTAAATGTCGCTCGTACTAAAATATAAAAAGGAGTTGGCCGGAAACAAAGGTGAAACGCGACAGGCCTCGTCGCGGAGCACAGGGCGAATTCGCCAACCACCTTTCTGTAATCTCGGCTGGGAAGTCGTAGCTCTTTGCAGCCGGGCCAAAACAATAAAACAATTCCGTTTCGTTGGGTCTCGGCATCTTCCGCTGCAACCCAATTCAAGTACATGAATATTTTGAACTTTTAAAAACAAATAATATGGACAACGATGTGAGATGTTTCGGTCGAAAACGTAAAACGTAAAACGTAAAACGTAAATTTTTTCAAATACAACATGCATGCAGCTGCTTACCCGTATTGTATTCTCGAGATCAAACGCGTCTACAACAAAGACCAATATTTTTCGTCCGCTGCGATCGCGAAAGGGAAGGAGCTGTAAATATCCGCAACGAAAGCCAGCCATTGCATCACTGTCGTCGAGGTAATACTCCATCGTGCCATCGAATTTGGGGAGGGACTCTCTCCCATAGATGCGCTGTAAGAGTTGAAAGAAGCGGACAAATCGATCGGCCGCCTGTGGAACATCAAAGAAGGTACGGCGCAAAAAGCGCAATCTGAATTCTTTGCCCTGGACTATCCGCTTTGAGGCATTCTCTGGTTCTTGATTTGCGATATAATCGTAGGCGCTTCTCTTGTCGCTATCGATCTTGTCGAGCTCCGTCTGGAATTCCCAAAGCGAGGTTTCCAATAACTCTGGTGTTTCTTCGATTGCACACGTAGACACCCCATGTATCTCTTCGTATATCGCATTCCGGTCTCTCAGCGAGAGACTATCGATTTCTTTGGCCATTAACCTATCGATATGAACAGGGTTGAGTTCTTCTGCCGATGCCAGTGAGCCCAGAGTCGAGTTGTCGCCATCGTCGGCATCGCAACGATGGTTTTTCGGCGAAGGATGTCGCAGTTCACCCTCCTGAACTATCATCGCATCTTCGGTGTTTGACAAGTCCAGGAAGAATATTTTTAGAGAAGGGTGAATATGGGTGATGATTGCTTTCAACATAATATGATGCGGAGATTAGTGGGCTTCGGTCGAGATAGATCTTCAATCTCATCGGAGGACCAGCTAGCTGGAGAAGACAAATGACTGTAACTGTAACAAAGACAGTGTTGTAAACAATTTCGGGGAATATAAGTGAAATACAAGTACTGCAAGACATTCATTATAATTTTCTACGTGCTTTTTTTTGTTTTAGAACAACGTGATCAATGAATCGATGGAATGCATTGAACCATACTGAAACAGAGGTTCGCAGAGCTGTTATTTAGGCCATTTAGGCTTTTGTAAAAACTTGGCGTTTCTCTAATTAATTTAATGGAAGAAGAAGGACTGATAAATAAGGTGTGAAGAAAGATCCCAATGCCAAATAAGTCCACATCATCCAAATAATGCCAATCCTCAGTCGTTAGTCGTCAGTCGTCAGTCGTCAGTCGCCAGTCGGGAAACCTTACGTGCAGGGGGAACTCGCGGAAAAAGAACAAGAAATGCGTCCCAAAATCTTCCCTGGACGTCGTCCGAGGGAGAACCGAGGAGAATCCAAAATTCAAAAAGTTTGAAAGGCCGGCCGACGCATCAAACATCCCAACTTGTCATCCTCTCCATGACTTGTGATTATTTTTTGAGATTTTCCTTTTGCGGTCGCTGGGCATTGATCGCAGCATACATAGAGGGTACCAGAAACGAACGAAATGTTCCAAATAAATCGAACAAAGCAAATATCAATAAGAGGAAGCTATTTGGTTGTGTTTCCTTTCAATTTATTGCACCGAATTTGACTTGTTTGAGCTTTAACCCTTTTATGATTTTAATACGGTGTTTCAATTCTCAGTTTAAGAAAATTATTCGATTTACTTAGGGGGTTTGTTTTCAAATTTAATTAGGTGATTCGTTCCAATTTACTGCGTAAAAGTTGCAATTTGATGCGCGTGTGACATCAAATTTTGGAAGAATTTTTTTCAAGAACAATCATCTTCCATCTTTGAGCGGCGACAGATCTTCTCCCAGAAGCAATCAGAAGCCGAGACCAGCACCGTTCGAAAGCTCTGGCGTAGTAGATATCTTTAAACGCCTCATTTGTGTCAAACCGACGTTTTCTTGGAAAATTCTGGTTGTTGTTGTCCAGGCGTTCATTTTTTCAAGGAACATTTCATCTTCCATCTTTGAGCGGCGACCTCTCCTCACTCAGAAGGATCCAAATGCTCAGACAACCACCGTTCGAAAGCGCTGAAGAAGGATTTTTTTTTTGGACACCTTATTTGTCTCATAATGACGTTTTCTTGGAAAGTTCTGCTGGATGTTGTCCAGGCGTTCAAAACCGAAAACGAAAAAGAAAAGCGCGCAGCTGCCGCTTCTTCACAAGGGGATCCAAAGATGCTCATTCGATTAGAAGAACATGTCGTTCCCTTGTTTTACAACAGCACAGTCATTGATCGAGACCAGAGTTTGGAGTTTCTCAAGCGCCCAAACCCGAAAAGCCGCAAGTACGTGCCGAATCTCCACCCAACTGCATTATGAGAAGGAACAAAACGATGGTTATGTTCGGCCCATGAATGGTCCCGGAAAGATCAGTCGAAGTCGAGTATGTTGGCATAACCCTTGTATAGGCGCTTTCCAACGGCGGTGGTCTGAGCTTCTGATTCCTTCTGGGTGAGGAGCTGTCGCCGCTCAAAGATGGTAGGTGATTGCTCTTGACAAAAAAAGCCGCTTGGACAACGGGCCCATGTGATCAGTCCACCAGATGTGACCGGCTCTGGGATGCTCCGCTCCAGTCTCGCTGTGCTTCGTGAAGGCTGTTGAATTGATGGTCGATAGTGGAAGTCATCTTGAACGATAGGATTCAGAAACAATGGTTGTCGATGAGAATGGTTTTAGTTGGAGAGATGAGTAAGTCCTGGAGAGGATGACAAGTTGGGATGTTTGATGCGTCGGCCGGCCTTTCAAACTTTTTGAATTTTGGATTCTCCTCGGTTCTCCCTCGGACGACGTCCAGGGAAGATTTTGGGACGCATTTCTTGTTCTTTTTCCGCGAGTTCCCCCTGCACGTAAGGTTTCCCCCTCAGTCGTTAGTCGTCAGTCGTCAGTCGTCAGTCGTCAGTCGCCAGTCGTCAGTCGTCAGCTTCAAGATGAAAAATATAAATAAAATATGATATTCTTGTTTGTTTGAATCCTTTCTCGTTTCATAATTGTACTTCAGTAGATTGATATGGTAATTGTTATGAAGACTCAGTCAACGGCACACGAAACCTCCCCAACCAAACCCACAAAGAAACAGATTGGTCTTTCCAAATCGCCAGCACAAGTTCATGAAGGTGTTGTTTTTGACCATGGGACCGTATATGGGACCGTATATGGAACCATGCATCGGTTCAACAATTCCAGCAAAGAAACGACGACGACGTTGGCCTTGTCGTATTTGCGACGTCAAACTACCGTCGCAATGAAACATCGTTTGGCTCTTTTTGCCCTGTTGATAATAGCAATATTTAACGTAGGGGGATGTCATAGTTTTTCATCAAGGGGAATAGAGGCGGGACGTCGTGCAATAATGCCGATACGGTGGGGTAAAGCTACGATATCGCCAAAGGAACCAGCGACATCATCATTTTTGTCGTCGTCATCTACAAGATCGAAAATAAAGTTACAAAACAAATTGTTTCGGCAAACTGAAACAGCAGAAGATTCAGAGCAACAACAACCAGACAAACTACAACGAAGGCGTTTGGTTTTGCAATTTTTCTGCTCGGGAGGATTTTTGGCTTCGGCGTGTGCTTTCCCCAACGTTGCACAAGCCGACTCGGCGGAAGTGAAATTGTCACCCACTCGAATTGTTCGACTATCTTCGGGGCTGCAGTTCAGTGACCAACGTGTCGGATCGGGTCCATTCGTTTTAATTCCCAAAATGATGGATGACTCAGCGACCACAATCAAAAACACAGACAATAGCGAGGGCCTCGAGCCGGACGATCCCAGCATTGTGCTCATGCACCTCAGGGCTCTCAAACAGGATGGTTCGGTTCTATTGGACACATTTGACGAAGGAAAACCGCTTCTCTTTCGACTGGGATCCATACCCTCCGAGCTCTATTTACTCAACGAGGGCGGTGCTATGGCCAAGGGGAAAATTCCGCTGGGCGTCCAAGACGCAATTTTGGCACAGGGATCCGCCTCCTGGGAGGGTGGCTTTGGAAAGGCCGATCCGATGCGAACCGGAGGAATCCGCAAGGTTGTTGTTCCCTCCGAGCTCGCCTATGGAACCAAGGGAGTCTCGCGGTACGAGGCTTTCCAGCTGGGCCTCAAGGAGCCCGTCGCTCGGAACGAGTTGCTCCGATATGAAATTGAGCTGTTGCGTTGCAATGACGAGGTGATGAATCTGGCTGGGAGCGTTGAAAAGGACAAAGATAAGTTTTCTGATGTTCCGGCGAGGGCGTGCTGTATAGAGGAATTCTATCCCTGTAAGATGAATGGGGGATGATCGACAAAAACATCCCTGAATCTCTCCTGGCGAGACAATTAGATTGTGATAACAATCTAAACAATTGGAAAAAGGGGGTTGGAGAGCATTTCGTTCCAGTATCGATGCTAGCTAAATGAAGTATTGGTGATTTAGATTGAATTCATCGGATGGAAAAATCGTAGAAAGGTATAATAGTATCATTTTTGAAGTACATTATTTATTACAACATAACAGTATGACAAAGTACAATGAAGTACACAATCCTGTAACAAAACAAAAATCTGTTCAAAACTTTGACCCAATGGTCCCAAAATTAGATTGACTCTCGATATGCCTAGTTGTCCCCATCTTCATCATCATCGCTCAATGTCCTTCGTATTATGGCATGCAACAGTGAGGACGGAACTGAAGAAGAGAAGGAAAAGGCAGAGCTTTTCATCGATGATAACAGAGCGGATGCGGCACCAATTCTCTCTTGTTTGCGAGTTGAGCTCGGAAATGTAGGTTGTGGGCTAAGCATCGACGAGTTGTCATTCTTCTCGCTATGGCTGTTGTGGCGAATCGAAGGAGTAATTAGTGGGCGCCTCGCGATGGGTTTCGCCACCACGATCCCTCCTTCTTTGTTGTTCTTGTAGAGAGTTTCTACCGAATTCATTGAAAGAGGCGTATGCGGGATCATCATGGATGGAGGAGTCCTGAAAGGAGCAGGAGGGCGTTTCGCAAGTGGAGGTGGAGTGATAGCATCCCTAGTTGCTGCGGCGATTCCAAAATCGAAGGAAGGGATGAGCTGTGGGGGAGACGATAGAGGTTTCATTGTGCGTCTCGACTTTTTCGGGCGAAGCAGTTGCTCGGGATCTTTCAGCGAAGTCGAAGAAGCTGGTACGTGAAATTGTGGTATCAGTGGTGGAGGAGGCAAGGGCTTCTGTTTACAATGTGGTTGCTTCTGTGCTTGTAATGAAGAACGTTTCGGAAGTGATGGTAAGAAGGGAATGAATATCTTGGGAGGTGGAGTATTGTAAGAGGAACGTAATGAGGTGCGACATAGATACATTTTCTGTCTATGTTGTGGTCTTGGTTTCAACTTGAACCTGGGGGTGCTAGCAGTTGGGCTTTGTTTCACCTCAGGCTTCTTCTCCGTGTAGTTTGATATCGGCTCTTCAAATGGAAGAGATGTTGAAAGCTCTTTGTCGAGGGCGGTTGAGAATTCTTTCATGCCTGCTCGACGCAATGGATTTGATCCAGGGAGTGGTTCAAGCCCTGATTCCTCGTCAAGCGAAGAAGAGAGACCAGCCACAGTGAATAGCGCTCTCTCAACCACCACCACCGTAGAATTATCCATGGAAGAGCTACTTCTTCTCCTTTTTCTACTGTCCTTAGCGGAGAGCATCTTATTGTCTAGGATCTCCGATGTCGCTGATACTGATGCTGGTCTTGGTCCTTGCTGGCAAGCTGAAGAGGATATCAACTTGCTCATTGAAATATAGTTCCATGGAGGTTCTTTCTCTCCGCTTATGACTTTCACCTCAAGGAAGTTTCAACTCGGCGAAGCGAAAACTCCACCACGCTGATGACAAGATTCTGGATGCAATGTGAATGTTTGGTCTCAGAAGCAATTAGAACAAGTGTAGGCTACTGTTGTGGTGTTGTTACCCGCGGGTTTGTTACAATGATGAGTCAAGGTTGATGGTTTAGGCGCGCCTTCTCGCCGTGATGTGTCCCGACGAATCAGCTCGTTGATGTTTACGCTGGAACAATTTCTTGCGTATGTGCACGTATTTTTTGACACAGGTATTCTGCATTCTCTTGCGCGCAATGGGGATTCTCTTCTCCTATATTACTCGCACCGCGGTTCGGAATTCTTTATCACCCAATCGAATCTGAAAAATTCTTTTCAACCCTCATTTTTAAGATTACACGCTGATGTGTGCGAAGAAAGAACATTGCCGGAAGCAAGATTCATACTCATTTGAAATTCTTCAAAATTCTTCGAACTTAAGGGTAAAAATGGACCAATCAAAAACCTTGTATTTTTCCTCCTCCCAGCTACGTCACCTCAGAATTGGAATTTCATTCGTTTGTTCTATATCGCCGAAATCTGTTCGCGTCTGTTCGCACAATGCTTCTCCGAAAGAACAAGCACTCTTCTAATCGTAATGTTCACGGGTTTATGGTTCCGAAGCTGAAATTGGCAAATTGTGATGTACACATTGAATCAACGTTTGACTTCCGAAGAATTTTGTGGTAGAAGTTGTAGGGCGTACGTATACTTGTGTTCTGTCTCACCAAGAGCCACCTTGGGATGAGAACCACCACGATACAGCACTACCACAAAAATATCTTCGATTCCTTCTACGTCGGAACGCCCATCACCAACAACTCCTGCCAAAGTACAGCTACCCCGTACCGATTGTTCTTCTCACTCTTATATTCTGAACGTCTTGTTCACCTTCATGATAGATAATAATGATATGATATGAAAGTGTATATGGCGATGTGATTATTACGGGATACTGCGATAAGAAATAACACTCTTTCTTGATTTCAGAAAGTAGCGAGGTTTTCCCATTCCGTAAATAGTATCCAACTTTGCGAACAATGTGAATCTTAATTTAAGTTGTTGTCTTCCAACTGTGTTGCTAGTAATTGTTGTCTTTGGAGTTCGCACATTCTAGATTCACCTCCCGAATGCGTGCAAGGCACATTAGTAGGAACGCCCTCGATGCATTCGTTTCCGCATGTTTTTGAATCTTCAAAAGAGTTGCTCATTTTTCGTCAATGCGAGAGCCACTATCTGCCGCGATCCAGAAAAGAACACACACCGCCGCCTACAAGCCCGCAGGTTTCGTGGCACCAATGGGAGAGAGGTTTGCCGTCGAGATGGATCAATCTGTACCGTTTCTTGGTTCGTCGTCGGGTACCGCGGGGTTTCCCGGGCTTCTCCTAGCCTGGTGTAAACCTTACACCAGACTGGTGAAATTGCGAAAAGTTAGCGCCCGGTTGAAAAAAATTGAAAATATCGACAATTTCCACTACGTGTAGCCCGAGTGTGTAACGATTTTTTTTTTTTTGCTACCAGAGCATTTGCTGTTGTTAGTAGAAATTGTTCAAATCTAGAGTTTAATGTGTATGCTACTTTTACAATTGTTACTTCCGAAAATTGACAAGAGAGTACTATGGTACACTATTCTGTTTGAAAAGGATTTTTTCGTTGTTTCAGCGCGACGGTTTTGATATTCCATTACTCCAAATCCGTTTGGTGCTGGTGGTGGGTTGAGGCAGTGTGCTGAGTGTGAGAGTAGCAGTTAGCAAGCAAGGGAGGGAAGATGGCTGGTGTATCTATGTATGGTAGTGTGTGCCCATGCGGTTTGCATCATCCCCGCGTGCATGTAAATCATTGCTGAAAAGCTGGCTTTTGCAAAAGCCGAAGATGCGTTTGATACCAACGATATCAATCATCCACTTCATTGCATTGTGGATCCGGCATCTGTGGACTCGTTCATAGAGTACCCGTGATCACCGTCGATTTCATACGTGCCAATGGAATAACTCTCACCGTTCACGGTTATCGTTTGGTCGAAAGTAGTTTCGTCGAGACTGTCGTAACCATTATCGTCGTCATCGCTGCTGGCATCGTCGTCGTCGTCGTCCGTTTTATTGGCATCGTCGTAGACATCAAAATGGTTCTGCTCTGTTTGCATCACCTCCCTGGTTCCATTCAACTGATCCTCTTGCACCCGCAGGACCAAATCATTGCAACCAGTGTCCGCGAGATGGTTGTCCATACCATCATTGGTAGAGTCGTCCGTGGGGTAAAGCTCCTTATCGTCGTAATAGTAATAATCGATGGGATAGTAGGCACCACGGAACATGATGGCCATCATTCCAAAGAATGCAATCGCTACTGTGCACGAGAACATCCACGTTTGCCCGATGGGGCCCATGGTACAGGTCGCCTCGTAGACAGCCCGGGTGTACAAGGGGACAATGTTTCGACAGGACATGAGATTCAGCGCTCGAATCGATGTCTGCGCAAGCACGTTGATGAGATCCTGCAGCTGAATAAGCAATTCAACAATTGGACCGTACTCGTGACCGCATTCCTGGGACAGTTGTCCAAGCGTCGTATCTTCGATCGACTGAATGAACTCTCCCAAAATGTTCTTTCCGCGAGCCAAATCCGAATAGTGTCCCTCAAGGAATTCCCAAGGATTTTCGGTTGTGCACTGGTTGGAGTAGAACACGACAATGTCGTAGAAAAAGCCACCACCAGCACCTCCTTCGTCCGCGGAGGATGTGTCCTCGCTGCTGGGCGCAAGATCCAATGTGTGGAGGATTCGGAGGATCGTGTCCTCGGGTGTAGGCATACACAAGTCGGTATTGGCTTGGAGGAAGATGACCATCCATCCGGAAGCGCAAATTGCGGCAAGTGTCAGGATGACCAACAGTGGCATTATCACCCACGTTATGAACGTGTAGAATCCCTCGCTGAAGACGTCAAACCAACCCATGCAAACAGCCACGAGTATAAAAGCTGGCGTAATAAAGTACGGAAAGACAATGGCAGTCACCTTCCAGTTGTTGGTGAACTGAGCTTGGCCAACAATATTCTCGATGCGTGCCGTGAACATGCTGGTTTGGTTCACACCTTCTTCAACATCGATCAAATATCCCTCAATGAAATCGTCGAGCTCAACCATGGCATCGTAGGTATCTTCTCCTACATCTCGTACCATATCTTCCGTGTCGGAACCTGGTTCCAGCGGACAAATGTCGCGCTTGAGGAAATCCACGAGCTCGTCACGAATTGGTGTGGTCTTGGCCGCCACAACCTGAAGGGTGGTAACGATTTGTTGAATTTCTCTCTCAATGATCTGGATATCGTAGTTCGTCATGTCTACCGTATCAGAAAGACTTTGCATTTCGGTCAAACCCTTGGTGATGAGAACAATCGTCGACACGATCATCATCCATGCGCTGACACTGAGTGTCATGCGTCCGAAAACGCTCTTTTTACCCTCCTCCCGGTAAGGAAATCCAGCCAACATTCCAACATGCTTTGGACCCAGACATTTCAGGACAAAGATTGCAATTCCCCAGAAGACAAACACAGTACAAATGAATGTTCCAACAAAGAGCAATCCCAAGAAATAATCATCAGGGCTACCTCCCAACAGCTTACTAAAATCGCCCGAATGACCAAAACGAGGCAATGAGTTGAATTTTGCAACCACGGCAGGCTGCAAAATCAATCGAAATAAGTTTAGAGAAAAAGTGGCAGGATATTTGTGTGAGCGTTATTGAATTCTACTGCATGCGATGATTTGTGCAAAACGTTCTCGATTGGATTTGCACTCACCGGTTCGTATTCTTCTCTGTAGAATTCCGGTTTTCCCATGATATAGTTCTCCACAAAACTTTCTCCATTTTCCAAATCTCCCAAAAGGTCGTTGAGTTCAAATTGATCTGTCGGAGTCATCGTGGCAGTTCCATCGTTGGATGGATTCGCTGTAGAATCATCCCCCAGCGAAGCCGAAAGGACTCCGAAGAGCACCAGGAGTGACAATACGTATCGGCCGCAACTTATCAGTTTCATCGTATCTTATCTACTCTGTTATAAATTCTGTGCGCGAAAGTGATTGCTCTCTCCAAAGGTCAAAGATGCAGACCGTGTTCAATTCAACAACAAATTTACGATTCACTTTAGTTCGATCAATGGTTCAAGACAGATTATATTCTATTGACTTGCAAGTCCACAATTTCTTTCGTGGGTGAATATAATGTCGATGATTGTTGTTGCGTTCCGTTTTGTTTTTGAGCTGACAGTTGTTTCCCGATACAGTTCAACTTAGCATCGTCTTTTGTGGACTAGTATCACTATCGTCAGTTGGAACAGTTGAGTTAATGAATCCCTTTCACTTTCTCCCATATCTGAGAGGTGGCACTTTTGGAGTTTGCACGACTTTTTCCGTGAGTTTCCTACGGATGTTGAAAGTGCGCATGGGGTCTCTCATTTTTCAGTTACTTAACGATGCGTTGATTTTGATTGGCATATTAGCGACAATCATTTTTTAGCACAACAAAGGTTACTTATGATTACGATTACGGCCCTATCGCAAATCCAACGCCAGTCGTGCATCGTTGTGGTGGTTGAATCGCCGATTCTTATTTGATTTGGCGATCGGAGAAACCAGTAGCATTCTCTCTAGGGAAGGAGCTCACCTACCTCTTCGCAAAATTTTTGTTTCAGTGAGGTAGGTGGACACGTGCTGATCACATCCTAAACCCGACTCCTTCGACCTCTTAATACCTACTTTTCTTTAAAGTGCTGCTGACGCGGACACGGGCAAGCTTCTCCGATCGTGCCGAGTTTTTTCTCACTTTCCAAAACGGTTGGCGGTTTTCAAATTTAAATTCTGCTTCCGCGAGGTGACCTATCTTGTCAAAACCTCTTTCTTTTTTATGCAACTCCATGTGACTCCCCTCATTACGATGTTATATCAATCCACCCATCCACCGTTATAACCAATCGTGTCTTAAACATGATACAGTACAATTATTGTAGTCCGATTATTTGGATAAGACAGTAGATTGCACCTCAGCGGAAACTTCGTTCGGAATCCTTCGCCCCAAAAATACAGCATTAGATAGAACAACATAGAATACAGTAGGTATGACAGCCCAGCAAAACAAGAACAGGAATACGAGAACGATGGAATTCGAAGTAGGCGGGAACGATAACGCTGTTGCAGAATCCGATCTCGTCGTCGATAGCATAGATCGGAAATTGGTCAGCCTTCGAATACAAAACGAAACTGATGTTGGAGGAGATGGAGCCACCGATGCTTACATATATCAACCGGTATGTCGCTCAGTGTCACTCGGGTCTTTGAATCAATAAGTTCAAACAACGCTCATTACTCAACTTATTGCCTTTTCCCTTTATCACAGTCCAATGTCGTCGCCCGAATGCATCGTGCCCCGCGCGGCATAGGCCACACAAACCAGCTAGCATCCGTGCTAGTTGAAACACCAACTGGCGATAATGACTATGTGGGTGGCATAGAGCTCTTCGTCGGCTTCTTTATCATTACCCCCTTCGTCATTTGGATTCTCTTTCTTTTCGCCGTGAAATTGAAACACCTATATATCAATAGAACCAGTGGAAAATATTTCAAAGGACTCACAACACCGAAAACAATAACATCACAAGACCCAAAGGCAAAGACGCCGTCACCAAAAGCTTCCAAAGACCAAACGGCGAAAAATGTGATCCCTTCGACTTCCTGGATTGCTGGTGGTGACGTAATTGATATGTATAAACTTAGCAGAGCGGGAGTCTCGCGGAAGGAGCGCAAACGACTTGTCCTCCGATCCTGGAGACTTCAGTCCACCTTTTTGTCCGTGTCAATCTTGATTCCAGTCCTCAGTGTAGTATTAATTGAATGCGGATGGAAACCATTCGAGACGGCAATGCTTGAGATTCGAGACTTGAATGACGATGTCAAAACTTTGGCAGATCGTGGAAAGGTTGCAGTTGAACGATTGGAAGTATCCAAGGACGAGATGTTTGCAGATAACGAATTGGTCCAATTGATTCTCGAGTATAGCTATTCTCACAGCGCTGAGCCAGAGCAAAAGTCCTTCATTGAAGATGAAGACGATCGAAACCACAATCGTCGTGCACAAGTCTTCCAATCGAAACAAGCCACAAACTCTCCAACATTTGATTTCGATTCTGAATTGTTCATGCCTTGGATCGAAACCGTAACATCGCCGCCTATTGAGCAAGACGATAGCAATATGATCGATAATGACAAACGTGTTTTTGAAAGCATTGAACCAGAAATCCGTGTCGAGGGAAAAGACGATGCTTCCACGTCGCTGTACGGATTTTTCAATACATCCTTTCCCTCGATTCCGACATCCGGAATTTTTATCGACGATTGGTGCCCAGATGCCATCCGCTTCATTGGATCGGAAGAATTAAATTATTGGACGGAATCCATCAACAACTTGACCGAGAGAACACACACCATCAATCAAATCTTCAGTGCGTTGGAGATTACCTTTCCGTCCATGGAATCGTCATCTCCGTTATGGAGCGAAACAGAACCACCAGGGCAAAAGTCTTCAGCATTCCAATTTGTGACTGATGCCACGAACTATGTCGACAAATCCATCGAATGGTTTTTAGCGAACGATTGGCTTCTGAAGTTGTTGATTTTGGTTTTGAATGTTGTAAATGGGTTGCTTTTGGCCAACGTCTATTTCTTCAGCAAGAACAACATCATTCACCAACCAACTCGTCTCTATGTCGCCTATATTTTGGTTCCTCTCTTTGTCTTTGCCGCTGCATCTATCGTGGCTGTCACAGTTGCTACCGGTGTTGCAGTATTAATCAATTCCGATTTTTGTTTTGGTGTCGATGGTCCTCAAGGGACAATCGAGGAAGCTATTTTAACTATTCAGGAACAACAAGAATTGAGCGGTGCGACTCCAAACGAAGCTCTTAGTCTTGTTTACGACTCAGTCTATTACTACTGGACGGTACGTATTACGATTGCGTGCTCTCTTTTTGTTATATACAAAAAATATTCTCAACTGTATCTTTCTCGTCATTTTTTATTTCTTGATTGTGGTTTACAGGGATGTTTGAGCGAAAATCCACTCGAATTTTTGCAAGAATTCTCGGATGAAATCGATGATGCCGCTGCCAGGATCAATGAATTCACTGTTCTTTTCCCACTCGATGGTTTTGATCCTGTCACAAATGGTATGGTGACCCAGCCTGGACAAATGGGTCCTCCCGCCAGCGAAGCTTCAGACACATCTCCGCGGAAGATTACCTTGTCCGTACTTGAGAAAGCTTGTGAGCGGGACATGTCATTTTTGTCACCCTCCGTTCACGATCTCAAACGTCAGGTAGACCAAATTCGAACGAATATTCATAGATTGTCCAATACCTTCAGTTGTGGGCAGGTGAGCCCGTTACTCCGGAGAATTTCTCATGGTGCCGTTTGTGTCGAGTCTCCTCAGGGATTGGCTGTATTGTGGGGAACCTCTTTCGGGATCAGTATTTTGTGTTTTATATTGCTGACGGTTCGAGCTGCGCTGTACAATTCCGTAAAATACAAAAAGCGGCGCCCGACGAAACCCCGTCGCATTGTGGAGAAAGAATTTGATGAGTACAAAGAATTTATGGGCAAGTACTATGGAGAAGATGCCACCAAAAAATGGAAAATAGATGGAATCCCAGTACGTCCTACGAAGCTGGAGCTTGCGTTTGATGAAGATCTCGAATTGAAAGGAACCTTTGATACTGCAAAATCATCGAAAGAATCCAGTGACGACAGCCTCGACGATGATGGTTCCGAAAAGGCTGGAATATTCGTACGAAAAATGGATTGTGACTTGTCGTCTTATGGATCATCATACGATTCTGAATGTTCCGATGATGAAAATTCCAGTGATAGCGAAAGCAAAAATGGTGATGATCTTAGCAGCGCAATTGGATCATTTCTATCTGAGACGAAATCTATGGCAATGCAAACTATACATTCGTTGCGAAATGTCAAATCCTTATTGTCCACTTTAACGAGAAACAAGAATCCTCCTTCCCATGTAGGAAATTCCAATATGAATCTTGGTGATCTCAATGGAAGCAACGAAGACGACATTGCCGATTACGATAATGAAGTTTTCTTCACTCAAAAAGTCGATACAATGTCTGATCTAGGCTTCGACGGAACCAAATCAGTAACAAATTCGATTTCTGATGATAGCTTATACTTGCCTACTCCAACGTCCAGGGCAGGAAAGAACACGAGCTCAGATCCACTCGCAAAGAACTTTAGTAAGAACAGCATACTTGCACTATCGAAAGATTTTGGCTTTTCCGACGAAGAAGATGTAAAGGATGAAGAAGATAAAATTCTCGCCAGTCATTCTAGGGCAATCGCGAAAGGGTTGCGGACTCCTACAAATTCAATTACTAAATTGTCGCCTTCGGCACCCCGAAAGCCAATTTCCTTCTTGCCGCGAACCCTGTACACTAGAAAAGAAGACAATGGAAACTACACGGATGAAGAACTCAACTCGTTGGTCAAGCCGAAACAACTCGCAAACCTCAATTCCTTCCGATCGACGACGCATGCAAAAAGCAAAACCCGTCTTGGCAAAAGTAGAGGAAAAACAGGAAGGAACAAGCCAACATCTACCAGACGATGACTCTATGGTATAATTATCGATTACTAATAAAAATCGTTCGAATCAACTCCTACTTCTCGTCTTCTCCCACAATCTACTATGGCGTGTAAGGTTCAAATTCCATCGCGCTCATATTCTGGTTCTTCCGCCGAGGTTCGTCTTCTGCACAACCTCGACTTCTCCCCGTCCAATCTCCTCCACCGCCTCTATTTGTTTGTTCCATCGAAAGAGAAGCAGGTTTTGGAAATAGCGCCAGCGATTGAATCAAATCAACAGAAATAAAATGCGATAATCGTTGTATTTGGATGGATAAATGGATAAATAAGGGTGACCAGAATCGGAATCGTAGTACTACCATTTTCTTTTTTAGTACCTCACTTTTTCGGACCGACAAAATGGCGATCAGAATCAGAATAGTAGTGCGCTCATCGTCTTTTTCGAGTCGACTGAAAACCTTCCTCAATCTTCGTATCCTCGATATTCGTTCCGAGTTTTTCGTTATCTCCTCAGGGAGCTTTCCTTTCGCTTGATACGATTCCTTCGATTTCCAAAGGCCGTTTATGCCCCTACAATGCCCGCAACAAGCGACGCTATTACAATGATTGCGCAAAACGACGGTGAAAAAGCTAGATCCAATTTCTCTATACAGATTACTCCTGCTTTCCAATTCGCACACTAGTTGATTGTCATTTTGTTTTTGTTGTTGTTGTTGGCACCATGATTCTTTGTTTTACGAAAGTCCTTCAATCTTTGAGAGGGCATTTTCCAATACAATAACAAATAATAACAAAGGTTGAAGGATCTAAAATTGCTTTTGATTGCTTCCCCAACACCGCGGAGTACGTACGTACGGTATGATTTTTCCATGATTCATCTGACCTCGTCTGTACCTCGTACGCGTATGAGATACAACATTATTTTAATTTTTTTCCATGATCCACGAGTAAAGCTACGAGGATGCGAACTCGTGCACGTCTGCAGACGGGAGTGGTGGTGAGAGGGCCTAATTGCGAAACCATGATTCATTTTGTTTGTCTTGAAGTTGAGTGTTTCATACCAATTGTATTTTGAGAATGATTCGAAGAAACACGAATATTCAAAGTTAGATTTTGTTCTCACAAAATCCAAACTCTCACAACTTGAAAGCAGATAAAATCAAATACAAAAACCAACCATTAACTTAGAACGATGAAATCCATGTACTCTGGAATTTCCGCAACCTTACTTGCTGCGACCATGATTGCTGACATGGCGTATGGCGATATGGTCAAGATGTGTCTCTTCTACAAGGCAGCAGGCCACGCGCGAACCGATCCCATTCTGGTAAGTAATGAAGTTGCATCGAAGCATTCGAATCGCACAATCAATCTTCTCACAACACGATGCCTTTATTTCGCCACTATGCAGAGCCAAGATTGTGTCTCGGATCACGTTCACACCTTTTACGGCCCCCAGCTCTTCCACCCCAGCACTACGAACGCAGACCTTCGAAACAGTGATCCCAGATATTCCACCTCGGCGTACGTGGAAAATCAATCTTTGTACTGGCACCCAACCATCTACAAGGTGGGACAGGATGTCGCCACGGGTCAACCCACTTACGAGATTGCTGATATTTCCTTCTCTGGTCCCTACTACCGTTGGGATAAGGCTGCTCCCCTTCCAGCTGTTGAGGCCTTTCCCCCGGGCTTTCAAATGATTGCTGGAATGAACCCAGCAGCACCTGGGGTGAATCTTTTTTCAGAATGCCTTTGTCCGAAACCATGTACTCGGAGTGATGGCTTGTGTGATTCCGATGTCAATTCCGAAATCTTTCCGACGATGGCCTGCGGTGAGATGGGCATTGCAATGGCGTTCCCAACCTGCTGGGACGATTCCAAAGGACTCGGAGACAATGGAGACCACATGAGCCACATGGCCTACACCGTTGATGGAACTGTTGAAGGCGCTTGTCCCCCGGGATACAACCGTCGCCTTCCACAGATCCAGCTTTTTGTCCGTATTGCCAATTACGAGGGTGGCAAGTACACCTTTTCTGACAACACTCTGGCAACCGACACTGAGGTCTTTCACGCCGATTTCATGAACGGTTGGACCGAGGGTTCTTTGGAAAATATCATCGACAATTGCCAGCCTATGCCTGGAACGAACAACGGTGATTATAATCCACCCTGCAACTGCGATCAATTCCTCACCAAAAAAACGACCATGTTGACCTACGAAAACGATTCTCCTGGACGAAACGACGCCGAAGCTGCTGAAATCTGCCCTATTGATGTCACTCAGCACATCGTGAATGAGGAAATTAACTTTTCGGTGGGTGGTCTGCCTCGAGGTGGCTGTTCAGCTCCCATCATCAACAATGTACCACCGACTTTTGTCGACAATTGCGGTTTGACGTACACTCCCAACAATTTTGACGAAGAAACTTGCACCGGATTACCCACCGGATTTCCCACCATGCCACCTGTGTCATCCCCAACCCCAGCTCCTTTCTTTGTATCACCTACAACGGCACCAGTTCCGGTACCAACTAATGCTCCAATTCCAGCCCCTACCACAGCTCCAGTGCCAGCGCCTACGACTGCCCCAGTGCCAGTGCCAGCGCCTACTACTGCCCCAGTTCCGGCACCGAGCACACCCCCACAACCAGAAATTGATCCGGAATGTGCCGATGATCCCCAACTTCAATACCAGGGCACTCCATGGAAAAACTGCGACTGGGTTGGAAAAAAATATTACAAGCGTTGTTATTTCGAATGGGAAGGTGCCGAACTTTGGGAGTTCTGCCCAACTGCTTGCAGAGAGTGTTCGTGTTTTGACGACACCACTTTGGCGTACAAACGTGACCCGGCGAAGAATTGCGATTGGGTGGCCAAAAACCTTGATCGTTGCGACCACGATTGGAATGGGCACACCCTTGAGTACTTTTGCCCTATGACTTGTGAAATCTGTGAGTAAGCAGTTGTGCTTTGACTGAATGACAATGAATATATGCATGTAATTGGAAAATTTAGAATAATATGACTAAAATGAATACTACACGTAGAATATTCATTTTGAAAAATAGTAGTACTATTTGTGTTCCTTCAATCGAACCCAAAACGTTGCCACACCGGCTGTATCCTCATTCGACGCTACTATATCTCGTGGTTTCTGGATTACCGTGACGGTTCGAGAACAATGTTTCTCCAACAAGAATCCCAGTTTCTTGCAACGGTAGTCCCTGGGACGAATCATCGCTTTGGTTCCATCGTTATTCGCCCACGTTTTTTCATATTCCTTTCGCAGCTGTGACAAGGGAATTTCGTGAGAGGGAAGAGTTCCCAACAGACGAACAAGCTTGCGTTCAAAGTTCAGTAGTTTTTGAAGGGCTGTTTCCGAAAATCCTTGCTGCGCGCGATGATTGGCATTTTGATTGTTGTCCCTCGTGACTTTTTGCTTTTTCGCATGCTTTTGAAAGGATGATTCTCTGGTTTCTTCACTCTCGTGCCATGGTTTGTGCCACAAAATCAATAATGGCAGTTGCCGCTGCAAAAATTCGTGTCGCTCTAGGCCTCGAATCATGGCATCGGCTTGCTCTGGATCTTCCCACCACAGCGTCCACAATCGGTAGGCTTGCTGCAAGTCTCTCCATCGATTATTGTCGACTTTTTGGGAGCGATCCGGGTGGTACAATTTGGCGAGTTTTAGGTAGCAAGCCCGAATCTGCGCCAGTTTCGGTTCTCTTTTCTGAGATTCTTCAAGTTTTAGCCCGGAAAAGAGAATCGCACTCGCGGATTGCAGGCATTTTGGATTCCCGTGCCTCCTTAGAAATTTTGCTGCCTCCCACTGGCGGTTGCGCTCGGCACAATCCGCTGCGGTATTGTGCTGGGAATCCCGATGCGTGTCGGAACATCCCATAGAAATGAGGAATTTGAGAACCGGCAGGTTTCCCCCAAAGCCCGCCTTGTGGAGGGGTGTTTGCCCGTGATTATTGGGTCGATTCCATGCCGAGAGTTTTGCATGATTACTGTCATGATTATCATTGTCATGATTATCATTGTCATGATTATCATTGTCATGATTATCATTGTCATGATTATTGTCATGATTGTTGTCATGATCATCATTGTCATGATCATCATTGTCATGATCATCATTGTTATCGTCGTCGAGCCATTGACACAATGTCAAAAGCCTGGTTTCGGCATTCATCGCTTCTTGTTTTTGCTCTATTTGGTTTTGACCTATTTCTTGTTGTTCTTGTTGTTCTGTGTAAATGGGAGATTTGGCCAGCCAATGGTGAACCGTGCATCCCCATGCGTTCACAAAGTGCTTGTTGGCGGTTCCCACTTTTGACAGCCAAAAGCAAACATCGACGTGCCCCCGCCATACAGCGAGCTGCAATGGTGTCACGTCGCCCTTGGCAAGAGGATCGGTATCGGCTCCATAGTCAATCAAGAGCTTGCACACTGACAAATGTCCGTTTCGTGCCGCCCAGTGGAGGGCTGTACGACCCTGGGTCTTGTTGGGTTTGTTGGCGTAGGTGCTTGCAATAATATTGTTGGAAGTTGTTTGGCCTTGGACGGTATTCAAGAGGAAACGACAGATTTCGAAATGACCATTTCCGGCAGCGTAGTGCAAAGGCGTCGAGCCCTTTTTGTCGTGGAACTGATGAAGTTCCGAGGACGAAAGGGTCACCAAAGATTGTTTCACCGCTTCAAGGTTTCCATTTCCAGCAAAGTCAAAGATTTGTGAGGTGCTGATGTTGTTGCTGATGTTGTTGTCGTTGATGTTGTCGCTTGTTGCATTCGTTGCGTCCTCGAGAACATTTTCATTCTTTCCCCTCCCCATCTTGCTTGTTTTTCTGCTTTTCGAGACAATCAACAACATTAACGAAAACAGATTTATTTTGTTTCACCAACGGTAGAGTATGGTACTTGTACCAGTTTAGTATTGAGAATACAGTAGGACTACGATTACTGCAAAATAGAGCGTGGTTTTCAATTCCATCCTTGATTATTATTTTGAACAAGTTTTTCATCCCTCCCAGCAACAGCGGAACTGCCTTCGTGGCTCAATGGCAGAGCATTGGACTTCTAATCCAAAGGTTGCGGGTTCGAATCCCGTCGTGGGTATATTTTTCTTTTGGTCGACAATTGTTCGAGTTCCTCCGCAGACTCTGTGACATTCGTAGTCCTACGTACGTACTTCGAAGTAGATACGAACTCGGCCTTTTTTTTACGCGCACCTTCGCTGCGTACGTACCGCATGTTGGTTTTCTTCGCTTCGAAGTACTGTTGGCTCTAGTGTTCATGGCCCAGCTGTGTTCGAAAAGACTTCGAAGAAACAAAAAGGATCAGACAATTGAAACGAAGAGTACTGTAGTACACTCTTGCTCCGTTTAAAAAGCAAAGTGTAAACATTATTTTGAATAGGAGTAGCACGTGGTATCGAGTTTTAGAGAACCACCTATTTTGTCGACTGTTGGAACATCGGATCTAAAACAAGAAAAGCTAATCGTGGACCAAGCTCATGATTATGAAAAGAGTTTTTCTAGCGAATCGGGGTTCTCAATATTGTATTCTCAAAATGCGAATGAACCTGTTGTAATCCCGTTTCGGTCATTTGTTTCTCGTATAACCCTAAACACGCGAAAATGTGTTTTCAGAGGAATAACAAAATGCTTTCGGTAAGGGTCTGTCTTGACATTTCTGAGTCATGTCACACTTTTGCTCCGTTTAAAAAGCAAAGTGTAAACATTATTTTGAATAGGAGTAGCACGTGGTATCGAGTTTTAGAGAACCACCTATTTTGTCGACTTTTGGAACATCGGATCTAAAACAAGAAAAGCTAATCGTGGACCAAGCTCATGATTATGAAAAGAGTTTTTCTAGCGAATCGGGGTTCTCAATATTGTATTCTCAAAATGCGAATGAACCTGTTGTAATCCCGTTTCGGTCATTTGTTTCTCGTATAACCCTAAACACGCGAAAATGTGTTTTCAGAGGAATAACAAAATGCTTTCGGTAAGGGTCTGTCTTGACATTTCTGAGTCATGTCACACTTTTGCTCCGTTTATGGTTACACTCCTTTCGAAATTTCAATACTTCACGTCCCACTTGAATGGTTTCCTCTGTATATGGTTACACTAATTTCGAAATGTCAATACTTTATGTCCCACTTGAATGGTTTCCTCTGTTTAAGGTTACTCGACTTTTGCTACCAGTGTCGTGCAATTCTACCTCTTGTACTCACGAAGTAGAGGGAATAACGAGAACTATGTAGTTAAGAGCAGGAATCGATCCGAAAATAAAAAGGAGCATCTCTTCTCACAAATCTCGAATTGGAAAAAATCGAAAACGAATCTACAAAACGAATTATTATCACCATCAGATATCATGAAACTTTTCATCACCACTCTTCTGGCATCGTTTGCCGCAACCGCTCGAGGAGCTACCAACCCTGTTGAAAACCTCTCGGAATGGGGTTTGAGTGATCCCTCTGTGGAACTCGTAGGAAAGCAGTTGACTCTGACCTATGGAACTTCCAGTACAGGTGATAGCGTTATCGGTTATGCCTTCTATCCAGGTACAGATTGCAAAGCAGGAGGATCTAATGGGGACTTTCCTGCACTCACTGGTGTTACAACAACGTACACCGGTGGCCCTACGGGCGGTGAAATAGCCGTCGGCGGGACTCTTAATACTCAAGCCCTTGTGAGGCAGGTTTCTTCTTCCGGGGAACCTGACCCCAACCCTTCTTTTTGCGTCAGAACAATGATTGGATACGGTACTGTTGATGTTGATTTTGAAGAGGTGAACTTCGTGGAATCTATTGTTTCAATTGTGTACGACCTTCAAAACAATTTTGCAGTCGAGGGCTTCCAGGTCACTCCAAAAGCAGTTGTCTCCACTACTAAAGAGAAAGGGAAGTATGAAGTAACTGCCGATTTGTGTGGTACAACTCCTTCAGGTGGATTCAATCAGGGTGCTTTGATTGACGTTTGTGTCTATGCTGGGGATGAAGATGTTGTATTTGAAACTATCGATTATTTCATTTGGTCTAAAGATGGAGTTTCCCAGGGCGCGATCTCTGGAGGAGCTGCCGATGGCTCGGGGTTGACCAGCTATTACGTTGGTAAATGCGTTAATCAACGGGCTTGTGGGTTCACGACCATCCTCAAAGCTGACTTTTACGCGTCAGCTGGGTCAGTCACCGGAAATGGTTCGGCCTTTCTAAAATTTGCTCGCCGTC
The DNA here is from genome assembly GCA_037355735.1 of Pseudo-nitzschia delicatissima. Classification (NCBI taxonomy): domain Eukaryota; phylum Bacillariophyta; class Bacillariophyceae; order Bacillariales; family Bacillariaceae; genus Pseudo-nitzschia; species Pseudo-nitzschia delicatissima. The sequence goes on along the minus strand of CM074778.1, from coordinate 148,983 downwards.
GACTTGGTGCCGACAACGAAGCTGATCGTTTGTTGCAAGAAGAAGAAACCATTGAAGAGAGCCCGTTCGATATTGTTGTCGAGTTGAATAACGCCAACGACGGACCCGGGGACCTTCTCAAGACTGCTGGTGGTGTTTCCGTTGGATTTACTGCTCTCGGTTCCTTCATTGCTCTTGCCGGTTTGATGCTTTTGGCATAAGATCCAGGCCCGACTCTCAGTGTTTCCCATTTTATTTATTCCATGATAATGACGAAGTCCCACAAGAACAATGAATCAATTTGCTGTAGCAATCGTTTGCTGTAGCAAGATGATGATTTCCGACCGTCAAATATAAAAAAGAAGTTATGTCTTCATTATTCTTTTATAGCCATGTTATGGTAGTATATTTCAGAATGGCGACCTTGACAACAGCTTCTCAGTCTCGGGCGTCTTGCCTGTTCCTATCGTTTCTTTTATCCGCTACGCACTCCCTCTGTCTGCACCTATCGTTCGTTCTCAACTGTTGCTTGATTGATCCAACTTTCAATTTGTCGGAATTTTTCCACAGTTTTGTGTGACTCCTAATCCTCTCAATATATCTGATATCGACGAGTAGACCCAAGGGCAGGACTACAGTATTGTAATGTTTTTTTAAAACACGCGCCCAACAACTCTTACTTACATCATTTTCATGATGATTCAGATTTGTCGAATTATTACGTGTAGTGAAATTACTTCGAGAGCAAATGATCCCTTCAAGAAGAATGTGTGTCAATGAAAACGCATCTCTGAACTTTCAACTTCATATAACACTGCCTTGACCGCTCGACAAAAGTACAAATATTCGAAACAAAAATTCTTGCAAAAAGCGGTGAGTTTTTCGAAGCCCAATTTCGGTCAGAAAAGTCGAAACAACAAAAACGAAAAGCAAAACAACAAAGCTGACCTTGACGGGGCTCGAACCCGCAACCTTCAGTTTCGAAGACTGAAGCTCTACCATTGAGCCACAAGGCCTTCTTCGATACAGAATATAATATTATTTAAATCTAAAGTTGAAACAACTCAAGGTCTAATATTCTCTATTACTAGTACGAGCCTTCAACTACACGTATTACATGATTGATCGTTTGCTATGTTTGCCTATATAGTTTCGTCACCTACGGCGCTCCTGCCCAGCAATGACCCGTCTTAAATCGCTTCGCACTGTCTTCGCCAATGCACGCAGAAAAAGGGCTACTAGGAGTGCTTGGTGTTGTTGGTCCAAAATGAACACTTGGATCGATTCCCATGACTCCTGGAAGTACCGTGCTATTGGAATTGGTTGGGAGGGAATTATATGTCAGTAGTTGGCGTGGTTGCGCAAGTGATTGCGATGCAAAGTCTTGAAGTTGAGGACTTCTTGTTGGCCCCATGATTGTTGTCTTGCTGTTCTTCAACGTCCGTTTGCGATCGTCTCTTATCGTCTGCGAAATTCGTTTTCGTAATTCGATTCGATCCGTCGTGTTTAAGATGGGTTCGATATAACGGTACCATCCGGCATCCTTGTCGTACGTTGCAAATCTGAAACCTTTTTTTTGTATCTGTTCTTGAAATACTGTATTTGAATAAGAGGAGAAATTGGTACCAGTCGAATTGTAGCACAACTCATCGATGATTTGATCCAGAAATTGCACATTGAGACGAAAAGAAGCCTTGGAGTTGTTTCCGAACAAGAACGCCGAAGGAGATTGCATTGCTGCTGTCGAACGATTTGGTGTTGGGGTGTTCGATAGTGATTCCGATTGCTCTTTGCTCCGCAGGTAATCACGAAACGCAACATTTGCAGGATATGTATACGTCATACGATCACCAAAGACCACACAATTCGACTCGGGACAATCAGTGCCCGGACACGCAGCAGCAATACGTTCTGATATTGCTGTTGTGGTTGAAGATGACGATGCAGTCGCAGTTGGATCCATTTCTATATTTGTTTTCTTGTTAGACTGTTCCTTCCGAAATGAATCAATAGAGATCCGACATTTCACGAATCGTGCCAGTGATTTTGTTTTGGTGACAACCCCCTTGGCAGAAGGTCCTGGAATGTCGTCTACCGGGATTCCAAATTGCTTCAATTGATACATACACTCGAGATAACTCCCAATGTGTGTTCGGGCGAGCGTCCTGTACCGATATGGGACTAACGCCATGATCATCGCCTTCAAAACATGGTAAATGCGACCTTCGGGCATGAGAAGGTGGAAAGATGACCAACGCATCGGAATCGCCTTGGTGCGATCCTGGCGCAAACGAAACTCTACATTCCGATTTATAAATCGTTTGAACATCATGTTTTCGTCCTCGGTAAAGTTGGAGTCGACTGAATTTGTTTCTTCATTGGAAGTATCAGATTCGGAGCTCGTATCGGTACCACTCCCGATATTGGTAACTTCGCCCTTAAGATCGAACAAAACCCCAAGGGCAACCGCCCCGTGTATTTGTGTTTCGGGGTCTTCCGCGAGAACACCAAACAAAAGGAACGTTTCGACCTTTTGTCGTTGGAGACGTGAATATCCCGCCATTCCCTTTAGGAACCAAACAAATACCCGCCGACCCATTCTGTCCCGGCTCCGGAGAGCCTGGACCTTGCCGCTTTCCAAAAGCGATCGTTCCGTGAGTGACAGGTCATCGACGCGGAGGGGCCGTAGCAGCGAGTTCTCCCCAAAGTAGAGGAGTAAATGATTGAGACATCGAAGATACCTCAGAGTCGCTGCTTTTGTATCAAAGAATTCAGTTCGAAGAAAGCGAATCCGAAATTCACGAGACTGGACGTATGTGCTTCCGAGTTGTTCGATTGCCAGAACATGTGCTTTTACGAGTTTTTTTGCCTCGGCATCCTCTTCCGAGGACTTGACAATGTTCGAAATTTCGAGTTCGATTTCTTCCAGGGCAGCAGAAACTTTTTCTTCCGTCTCGGGGACTGCCCTCGATTGAACCCCGTGGATCTCGTCCAGCATCGCCTCCCTGTCTTTTTGAGTGGTGTCATAGAGTTGCCGCGCCAAGGCTCTCTCGAAATTCTTTGATTCTTCCCATAAAGTCTCGACGGGTTCTTTTTTGCTCCCCGTGCCAAAGAATAATTCTAATGTTTGCTCGTTCCTTCTTCTCTTCGGCGTAGACGATGACGACAGTGGTGGCAGTGATGATTCCTTCTTGATGCCCATTAGACCGATCATCCTGCGGGTGAGTTCTTTGACGCCTTCGTCAGTTTCATCGCTTTGACTTTGCTGTTCGTTCGCATCAACAGACTGAAACGACATGGTACATCGCAGCCCAACAAAAAGTTACCCCTATTGCAAGAATCAATCGTTTGGAAGAAGAGCACTACAAGTAGCAACAGATAAGATTCAGTAGAGCTCGAGATTCAGAAGAATAATGAATTACATTGGTGGTACTCGTACATGAAACAGAATATTATAAATTCGCGGTTTCACATAACGTTTCATACTACAGTACTTTGGAAACGTAGCTATCACGTATTTGTAAGTCGAAGCAGAAAATCATTATGGTATAATTTAACCGTACGAAGAAATTGAGAAGGGTTCTCCATATATTCCCTACTGCGTGTTCACTATCTGAAACAAAATTCTTTCATGTCCGAACGAACTTCCTAAAATGCTGCAAAATACCGTCAAGAGGGCAATTTTTTAGACTAAATAAGGCCAGAAAACAGGAATCCTACTGTTTTGAACCCCATCTCTATTGTAGGATGACGTATAGACGAACAAACCTTATCGATCTTCAATCCCATCTGTGATTGTTTGAGACGTCGTAAAAATTATTATTCATAGAGTAGGTACACGTACTTGTACGTACAAGTAGGACTACACTACGTGTACGATGTTGAATGTTTGTCGAAAAATTTATTTTTTGAAGAATTCATTTTCAAGAACACAAAAAAGTCCATGTGACAAGTATTAACATCGACAGGTGGGTTTGCAGTGGGTTCCCGCCTTTGTTTTTTCACATCGACATGCTGAGAGGGAAGCTTCAACGAACAATTATCGTGGCTATTGCCCTCAATGTACAGGGGGCTGATAGCAGTCATGAGGGTACAGACGAGAACCTTTGCGATGCAACACCGGCTGATCTTGGCAAACCGAGAAGCAAGAGAGCTACATCTTCCACAACAACAGAAATCGAAGAAACAGTATACGCCGATTGGATGGATACAGACGATTTTTCGGGTGACTTCGAAAAATTGGTCTCAAAGTCTATCCAACACGAGAGGCTTGGATGCAGCTCACGAAAACGCCGCAGCCAGCAATGGAAACAGAAACATCAAGACCCAAAGAGCTTTCGCGACCTGAGAATCATGTTCTATCAAGCGCAAGAGGACGAAAAGGTACAAACATGAAAGAAAGGCACACCAACCAACCAACCAACCGATCGATCGATCGATCGATCGATCGATACTTCAATATCGACAAATATTTGAGATGTCGTTGAAATATCAAACGATAATGAAGAATTTCCTTATATTGACTCCGTAGGTACACGTACACAAACGCCCGTCAAAGAACGGGAAAAAACAACCAAATGAATATTATTTCAATGAAATGGAATGAATCGAAAAGACGGAGTGTGGGTTTGGACAACATCGACGGCAACGTATACGGAAGATCTTTGTTGAGATGATTCGGAGGAGAAGCTATTTTGCATAATATATGTTTTTGTAGAATGCAATGGTGTATGCACAGAATCATCTCATTTTGACCATGGCAGATGGATAGGTTAGGGGATTCTGGATACATTGTACAGAATTGTTTAGCGATGAGAAAGACTGGCGGAAGCAACCACGCCAATCTATCCTCCGAAGCGGTCGACTGGATGCTTGACAATCTTTCCATCACCGAGGAACACCAGGAACGCATCGCTCTTGCCGCCTCGACACAGCAGCAGCACCACCACCACCATGGGCAACAGGTGCAACAGTAGTAGGAGTACCTTTTCCTTACCAGCAGTCTCGATATTCAACCAAGGAAACTCGTCTATGAAACACGGCCAGTTACGAACAGGACCAGCAGACATTGCCACGCCGAATACGAATGGTATGGGTATTATCTCGGTTGAGAAAAAACCATTTCGATTTCGGTTTCGTTGAATATCAAACTTAGGGGTACACGTAGCCGTCATAATACAAAATAATGGAGCGGAAGCGAAGACTACCACATCTTACCAATCATACTAGCATTACAAACAACCCGCCCATCGCCTGAATAAACCTAAATTTTGTTTTTTCCTAAAAGTTTTTAATACATTGGTGTTATTTGTTTTCACAAAAGCAAAGAAATAGCTGCCGGCACACGGCATCTGCCCGTGAAGTCGTGAATGAACACGATCGGTGCCCGCTGTCGCAATATTTTCTACAAGATCGCCACCGGCACAATTAAATAACATTTTTCCGTGATTTTGCCACTTCTTTTTCTCCTAGAAGTTGCGTGCGATTAAGTCTTGTCCTCGCCCTCTATGGCAACCCCAATCACCACTTTCTGACTTTTCGCAATTGATATTATATCCCGTTCTGCTCAAAGTGTCCATAACTTCGTTGAACTCTTTTTTGAAGGAAACGATTGTGCCATTGTGTTCCAAGCCCGGCCATCCACATCCCCGGGATCGAAGGGAGCTTTGGAGAGGATTGATTCGAAGGAGACACAATCCAACATCTCTGCCACAATGACATCGTCGGCTCTCAAATTCGGAAAATGTTTTCCCCCTCCCTTCCATTCAAATAATAACTGACACCACTATGAATTGAAGATCTCTCGAGACTTGAGATTTTGGATTCAACCCAGTGAGGTAATCTGTAGTTTTCCGTCTTGCTTTCCTTCATCATCTTGGGAACGTCAATCGAGTGGAATACTTTTTTCTCGTCCTCTTCACAAATGAGAGCATTGAGAACTGCGATTCTCTGAAGTGTTGGATCTCCTCGTGGAATTAGCTGCACGCGAGGTCAATATTCAATAGGCCTTCCATGATCCAGAAACGTTATCTACAGAACCAAATTACGAAGCTGCACCCAAAGCGCAAAGAATTCTTGCTGTAGAATAATGTTTTCTCAGGCGTCTGAAGTGTGTATCCCAAAATTCAAAAGCAATGCGATAGACATCCATTGCATCTGCTGTTTCCGTTGGAGTCAGTTGCAGAGCATCGTGCATTCGGTTGGATGCTCCGCGTACATGACCAACTATTTGCAACGATGACTCACTATTGAGCGGGAAGTGTTGGTCATAATTCTAGTCTCATTTTAAACAAAGCGGGCAACGCTGAACGGCAAATCAGACATCTGTTGAAGCGCATACTTTCAAAAAAAGGATTTTGGTGGCAGGGTTACTCCGATTTTCACTCCGATGTCACTGATTAAGACAAAGCGAATCCAAATAGACAAAAAAACAGAATATGGTCTCTTTTCGAGTCCGTTACATAAGAATCACTAGAGTAGTCGGAATTTTGAACGGAAGAGAATTAACTAAGTTATTTGTAAGCGCGCGACAAAAATATTGACGTTCACGTCAACGTAATAAATATTTCAACTGGGGATTCTGTAAGTATCCTCAAGTCCCGGGCGCATGGGACGCTTCCTTATCTCTGATTATAGGAATCGCGTTTGACGGATTCAATAATCATCCTCAGCCGTTGATTTTGTTGTCAAAGCCAATCAACACCATCTATTTACGTGTCAAAGCCAATCAGCTTTGGGTGTCAACTGCAATCAAGCTTCCGTGATCTGAATCAGACTTAAGCCCTCTTTTGAAATAGGTAGGGAAGTATCATTTTTTAATCGCCTGCCTCATCTCTTAGAAGCGTTCCGTCGCACCAGATACGCGGGGCCGGACCATCCGTTGAGGCAGTCCACGTACTAATGTCCCTCATTTTGATTTCGTCGAATCGCCTTGCTCTCTTGGAGTGCGCGCTGTCGAGGTCAAACCGTTTTGTCCAGTTGAATAATTCAAAAGACATAGGATTCTCAACACATAACTCCCGTATTCGCGATTCCGTTGTTGTTCGCTCATGCGACCATTTTTCACTAAGTACAATTTTTGGGCGTGCTGGCTCCTACCAGCCCTGCCTGATAATGAGATAGGCGATACACCACTAGAACGTGGCAAGAATACATAGCATTCCAACGCACCTTAGAAACCGCCAAACGCACATGAAGGAAACAAACTGTCCTCACAACTCCACGAAACGCAAAAACGAAAACTGCCGATCGATTTTGCTAACGAAACCACCGTGCAAACAGACAGCGACCCGTGCTGTTGTACGAAATCTTGGTTCCGTTTTACCGATTGAGATAAGCTGAAGACGTTGGAGGGCATACCGTACTGTTATATCCGCGTCGATTATCAACCTATACCTGCCGGAAACGACTACAACCAAATCATATCCATTGGAAGAGTCCTGAGCAACTCCGACATCAAAAGGTATTGCTGCATCAAATAGCTAGCTCCACCATTGTTATCGTCATCATCTTTATCGTAATCAACAACAGTAAGAACAATAACAATTCCTGGAATGATACAAACGAATCTGAGTATTTGTTGTGAAGAAGTTATCAGTATTAGCCAACATTCCATTGAATAGACGGGCTTTGAGATCACTTTATACAAAACCAAGATGAATACATCAGGAGATAATGGACACCTTTCTACACCGAAGAGAGTCGATGCGAACAAATTTCCTCCTACGTCCACGCCGGACTATTGTCCCTTTTCGGTAGAAGTTGAGCCATCGAGCTCTCACAGTTTCGATCACCTTCGGTTATCTACCGTGAACAAATCGTGGACACTTGCAATGAGAACTACTATCAGTGGTAGCAGTCTGATCGATAGGGGCGATGTCGATTTCGAAGATAAGGAAGACGCAGACGACGAAATGTCCCTTAACCAGATCGATACAGATATCGGAAGAGCCCTCTCACACGAAAAGGCTCCGGTAGGGCTCATTCCGATATCGAGTGACTCTGAGAGCTCCTCGCGGGATGACAGCGTTGAAATCGATACAGACGATGAGGATGAAGCGGGACTTTTACCAGCTCCTTCTACACAGGCTCCAGGATCTTCTCACCTTCCCTGTACCCTTTCGCCAAGGCTGTCGAGGACGCCCATCAGAAGAGAGCGGCAAAAGAATGCACAGCAGTCAGATTCCCCGCCAAATCCCCTGAACACTCTCAAAGTTCTCAACCCTGGAGTCCCTCAGGGACATTCTAGTCATCGCAGTCACAAGCGACAACATTCGATGTCTCGAACAGTGGGAACCCCGCAGCGTGGAGACTGTAATGCTCTAGCAACATCAAACTCCAATGTAGGCAGTACCTTGGCCGCGGATTGTATGTGCTTTGCGATAGAGGATGTAACACAATTCTTTTGCCCTGCTACCCCGAAGTCCACCACGATTGATAACACAATGCAATGCCCGGCCGAATTGGACTGTTTCCCAGCATATGACTACGGAGTGACTTCATCCCCGAGCGCCCTCGGGGGATCTTTTCCCTCCATCCAGGGCTTCTGGGTTTCCTCCAAGATTTCTCCCCTTCCGCGCAGCCGCGAGGCTATGATGTTGCTGAACGCGAACGTACCTAGAAATCGAACTCATTCCCAGAAGCGCAAGCACGTGTGTAAACTCCTTGCAGTATGGCATGGCGCAGAAGGCCTGACAACGGATAACTTCGGTTCTCGAGACGACTTCTCTCTAGTAGACAAGCGACAGCGTCGCCGCAAGCGAAGGAGCGTGATGCAGCCGAAGTTCTGTTACGATAGTGATCCTGAACAGGAAGTCCTTGGAAGGTCACGACGTCGTTCTGCTCTTCTCTCTTCAAAGCAGCAACCTAAATTTAGGAAGTTCTGCCCGGAACCTTTCACCCATCTGGATACAGACGAAGAATCATCTTCGGATGATGATACATCATCGTATGAGACAGCTAAGTGTGCCCCAGCGCCTTCCCAACCATCGGCACCGAGAAATTCCGATCCCAAAATTTCGTTTGATTTCGGAAAAGAACTTTCATCCGTCGATGGGAAGGGCACGACTGATGTTTCAGGAGAATCTGGCAAGGCCGACGCTTCTCGCTCTACTAGCAGAGGTCACCGCCGGGACACCAGTGTGACGTCTCTATCAACCACAGGCCATTCACGATTCCATACAATCCGAATTTCACCCGAGCAAGTGCAGGGTGGATCGGATTCAGTGACCTCTTCGGATGGATATTCCTCTGTATCAGGATCATATGGTTTGAACCTATCAAGCGAAGTTGGAAATAAGAAAGGTCTGCATCCGCTTCCATCCTATTTCCAGTCTTACCCTACGCAATGGACGGAATTCCAGTTACTCTTTTCGAGGAATGTTGACGAAGACTCCGTCAAAAGTCACGTCCACGAACTTTCTAACGTGCGATTTCCGTTGGTGTGGCATCCAAGGGCATCACCTCCTTCAGCTGGTTCAACCACAAAGACCGAAGGCGACGTCAAGGGGAAAAAGAGAAGTCCAAACAAACTCCACTACCCTACTTCTGTCAAGATTGCCTCTCTCTTGAGCAATGCAAGCGAAGAACCTTTCTCGCAAAAAGCTTCAAGCATCCCCAAGGGCACGCCCTTTCCAATCAGCGTACAGGGGGCTTTCGAGGTAGGTGCTCATTTGGAGCATATGGTTGTCCAGCCAAAGTTCACATGGACACCACTTGCTCAGCCAATTAGACTTTCTGAAGATCCCAAGGCGAACCATCGCGATCTATTCTTGTCGGGCTCGGCTCCACCACAGGTTGAGCTGCTTTCGATCATCCGAGTGAACAAGGCAACCGCGAAGAATCTCGACAGGAATCTTTATCCCTACGTTAGGCCTGAAAAGACCTGTATTGTAAGCACGAACGACACAAACCACCCAACCATCGTGCTTGAGGCCCGATCGACCCAGGAGAGGGACTGGTTGGTCTTTTCTCTCAAGCTTATCGTTGCGCGTCTGGCCTCGATCATCATCACCCGCGATGAGGACATGCTCCACGAATTCTTCTCTCCTTACTCGGCTCTGATGAGGCTCGAAGAGGAAGAAGAATCTAATCATCGGCCAGAGTGTCCAGAGAAGCCAACCTCTCAGCATGATCAGGATCGATCAAGCCCCACATTCGAATGTGCGGCAACCCCGACGGCATCTTGCGGCAAGGGTGTCGTTGTTATCGACGACGAGGGGTCAAACGACTTTGTATTCCCGAAGGCCGTACAAGACGAGGAGGAACCTGCAGATGATGAATCTTCAGCCTTCCCGAGCAAACTCATTGATGAGGAAGGGATCACAGATGATGAAGGGATCGATTTGGACACCGACGACGACGATGTCAATTGTGCCTACCAAGACCGTGACGATCGGGAGATCGAGGATTCCATCCGGGCTCGTAATTCGGGGGCCTACGCCATTTTAAAACGATCCCTATCTGCCACAGCTCCACTTGGCGAACACGAAGAGTTCATGCCGCGAACATTGTCATACTAAAAGCACTGAGGCCGCTAAGGGCGTTGCCGGATTTATTCCATTGTCGAGCGATTGAATCCTATATTCGGCTTCAGTGTTTGACACCTTAAAGGCGAAAATAACCGATAGAAAAGAATGGTTTATAATAGAAAGATTTATTCTCCAGTGGCAGTTGACTTGCTACCATTTAGAGTATAATTTATAGCAGTGTGATTGCAAGAAAAGGATGCTTGATTCATTCGTTACTAACCTTGTGTTTCTGAAGTTTTGAAATATGGTTGCGATTCTATAACACTGGTAAATTGTAGGTGGTTGATCGTTCGATACTTTTTGTTCACCCTCCGCCGAGGGAGTTCTTGAGCGTCATAGCGACGCCCATCGACGCGGTGAAAATCCCAAAAGGGATCCACATCAGGTTTTTCTTGGCGGCTTTGTAGTCTTCCGAGTCGATTCCAAATTTGCGGCTAACGATTTTCGCATACAAAAGCGTTGGGCAGATGTAGACAAGGGAGGAACCCATCAGTGCTCCTGTCAGCCCCGCGACCATACCAATGTCGTCAGCAACGATTGCCAGTGTCGTCGTCACTAGCAGCAGTGATAGCACGAGTTTGATATGGTTGTTGGGATCGGAAGCGGCACCTCCGAAGAGGCCGAGGGCATCTGCTGCATTCATAAAGCCCTCCCGGCAACCATTCGAAATCAGGGGAAAGCCAAAGATAATGGAGAATCCAGTCGCCAGCCGCCCGAGGGTGGCCAAAGCATCGCTGCTGGAGTAATTCAGCAGAATATTTCCCATGGACACATCTCCAAATGTAGCATATCCGGCTACCATAGTGGTTGTGTAGATCGCAGCCAGGATCAGGTAGGCCCGGCGGGAGATAATCCCAAATTTTTCTGAGGTTGCGGACTTTCCGAGAGACTTCCAGTAGCTCGGAGCGTTGTAATGAGCAATGAAGGCCAGCCCTAGATTTGACGTCAACACCAAGGAGTTGAGATCGACGTTCCACAGAGAGCTCTTGGCAAAGGAGGGGAGCTTTGGCAGGAGACCTTCCGCGACAAATTTTCCGACAGCCATTCCGCCATCCACCACGGGAACTCCGTTACCAATTCCGTACGTCCCGTCCAATGCCCGGACGACGATGAATCCAACCGTGTATAAAACAGCAATGAGCCCCAGCACGCTCGTAAATGCTAGCGAGCTCAAATCCCGGATAAGGTTGAGTGGGAACAAGACGCTTGCGGCAGCCAAAAGAATGATGTATGTCCTTGATGTCCACCAGGCCTGGATACCGAGGGTTCCCTTGAGGAGGGCAGAAAAGACATCCCCCAACAACCCCGTGTAGATGATGGACACAAAAAAGCACTGAACAAAAACCATCGTGTCGACAACCCAGGCTGTTTCGGAAGAACCAAAGGCGAATCCCCACAAATCCTTGAAGGAATTTAGGCCTGTCAGTTCGCAGGACTTGCCAACCAACGAAAAAGTGTGGGAGCTGACAGCAGCCAGCGCCAAACAAATAGCAATGGAGGGAATCCATCCTGTACCGCTAGCTTTACCAGCTGCTAGGGTGAGAATTCCAGCACCAGCGACATTGTTGGCCAGGTTGAAGACGCTTGTGACAATCGACGCTCCATCGTCGGAAGAAGCGGCAGAGATTTTCTTTGGGGATACATTCCGAGATCCTTTCTTGGCTTCACCACCTCGCACTGAGAAAATAGCATCCTTCCTTCGGAAAAGTGGCGTCTCTTTCGAATGCCTCGTCTGACGATAATGCTTTTGTTGATATATTGATGAAGGGGTTTCCGCAGATGCCAGCGTTAGTAGCACCAAAGCAGCTGTTGCTTTTAGAAGGGCACTAACATAATATGTTGATCGAATATTCTTTTGGTTCATTGTCATATATATGTGCATGTATCGCTTCCAGTGTTCGTCTTTCGGCGTTTGATAGTGATGCAATTTCGATCCGATGGTGATGAATATGAATATTCAATCAATATGAAATAAGTAGAGCATTCAGCATGTAATTACAATAATTTAAGCCAAACAAATTTTATTCATTGACATCATCACTCGTCAAGATCGGATTGAGTGGAGATCGGCTCGTTTTTGATCGTGGCTCGTGACACAAAGTTCAAACTGACGTAGTCGTGTTTCTTGGTTGTTCAGACCCCCTCAGTTTTCTGAGTGAGTCACGAATGAAAAAAGATGGCGTGCATGCAATGATTCGAACGGGTCCAAATGGTGCGAAGACAACAAAAACGACTACCACTCCGTTCCGTATTAAGTGATGCAATGCCCGTTTTTTCAGTTCCAAAATAAGTGATAACAATTTTCAACGTAGAAATCGTACTGCGCAAAAAGGCGCGCGAATCAAAAAATATTTTTCTCATTTAAACGTTGATTTTTATTCCAGTAGAATTTTCGTCGAGCACGGTACAAGATCACTTTCAATTCACCAAAATTAAAATAGTGTGTAGAATGACCGTTTATATCTCAGAAAGGACCATTCATATCACTTTTCTGATTTGACGTCTTAAAACTGTAAAGTCTTCCGTTTGGGGCTGTGCAAGCGGGAACTCGAAATTCCATTGAGAACCTTCAAAATCGTATTTTTATTTTTTGACGAAAATTAGTGCTTTTTTAAGACGAAGCTACAGATAGCAATAACTAATGCGCATTAATACAAACAATACATTCTGAATGCTTTTAATGTTAGGATTAGAACAAAAAAAGAACGAATCGAAAAGCTCAAAAATTGACGATAATGCATGGGTTGAAGCACATGTATGCATTTAATTCGGAACGGAGTGGTATGAGCGAAGGGGTCGTTTCTAGCAACGCAAACGCCGTAATCGATGAAGTGACGAGAAAAGATTGATGTCAAAAACAAAACAAAAATACCATAACAATCAACCAGCGAGCAACGAGCTACGACGAATCGGAATAGAAATTGAATTGGGAAGGAGACGAACCTCGGCGGTAGCAATCGGAAGAAAATTGTTATATGTCCATCGATACACATTCGAGAAGAGGGCGGAGGCGCACAAAAACTTGTATGGTAAATAGAGCTTCTTCGCTATATTCAAATTATACTATATTTATCCGTTTTGTGTTTCGTTTACGTCTTCCATTCCATGGATGCCTCCTCGCGCTCTTCCTCCCACCATGTTGTCGTCTTGTATCCAACACGCAAAAAGTCGAGGGCACCCCCCTCCGTCTTGGGCAAGACTCCTTCCTGTCGGAGAGCCTCCGTCAATTCCTCCTTGAATTCACCGAGACCAGGGCGGATATCCTTACCACCGAGGCGTCGGTACGAACCTGTCCCCGTGTCTAGAAGAGTTTGGTATTGTCCGGGGTATGATCGGAAAAGACAACCTTGGTAGTTCACCAAAAAGGGAGGTGTCGGTGTCGATCTGGAATACTGCCTTGTTCGCAAAAAGTAGATGGGCTTGACCCTCGAGAGGAATCGATCCTGGAAAGATTTGGGCGGGAAAGCCGGGGCACCCAGATCACCGCGAAGGATATCGAGTTTCAAGTTGTAAAATACGATCGGAACATCCGGAACCTGGTCAGCCAGAGCCTCGATATCGGGCAATTCCTGGGCGGAGGCTACAAGAACGACATACATATCGGTCCCGTTGATTGGCTTTACAGCACCACTACGAGTGGCTGAGGAATCATCACCCATTCCAAAGAGATTCAAAAACGTTTGTTCGGGCTGATTTTTGTAAGGGAGAGAAAAATAGAGAACGAAGAAAAAGAGTCACTGTGAAAAAACTTGCGTTGCGATTGGAATGGATCTCGTAAGTCATTCCAAGAAAAACCACATAATTTGATTCAATTACTTCAGTCCAAATGATCGAATTCGAACTCCATCGTCTAGTTCAAACCTCCTGTGTTGCTTTGTTATTCTCTGTCGACAGCTCTCGTCAAATTCTCGACGAATCGTTGATACAAATCATTCCGTTTTAAAATATTACATGAAAATGACGTACCTTGATAAATCGCTCATCTCCTTCCTCCGATCGACGGAGCGATGAGACAGTAACTCCTTCCGCCACATTGTAGGTGTCATCGGTGACCTGGTCCCGACTTTTCCCCGTATACCGCTCGATGGCGATTCCCTTCTCGTCTTCGTCGGGAAGCAAAATCGAAACCTTCGAGATCGGGCCCTTGGCCTGGACCATCCCCCGAGAAAACTCGACGGCCAATTGGAGGTTAGCCTGGGCAACATCGTATGCACTGACATCGTCCAATTCAAGCACGTTGGCTGGGAGTGGGGGAAACTCGACTTCCATGAGTTTTTGTCCATCAGCGATGGCTCTCTGGGCAGCCGCTAGACAGTCCTGCTGAAGCTGAAAAAAAGATCCCGGGGGAGGCTGCTTGGAAGTGTATTCCAAAGTTGCCTCGACGTCATCACTCGCTGGGGGCGGGACGTTGAAGATCTCGAAAGCGGTAATTCTCTTCTGTTGTTGCATCACAGTTGTGGAAGGTGCCGCTGTGAAGGCGGTGGTGGTGGTAGTCGTCGCCGACAGGGCTGTCGCAACGATTAGCGTGAGAAATTTCATTTTTCCAAAGTTTTCTATTTTTATGACAAAACAGGTTTTGCTGTGTCAATGTTCGGTAAAGACAGCTCTCTCCAGACAGATTTGGTCTAATGAGAATACTGTGTTGGTCGATATTGTTGTAGTCCTACAGTACGAAGAGCAGGAGGTATCCTCTGTTAGTTTTTGATCAGAGAGATGTGTTGCTGACTTTCCGATCGAATCACTGACGCGATGCGCTGGAAGCCGGAGAGGCGCGTGATTGAAGTTTGAGATTTTAGTCGCGACTAAAAATATCAACATCAATATCCATCGTCTGACCGACGTTACGATAAAAAATACTTCTAACGAATAATTTGAAAACCGGTGAGAAGCAACGAAAGAAAACAATCTAAAACCATCAGATCTTCGTTGACACCAAAATTGAAAAATTCGTTTCACGGCTTTGCTTCTCATTCGATCGATAGGACTACGAGTACGACGATAAGCAATTCACAATGACTGCCTCCACCCAGTAGAACTCAGTTACACCTTGATTCGTTTCTACGTCTGTTTTAAACCACATCCGTTTCAAACCATGTCCGTTTCTGGTTTTCTTTCATCGCGATAGCCTCGTACGACAAAGCTGAAACCAAGTTTTCGAAAGCTGCTCTCTGTACAATCTCTACTGACTTCTACAGAGCAATCGCGTCGGATGCAGAAAAAATGCATCCACTATCCCTTTTTTGCTCCTTCAGAAATCACTTTCCTCCTCTCATAATTCGCATTCGAAGGTTAGAATAACCTAGTGTAAAAGCTTGAGTACCCGGCGAGTAGCAGATGGTAAGAGTGGAGGTAGCAGCCCAGGGGAGAGACGCTATAGGGATCACCATGGGGGGCGCCCATGGTTTTGAAGATCCCCGAAATAGGCCTGCATCTGCTATGATCTCGCGAGGGGAAAGGGTGAGTCGAAGTAAGCAGCAGTCACTGTTCCTCCGTGTAAAAAGCCAGGAACTCGAGACCGTTGAAGTGTGCTTAGCATACGCGGAAGATCTCGACTGAGCTCACGCTACGGCGGCATGGTGCCAGAAAGAGGGGGGAAGCGAACAAACTGTGATGCTGAAACGACAAGGCACCACGATGGTATTCTTTTTACGCACTTCGGGGATGGGGAGACAAGTGTAACTCATAAACCACAAAGGAGGGAGCAGGATGGCTGACAGGAGGGAAGTACTCAATGGAGCGCTACGGGAAAGTTGTTGTGTGAATGCAATGGACCCCGGACAAATCCCTGGAAAGCCTGCAATGATCTCTGCCGACTGGATCGTCCAAAGGACGCTAATCCGGGCTATGTGGATGAGAACAGGTACAAGTGATAGATCACACACAGTGGTCCCCACGGGGATAAGGCAGTATTAAACCAGTTAGCCGATGCTGAGGTTCCCTTCGGGGAGCCAGGGCTAGGAACTGGACGTACTGAACCAAACGATAATCGGGCCACTGTGTGCTTGAAATGAGGGATGAGGCCACGAAGCTTCATTGATCTATCCGTCGATACACTTGTCTTCGGATCTTTGTTAGATCCTTGTTATGTAATACAAAACAAAACAAAACATACATAACAATCAACCGTCTGCGGAGGAAAAACAACGATTGCGAGCTGCTAATGCTGTCAATGAAATGAATAATATACTTGCTCTAGTGTTGTTGAATTTTAATACAGCATTATTATACCGTCTCTAGACAATATCAGTATCTTCATAGATAGATTATAGTACTGCCGAAGGCACAAACTCGTGTTTTATCGGACAATCTTCATCGAATCCTGCCGACGTTTTCCGGCAGAATTCCATGGCGCGTCTTTATACTCGTTGTACACTTCCTCCAACGCACGCACATACTTGGAATGCCACTCGATCAATATCTTCCCGTGGCCGTTCAGGGGTTGATCGGTCTCGCGATCGATCTTTGGAGAGAACGAATCAGAGGATGACGAGCCACCCAATTCCTCGACAGTCGGTGGGGGGATGGGTTTTCCTACCACAACTACCACCGGGTGCCTCCTCGGCATGACCCCCAGGCTCGTAAAGAATACTGACCTTCCCGTAAACAAAGGCACCGCAACACCAAAGGTGTCTCTGGCAAATTGTTGAAACACGGACACAAAGGCACTTGCTATTGAAATCGGTGAAGTTGGATACAAGGTTTCGTGTTTTGTCGCGTCTTCGCCGCCTTCTAGATCGTCATAGAGTGTATATAAATTAGTTTCGCCTAAACAATGAAAAGAAGATAAATCACCGAAAGTTAGAATCGCAAAAATTTATGTTTTTCCATTTGTTTTTGATTCTCAAAAATATGTCGTGCAAAAATGCATTTGTCACTCACCAAATCCCAAAACCGGAACGAGACTTGCGTCTGCCAATATCGCCTCCCGAACGAAACCCCTTCGATGTTTCAAAACTAGTTCGATGTGCCCCTCGTATGCTAACATGGATTCAGCAGCTCCCCCGACTACCACTACCATGGCCCGGCTATTCTTGTGATTTCGATTCAGGTAGTTTCGAAAAGTTGCTTTTTCGCTCGTCACGGCTCCCATTGCTAGAAGGTACTCGCGCAAAAATGGTGTCCCAAAATTGACCGGAAGGGTGACAATCCGACGGTCGAGGTGCGGAAAGACAGACGAGAATCCTCGGGTTGGAGAGGGAGAAGAACAAGAATTCGAAATAGGCTCGTCATCCATTAGGCTCAGGGATGACGGTTGTAGAGGAATCCCCGAATGCGTGCTGCATTTCCCACGTTTGAAAATACCACTGTTGGTGAAAGTGGCACTGATATTTTTATTGTTGTTGTCGTATATATTCTCTTCTTTGTTGGAGAGATCTATCACCCTCGCTCCGTCTGTAGCAAAGGCGCAAAAGGCTCCAACAGCGATGATCCCGTGGGGGTGGTAACCCATGACATATCTTGCGGGAGTTTCAGATATCACCTCCTTTCCGTCTTCATCGGTTGTTGTGATACTGTTGAATGCCGGGAGGTCAGCCGTCTTGACAAGAACCACCGGAAGAAAATCGCAGGCGTGTTTCCACCAATCGGGGAAAAAATCGCGGATCCACGGTTTGCGGTTACCAGACGTCGGCGACGTATCGATTAACATAGCGTAGAATAGATAGAACCAAATAAAAAGGGCAGAGATGACAGTTCGGAACTGGTAGAAAATCGGAACCTCGCCGTTGCCAGTGATTTCATTGTTCTCATAGTCGTTAACGTACTCGTAGTCCTTCCATACGAAGACGTGCAGAGGCAAAAGCGCCCCAAAATGCATCACCACCGCCCAACTGAGGAAGGTTCCCGGCATGACAAATGCTAGACTGCACGAAAACATGGCGAGCGTTTGGTAACGTCTTTCCCAAGAGGATCCCGTCGAGAATCCCAACGCGCCAACGTCGAGGGTAGGAAGGTTCTTGTAGCGCCACCAATTGTATGTGCTTGAAGAATCCATAGTCGACCTTTTATTCTTGTCTTCTCGTTTTGCTTGTTCCTGTTCTTTTCTGTGCCTATCACGCTGTTCACGACTCTTGCGGTCATTTCGAATTGTGTACAGGGAGCAGGTCAAGAGCCCAATTGCCAACAAAACGAGAATATCTCGAAGCGTAAATCTCCTGAGATACCGAACCTCGGGAAGCCAATGGTTTGCCCACGAGGATTTCAGAAATGATTGCCAGTGGTCTTCTAGTTGTTGCCCTTTCTGTGATATGTGTGAACGGATTGAAGCCTTCTTCCAGTGTTCCAAATAGTATTCTGACAAGACCGAAAGAAGCATCGTTGCCGACTCGATGGAAGGCGAAGCTCCCGAACCTTGCTGGTGGTTGCTGTTGCTGGCCCCAAAGAACTCCTCATTGCTGGGTGTCACGGGCATTGTCAGGTTTATGTTTCAACTTTGAACAAGAATAGACAAAGAAAAAGAAACTCAACAAATACCGAGTTGTGAAAAAAGATTCATTCCTTCACGAAATCAATTTTCTCACAAAATCACGGAATGGCGTGGATCATGGATGTCAATCGTACAATGTCCTAGTCCTACTTCTAGTGTACAGTACGTGTAGTAAGAATGAGACGAAATAATGACTCCACGTATCATATGTATTAATATTATCCATGAACAATAGGGATCTTATAGTGCAACATAAAAAGAAACGAAGCAATTTCATTTTAATGTTGGTCTGATCGTCGAGAATTTGGTGAGCGATAAAAATCTCTGTTCATGTACCTACACTCTATGCATATCCATATTTGACTAACTCAAATATGAATACAACACTACCTGTAATGACAACCTGAAGCATGGATAGACACCACGAGAAGATCGTTGTCCTTTTGCTCCAACAGAGGCAATATGGCGAAGAGCCGCGTCGAGACAGGTTCTATTTAGATGCCAATCCCTGCACTTTCAAAAAACCTTTCCTTCCCATCCTCTGGGACCGACAATTGACGCAATTCTGAGAATCTCTGTCATCATATCGATGAGACAATAGTAGTGATGGTGTCTTCGAAAATCGTAGGAACCACTGGCCATTCCATTAGTACTAAATTACAATAGCAACATTGAGGATTGTTGATTGAGTATTATCCTTCTATTAATTTATGTTCTCTAGTTATTTAAATTGTTTCTTTTTCGTATTCTCATCCTCCTGATTCTTCATGCCTATGTATGCCGAAAGTCAAGCTTAAATCTAAAAACTCTCGGTGTGAACGAACAGCTTACATTTGCAGGGATTGCCATCCAACTGTTTCATCGCGAATTGGTGTTGGGCAGTAACCCTTTTGGCTTCCGCCTGCAAGTCTTTAGCAATAGCCGGACTTCCACAAAAGAAGACTCCAACCGACTCTCCCTCCTCGTTCGTGCAATGGGCCCTGGCGATGGCCTTTAAGAAGATTCTATTCCAGTCGGGACGACCGGCACAGAAATATTTCTTCTTATTGCCATACAAAAGGGGCGTCTTGATGTCCGATGCTTCCTCACGGCTACTAGCACCCACCATGTCTTTGATGAGTAACTGTTCGTCTTCCTCCATTTCTTTTTCACGGGTTCCATAAAACTCCATCGAGTACAAATCAGACAAATTGTTTTCCACAATGGGCGGCAACAAATCCTTCGCCGCGAATCGCATGCTCGAATACTTTCGATTGATGAGAATTCCCTCGACTGAGCAGATTTCTGCCTTCTCGCCAACCTTGTGATTGAATGAAAAGGAGCCCCGTTTCTTCTTTCTCTTTTTCGTTACTGTTGCCGGAGTTGTTGCTGGTTTCAGGGCCACATAAAACATGTGGAATATCCGAATCGCATGCAAGATGACCACATAGGTAAAAATTGTGAAGTAGATAATGATGTCTTCCATGTCGTTTTCCTGCCCATCCAATACTTTCAGGTTACTTCGAATGGAGAACCAAATCGCAATCGAATCCAAGGAAACGATGCTAAACTCCAGCCAACACCGAAAATTCCTGCTATATACGCGCCAACCCATGGCTATGGTCGATGCTATGATTGTAGTCCCGTGGACTATCAGAGCAAAAATCGACAAGGAATATCCTATTGTGTTTGCCACAGAGACGGATCCAAAAACCTGAAGGACGATTGTGAGTGTCTCGCCAAGGACGAAAATAGCAAAGAGGCTCAAGGATACCGTCATCGACTCCAAAATTGTTTGCAAAAAAATGAAATCAGCGCGAAGAGTAGAATGGCTCTTTGCTGATGCAATGTCCAATGACTCCCCGAATGCGATATCTTCGTCACGGCCATCTACATCTGGTGTTTCATCCAGCAGCGACATATTCTTGGAGGCGTCAACGACCGACTTGTGAATGGTTTTCTGGACCAAGTTCTGGAGATTGCGTTCTTTAGCGCTGGCCATTGGCTTTCCCTTTGCTACAAGGTACTTCCAGATAGAAAGCAGAGGTGCAACACCAACACCGGATCCGATCACGAGAATATGATTGTATGCGAAATAGTTCATAGCAGGTGCCCCGTGGGGACCTCGGATATAGATTTTTTGCTCTTGTCTGGCCTTGGAAAGATCAAAGGCGGAGGCGTATTCAAAGAGAGCCCCTGTCCACCGCCCCAAATTCTTGATGTAAAATACGATTCGTTTTTTACCATCTTCACTATATGTTGTCTCATTGGGAGCGCTGGCGATGGTGAAGGGATGCCATTCGAACGCCGAAATTGGGGGAAATTTGATTTCCGCATATTGCCCAGGCGTGTATTCGAAGTTGGACGGGCACTCTACTATCAATTCCGTAATTTCCTGCCCCTCATCTTCATGAGTTTCCCATCTCAGAATTTTTGCGGTGGAGATCTTTGACCGTCTCATGCAGATATCGAATAGATAGAGCAAAAGTGGTAATGATGCAAAGTAAAGAAAGACAGGACGCCCCCTGCACGTTCCATGGATGATTAGCAGGGGATAGGCAGTGGCGATCCCACCAATGTGGAAGAACCAAAACCAACGAAATCCGGCAGCTGTCTTTCGAAAGGCCTTCAGAGTTGTTAAGTAAAAGGTGGAGAAAATTACCGCGAGAATAGTTCCAGAGTGGAGGAGCTGCTTCGTGGCAAGCTCATCCCAGAACGTCCAGATCTCCATACCCTCATGATTTATTGAAATTGATTTTGTGGCATAGTTCACGATCTGCGGAAGTGTGTGGATGATGCACCCAGACACTATAACGGTCAAAGCAACATATCGGTGGTATTTGGGCATGATGTCGTCGATAGGAAACCCAATTGGAATGACCGGGGCTATATAGGTGCGAATTACAGTCCAAAGATATTTGCAACCTGTCAATAGCAACAAGGCACAATTGAGAGTGACCAACCTGCCACCAGCACGAGCAATTGGTAGTGTGATCCGAAGTATGTCGTCGTCGGTTGTCCAACCACCAGCTTCGGTGAACTGGTAGGCCCCGTGAGCTGCAACCAAATAGTTTAAGGCAAAATACAGCACCCCCATTGCGATTTCCATTCCACGGTTGTAACAAAACGCCTCGATTCGCTCCGCCTTCATTTCGAATGGGTTTTTGCTGATGCGAAAGCTTCGGTTATGTTGGCTGTCACGAGAATCAGCAAAGATGCTTCGTCTATCTGAACTAAAACTGATAGCCAGTGGGTCTGAAGAATATGGGGTTGCTTCATCGTGGCCATATATTAAATCGAGAGTCGACTTGAACTTCTTCCGATATCTGAAATCTAAAGACTCTTCGCTTTCGCTTTCTGTATCGTCTTCTATCAGCACATTGCGGCTCGGTAGGAAGCTTCGTAGTGACCGTGCTTTGTTGAAATCCACTTTTTCGCTGTCTGTATCGTCGTCTTTCGGCACTTTGCGGCCAGGTAGGAAGCTTCGAAGGGAGGATCGTTTCTTGTTGAATCCTTCTATATCGCAGTTCTGTGACCTTGGTGGCCGCTCAGACACTTCTCGTTTGTCGTCGTCATCCAAAATGCTTTCAGATTCTTTGGATTCTTTAGAATCGTTTGACTCTACACTTTTGTCGTCGTTTACCGTTGATGCTTGGGATTGCCTTGAATGAGCCGATTCTGTACAATCGTCATTATCGTCCATGATTATTATTGAACTTTGGGATTTTCGTGAATGGTTTGATTCTGCACTTTTGATATCGTCATCGAATGGTGCTTCGACTTTACTGTCAATTGTCGGGTTACATATTTGCTTCTCTTGTGAGACGTCAATTGTCGGGTTACATATTTGCTTCTCTTGTGAGACAATGCATTGTTCTCTGTCACTATCATCTATTGTCATCGTGCTAGATGTCTCGAAACTCAATCGTACGTCATGCTTTGGTTGACTTGAAAATTCCAATCCAACTCTGACATCTTTGTGATCGTAGTCGATATCGAGGGATGTCTCATTATCAGTTTCAAAGAATATTGTCGAGTCTTCCATTTCTATCGTAGAAGAATCTCTCTCACAACCAACGCCGTCCTTCAAATCGCTCGAGAGAACTAACGATACCCCCGGTTCTTTGTTATTGTAGTCAATTATGAAGGATGATCTCTCATCTCTCTCCATTATTTTCCTAAAATTATCCGTTTTCAGAGTCGATGACCGTGTATTGCTACTCACGGATGACACCGATAATTCCCCATCGTCCTGGAGTCGATCATTTTCCTGCCCATCTGACATTATATTTGACAATCCCAAGTTACTTTGAACTGGTAATATTCATCGACTGAATCTAATAAAATGTCACGATAAGGAGCTCTCAAAATAAGGGAAGGGAAGACGGCAATGAAACGCTTTCAGAAACTATGAGATACGGATAAGCAGAACTTTCATTCGAATGGATTCTGTTAACAACGAAGAAAATATTTGCCGGTTGAAAGTGTCTGTGTCGGAAGTCTGCGTCATTCTCTTTCTTTCTCTCTCTCTCTGTCTGACTCTCGCCCAGATAGACATGACAAAGTTTTCATTCGATTTCTTGTTTAGGTTCAATCCAGATTCGGCATGGTAATTCTGCATGAAATTGATGACTTTTAGGTAGGAATTAGTAGTGCTGCTGTTGTGGTTTCAGTTGAAAATTTGTTTGTGTCGATGGTGGCCAAAAAAAGTGAGCAAGCTTAAATCATCATCGGATCATGAAAATATCACATCGCGTGACACGTTGTCAAATGAACCGACTGTATCATATATTATTTAATTGAAAATACTATTTTTAGTGCGTGCATGCGGAATTTTTTGGTGAAAATTCATAATGCTTCATCACGTGTGATGACCGATGCGAACCACGATTCATTTATCATAAAAGCAAACGCAGTTGGCGAGGAAATATAGCAATAAAGTAATAAGAAGCAAGTACTATTGAGTGACATCTACAGATGGCAAGATTCAAACATACTCTAGGAGATAGTATGACCACTACTATTAGCGGGAAGGCACTTCATTACATTTAATCTGCTCCTAGCTTCCTCCTTATGACAAGAAGGACGAGAAAGCACCACCACGATTTGGCCGGATCTGGACAAATCAATCTTTTGCAGTTGGTTGAAACCAGAGTGCTTTACTGGGATTGAGGTTGCCAAAATATGTGACCATGAAAGTCGACGACGCTTCTCCCAGAGGTACGCGCATAAACTCATATCCAAAGGGGTCATCGGCGAAGTCGAGAGCTCCGAGTACATACTGTGCAAAAAGGAAGGCAAAGACTTGGCGTTGATCGTTCACCCCTGGCATACGCGCCGCCCCCGCTTGCAGGAGGGGTTCCCATTGCAAAACACGACCGAGACTGTTAACAAATTGTTCAATGATAGCTCCGCATGATGGCAGATTCAACGACAGGAGTGCTTGTTCTTCATCGATGGCGTCCAGTGTATCGTTCGTATTGACCATGAGGCGGTAAAAGTCAGTGTCTTTGTACTTTCGACGTTGCTCTGGGGTGTGATATTTGTCCACCACATCGTGGAAGTCACGATTGCAAATCCTTCTATAGCTTTTGGAGATATCAGACGCTTCGATTGAGACGAGTTTTCGTAGATCTCTTCGAGGAGGCTGTCGCTTGTTGCTGCTTGGTGTTTGATGCACCTCCCGAATGATTTGTTTGGCATCGTCTGACATTTTTCTTGCTTCGACAACGTTAACTCCAAAACAAATCCAAAATCGCTGGACGAATTCGCCCTTCTTGGGCAGAGAGCGTCCTTCCCAAACCGCCTTGCTACCGCGGAAAGCATCATAAATCCGATCCAGCATCGGCATTTGACCCTTGCGAACAATACCGTTCGCCATTAGGGCATGGTACAAGTGTAGGGTGATCCTAAGCTGTGCTTGGCAATCGATCATGGCACATCCAGCCTCTAAGTTTCCAAAGTAGTTCAGGTATGAGAATATCGTTCCGGCACATAGTGGATTCCAAATTGTTCGGTCACCAAAGACAGGCAATCCTAAATTCTCTAGAAAGGTCACGCTGATCATGTTGTGCCACCAGGATTCGGCTTCGGGTGAGTTGGGGGTACCCAGAGACTCGGTGTTTTGGTTTGCGAGATTCTTTGCCCACTCGAGTTGCTCAAAATATTTTCCGAAGATGGCTTTGCTCACTTCCACGAGCCGATCGAATATGGGCTCGACCTCGAGGATTGCAGTAAGCATCGCATGGATGACAAAAGTGATAGACCATGTGACAGGTTTCTCCGATTCCTGTATGTACTCTCGCATTAAGGTGAACAACGGGCACACTTCATCTTCGAAGGGTAGTTTGGGGCAAACCCCAAGAATCCCCTTTCGGCACATCAGCACCCAATTGGGTAAGATCTGAGTCATAACTAATTCGTCCAAATCCCGAATCCTCTTGCCAGGAAAGCGATTCGCACGCCAGGGATGCGGTCCGAAAAAGCCGCGAACTGGTGTAAGGCCTCTGTCTTCGTGTAAGCCATAGATCACGCCTCGAAAGGTTTGTAGCAGACGTAGCGTGTGCTGGATGGCTCGATCTTCACCGATAGAAGGCATGTTCTTGATCCAGCTGTGCGAGCCAGGAAGACCGGCGATTCTCTTGTTATCCTTTTCGGAGCCCACCGGCATCTCGTAAATCACGAGCTGTCGTAAGGAATCGAAATATTTTTCGAATTCCTTCCTGCCGACAGAATTCACCTTCCACTTGTTGCAAAAATCGATCGTTATTTGCTCTTTTCGGTTGCATGGATCGCTAGGATTTCGACAGTGTGATTCAATGCAATCTCCCAGGTACACGGAAACATCCTTTTCAGTGCAACCTTCTTTCCGACCGCATTCTCGGACGGTTGCCGTCAGCGCCTGAGTTATCTCAGGAAGTACAAGCGTTGCTAGCAATCGGTAAGGCGTCGTCAGGTGTTCGTGCTGCAGTAGAAGATCCAATTCTAGTTGCTGGACTTGTTGAATGGCCATGTTCGTGGCAACAGCTGCCTCCATCAACTCTTCGAGAATCACAGAGTCGTGGATTCCGAGGCGTCGGTGATTGTTAAAGTTATGCATAACTGTGGTTCGGTACTGCTGCGAAACGGAATTCATAATTTCTTCCAGCGATAAAAGAAAGAAAACAACATCGTTGCGCTCGTCGCTCCGTGTTAATTCATCGAGAGTTAACGGCTTTGCTCCTGTTGGTGACAAAGGTCGTTTCACAGGTTCTGATGGGAACATCTTCTCATCCTCCTCATCGCCAATATCTTTCTCTTCTTCGTCATCCTCCATTAGGGCTTGGAAAGGGTTCTCGTTGCCATCTTCAGACGCAACTGCAGTATGTTTTTCCTCATACTTCTTTGTCTTGGGGAGCGAATTCAAGATGGACCAACAATAGGTAAGAACATCCAGAAAATATTTGTGACCCACATCACCACCACCATAAACCGACTTGGCAACCCTGGAGCGGATGCGGATGCTTAACTTGAGATCTTTAAGGATTGATCGGTCCATGATGTGACCAGTGTTTACCAATACATCGGAAGCAGCCATCAAGGAGTTGGCAGTAACGCCATCTTCCATTACCGACGGACAGGCATTTTTCATGTAATTTTGGAATCGCTTTGTTGAGTTCTTGTATCTAGCGTAAACCGTTGGAAAAGCTTGTTGAAGATTGCCCTGTTTCAGATTCTCCCAGAATTTTGGAGCTTCCCCTTTCAGTCTGGTGGCCTTCGAATCAGTGCTGGAAGCAGCCGACGATCCTCTGTTGGAGGTGATTGGGCCCTTTTGGCGACCTCCAAACTTTCCCTTGCTTTTGTTCTTTTTCTTGTTGTTGTTCCTTCGTTTTTGTGGCATCTTGCTGGCGTCTTGTGGTGGTTAGAGACAGTTGAATCCGTTGGTTGCTTTGACTTTGGTTGAACCAATTCAATTCGTTTAAGCGTGATAGGCTTGCGATCAATGCCGGTGACAGAAAGAAAGGAAGAATATTGAGTGATTACGTACTGTACTGAACTGAACCGAAGATGGAAGAAGATATTTTTTTACGATGATTTTTTGTGAAGACTGTTTTTTTCTGTGTCGGCCACTATCATTTTACTCATATAGTTAGTATAATAGAAACATACCAATCCACTAGATCATCGTTGACACCAAAATTGAAAAATTCGTTTCACGGCTTTGCTTCTCATTCGATCGATAGGACTACGAGTACGACGATAAGCAATTCACAATGGCTGCCTCCACCCAGTAGAACTCAGTTACACCTTGATTCGTTTCTACGTCTGTTTCAAACCATATCCGTTTCAAACCATGTCCGTTTCTGGTTTTCTTTCATCGCGATAGCCTCGTACGACAAAGCTGAAACCAAGTTTTCGAAAGCTGCTCTCTGTACAATCTCTACTGACTTCTACGGTGCAAACGCGTCGGATGCAGCAAAAATGCATCCACTATCCCTTTTTTGCTCATTCCGGAATCACTTTCCTCCTCTCATAATTCGCATTCGAAGGATAGAATAACCTAGTGTAAAAGCTTGAGTACCCAGCGAGTAGCAGATGGCAAGAGTGGAGGTAGCAGCCCGAGGGAGAGACGCTATAGGGATCACCATGGTGGGCGCCCATGGTTTTGAAGATCCCCGAAATAGGCCTGCATCTGCTATGATCTCGCGAGGGGAAAGGGTGAGTCGAAGTAAGCAGCAGTCACTGTTCCTCCGTGTAAAAAGCCAGGAACTCGAGACCGTTGAAGTGTGCTTAGCATACGCGGAAGATCTCGACTGAGCTCACGCTACGGCGGCATGGTGTCAGAAAGAGGGGGGAAGCGAACAAACTGTGATGCTGAAACGACAAGGCACCACGATGGTATTCTTTTTACGCACTTCGGGGATGGGGAGACAAGTGTAACTCATGAACCACAAAGGAGGGAGCAGGATGGCTGACAGGAGGGAAGTACTCAATGGAGCGCTACGGGAAAGTTGTTGTGTGAATGCAATGGACCCCGGACAAATCCCTGGAAAGCCTGCAATGATCTCTGCCGACTGGATCGTCCAAAGGACGCTAATCCGGGCTATGTGGATGAGAACGGGTATAAGTGATAGATCACACACAGTGGTCCCCACGGGGATAAGGCAGTATTAAACCAGTTAGCCGATGCTGAGGTTCCCTTCGGGGAGCCAGGGCTAGGAACTGGACGTACTGAACCAAACGATAATCGGGCCACTGTGTGCTTGAAATGAGGGATGAGGCCACGAAGCTTCATTGATCTATCCATCGATACACTTGTCTTCGGATCTTTGTTAGATCCTTGTTATGTAATACAAAACAAAACAAAACATACATAACAATCAACCGTCTGCGGAGTGAAGTTTTATATGTTGGCGTAACATGTATTGAATGGAGCATATTGTTGTGGTATGCGTTAAGACAAAAGAATCGATAAATTACATCTTTCTGTGTATTTACAATAAAGTCATTGATCTAATAGTAGTAGTAATAGCGGCGAACACGCTGCCTGAACAGGAACATGACAAACAAAAGCGGTTTGTATTTCCTCTCCATGTTTGTCGATTCATTTACAGCACGTGCTCAGCCATGTTCGCAATAGAGTATTTTTCCCTCGTCGTTCACAAGTCGGAGCTGCTGACTCCTGCTGATGAAGCAGAAGATCGCTTCAGCGTTATTGTGACCAACACCACAAATGCCAGGGCTCCCCAGCAAATGTATTTTTCGTAGCCAAAGTGAAACTTTTTGGCGGTCGAATAGGACAGGCCCTTGGTGCCCATCAAGACCCGCAGAAGTGCCGGCATTGGAACCACCCCCAGGGTCAGTTTGTGCAGGAGCACCATTCCGATCATTTGCAGCTTGGTGGAAAGTGGCGCGTTCATTCTTCCCCGGGATTCGCGTGCTCCGATTCCACCGTAGGTCAGGTCGACGGCAGCAGTCGCATCCTCGGATCGAGCGGTTTGGAAATTTTCTATCAGACGGCTTGCCCATGGTTTTTGGCTATTTTTGTCGTTTGTATTGACTTCGTCTAGGCACTTGACAAATACGGCAACGCTCTCCAACGCACAGTTGGCTCCCTGTCCCAGTGATGGCCACATGCCGTGGCCGGAATCTCCCAGCAAGACAATGCCACTCGAGGCGTGACCAAGACCCGAGGACCACACACATAGTCCCCCATTCGCAATCTGGTTGGCCTGAAGTTGAGTTTCGAATGCTTCCAGGTTAGCTTTTTTATGTGGCGACTCGTCCCCAAACAAATCGGGCAAGAGTTTGGTGAGGGGAGCCTCGTATCCCGTTTTGCGAAAGGACTCGAGCTGTCCCTCGGGAAAGACAATCGCAAAGAGCATCGAATCGTTGTTCCCATCCTTTTTTATTGGAAATCCCAGTGAAATGGCATTGAGTTCCTTGTTGTTCCACGAGTGGGAAGTGTTCTCCGGATGCGTCTTTGCGAATGGATTTTGGGGTAGTGTCACCACCTGATATTCCATAGAGTCTTCGGCTGTGCGAGCCGAAAAGTCGGCGAGGGTGGTTTTGTTTTCGACCATGAGCGTTCGGACCTTGCTGCGGGAGCCGTCGGCGGCAATCAGCAAGTCGTAGTTAGTCGCGATTCGCTTTCCATCGTTTTCAAAGATGGCAACTTTTTTGTCGAAATCAATTTCCACTAGACGGTGTTGGTAGTGAATCTTGGCACCACTCTCATGGGCAGCATTCAAGAGGTGTTCCGTCAGGGCTTGGCGGGTCACAACTGTTCGTTCGATACCAGTGGTAGGACGTGGCTTGGACGACGTTTTCTTGGTTTTTGGATTGTGTACGTGCCGGGCAAGGTGGTGACTGACGACGCCCAGGTTAGAGTCTTTGGAAGAAGCTTCTTTCAAGACATCGATTCCCGTAGCATCGAGAATGCCCTGCTGCCCGCGGGGACTCAGAGCAATGACATAGGCCTTGCTGGAAGTCTTGGAAAGAGTTTTTGGATGCGGATAGGCTTCGTATAAATTGACGTTTGTGCAGCCACGGTCGAGCATGGCTTTTGCGGCTGATGCTCCCGAGGGGCCTCCACCGACGATGATGATTGACGAGTTATTGGTTTCTGTCATTGTAAATTCTATTTGTTGTTTGTAGTTTGTGGTTTGTTAGTGTAGCTGTTGACTTTGATTTTTGTCTTATTTTATGAGCAAGCATCGTAATTGCAGCTTTCATCCTTCGCTTGTGTCATGTACAACAAAGAATATCATCTTCTCCTTATGGAAATGACACAAGTTGACACAGCCTTCTCACATGTCGAATTGAATCGATGAATCATAAATAAATTGAATTCTGTTCAACAACCCGCTCACTACGAGTACCGCGCTTAATCGTGAGAAAGAGAAATGCGAACGGCAAAATCGAATGAATCGAATGAATCAATCCATCCAATCAAAATCAACAAAATCAATGACAAACACATCCATGTCAATCCACACTCGAAGAAAGATTGCTTAGAAACACGCGCGTGCATTGTTACACAATATGAATCCCGAGTCGCACGACCACTCGTGAATGAGAAATAATCGTACAAACCTCAACCGTTCGATATCTCAAGTCACAAGATACAAACATCATCATCATCATCAACACCGACTGCTGTCAACGACACATCACAACGCACGAAGCTAATCACAGGAAATGCTAGCGAGAGTCGTGCGTTTCAAACAAACAAAACGACAATGAAGATCATAAAGAAAAACATCAGTGCAAAGGATGGGAGTGGTTCCGTGATGCTACGACCGGATACACCGGAGGATCTCTGGCATTCGTATAATCTCCTCAAACAGGAGGATTTGGTGAGGTGCACAACCGTCCGCAAGGTCATCAAGGAATCCAGCACCGGGTCAACGACGAGCTCCAAGAAACGGTTGATGCTGACGATCCGCTTAAGAAAAATTGATTTTGATCCGGACGCACTGCAGGTGCGATTGAGCGGTGTAGTCGAGAACCAAAACGAATTGGTGAGGCTGGGAGCCCACCATACCCTCACGCTCGAGCTAAACCAAAACTTTACCATCGAAAAAGACTGCTGGGATCAGATCTATCTAGAGATATTAGAGGAAGCCTGTAATCCAGAGCGACAGGCAGAACTGGCGGCAATTGTCATGCACAGTGGTTTGGCTCACCTGTGTTTGGTAACGGGATCGTTAACCATCACCAAGGCACGAATCGAAACCAATATTCCCAAGAAACGAACAGGTTCTTCCAACAATGCTAAGGCCATTACAAAGTTTTTTGAGGCCATCTATCAGGCAATTTTAAGGCATGTGGAATTTTCAAAAGTCAAGGCGGTGCTGATCGGGAGCCCGGGTTATACCAAGGACGACTTTTTTGCGTACCTGAAGGAAACCTGTGTCAAGCGAGACGACAGGCCCATCCGGGACGCTGTCCAACAAGACAAGTTTGTCTTGGTAAGGGCATCCAACGGTCACAAATACGCACTAGAGGAGGTATTTTCGGATCCAGCCATCGCCAAGAAAATCGAAGACACCAAGGTCGTCAAGGAGGTCGCAATTCTCAATCAATTCATGAGAATGATGGATACGGACCCCGACAAGGCGTACTATGGATATTCTCACGTCAAATCGGCGGCAGAACAGTGCGCTATCGATTCCTTGCTGGTCACAGACCAGCTTTTCCGTGCATCCACTCCTAAGGTACGACGAATATACGTCGATCTGGTAGAGGATGTTCGCTCCAATGGCGGAGCCGTATTCATCTTTAGCGCCCTGCACGTTTCGGGCCAGCAACTCGGTCAGGTCAGCGGCGTGGCAGCAATTCTGCGGTATCCACTTCCCGATCTCGACGAGCTCGAACTCGAGTATGAAACAGCTATGATGGGAGAAACAGCGGTCGAGGATAGCGATAGTGACAACGAGAGCGATGGAGACGAAAGGGTCAGGGAAGATCTGGAGCTTATGAATTTCTAGAGTGATATGATATTGTTCCAGTTGCTATAAAATACACCGATAGCGGTGGTGTTATATGCGTTCGGTAAACATTCCATGAATTTGCCTCATGTCGAGAGACGAGGGCGCATCATACGAAAAGCACCAGATATTGCAATGGATTCGCATGAACGAACGCCTCGCTATGAAACCAGGCTCTACGGAGCTTTTGGCTATATATTTTTGGCTCGAAAATGGAAAAATAGAAATGAATCTCAAGCGAGTTGAAATTGCGGGGCATGGAAGTATGTTGTGTCAATGTCTCTGGAATTTTATGATTCGTACATTTACAGCTTTATAGGTTTCGACAATCCTGCCGATCTGTGAATCATTTGATCAGAGCTCTGAGGAGATGACTTTGGACACAACGCCGCCGATTCTCATTCCTCCTCAACCACCACGAGGACATTGTTCCAGTGAAACGAAGATACAGTTACTAAGACAACCCAATCGAAAATTTTCACAATTGAGTTTGATGATCAGTAGTATTAATTTTACAAGGTAGGTTAGGTCTCATAGTAGTTTCTGTGATTGTCATACTCGTCGTAAAACAAAGAAGTATTCATCAGCTCCATTGAAAACATATTAGGGATAATGTTTTCTGTCTTCGCTTTGTGATGTTGTTTTTCTTTTCTGGCGCGCATGACATCGTCAATGGAGCATGCCATGCGTCTGTCAGCCGAACAGCACGCCGTTCAAACTGAGGCATGTGGCTGACTGTTTGAGAACAAACAGCGCGCGTCTCTGAATAATTTTCACGGAAGGTTCGAACATCTGTCTGGAATTCGGGAACAATCCAATCAAAGTCTATGACCCTCGCGAGACAAAAGAATTCTTTATCGATTGAAAAACGACTCAACCCCCATCCACACAAAATATTATGACCATCTGCCCTGAATTAGTAGTGAGGTTCGCTATCCAATAAGAAAACTTCCATTTTCAGGAAGCATGTGTGTGTAATTGTACTTTTAGAAACATTCTGATTGGTTTTTACATCAACTCATTCGTGACGTGTAAAAAAATACTATTGCCAACGATGTTCTATATTCTTTTCGCGATTTTCTGTTCCGTTACAATTCTCAGAGGCTTCAGAGAACTGTCAAAGACCCATCATGGGGATATCGGAAGACACGCACGAACTTGAGGAATTCGAAGCCTTTTTCGAATACCATACCTGTCATCGAAAATTTTGTGCATTAACGCCTTTAAGGCCTCACCTCGAAGAACGTGCAAGACACAATCAATCCGCTACCCATCAACAAGCTTTGTATCGAACAAAAGCATTCCAACAACACTAGGAACCAAGGCAGCATCAACAGCGGGGTATTGAAAGTGCTGTCAACGAATCTACGACACAGAAATTCTCAATCGAAATCGAATACACATACGAAAATTCACACAAATATTTTCTTTAAAATAAAAGATGGAATACTCTTTTGAGAACAAAAATGTCATCGACGGTGATAGCGATATGATCCCCCGGTCGGAATATAACTTGGATCGTGACGAGTCGTATTCATCGCGAATGGTAGTCTCCGATGACGACGATACATCTGTCGTTAGGGCCAAAAATACTGGTTTTTCCAGCAACGATATCGTAAATATTGGAACCTTCTCTTCGGCTATGATCACCGACACAAACTCGATCGTCCTTGATGGCCCTCATCAAGTAACTCCCTTGGTCCAAGACTCCGAAGAGACCATGGCGAGAACGAGAACAAGAACAACAACAAGGCCCAACGAGAAAATCGTCGACGGGCCGAATCTGCCGTTTTACCCAAACCTCACGGACGACCGCAAGACACCATTCACGATTCGACCGCGCGGAACGTGCGAGCAAAATTCGCACATGAATTTAGTAGACAAGTACGCGGTCAGGAACGAATCTACAGAAAGACACGACTTCAACGCGTGTCAGACATCGAAACCCAAAGACATCCTCCAAGCGATGAGAGGAATTCACAAGAATCAATTCGGTATGAATCTCATAACAACGAATCCTCACAAAATCTCCGATACCACAAGCACAAAAGCAAACAAGAAACAAAACGTACATGAACATCATAGTCAAACACGGCACGATCAACTAACTATCAAACAGCCATCACATCCTCATAAAATCACATCCGACGGAAACAAAACTAACGACGTTAAAATGCCTTCGAAAGTAGCCCGCTGTCTCCCTCGTCAACGTTCGAGAGCCATCGCAATCAAGCGATCCCGTCCTGGTGAATTCGTTGACACAACCGTCGCTCCTGGTAACTATATCGATAAGGAAGCGAGACAGTGCGATGTCGAATTATACGATTACGCGACGTGGCGAATGTACAATCGCATCATCGATCACCGCCGCAAGAACCCCCCGCGTGTCGAGCACCAAGAAGAACATCTACAGGAGCAGCAACACAGCCGTGGCACCACGAAGAACGCCCAGCTACGTTCATCCAATCAAGCCTTCTCAACTTCAGCCATCGATGAACACAATGCTGATGCAATGCTTCACCAATCATCGAGGCCGCAGTATTTCGTTCGCAACAACGTGCTATACACGAGCGACGATTATATTTCGGGCAATGAAGACGAAGAGATTTTCGACCTAGAACTTTGATTACTCTTTTCGAACCGAAAAACGGTAGAACAGATCTGTACTCTACACAGAGAAACTTTTAGAAATAACTAGATAAAATAGACATGTGCCATTGAATAGATTCAAACAAAACACGCTTCTTTTAAGATCGATAGCTCGGCGCCACTACTACATCATCTCTGAGTGGGCGTTCTCCTTCCGTATTCCGAGATGCCTGATATGAATGCTTTCCATCCATTCGATCTGTCAACTCCTGCAACAGTTCATCGTTTCAGATCAGAACACTTTTCCGAAAGGTTCGTTGAATTTATTGAGAATCGAATCTCTTCCCTTCTCTTCCGTTCGCTTCCGTGCGATTTTCGGCCATTAATCGTTGCTTAGAAACTGAGCGATGTCGGACATACTCCACGACCCAGTCATCTTCGCTCTAGAGGTTAAAGTTCTCTCTTAAAAAAAGAAATGTTCTTCTTTTAGTGTAAGAACAGCTGACCCCGCTGACGTCACGTGAATCTCACGAGTTGAATCTCGGTCGAGGATGGCTTCAGAGCCATCCAAATTCAGTATTCGCTTTCCGGGTTTTGAGTGTCTTTGATTTTTTGGAAGTTCGCTGAGTTATTATCAGAGACTTGGTTCCGTTACAAAATTGAAGTAGAGAAGCATGGGCTTCAATTTGTGACGTCATATGACGTTTTAAATTCCATCAAAAACGAATGGCACACAAACCGTTCGTTCGTCTGGACAGCGACAGCGACAGTAAAACTAAAAAGTAAATCGATTGAGTCGCTATTCTTCGTGTCTCGAAAGAAGTACTTCTACTCTAGAGAAGTAGTTTTGGGTCCTCTGTTCCGTATCACTTACGAGTACGAAATAAAGAAGAGAAAGCACGGGAGTCGAACGAAAAGTAGAAGTAGTATTCTGTCATGGATGGCAGTTGGGACGGCCATGGTGAACAGAACGAATGATCGATCAGTGGGATGGAGCACGCGAAAATTGATTCATTCGCGATGAGAGCAGCAGTAGCAGCAATAGAAGCAGCAGCAGATACGTCATCAATGAGTGGAGCGTCGATCATGAATCGAGATTTCGGCTAGTGGATGGAACGTGCGGAAGTCTACTGCGCTTTCACAGGAAGAATGAATCGAAAAAAGAAGCAGCAGAAGCAGGTGCTCCATCAGGAAGCTGAGGGTCGACCTGACGCGAAGAACACCAAGAATGTCCCATTCGCGAAACTGAGCAGACCTCTCCGTCGCCGATTTATTCTTTTTCTCCCTGTAACAATCGAGAGGAAATTGCTGCAATCGATCGAGTGCGGGCGAGGGCATAGACAACGGATCCCGGAAAAGCATTCCTCCTACTCAAGGAGGAATGCGTTATCTCCGTGATTCGTTGTGGAGAAGGCCACAAAATACTACTAGTGTACAATACAACGATGGAAGCTTTCCGTCGATGCATCATTGCATCATTGCATCATTTCATCTCCTCGCCCGTATTCGAATGGTCACGGGAGAAAGAAAAACCTATAAGCAAATCCAATTGCTTGTCAATTTGCTGGCGACTTACGAAGTCGGAAGGACGTGTTTCTTCCGAAATCGAAATTGGGACGGCCATGGCGAACAGAGCAGACAGTATATCTAATGATGGAGCCCGCGAAAATCTGCTGTGCTTTCGTTCTGTGCTTTTGAGGCAACAAAAGAATCGAACGAGACCTGCGCTTTTGAATCGAAAGCGATAAAAGCGAAGAAAAGCAGAAGCAGCAGCAGCAGCAGCAGATGCTCCGTCAACAAGTCAACAATCGATAGCGGCTTGAACAATGCCATAGCCTTCTCATTTGGCAACTCCGAAAACTATCTCCAAGCAAGTGAGCAATCGAATGTAGCAGCTCTCGAATGCTTGTTCGCTGCAACATTCCAGAGAGAGTTCCTAGAGGTACGGGCGAACGAACGAACGAACGAACGAACGAGAGTAAACTGGAACTGATCTTGAGAACGAACGAGAAACGTTATTTTTTTTGTTGGGTTTGGAAAATGTCCTCTCAAAGATACCCTCTCAAAGATTCATTCGTTCATGTCGAAAACCCAACACCATCAAAATAACAATCAGCCAACAATAGTGGACAGGGGAGCACTTCGAGGCAGATAAAAAAACGACGTTGGAATGTTAACGCATAGACTTTTGGTCTGAAACTGCTTTTTAAGCCTCAACAAACAACAAGCCTTCATCATCTCTGACAGAGGTACAGTCTACAGAATTTTTTCGTATTCTGTAGCTGCGCAATGCGGGTAATTAGAAGAGCTGGATTACCCCTCGTTTACTTTAGTTCTTTGTTGTAGTAAGATTGGCAGTTCTAAATTAATACAATTGCTACATGTTGTTAAGTTACGAAACCACTGTCATACCATATTTCGCAGGAATCGAATACTATTTTTTCCTCGAGGAAGAAATATAACAAAAGTCTTTGGGAAGATTTAATGTCCCCATGTTGTGTGGAATAAAAAATCTTGGAAGAACTGAAAAAAATCGGTGTCATAAATCGATTGGGAAAACAAACAATATAAGCAGCAGCTGATGAATCGAGCGGATTTACAATTTTTGGCTTTCGGATGTGCTATTGAGCCTCAACAAACAAGGCTTCATAAGAGCCGACAAAAGAATGGCCGACAGGATTATCATTTCGACTAGGTAAAAAACGTGAGAGATATCGAATGCATCGGGTACTCCGCTGTCTATTGTACAATTAATGAAGGAATGTAGAAGAAATGGAATAATTTATAACGGGGGATTCGTAAGTGATAAAAAAAGAACTCGCATTTCAATACGATTTGA
This sequence comes from Pseudo-nitzschia delicatissima, assembly GCA_037355735.1. Lineage (NCBI taxonomy): Eukaryota > Bacillariophyta > Bacillariophyceae > Bacillariales > Bacillariaceae > Pseudo-nitzschia > Pseudo-nitzschia delicatissima. Next base: position 111,672 of record CM074778.1, on the reverse strand, counting down.
AAATGTAATTCGAAGGATATGACAGGATAGACTGATCAATTTTTGTTTGACCATGGCTACTGGTATCGCTAACTCAGACGAGAGCGACACCTCGCCGGTTGCGAAGCAGTAAAATGCGACTATTGATTCAAAACTCGGACTACAATGGCAACTACGAAGTATGGTAGTAAACACTGATAAAATTTTCCTTCATGTATTGCACAACAACAAGTAAAAAAATTAGTAGTTCTTGTTCGCAGATCAGCATGATGACGATGCAGAGGCGGATTCTTGTTCTTTTTGGTATGACACTTCTTCTTAGCGGCTAGTCGGGTTTGGAGTTGGTTTTCGGGTTGGTCTTTTGCTGGGTCTCGCTGTGGGTTCCCTCGTGGGCCTTCTTGTGGGTTTCCTCGTTGGTCTTTTCGAGGGTCGTTCCGTGGGCCTTCTCGTCGGTTCTCGGGTTGGTCTCGCTGTGGGATTCCTTGTGGGATTCCTTGTGGGTGGAGCGGTTGTTGGACTCACCGTTGGAGTGGGTGTTGGTTCAAAGGTTGGAACCGGTGGCATCGTTGGTCTTCGTGTTGGATCGGGAATAATGAGGGGTCTTGCTCTGTAGGGAGTCCGAGGTGAAATGAACTGAGACGAGCTAGCACCCAAGTTTAGGTTAAAGGGTTCGCGTTCGTTGTTTTCTGGACCCACAAAATAGATACTTTCCTGATTGGCTTGATTGTTGGCTACTGGAAACCCGGATTGCGATTGACCATTGAAAAAGCTGCTGCCTTGCTGATTGCCAGCAAATATATTATTCGGTGTGTATCTACCGTTTGGTCTCACGGGCCGGATCACTCGACTGAATTGCAAATCGATGGTATAAAATCGGAGGTCGCGAGCACGTTCTGGTTCCAACCGTCTCTCTTCCTCGAATGTCGCTTCTTCGTTGTCAGAGATACTGTTTGCTTCTTCTTCTTCTTGCTGAAGTTCATGAAGTTGATCTTGTTCGAAACGTATGTTTTCATTCTCGGTATCTTTCGACGGTTCTGCCTTCACTTCTCCTTCTTGAATTCGTAGATTTCGTTGTCTGATTCGTAGATTATGATTACCCTGATTGCTTCTGCTCTTGGTAGCGTCAAACGAACCGGAGTCTTCTAAAGAAAGTTCCGCATCGTTCTCCACGTTGCCACTTTCGTAGGACGATGGTGTCGCTGATAGGGAGAAGAGCAGAAACTGCAGCAAAAGGATTCGTAGTATGCTTCGGAAGTGTGTCATTGTCGCTTCGATAGTCTGTGAATTCTTTCCAATAGAAATAAGACAAAGACGTCAATCATCAACGTGAAATAAGAATCAACGTTACGTAAAAGGCAGGAGTGGGAGAAAGTTCCTTGATTGTGCTCCAAGTTCAAGAATATTGTTATCTCGGGGAGTTTTGACGTCGCGTGAGAAGAAAAAAGCTGGTAATAAAATTTTAATATAAGTACTGATGACACGTAGTAAGGTGCATATGCAACATGTCGAATAAGGGAATAACAGAAATATCGCCAAAGATACTATATTCCAATTATTGCCAATAGCCCGCACGCTCGGGTCAACGGAACGTCATCCTCTACCGCTTACAGCACCAAGACACTACTTTATGCCTCCATAAGTTCCGTTGCATACCCGTAACAAAGGAATTTCGAGTCCCGAGTTGTAGGGACTTGTTGTGAATACCGCTGGTGCGATAAATAATTTTTAGATTAGTATATAAGAGATTGAGACTGAACAATTCCATTTTGATTTTTACTTAAGGAACCTGAGAAACGATGAGACGCCAATTTCATCGTTCTTGTTTCAGAGGATTAATTAGGAATCCGGTATGTAGAACGTTAAGTTTTGATCAGAACAGATGGGGTTTCCATAAATAGATAATACTGTGTGATGATGGTAATTAATTCTAAAAAGAATACGCTGTCCCATTTTTTAGACCGTCTTGACTTCTTCCTGTAGATTAAAATTTAATCTACATGCATTTAATGCATCCCTACACAAAACTGCGAGCCCATTCAAAAAGGCAGTAACTAACGAGGACGATTGATTCTATTCATTCCTCTCGAGTTGCAAATGAGATCAACTAGGAGCAGTCGAACAGTACTTCTGGAAGAAACTTCTGGAAGAAGAACCGATCAACAACCATCGAACTGAACACGTCAAAAAAGGATACCAATCCAATAAAAACAACAACAACAACAACAACAAAAAGAAATTTATGTGAAAATCATGACAGATTTTGGTCGCTTTGCGAACAAACGAAAAGCGGATGTATATCCTGACGTCAACGGCAGTACGTCAAGTGAGCCTATTGTTGTGTCGCCAACGTTGGAATCAATCACTACAGTTGATGCAAACGACGATGAAGTACAAATTTTTGGCGACTGGGTTATAACGAACAATGCATTGAATGAAGACAAGGAAAACGGCAAGGATGCTGACGCCGTGCTGGCGGAGGAACTCTTGAAAATGTCTTTCGATGACAGGAACATTGTCACTGAAGAAATCCACGGTGTGCGGTCTCTCGCAGTGGAGGAAACACCGCTATTGATTGCAAACTCTTTAAATTCATTTCGAATCGAATTAGAACTCCTGCCCAACGATCAGAAACAAGCATATCTGTATATACAGGCTTATCGACAACAGGAGGATCAGCAACAACACCATCATCGACAGCAACGCCAGCGCACTAGCAACTATAACGGGACGCAACAAATTAGTCAAACGGGAATATTTGCCGTATATGTTGATGACGACAATTTTCGGTTGAGATTCTTGCGCTGTTGCTTGTTCAAAGTCCCGGTGGCCGTCCGGCGATTTGCCAATTACCTCAATTTTATCCAGACCTACTGGGGGAATTCGTATCTGGCTCGTCCTATCCAGTTAATAGATTTCAATACCACCGAGCTCAAGATACTCAAACGAGGATGGACACAGATGCTCCCATTTCGCGATAGGAGGGGACGGAGGGTCATTGCCCAGCTTACGGATGGAAGCGACATGGAAGATATTGCTGTTGTGAAGGTTTGGTTCTATATCTTCGATTGCGTCTCCCGTGATTCCGTCGAAAGCCAGAGGAATGGTGTTATTAGCATACTTGACGGAGCTCGTTATGAAAGTTCAAAGAAGAGTGAGGCGTCAGACCCTGATTTTTTCCTCTTCAACCCCGAGACCTCGAAGCGCTTCCGCGATATGCTCCGGAAAGTATCGTCCTTGTCACCCCTCGTGGATGCCCACTTGGCGATGCCAACCCGGGTTGTGAGCGTCCATATTTGCTGGCCGCACACGCCTCTGGTGAAATCTATTATGAGACTTTATTTCTTCAATCAGGAGCTCATCGGATCGACTTCCGCCCTGGAAGCAAGCCGGGTGAAGATTCACAATGGATTGGAAACCGAAATGCGCTACAAGGTAAAGTCCTACGGAATTCCAATAGAGCTAATGCCGCTGACGGGCACCAATGCCGTCAAACTCAATTATCACAACCAGTGGATGAAAACGAGACGCCTCGTCGAAAACAACCAGAACAAGTATCAGTTTCAATACAACTGCGGATACAAACCCGAATACGAGTGTGGATTCGATATCAATGGAGACAACAGCGAACTGGTAACACTCGTTGAATGCCCCTGCTCCAACGATGTTGTCTTTCGAAACGGGACGCAGTCTATGGAAAATCCCGGAAACGTCATGTTTCGGAACTCGATTCTCTCGTATTGGTCGGAACGGGAAAGAACCAGATCTTCCGAAAACAACAATAAGAACAGCAGCAACGATGGAAAGAAGAACAGGGCAAGTGCTACTACCTCTGCCGCCGACGATGCCCAAGATCGGACCTTCCGCGACGAACTTGTGAGAGATATCGAGATCGAAAAGAAGGGACGCTTTTTGGAATGGGACAAAAATCTCAACGCTTGGGTTCAGATGAAGGACAAGGGAAGAATCCATCGAAAGGTCGGAATGGCCTTTTACAATTGCACGAAACGCCGGTACAACAATAGCAACAGTACCTACAACAGTGTCAAGAACAAGAAGCGGGTGAAAGCTACACCCATCATCAGGGACAACGCTTCGCTTGCCTTTCAATTCATTGACACGGGCAGAAGCCAAACAGTGTCGAATGGAGGGCAGTGTTGTTTCATTCGTAGTAATGGCAATGCCAGTAGCACCAGCAGCGATGACGACGAGATTCCAAGCAAGAGGGCCTGTTTGTAATCTTCCATCGTTAGTATACCAAGCAAGAACTCGAGGCGGAAGTTGCATCGCAGTCCTGGCTCACAACAGAAACCCATCCCTTTCGGGAGGGCGTTGGAGTCAACAATTTTGTAAATTTTGAATCAATTTATTAAAACAACATACTATCCTATATACTAGTACTATTCTTTGCTATCATAAAGTTTCGAATCTATCATAGTTTGGTCTACTGTACTAAAAAGGCTGCACATCGTGCTGATTGAAACTTTCATGTGCTGTCCGTGTTTTGCGGTGCAATTATAAGAACTTTTTTCTCGAATTCTCGCCGTTGGCGATACTAAAGTAAGAGTCCGTTGCGCAATGGACGTTGCACAGGATTCCTGTTTGGGTTGGTTCCACTAATTTACAAATGGAACCAAAAACCAGAATCATCCATGAGCGCATAGTAGTGATCCACTTTTTCGCCATCATCTTGAGTGATATCGAGCGCCTGTTATTTTGGATGTTTCCAATCCTGTGAAGGTTGAAGTTTCTTCACATCACTTGCAAGATTGCCGAACAACGTGCCATCGGACAATGCGGGGTGTGTGTGGTGGACTCTGTTCCGAATGCAGTTTGGAAGAATCAATCATGGCCTTGGATACTATTGTTCTTGTTGTTGACGTGTCTCGTTGACCCTTCTCCAGAGAAGCCAAGAGTACCCGCGGGTTGTAACCTTCCTCCGGCCTCGGTCGAAGATTCAAGAGGGCAGCCTCCCTCCGTCTCTGTCGAATCAAGGGAGCGAAGCTTTCGTCCGTCAAGAGTCTTCGTTGAAATGGGCCTTCGTTTTCTCGATAGTTCCCGCAGGCCCTGTTTTGGAGGAGGGCCAACCGGGCAGCCCGTTCGATCCAAGGCTTCATGATTGCAGAGGCCTGCGCAGTGGTGGTCTCTCGTTGTTGTTGTTGTTGTTGTTGCTGCTGCTGCTGCTGCTGCTGCTGCTGCGAGAGACTAGTCGATTCGGGACGACGTTCGTGGTCGGTTTCCGCTTCTTCTTCTTCTTCGTCGTCGTACAAGAGTTCGTGGCTTTCAATCGTGGCATCGTCCCACTCTCCGGCCCTCGGGGGTGGACGCGTGAGGCAGCTGGCAACCACCATCCGAGAAGTTGTAGGCGGAGGAGGGAATTCAAATTCCATCGGCACCGAAATTAGGGCTACCGGTGGTGACAAAAACTGGTTCGGAAACTGGTTCGGAAACTGGTTCGAATCTTCGTGTACAATCGGCCTCGGGGCAAGCCTGAGGGAAGAAGGAAGGGGCGTGGTTTTGTTGTTGTTGTTGTTGTTGTTGCTTTCATGAAGGATATTGTTGTTTTCGTGGATGCCTTTGGGGCAAGGAAATTCCAGCGTGGGAAGATCGGGAAGCACCAGCATGGTGGGATCCATCGTTTCGCGGGGGACTGGAGTCGGAGAGGACTCTAGGGTGGAAGCATCACTGTGTCCATCGCTGCAAATGTCATTGTTGTTTGATTCCCCGCGGCAATCAAAGGTTTCACCCGAGGCGAGAAGCACCTTATGCGTCTTCTTTTCTGTTACTGGTGTTTGATGCTGGGTTTCGGGGTCAATCTCGACTTCGTGGGCAACCTTGCGAAAGAGAAAAGATCCCTTTCCCTTGCTGTAGCTGTGGCGTGAAGAAGGAAGAAGATCTTCGTTTCCCTTCTTTGTTTTAGAGGGAAAGATCTTGGGGACTTTTATTTTCTTTGCTAGAAATGCCATGATTCGTGAAGTTGATTTTGATTTTGGTTGTCTATATACTAGAAGTATGTTTGTGTTTTGTACTTGGTGATGTGCTTCTATCTTGCTTGTGAGAGCGATCTTGGATTGCACTGTTTCTAGTGTCTGTTTCACACTAGCAGCTGTTGTTGTAGCAGAACGAAGAATAGAAAGGTTGATAGATCTGATTGAACAGAAGTCAAACTTCAATCGTACAAGTATTGTACAGTGTGCAATGATGATCAAAACAGTTAACAAATCCAAGATGTTCCAGTGACAGAAATGAGGTGATGGTCGTGTTCAGATTGTGGTGTAGATTCAGATGCGAACTTGTGTAGTGTCACGTTCTGTTATGTTATGTTATGTTATATGTTCTGTTCTGTTCTGTTCTGTTCTACTTCAGTAGTTATCACACGAATTCTATTCTTTTCAAATTTCTCGAGTTTGCGAATGCTATCAAACTTAAACAGGAACGATACTTCTGAGAAGTGTCAATTCCGGTGTCAATCACAATGGCTGTCTCTGAAGGATCAAAAGAAAATAATATAGAACCAGAGGTGAACCAGAGGTGTGTCAATGTCAAATTTATGATTCTTAACACACAAAAAACAATGATCATTCGTAACAGTGAACAGTGCATTCAATCGTTGATAGAGATTTTCAGTGTTGCTTTGTTTTTTCTTCTGTTTTCCAGAACGCCATTTTTCTGTTCTTCTTTTTGTACTGAGAACCCTGTAGATTGTACGGTTACTGTGTAATGGAGATTTCGGTGATTGATTGGATGATTCGCTATGATTCATTCGCTACGAATTCCGTTTTGGCTCATTCAATACCGTAGAGTATTTGCGCTGATTTCACGGGAGCAATCTTTTGCTAGCAATCTTTTGCTTGATGGATTATCTATCACGACGCGCACCCAATCACGCAGAAAATTATGGGGCACGTTCTTGGTCATGTTTGGCGAGGTGAAAGCGGAGTAGGTTTCCTACAGGTTCGTACAAGTAGGACCTAGTCCTATGCCATGCTAAATCGGTACAAGTTCTCGTAGTCGGAGTTGACGCTCCGAGTGAAGAAGATTGGTTCTCTGAGTCTTGTTTGTTTAATTCTGATGATTGATTCAGTATATTCGTAGTCTCATTTCTCCACAGTTTCCCAAACCCGGTCACATTTTCAGAAATTCGATGAAGATCTTGCTTCCTTCACCGGCGAACGAAGAGTGGAAAGTGCAAGTACGGAAAGAGAACGGGGAATTGCCACGTCGCACCAGAACAACGGGGATTGAATCCTTCTTCTTCTCTCGGCTGAGCACAGAGCACGTTCCTCGATCGATCGATGATGACGACTCATCCGACACTGTCTTGCTTCGTTCATTAGTGATTTGTCTAACCTTTGTCCGGATGGCCAAAGCACGGTCTAGCCTTGCCACAGCTTTCCATTCGAAAAAGGGGATGGGATTTGGATCATTCTTGTCCACGGGAACTGTTGTTGTTTCGTACAATCGGAATTTCGAGTGCCACGAATATGATGCAATAGCAAAAGCTGTGATTATTGATAGCAATTGCTACAAACGGAAATAGTCTCTTTTCCTCCTCGGCTTCGTGGTGCTGTTTTGCCAAGATATTTTGTTCCGACTTTCATTCCGAAAGCCAATGAATGCATTTTTACAGCAGTAGAGAAAAAATCTTTTAAATTTTTTGAGATGATAACTACTATGGTACTATCATTACAGCTACTACTATATCTACATTTAGGTGCGTCTCGTGTTTTCTGTCACACGGTGTGCTTTGGAGTGGCTTTCCACTAGTGTTTCTGTCTCCTTCGTTCCTCCAAAACGATAGCGCATTCCTTCATCGTGTTACTATTGTTGTATACGACTATGCTTCTACCAGTGCTGTCGCCGCGAGGACGATGCCCCGAAATCGTAGCTCGGAATGGCGCCTTCTTGGGAGCAATCGATCGTGCAGGCTCCCAAAAATGGAATTTCAACGGGACAATTTGTTATATTGATCAAACAGGGACAATTTTCCGCGATCCAGCTTTCCTGCTCCTCCGAGACACACGTGGTAGCAAAGCCCAGAGGGTAGCCCTCCGGCGAAACCTCGTTCAAGAAATAGGACGTCCAGGATCCACCACTGGCCAAGTCCTGGCACTGGTATTGTTCGGGATAGCAGCAGATACAGCAATCACAGCCATAGGGCGCGGTTTCGGCAAGCGTAAGGTTTCCATTGTTGTCGTCCAAGAATTCCTCTGCTGGACAATCCGCAGCGAGGGCAATCACTCCGTCGACCCTCCCTCCTGAGCCGTCGCAAAAAGTGCCCAGCTGTGGTGTAATACCGTAGTTGTTCATATGAATGGCCAAAATTGAAAGCTTCGGAAGATCAATCGGATTTATTTGTTCCGGAAGATCCCCGCTGAAACAATTGTCGTTGATAACCAATGCTTCCAAGTTTGTCAATTTAGTCAAGGACAAAGGGATCGTTCCCGACATGGATCCACCGGCGATATTCAAATCTTTGAGGGTATCCGAAAACAGAGACAGCTCATGGGGGAGCGTCCCAGACATTCCATTCCACCCTAAATCGTGAGCGTCGTAGTTGTGGGGGGGGAAATCCATGCATTGGCATTCCATGGCAAAAATAATGAAAAAACGGGACGAAGAAAATAAGACAACTAATGTCAGTATTGGACGAGCATGGTTTCGGTCATTCTGGATGACTATTGCCACCGTGCCATATCCATAACTTGTTCTTCTTAGAATTTGCATAACTTACACATGAAAAGCTTCTCGACCTGGCCCTGGTCGTTGCACATGACACCCTTGGCGCTGAATTCTTCCTTTACCGCATTGGTAACAGGAGTGTAGACGGAAGTCCACTGGCACTCGTCAAAGGCTGACAAAAAGTTGTATTGAAGGTACCAAGATTGTCCATTCGTGGCGAAATACAGGAGCGCCAGGACGTACCGCTGGCGTACCTTGTAGACCAGCTGTTCGTATTTTTCTTCGTCATCGGGATCGAGCGCGCTTGTGTTACTGGGAGGCGTGGGAATCAGAATGCTGTCTTTCACCACGAGCCAATTGAGGGCATTCACCCGATCTTCCGAAGAAAATGGACTCGTACGGTTAAAGACATCCACACCGCCCTCGAAACCCTCGTATAGGGGTTCCAGGATCGCAATTGTGTCATTCCAACGTTTATAATATTCTTCCTTTTCATCCCCTGACATTCCGGGTTTGCCAGTACCTCCTTCGTTAGATGCAGCTTCCGAGTCGCTGCCGCTGTCGGCAGGATTGATATCGATGGTTGTTCCCGGCCGTGTGAGCCCCACAGACAGTGCGATTGCGATCGCCACCAAAATGCCAATACCAAGTACTGCAAAGAATCGTTTTTGTTTGCCATTTTCTTGGTTGGAAGTCTCCTGTGCTTCGGATCGCTCGACAGGATCTGCGACAACAATCGTTCGATCGTCAACCGCAACCGCCGTGGCCAGAGTCCCGTTCGCCTTTGCCAACGAGGACGATGCGAACGTACGAGTATTCGAGACGGTGGTTGCCGTGCAAGTAACGTTTTCACTTCCGGCAGGTGTTGATGTTGAATCTTCTTCCATGGTCTATCTTTGTGGTATGTCTATTCCTTCGTTCATCTGCATTCAAGGGGGATTGGGGATCTAGAGGTTGAAACGATTCGTATGGGATAGATAGCAAAAAGTGCAAAAGCTGAGAAAGAATTAATTTTACACGTTGAACATGCATTACTGAAAACGTGTACAATTATTACATTGTTCTTTAAAACCACCGATAAGTAGGAAACGATCCCAGAGAAGAAGGAATGTAAGTTCGATCATTGGCAATAAGAGAATACTATCTTAGATCTTTAATGACACAGTCCGGCATTAAAAATGATGACTATGGTCACTATAAATCTTCTTTCGATTTTAATGCCTTCCAAAAGTAGTTCTCATTCTTCATTGTTAAAATTAGACAAGACCTTAATTGAACGATTCATTCGGAAGCTAGTGGTTGCGAATATTACGAAGGGAGAACCCAATGTAGTATTATAATTATTGTGCTATAGTGCCTCCTTCCGGTCTTGGATGGACTGAAATGCTATGCCCTCCTTCTGGGATAGTGCGAGGGGAAGACTTCATCATTATTTCGAAGCCGAGATCGATGAAGCTCGCAAAGCGAAGGTGGAGTTCTGAGATTAATCGTAATCCTTCAATCCCGTATGGTGCCACCTGGTAATTCAACCGTCGATGAGTGCTTGCAATTTTAGGATGTATAAACGTGACGAAGAAATGACCGAATTAAGTTACTTATGTCTCGCGCCATCAACAGTCTGTGAAGAGCATCTCCGAACCTTTTGCAATGATCTTGACCAATCAAAAGCTCGGATAAGAAAGTGGTATGTACTTGGAATGTCTCTTCGTTGATCCCGAATGGTGCCACGTCTTGCGCTTCAATGAAATTAGGGCTTATTATTCTATTCATACGGTATTGGGCATATGAAAAACATGACCGTGACGAACCCACAATCCCCAGTCAGCGTTTATGGTTGCACGTTGATGAATCATAAATCCCTTCTTCTTTTCCAGTTTCAAACATTAAAAGCACGCAAGGCGTTGAGATTTAGATTTTAGAACAGACTCAGCAATCACAACGTGGCCATACTCCTTAACTGCACATAATGAACCCGTAGGCACAAATCTTTGGGGCTGGTCAACCTCTGTGTCATCGATAATTGCGTTTTCCAAGACCGAAACCGATAGCGGAGTAATATTACCAATACCTTATTCTTCTTCTTGTATGCGTAGCAGGATTGCTATCATATACTCTTCCGTTGTTGGGACACTTCTTTTGGCTAAGGAGGGTAGTTGATGCTTCACGATTACGTTCATATTTCTTTCATGTAATCATTGATGTAATCAAAATCATTCGCAACAAAGGTGAAGAGTTGAATTCATTCATTGATTCATTCATTGATTCATTCGTTGATTCATTCATTGATTCATTCATTGATTCATTCGTTCCTAGGCTTTCACAAACTCCATCGTTTCTGTAACACTTCCTACGTCATGCGATCTCAGAGTTCCCAGTCTTCGATTTCACCTCACGTATCTTGTGACGCGCGGAAGTCTATTTACCGCAACAACTCGGGACGAAGTCACCGTTCTTCTAGAGACAGTGAAGAGATTCGTGCCAACGCAAGCGGCAAGAGAAACACCAACAGCGTCATGGGATTCCCCGAATCTTCCTCGCTCGCAACGAGTGCCACGGAATACTCAACATTCTTTCCCGAAGCCACCTTTGGAGAGACAACTCGGAGGAAAGGATCCAGCCAAGACTCGCGAGAGATGCTAGAGGGCGTCGAAAGAATCCTACGGTTTGCCCAAAAACGATTGAGAAAGTCTCGTGTTGAAAACTATTACGAAAAGAAGAAGAAGAAATACGGAAACTCTGCGGACGGAGGGATTCTACACGTTCAGCATTCCGATGTTGAACTCGACTCAGTTCTTGGAAACGGTTCCTACAATGCTGTCTATTCGGTAAAGAGGATCAAGGGGTCACTCCTTGATCGGGAAGAGATTGTGGTCAAGACGCTTCGATCCAAGCTTCTTTCGGACCTTCCAATGCTTGCCGCTTGCGCTGCCGACCTCCGCAAGGAGGGTTTGCTTCTTGCAACACTTCAGCAGCCACCATCGGTCCTTCACCCAGGAGCAGACAACGTTGTCAAGTGTCTGGGCTGGACTCCAACGGGATTGTCTGCCTATGCCAACGGATGCCACGACAGTTTCTTTTTGATCCTCGAAAAGCTGGATCGCACCCTGACCGATACCCTGAAAGAGTGGAGACTGCTAGAGAACTCAAACGAAGACGAGAAACACCGCGAAAGCTTACGCAAAAGCTTCCGGCACGGACTCAAGACTTCGAGTCGTTCTGTCCTTCTTTCGAACGTCAAGAATTCCTTCTTCAGAAAGAATTCACAGGCTCCCTCTTGATACTAGCGAACGTGACCAATCAACCGCATCGACATATTCCAACTCCACCTTCAGTGAGCCAGAGCAGGTTCAGTTTTGGAAACTTCGCTTAAGCCTACTAGCAGACTTGTGTGGAGCGATTGCCTATTTGCATTCCCAGAGGATCATCCACCGCGATCTCAAACCAGACAACGTGGGATTCGATAAGACGGGGAAGCTGAAGGTCTTTGATTTCGACGTCTCCCGAGTTCTCCCCCACCAGGCCAATTGGGGTGACTATCGCAACGAAACCTTCAAGATGACCAAAAAAGTTGGATCCCCCCGTTACATGAGCCCCGAGGTTGCCCGAGGAGAGAACTACAACGAGAAGGCAGATGTCTATGCCCTCGGCCTGCTGGCATACGAGATTTTGACTCTCAAGCGACCCTTCGATTCTCTTTCTTCGAAAGACCGCGGCGGAAAGGGCGGAAATGTCTACAAGGACTGCGTTCAGGTTGTGGTTCGAGACGACGAATCCCGGGAAGAGGATCGAAGCGATGGCAAGAAGCAAAAGCGTCGAAATTCATTTGGAAACTTTCCCTTCCGAAAATCCAGCGGCTCTGGCTCTGCCGACCAAAGCGGGAGTAGTAAGCTGGGCAGCATGTTCCGAAGACGACGATCCCACAGCCGGGGATCCTCCAAAAAGAGTAATCGACGCAGTGCCAAGTACGCCAATGTCCGGCCGCTACTACCGGTGGCAACGCCGCATGAACTCGCGATGGAACAGAACCGTCACGGAAGCATGCGGTCCGAACGAAGCTGCTCGCAGAAGAGCTTCAAGAGCACCAGCAGCACTAGGAGTCACTACCACTCCGTCAACAATATCGATACAGAGACTACTTCATTCTTTTGGACCAGGTCTCTCCGAACCACTATCGACCAAGCCTGGAGCTACCATATTCCTACTCGTCCCTTTGCTTACCAGCTCAAGTCCTTGATAGGGGAGGAACTGGAGAGAATCGAGTTGCAGGAGGATTTGAGCAACAACCACCACATTTAGAAGACGTGGACAGTAAGGCTATAACAGCAACTTTTATAGACATTTATACGACATACATACGAATGTATGCCCGTGCCACAATGAATAACGAGAACTACAATGACAACAAAATAATAATTACAATAATAACGATACTAATAAACGACATTCGATTACTACAAAATCTTTTACTTGATTGGAGTGGTTGACGCATATCAAGCAGAAGAAGAAGAACACCAAACCCAATCAGAAAAACAGAAAGAGAAGAGGCTTCTTCTCGTCGACAATTACTTGTATGACTGTCCTTCTACAACGAATTCGCCATTCCTGCACACTTTCAGAATGGAGCAGGGATGCAAGGGCTACACCACTCCTAAACCAGAAGGTTACCAAAGCGGTATTGAACGATGTAATATATATGTATAGCATTTGGACCAATCATTCAACCTATTTTATGTAAACGGTTCCCGGAAATCATTTTACGATTAGACAATCCTGCGTGTGCGACTACACGAAGGAATTAAAATGCGTTTCACGATCAACAGAGATTGACGTGGCAAGAATCATCTTGCTTGGAACGATAAAGATGATTCGACCAAAGACCTTATCGGGTGCTCGAATCGGTTGCTGAATGTATTGTATGCTTGTGGCCTTGCACTTGAATTCTTAATTGCAACGAATGCCGCTCCGACAGCCCATCTTCAACCTTACATTGTTCTGAACAAACAGTTTCTCAAAAACCTTACAGCGTAATTCATAATTTCCATCGTTGATGCACGTCTCATCTCTGTTCGAAATCTTTTTCCATGAAATAATAACTCTAACCCTACACATGTACTAAGTGCACAAACCATAAAACGTCACGACAAGCGCATGAAAAAAGACCAAACTCGTTTATACGTTTAAACTGTACAAGAGTCTACGTGGAAACTCGAAAAAGTGTCTTGACCAGAAATTGTCGATTGCGAAAACAACACTTCCAAGATGTTCCACGGAAGAAAAAATGTAGCTGGATCGCCGGATCGAACGACGGGCCTTTTGATTACGAATCAAATGCTCTACCACTGAGCTAAACCAGCAACGTATTTCCCGGATGATAGTCTAAAAAAGTAATTGATAAATTATAGTATTATACAATGTGAAATAGCGATTTTTGGGCACAGCTGATCACAGCCGTAGCTTCATAGAATAGAATAACCCTGTCGGCTTTTGATCTGGTGGTGATGGGGATCGACGCCAGATCAAATCGGAGGAAACCTTGCTGTAAAACGAAGATCGTCGCTTGCCCGTTTGATTCAATGCTCTGGGGAGATCAGCATCGTACTTTAAATAATAGTAAGCACTTTTTATTTCTATCTCCTTTTTTTCGTAGGAGTTTGTCTGTTGATTCGACAGACGATTGTTGGTGCACTACTTTCTATCTGTATCACCAACTTGCTCCCATCGGAAGTATGATGGTGAATCTAGTAACACAAGAAAATTCCTAGATATATCAATATTTAAAACAAGGAGGACGTAATTGGTATTGGCGCAGCGAAGCCAACGAATCGACGAGACCGGATTCTTCATCGCAATTACTACGGACTACAATAACAATATCATCCGAAACGTTATTGTAATTCGAAAGTTATAATGTAGACTTCCAGTGAAAGTCATAGTTATATTATAAAAATTTCGATTTCTTGATTTTGGTATAGCGGATTGGCGCGAATCGATTTCTGGAAATTTATTGAGGTCCGTCAGTAGAATAGTGATATCTCCTTCAGTGTTCAGTATCTTTGGCTGTTGTTTTTTTCATAGCATCCTTCAATGCGTATTCTAGGAGGGCGAACAGCATTCATTGTAGAGTGACTATTTCTTAGCCACCGAATTTGGTATAGCGATTTGGTGCGAATCCATTTCTGGAAAAATTATTGAGTATTTCCAAATGAAGCTGTCGGCATCGGGGTAGGCACCGTACAAAAATGCTGTGGTTTGTTCAAGTTGATCATGTCTGGAACGTCATATATTATCTGCGTAGAGAACAAGATACCCATGCACGACAACCCCACAGCAATAGCAACAAATGCTGTTGCCATTCCATTCTTTTTCTCCCTTGGACGCTTCTTCCCAAGACGATTGTTTCTTATCGTTGTCAACCTCATGGTTGCAGCTGGTAGTGCAGTGGTAGGAGACAACTGTAACGAATATAGAGGCTTGTCTTCCTTTCTCTTATTTGATATTGCGGAGCGTTTTGGTCACTCTCCTGCCGAAGGCATGGTGGTGTTCTAGCGTAAATGTGAGGTGCAAAATGATCAGTGAAATGAGAAACAGTACGTGCAAAACCGTAAACGTAACCGTAACAGAACTTGTAACGTTATGTGTAGGATTTCGACGCGGAAAAAGAACAAGACACGAATCCCGCATAATTCAAGATCGCGATGAGATATTTGAACTCACAATTTGAATTCGACTCCTGAATTTTTTCGATTCGATTTGGCGCTAATCCCCATCACCACCAGAACGATCGAAAGCCGACAGGATTATTCTAGGAAGCTACGGTTGTTGTGATCAGCTATTGCTTCTCTCTGAAAGGATCATGGGGCAGCAGGGCATTGACTATATACGGCTGATTTTTTTTTGTTACGAATGAAATAACACTACGTATATTTTTCTTTATGTGTGGGCATTGGATGACTTGCATCGCAACGGTATGTGTATGCGGGAGACATTTCGTCCGAATTCCTCCACCGCATCAGCGTTCCGTTTTCTCCAACAATGTTACCGTTTTGGGATTCTACCGACGAGAATAGTCGGCACTACCATCTCGAATTTTATTGTTATTTATTGATACCGCTCATTCGAGTGTGGGCGAGAAAAAGATCGAATGAATGGACGGAGAGCTTCCGCAATCATAACTTTACACACTGGTATACACAAAAGCAGAGAACTGCCATTGACTTGATACGGTGCTACTCTGTATTGCGAAAGCCCGTCCGTCATTGAAAGGGCGTTCTCCGCAACGAATCATGGGGAATACCCTCCTTGAGCCAGAAGGAATGCCTTCGGATTAGTTCCCGAGATCCGTTGCCAATGCACTCCCTTTCAGTCCTTTCCTTCCTCGCCAACACTCCAAATAATTGAGACAATATCCTCTTGATCAATACAGACAGAGCCAGAAGCAGCAGTAGCCAACGACAGAAAAACGTATTTTGGCGAATGGAACGGAGCCACAGTCGACTTCTCTGCTTGCTGATGGAGCATTTGCTGATTCTGCTGCGACTTTCGTCGTTTTCGATTCATTTTTTCGACCAAAGCGCAGCATACTTCCGCAAGCTCCATCCATATGTCGATTGATCGATTCATGATCGATCATCGACTTGCTCATGGAGCATTTGTTGATTCTGCTGCGACTTTCGTCGTTTTCGATTCATTTTTTCGACGAAAGCGCAGCATACTTCCGCAAGCTCCGTCCATATGTCGATTGATCGACTCATGATCGATCATCGACTTGCTCATGGAGCATTTGCTGATTCTGCTGCGACTTTCGTCGTTTTCGATTCATTGATCGATTAATGATCGATCATCGACTTGCTCATGGAAAATTTGCTGAGACTTTCGTCGTTTTCGATTCATTATTTCGACTGATTGAGCACAGCAGATTTTAAGCTCCTTCCGTATGTCGACCATCGGCTCTGATCGCCAGAGGATTCTCCTTCCAACGCGTCACGTCGCCAGCATCACTTTTTTGCTCCTCTACCCGTCGATTGTATGGCATTTCTCGGCAATTCTCCCTCCATAGTTGCCAACAACAGCAAAAAGATATGGCCGGCGGCGGATTTGTTTGCGAGCAGGCTTTCGTAATCCGTTCGAGTTGCTGCCTGCATGCTGACGAATTTCAAATATGGAACGACCAGAAAACTCGTCGACCTGGGGATGAAGCGCATGCTGAATGCGCTCCTTTCGTCAATATCTTTTGTTTCGACTGATTGAGCACAGCAGATTCTGCGGGCTCTATCCACAGATGGACGGGAGCACATGCTAAATCCCTTACTTCTTTCATCTCTTTCGATCCATAAAAGAGCGATAGATTTAGCCTGTGTCCCACCCGAAGGTCGACTCTATGTTCTGTTCGCCATGGTCGTTCCTTCGCCAGCATCTCGTTGAGATCAATTGCCGCAATTTCCTCTCGATTGTCACGGGCAGAGACAAAGCATTAGCCAGCGACGGAGAGATCTGCTCTGTTTCGCGAATGGAGCAGCCTTGGCATCTTCGAACAGATGGTCGAACTCTGCTTTCTGATGGAGAACATACTGTTGTTGCTGCTGCTTCAATTCATTCTTTCATCGCGAACGAAACAAAAAGCACAACAGATTTATCGCGGCCTCCATCCCACAGGTCGGCCATCCGTTCTGTTCGTCGTGACCGCCCCAATTGCCATTCACGAAAAATTAATTTTCGTTCGACTTACCTTGTTGTCTCCACCGCCGGTTGATTGTTATGTATGTTTTGTTTTTTAACATAACAAGGATCTAACAAAGATCCGAAGACAAGTGTATCGACGGATAGATCAATGAAGCTTCGTGGCTTCATCCCTCATTTCAAGCACACAGTGGCCAATTATCGTTTGGTTCAGTGCTCCCAGTTCCTAGCTCTGGGCCCCGAAGGACCCTCGGCATCGGCTAACCGGGCTTACACTGCCTTATCCCCGTGGGGACCACCGTGTGTGATCTATCACTTATACCTGTTCTCATCCACATAGCCCGGATTAGCGTCCTTTGGACGATCCAGTCGGCAGAGATCATTGCAGGCTTTCCAGGGATTTGTCCGGGGTCCATTGCATTCACACAACAACTTTCCCGTAGCGCTCCGTTGAGTACTTCCCTCCTGTCAGCCATCCTGCTCCCTCCTTTGTGGTTTATGAGTTGCACTTGTCTCCCCATCCCCGAAGTGCGTAAAAGAATACCATCGTGGTGCCTTGTCATTTCAGCGTAACAGTTTGTTCGTTTACCCCCCTCTTTCTGGCACCATGCCGCCGTAGCGTGAGCTCAGTCGAGATCTTCCGCGTATGCTAAGCACACTTCAACGGTCTCGAGTTCCTGGCTTTTTACACGGAGGAACAGTGACTGCTGCTTACTTCGACTCACCCTTTCCCCTCGCGAGATCATAGCAGATGCAGGCCTATTTCGGGGATCTCCATGGTCGCCCACCATGGTGATCCCTATAGCGTCTCTCCCCTGGGCTGCTACCTCCACTCTTGCCATCTGCTACTCGCTGGGTACTCAAGCTTTTACACTAGGTTAATCTATCCTTCGAATGCGAATTATGAGAGGAGGAAAGTGATTTCTGAAGGAGCAAAAAAGGGATAGTGGATGCATTTTGTCTGCATCCGACGTGTTTGCTCTGTAGAAGTCAGTAGAGATTGTACAGAAGCTGCTTTCGACGACTTGGTTTCAGCTGTGTCGTACGAGGCTATCGCGATGAAAGAAAACCAGAAACGGACATGGTTTGAAACGGATATGGTTTGAAACAGACGTAGAAACGAATCAAGGTGTAACTGAGTTCTACTGGGTGGAGGCAGCCATTGTGAATTGCTTATCGTCGTACTCGTAGTCCTATCGATCGAATGAGAAGCAAAGCCGTGAAACGAATTTTGGTGTCAACGAAGATAACAGATCCAACCACTTTTGATTGCGCGCGTGAGTAATTTTCTCGGGTCTGAAATAGTTTTTTGGCCGTCATTATGAATTATTGGCGGAAGAAAAATTCTGAAAAAGCATCAAACTGTGTTTGCTGTTGCGAATACTCATACATACACCATACTTTCAATTACTCTAGCTATAATATTTACAATAGATTAGAAAAAGTATTCATATTCTTTTAATAAATTCGTGTTTTGAATTTCACGTTCCACTCAATTTTTTTGTCGTCCTTCGTTTCTCGTCTGATGGTGGCCATTAAATCCGAAGCTCCCTCCTCACCATCTCAACTTGTAGTGCATCGGTGGCAACAAGGATGCCAATTCATATCGGAAGTTTCTTTTGTTAGTACAGTACACGTAGCTGGTAAAGAACAGAACCGACGATTCTCTTGTTGTGTGGTGTTGATGGACGACACGTCATATAATAGTTATTCGACTCGCCTCGAGTTGACTCGATCACAATAGACTCTTTCAGACAAGGATCAAGAATCAAGAACTCTAGAGGAACGGCGATGCCATGTGTTCGACATCAACTTCACGATTAAGCAGGCACAAGTAGTTTGAGTCGACCTGGAATGTTGAACGATATTCTTATTGTTGTCCGTGTCGTACGTGTACACTATTTCAAAATCATAAATGCAATGTATGCAATTATGAGGATTGGCAATTTCAGTGGAATCTGTTTGAGAAATCGTGGTTCTCACGAACAAGCTTCCCATAGGCTTTGTTTCCAAGAAGCTCCCTCCGACAGTGTGACAACCAGGGAGCTGAATAAATTTGGCGAACGTAGAAGTAGTTAGGAAGCATTATGATTATATATGCCTCTCATTCTTGAATTCTACATACCGTGTCGATGTCATACCGTGTCATAGTCCTACCGACATCTCGTCTTGGAACTCATTGTCACGCCACGCCACGTTCAGTCATCGTAATTAGTTCATTTTGAAAAATTGTCCGCGAGAACAAAAATGTAATGCTCCATAAGGTTAAGTAAAAAATGTTCCGAACCCGCTCAGTGAAAATGAGAACAAGATCGATTCCACTACTCTAGAAGTATCAGTAGGACTACGTGCAGTAGTCCTACACGTACGTCCTACGTAGTGTGTCGACAAAATTGTTTGTTCCCGCAAAATGTAGAACGGTCACGACCGAGGAGAACCGCATGTTCAATGTTTTGTAGAGTTCGTACTCTATTGATTATGGAACATAATTTTGCGCGCTTTTATTGATAGAGTATCATGATTCATTTGAAACAGATACTACGTGTACAATATCAAATACGTCTAATATTCGAATATTGTACCCATCGCGTTTGTCGCCAGAACGAACCATCCAAGAAAGAAGCAAGACTGACAACCATTAGTAACATCCCATTGAAACTGCTCAAGCGGTAACTAAAAATAAGTGTCACTTACACCTCGGATGGAATTCGAATTTAACGCCCCCGTGTTCTTACGAGTTCGAACGAGAAACGAAGGGTATGAAAAAAAGAGAACCAACTCTTTTGATAATAGCACGAGTAGAATCCCATTAGGCTTGTGTTGATTGATTGAGTTTGTAAGGTACGAAGTACTTCGTAGTTGCCAGTATTAGTATTTGACATTGCAACAGTGATTACCTTAAGTAGAACCATCATAAATTCCAAGGCTCATAAAACGATAACGATTACAATTACAACCGCTACTACGAGCACGAGTACTGGTCCTTCTCAACAACAACATCAACAACAACATCATCTCATTCTTCACTACAAGTACGTCGAAAACTCCAACATAAAATGCCTGGAAATCTAGCTCTTTGCAGCCAAACAAGAACAAGAACAAAAACGGCCTCTTGTCTGGGATGGAATACGAATACGAATACGAATCCGAATACGAATACGAATACTGTTAATCTTGACAATGAGAATAAGACCAATAACAGCACTACTCCAAGTAATGCAAACTCAAAATCAGTGGCCGTGATGAAACCATTTACCAACCAAGACCCTCTCAATTGGCATTACAAAGACGGTCTATTGCGAGCTATCGGAGAAGATGGTTTTGCTACCGATTTGTGCCTCGGACCAAATGTGTTAAGCCTTGAAACAAATGCCTTTTCACCCTACGAATTGGTATTGCAAGACTGTCCCTACAATAATAGAGACAGGAACAGTATTACAAGTACAACTACAAGTACAAGTACGGAAAACATTTTTGCTCACGACAGTTTTACTATTACGAGTAGGAGCGATGAAAGCACCTCTGCTGCCACGGCGAGGTCTGTGAATTTGAAAGAACAAAATCATGAACAAAATCATGAACAAAATCATGAACAAAATCATGAACAAAATCATAAACAGAATCAACGCCACATGCGATTTATCATTGGGGGTGACGGCAGAGTTCGATCACTGGCACCTGTATTCGATCCAAACTCTGCCACTCCGAAAAAGGATATTCTTGCCGAACAGCCGTTTTGCGTGACTGCGGATAATAATACCAGTATTAATATGGATGACCAGATGGATGACCAGATGGATGCCCAGGAACAAAGAGCCTATCTCGTCCCCTGCTTTCAGCACCAAGACGAAACCCACGTTTACAACAACAATTCTTTGCAAAAAGAAGAATCCTCGAGTAGTAGTATAGCTTCTCATCGAATCTTCAAGGGAGACCAACAACTCTTCCAACCCGATGCAAGAACCTCGTTCGATTCCTTTCTCTTCAACTTGGATGAAAATGAATATGAATATGAAAATGAATATGAAAATGAAACCACACAAACTGGAACAGGAACTTCGCAGCAGGAAATCCAGATTGCCATCCAGCTTGCCTATCAGATTGGTTACCACGGGCCCTTTGCTACCCAATACGATACAGATCCAACCTTTCATCGATTCGATTCCTTTGCCATTCGAGTGACTAACGAACAAGACAACAACACTCCCGCAGTCTTTGAATCCACTCTTGTCCAACAAAGCGGAATTCGAACTTTGCCTTTTCAAAACTTTGGAAATTTCAATGGACAAATGAATACTAGTACGAGTACGAGTACGAGTACGAGTACTAGTACTAGTACGAGTACTCGTATGGGAGCCTATTTGTTGGGAAGGAGCTCTACCGGGAGTGTTCCAACCGGCATGCTGGCATCGACGTTTTTTATGGTTACCAACAACAACTTAAACATGAACATGGATACACTGGCAGAGGACATTTCTCCAACAACAGCGGCAATTCAGTCCATTTCCGAACAACAACCACAAGAACCTGCCATGGCAAAAATCAACTGGCCGTGGGCTCACTTTTTGTTTTGGGGATTCATGGTGTGTTTTGCTATTTTGGTCAAGGCCAAGAGCATCTTTCGTTCCAGCCAAAAAGAACCCCACTGGAAGAGAAGCTTGAGAGAATCCGTCAACACGGTGGATACCAATGCCGCGACTCTGGCATCGGTGGATTGCCACGAACTGCAGGAGGGTCAACAGCCACAACAACAGCCACAGCTACAACCACAACCACAGCTTGTGCAAGTCCAACACCACCAAAAGCGACAAATGCGTCGCAAGAGCCGACGCAAAAGCCGAACTCTGCCACGAGAGGTCTACGACTGGGACGAAAGTGCGCACAGTCGGTCGCCCTGCAGCAGCAATAACAGCAGCATTCGAACCAGTCCTCGAACCAGTCTTATCATCGATGCCACCCAACCCACGGTGACACCCTCAGAATATTCTTCTAGCGGCATGGACGATACCGTGAGGTCGGAACTCTTGGATTTGGCAAGCAGTGATGCCGAGGACGACAACTATATCGACGACGACGACGAAGATTCGTATGACGAGTACGACGATGATGATATTGAAGCGCAACACTAAGTTTAAATACGATATGGGGGTTGCTACTCTACTAACAAGAAGAGCAAGATCAGAAACAAATTAGACGAACAAGTCAACAGAACAGGCAGCATCGTCTGTCGCTACTACTACTCCTTACACACTCGGGGGCAAAGAGATGCTGGAGGAGTTTATTATATGGTACATAGCTAATAATATTGTTACACGCAAAATCTACTATACTACGTAGTACACTTTCAAATTTCGTAAGCTACTGATTCTGGTTAGTGTTTTAAGAATTTCTCTGCACTAGCATGCCATACGAAATCATATTTTCTTCCGAGGCTCATTCGATCTCTCCTTTGCCGCCAATAATCGTTTTCGATTCTCATTGTAGAGCGCATTGTCCTCGCTCGATTCGTCTCCTGCTACTTTCATCGTTTTCTATTGAAAATGGAGATGCCTCGTTTGTTAAGGCTATTACAATACTAGTGATTCGAAGCAAAATTTTGGACCAATTTTTTTTTTCTAAAAACAAAGCTAGCTCTCTAATGACAACCAAAGTGCGTATGTACAGCATCGAATCGAAAATTTCGATGAAGTCGCCTCTGTCAGAAATCGAGATGCAACCGTTGTTAAAGTTGAGGCTATTACTAGTGATTAGATGCATTATGTTCCCCTGCCCACTACTGGTTGATTGTTATTTTGTTGGTTTTGGGTTTTTGAGATGAACGAATGAATCTTTGAGAGGGCATTTTTCAAACTCAACAAAAAAATAACATTTCTCGTTCGTTTCAGAGATCAGTTCCAGTGCCCTCTCATTCATTTGCTCGCCCTCGGTAGTAGGAACTTTCTCTCAAATGTTGCAGCGAACAAGCATTCGAGCGCTGCTAAATTCGATTGCTCACTTGCGTGGAGATAGTTAGCGAATGGGACTATTACGGCATTCTTCAGGCCGCGATCGATTGTTGACGGAGCATAATGAGGCTGCTTACTCTATTTTTCGATTCATTTTTTAAATCAAAGAGCAGCAGCCTTTTCGCACGCTCAATCGCCAAGTCAAGCATCGATCGAGCACCTGCTGAATCTGCTGCCACTTTCATCGTTTCGCTTCCTTCGCTGCCTCGACAGTAGAACGAAAGCGCAGCAGATGTTTTGGGCTCCATCCACAGGTTGACTATCTACTCTGTTCGCCATGGCCATGGCCGTCCCCATATCGATTTTGGGAGAACCCGAAAACTGACGTTCAAGCGAATCGACTCGCTAGTCATTCAGTTCCATTTCCGGTGCGCATTCGGGTCAGGGCGAGGAAAATTAACGAATGAATCAACGGAGAGCTTCCATCAGTTTGTTGCACACCGATTCCCGCAAAAAGCCCAACCGTCTTCGGGAGGGCATTCTCAGCAACGAATAACGGAAACAACCCTCATTGAGTAAGAGGAATGCGTTCCCGTGATCGGTTGCCAATGCCCTCTGATTCATTCGTTCGCTTCCTCGCCGGACACGGCAGGAAAATCCGGTGGCGGAGAGTTATGTTCAGTGCAACGAGTATCGCCCACACCCACTTTCGTGAATGGGACATTCTTGGTGTTCTTTGCGTAGGGTCGACCCTCAGCTTCCTGATGGAGCACCTGCAACACTTACTGCTGCTGCTCCATTCATTCTTTCAATGAAAGGACAGCAGACTTTCGCACGCTCCATCCAAAGTCCGAAATTTCGATTCGTGACCGACTATCGGCCTCATTGATGAAGTATCTGCTGCTGCTTCTATTGCTGCTGCTGCTTTCATTGCGAATGAATTCATCACGAATGAATCGAAATCGCAGCATATTTTTTCCGTGGGCTCCATCGCACAGGTCGACCATGCGCTCACAACCTTTACGTACGGAAGAACGATACACGGAAGAATAATATTCTTCCGACTTACCTTGTTGTCTCCACTGCCGGCTGATTGTTATGTATGTTTTGTTTTTTAACATAACAAGGATCTAACAAAGATCCGAAGACAAGTGTATCGATGGATAGATCAATGAAGCTTCGTGGCCTCATCCCTCATTTCAAGCACACAGTGGCCCGATTATCGTTTGGTTCAGTACGTCCAGTTCCTAGCCCTGGCTCCCCGAAGGGAACCTCAGCATCGGCTAACTGGTTTAATACTGCCTTATCCCCGTGGGGACCACCGTGTGTGATCTATCACTTATACCTGTTCTCATCCACATAGCCCGGATTAGCGTCCTTTGGACGATCCAGTCGGCAGAGATCATTGCAGGCTCTCCAGGGATTTGTCCGGGGTCCATTGCATTCACACAACAACTTTCCCGTAGCGCTCCATTGAGTACTTCCCTCCTGTCAGCCATCCTGCTCCCTCCTTTGTGGTTTATGAGTTACACTTGTCTCCCCATCCCCGAAGTGCGTAAAAAGAATACCATCGTCGTGCCTTGTCGTTTCAGCGTAACAGTTTGTTCGTTTACCCCCCTCTTTCTGGCACCATGCCGCCGTAGCGTGAGCTCAGTCGAGATCTTCCGCGTATGCTAAGCACACTTCAACGGTCTCGAGTTCCTGGCCTTTTACACGGAGGAACAGTGACTGCTGCTTACTTCGACTCACCTTTTCCCCTTTGAGATCATAGCAGATGTAGGATTATTTCGGGGATCTTCAAAACCATGGGCGCCCCCCATGGTGATCCCTATAGCGTCTCTCCCTCGGGCTGCTACCTCCACTCTTGCCATCTGCTACTCGCCGGGTACTCAAGCTTTTACACTAGGTTATTCTAACCTTCGAATGCGAATTATGAGAGGAGGAAAGTGATTTCTGAAGGAGCAAAAAAGGGATAGTGGATGCATTTTGTCTGCATCCGACGCGTTTGCTCTGTAGAAGTCAGTAGAGATTGTACAGAGAGCAGCTTTCGAAAACTTGGTTTCAGCTGTGTCGTACGAGGCTATCGCGATGAAAGAAAACCAGAAACGGACATGGTTTGAAACGGATATGGTTTGAAACAGACGTAGATAACAGTAGAAACGTCTCTCGAAACGGCCATCGGCGATTTCGAGGTTTCTGTACACATACTTCATCGACTCCTTCTCACCATCGATGAGGATGGTTTTGTTGCTACTAGAAGAGAAGCATTCGCTTATGATTGTTTTCTTGACATCAATTTTCAAATTTTCAAATTCGATTTGATCGCGCAGATGACGGCAGCGATGCGAATGCCCGACTTGAATCGAATGAATCAATCAATCGATTTCCCGATGAAACAAACTTGAAGCTTCGTAAATATTATTGTAAAATGCAAATAGTAGCAAGAAAACATACCTTGTTAGTGTAATGCTGCAGTAAATACCAATTCAAAAGCAAATAGCAAGACAATATAAATTATTATTGTAGTGTAGTGAATACTAGTGCAGACTTGATTTTATAGTATTTATCTTTGGCTCGGAATTGAGAATGAAGAAAATAGAAATCATTTGTCGGTATTCGAGACGAAGAAAGTTGCTGGCGTTTCGAACAGAAAGACGCTTGTTCGTTTTTTTTTGGATGCTCCGTTGATGCCTTGTTGGCTGTTATCTGCTCCATTGTGTTGAACGATGATCGACGTTGGAGTTGTTGTTGTCTATCATTTTTGTAGTGTCCAATCGGTTATTGTAATCATCCATTAATTGATATTGGCTAGACTGCTACAACAGCAGCAGGAGCAACAGAAGCGTAACTAAAACGTATGAGTTCGAATATATTTCGAATTTCTAGAATTTTTCATTTCTTGAGAATTTATTTTGAAATAGGTTGAGATTGGTAATTTGATGCCCCGAATCAATTTGCGAAGACGAATCAAAACTTTGGATTGAAAACATCATGACATTATCCATTGAGCTCGCGAATTTTCGCAAGCTTCATCCATACATCGATCAATCGACTCATGACCGATTATCAACTTGAGGATGATTGAAGCTCTCGTTGATTTCGATTCATTGTTCCAACGAAAGCAGCCGCAGACTTTCGCAAGCTCCATCCATAAGTCGATCAATCCATGTCGACCTGTTGAGAGAGCACGTTTTAAATCCGCTGCTATAGTTGTTGAAAAAATCAAAAGCGACGAAAGATCAAAGGTTGAAAGACTTTCGTATTCGTTCCCGTGATCGGTTCCAGTGCCCTCTCGTCCGTTCATTCGATTGCTGTATTGTTGCAGATAGAAGCAAAACGCAGCGTACGGCGGCGGAGACATTTTCGAACAAGCACTCGAGAGCAATCGAGCGCTTTCGGAGTCAGCAAATAGACGACCACGGGATTCTTCAATCGATTGTTGACTTGGTGATGGAGCATTTGCTGCTGCTCAGTTTTTTTCGATTCGATTTTTCAATCGAAGAGGCAGCAGACGTTTCGCGCGCTCAATCGTCAAGCCGACCTGTCGACATATTAATAAAACACCCGCAGAAGCTTCTGCTGCTTCCTTCGCTCTCGATCAGCGTCCTCGAAAGCGCAGCAAAATCAGGGGGCTCTACCGAAAGGCCGACTCTCCGCTCCATGGCCGTCTCCAATTTGATCATTCTTCCGACTCCCGCAAACTCTCGAGTGCTGTCTGTATTTGGGCGAATGAAACGGGAACGGCATTTTTCGGGTCACGTCGACCCTATGCGTGTTGATGGAGCACCTGCAACTCTTACTGCTGCTGCTCCATTCATTCTTTCAATGAAAGGACAGCAGACTTTCGCACGCTCCATCCAAAGTCCGAAATTTCGATTCGTGACCGACTATCGGCCTCATTGTTGGGATGAAGCATCTGCTGCTGCTGCTGCTGCTGCTGCTGCTGCTGCTGCTGCTGCTGCTGCTGCTGCTGCTGCTGCTCCTTTCATCGCGAATGAATAAAAAGAGCAGCAACCGTTTTCGCGGGCTCCATCCAACAGGTCGACGATTTTCTCTCTTTGCTGTGACCATCCCATTTGCAACTTACCTTGACTCCACTGCCGGCTGATTGTTATGTATATACCACTTGAGTGGTATTATAGTAACATAACAAGGGTCTACTAATTTCTATCGAAATATCATGGTAGACCCGAAGACAAGTGTATCGATGGATAGATCAATGAAGCTTCGTGGCCTCATCCCTCATTTCAAGCACACAGTGGCCCGATTATCGTTTGGTTCAGTACGTCCAGTTCCTAGCCCTGGCTCCCCGAAGGGAACCTCAGCATCGGCTAACTGGTTTAATACTGCCTTATCCCCGTGGGGACCACCGTGTGTGATCTATCACTTATACCTGTTCTCATCCACATAGCCCGGATTAGCGTCCTTTGGACGATCCAGTCGGCAGAGATCATTGCAGGCTCTCCAGGGATTTGTCCGGGGTCCATTGCATTCACACAACAACTTTCCCGTAGCGCTCCATTGAGTACTTCCCTCCTGTCAGCCATCCTGCTCCCTCCTTTGTGGTTTATGAGTTACACTTGTCTCCCCATCCCCGAAGTGCGTAAAAAGAATACCATCGTCGTGCCTTGTCGTTTCAGCATCACAGTTTGTTCGCTTCCCCCCTCTTTCTGGCACCATGCCGCCGTAGCGTGAGCTCAGTCGAGATCTTCCGCGTATGCTAAGCACACTTCAACGGTCTCGAGTTCCTGGCCTTTTACACGGAGGAACAGTGACTGCTGCTTACTTCGACTCACCTTTTCCCCTTTGAGATCATAGCAGATGCAGGCTTATTTCGGGGATCAAACCACGGGCGCCCCCCATGGTGATCCCTATAGCGTCTCTCCCTCGGGCTGCTACCTCCACTCTTGCCATCTGCTACTCGCGGGTACTCAAGCTTTTACACTAGGTTATTCTAACCTTCGAATGCGAATTATGAGAGGAGGAAAGTGATTTCTGAAGGAGCAAAAAAGGGATAGTGGATGCATTTTGTCTGCATCCGACGCGATTGCTCTGTAGAAGTCAGTAGAGATTGTACAGAGAGCAGCTTTCGAAAACTTGGTTTCAGCTTTGTCGTACGAGGCTATCGCGATGAAAGAAAACCAGAAACGGACATGGTTTGAAACGGATATGGTTTAAAACAGACGTAGAAACGAATCAAGGTGTAACTGAGTTCTACTGGGTGGAGGCAGTCATTGTGAATTGCTTATCGTCGTACTCGTAGTCCTATCGATCGAATGAGAAGCAAAGCCGTGAAACGAATTTTTCAATTTTGGTGTCAACGAAGATCTGATGGTTTTAGATTGTTTTCTGGCTTGGTATGTTTAATACGTACTAGGTCCTGTATGGGAATAGGTGCGATAAAAGAACAGAACCCGTACGTGTACGTACTGTGCAATTGACGATGTCAAATGAGCAAGAAATTCAAAATTCTCGGCTCAATAAGTGAAAGTCAACATTGAACATGATGAAATAGCAATGACAAGAACAAACAATATACTTCTGGTCATGATCTGACACTGTAAACGTCCACCATCCATCAGTCAGCGAAGTGTTTCATGATTCTAGAAGGACCACATTCGTCTTTATCAATAAAGGAAGAACAAAAATGGCAAAAGGATATTCTATTTCGGCTTCTACAACAGCAGCAAGAGCAAAATCCGGATTCGGATCGTTCAAAAGAATGGTATATTTGATACTGCTGGCTTCCTATATGACTGCATCGGTCATTTATTCTTCTATAAAACTGATGCAGAGGTTTGGGCCATCGAGGATGGTCACAGAAAACGAAGTCGATATCAGAGTCATTAAGAAGCAGAACAGCTATTCAAACACAAACAGATACATTGCCGACAATAAAGATGAAACCGAAGAACCGCCTTATTCACGAAACTGTCTCGACCTCGGTTTCGATAACGAAATGGATCGTCTCCTTTCCAAGTACAAACAAGTCTATATCATAATGCCCGCAAAGGCGGCGGGTACGACGGCCAAGGCATTTTCAAAATCATGCATGGATTCCACCAACACACCTTCCTTCCAATTCTACGACAACATTGCCAACAAACAGGAAGCCATGAAAAAAGCCTTGACAAATCAATTGGAAATGCCAACCCTGGTGACCTCTCACGTGTACGATTCTCGTTTCATCTCGAAACTAATGGAGCACGCTACGAGAGATTCTTTGGTCATATACATCCATCGCGAGGAAACGAGCCGATTGTTGTCATCGATCAGAGAGATCATTTCCTCTCGGTATTGCTTTAACACAAGGGAACAAGATCAATACGAAGATATCAAAATTCCCGGGGTTGTTACTATTGGTGACCATTGCCAGGTGCAAGAGGAAACACTGATTGAATTGATTGAAACAAAGGAGGGTGAGATTGGTTTTTCAGGACCGAGGTTGTTGACATGCCAAGCATACGAGAGTGTCAGGGAAAACCGACCGAATATGGTCTTTGTGGGCTACAAACAGGTGAACAAACTCCTAAAGCTTCTGTCCAAGCACCACTGCCCCAATGTATCAAGCGACGTACGGGAAAATGTCGGGGGCGAGAAACAACATGTTTCCATTGTCCTGGGGGGTCCCAAGAACAAGGGCGACATGGTTGATCTAGACGACTGGCTGCAAGCAAAGAAACAGCTGGTGGAATATGCCCTGAACATGAAAGAAAACATTGCCGAAGGCGACGATGAAACAAATATTTCGTGCCAATCCACGATCCGAGAGATCGAAGATCGTCTCTTTGCTTGCCCAAGCGAAACGCTTCAGGTTTCTGGCCAAAGCTACGGAACTCGTTCGATACCCTTTTTGTTTTAAAGTGTTACACGTGGTGTACGTGTAGGCAGTGTAATGTATTCTTAATTCAAAAATTAAAACATTCGCACAATCGAAGTACACGTACGTGTATACGTATGGTATTGTAACAAAAAGCTAGCATTGTATAATAATCGCTTTCATTCGTTTTGACTCTTGCATGGTCTTATTCTAGATCGAGCGATTCTACCCAGCGCAACGCAGCCAACTAGCGAAAGGCACAACCTAGTCAAATAAAACACGCGTTACTAGTATGCTGGATTTGTCATACAAGTACTTCGGATCAAAAGGACAATTCGAATAATATGGTAGTAGACTGGATTATAGGGGTGATAATTTGATTTTCGGGTTACATAATAGTTGTTCCTTACGATAGAATCAGAGGATTCCGCAACGACGCGGAAGACTCTGGACAAACCGAGACACCAGATGGCCGCACAAAACGCAGTACGCGGCACCAATGGCAAAAACGCAACCATACACAAGCTTATGCCTGTCCGGCTTGGTAGAGGGCCGAGTTCTCGAGAAGACCACGACGGTTGTGGACCTTGACAATGTTACCATCACAGGAGAGTTCTCCGCTTCGGCGTTTCTCGACATATTCCTCACGAGGGTACTTGGTGAATCCCCACTTGGCAGACTTGAGAATCTTTTGGCGTCCGGCGAACTTGAACTTTCCTCGGCGAATGGCTTCGACGACGTGGGCCTCAGCGGCATCCTTGGCGCGGACACTCAACAAGATCTGGCCGATATCGACACGAGCAGCGACACCGATGGGCTTACCGTAGGAATGTCTCATTCCAGACGACAGTCTATCGGCACCGGCACACGAAAGCATCTTGTTGGCACGAAGAACGTGGAAGGGGTGGGCGCGCATGCGAATGTGGTAGGCATCCTTTCCGATCGTCTTACCCAAGTGCTTGTTGATAGCAACACGGCAGGCTTCGAGGGCCTCGGAAGAAATCTGCTGCTTTTCGTCACAGACCAAGTGAGCAACAAAGGGGAACAAATCGACGGGGGCCTTCTTGTTACCGACATCGAAGATCTTGATCTTGGATTCTGGCACACCACGGCAGTACCGAGACTTGATGTACGGCTTGTTCTTTTGGTATCTGTAGCAACGAGCTGGACGGCGACCCATGGTGAATTCTTCTTTTTGTTTCAATACTAGAGAAAAGGTATTGTAATTGGAGATGGAGTAGAATCGAAAGAGACTCTACAGCTGAAAGAGACGATGATGAAGCAGTACGAGTACGAGTACGAGTACTAGTACGATTTACTAGTACTAGTACTCGTAGCTATCGGGCAGTTACATGTACTTCACAAGAGGGAATGTTTTTTGTTTCACGAATCGTCGGTGAGATACGGTGAAGTTACGTAGATTTCACGTAACCTAAAAAGACGGCCTGTTTGGAACCGAAACCCTCACCCCTTGAAACGCGCGTTAAAATTTCGAAACACCCATGAGTAAAGTAAGTAAGAGGTGACCGGTAAAAACACGCACCGAAACCGAAACCATGGATGATCCGCGCGCGAATCAGAGGCATTCCGGGTGACGGTCGGACGAGGAAACGAACGACTCGTTTGACCAAAAAGTGAAAGCACGAAGTACACGTACGTACTTTCCGATTCTCAATTATTATTTCATATTCGTCCGATGATGGATGTATGAGGACTACAATAAGAAGTCGTTTCAACGCATTCCAGGCAGGCTGTCGAATCCTCAACCGATTCCGAAGATTTCCAGAAGATCTCTGCATTTGCCTTTTCGTGCAGCGACGGGGGCAAGGGCAAGTACAACGATTATGGGACGGTTGTTCCCCCCAGGATGGAGTTCGGAGACGCCAGGCGGAAATTCGCGGTTGGCCAGGTGTTTCGGGTGTGTGTCTCACCGGGAGAGGGTTTCCAGGACATCATCAACAACGGAATCACTATGACAATGAAAGCTTTCTGCCGTGCATCTATTGCGAAACAATCATCAATGAAAACAAAAACATGAGCAGTATCTCGTCGAAGAACCGACTAGTTCTCACTCGAGTGGATTCAACATTTTGCCTTCAGAAAATGGAATCATATCATTATCCATGATACAGAAACAACTTCATCGAAACCGTACACAACAATAAACCGAACCAATGGATATCAATCACTGATATTTTTTCAAGGAGGCTGTACTATTCAAAAAGATGTATTGGTATGGATATGATTTTGATATCGTACAATTCAGATTACTAGATAGGACTACAACACAGTTTCACCAGCAGATCATTGAACCACTGGTATTGATTTCGATATGAAGATAATGATGAGTGAAACAGAACTGGGGCATCAAACAAGCAAGAAACTAAGCAAGCTCGTCCGCGCATTCCACTTCCGATTGCAACGGGATTGTTTCACTCCTGTCAATTGTCTCTCCTTGTTCCATTCGTTCTTTTTTTCGACGTTCGTGCTTGCGACGTTTCGAATGCCCCTTGCGACGATCATGATGGCGATGTTTCGAATGACCGTGACGACGATCACCATGATGATGTTTCGAATGACCGTGACGACGATCACCATGATGATGATGGCGGCGGTGATGATCACGGAGTTGATGATCACGGAGTTGATGATCACGGAGTTGATGATCACGGAGTTGATTATGGCGATGACCATGTTTATGACGATGATGCTCACGATGATGATCATCGTTGTCGTTGTCGCCCTTCCGACGATAACAAAAACAACCGCCACTCAAAACTTGGTGGTAGTCACAACGAATGTCATCATTGCCTTGCCTCTCATGATCCGAATGGTGCCCACGACGATATCAACAAAAATTACGACTCAAGACCTGGTCGTAGTAGTGCCAACGGTTTTCCGTATTCCAGCAGTTATGGGAACAAAAATTGTCGTCATCATCGTCATCATCATCGTCGACGTCTCGACGATAACAACAAAAATTGCCACTCAAAACCTGGTGGTACATGTGGCTCCAACGATTGTCATCGTCGTCGTCCCTCTCATGATCCCGACGACAAAAACAAAAATTGCCACCCAAAATCTGTTCGTACGCGTAGTTCCAATTATCTGTCCCATGCAAGCTGTAGTCCAACAGGAGAAGAAACATTATCCAAAAGATTGAAAACAGGATCAAACCCAACTTCCATTTTTTCGGTCGGAGTTCCTCTTCAATCGGTTTGGCGTTCACGTGAGCTGGCGTGAGTAGATCGATGGAAATCGAAAAATCGCTCCGAATTGTCTTTTGCTTTGCCTGCAAGAGCAATTCGCTTTCCGTCAACGTGAAATTTGTAGCGTTGAATTGGGAAGAAGGTTGGTACCGAAGGCTCACAATTCCCGAGCACACAAAAGAGGTCTCGTTCAGCTTACGGAAATCAGGCGTGACCAATGTTCGAAAGGACAGCGTGTTGGAGGCAGTGACAATTTCTGCCGTGTCCAAATTGACATAGCTCATCGTATCTCTTGTGCTGCTCGTGAAGGCGGCATTGTCTCTTTCCATGGAATCGTCGGTTGGTTTGAAACTCTGGAAAAGTGTTCGGGCCTCCCCAAAGTTTTCGCAAACGACGGATTCGA
This sequence comes from Pseudo-nitzschia delicatissima, assembly GCA_037355735.1. Taxonomy (NCBI): domain Eukaryota; phylum Bacillariophyta; class Bacillariophyceae; order Bacillariales; family Bacillariaceae; genus Pseudo-nitzschia; species Pseudo-nitzschia delicatissima. The sequence goes on along the minus strand of CM074778.1, from coordinate 77,961 downwards.
AAGCCACTACGGAGTAGACATCCTCGAAACCCTCTCCCGGTGAGACACACACCCGAAACACCTGGCCAACCGCGAATCTTCGCCTGGCGTCTCCGAACTCCATCCTGGGGGGAATAACCGTCCCATAATCGTTGTACTTGCCCTTGCCCCCGTCGCTGCACGAAAAGGCAAATGCAGAGATCTTCTGGAAATCTTCGGAATCGGTTGAGGATTCGACAGCCTGACTGGAATGCGTTGAAACGACATCTTTGTCCTCGTCGGAGGAATCACTCTGAAAGCCCCGCTTGGATCGATCGCCCTCGATTCTGATTTTGGTATCGAAACTTGTTTTGTATCCTTTGTCTACTTCTATTGTTCCTTCCTGCTCCTCTCCATCCGAAACTTTGCTCGCAGCCGCGGCTGCTTTTGCTTCGGATAAATCGGGTGGGCCTAGACGTCTGATGTTTGGTTTGTTGACACTAATCCGGATGCAGTAGTCGAGCCTCCCTTTCGTGCTTGTCTCGGAATCTGGAAACCAAATCGACGTTTGGTTGAAGGGATCGAAGATGGTGTACTCCGCGGCAGCCATCACTGCGCCAGAAGCACGAGGGTGACAATCTATGTTCAATTCCCGAAACATGCTGTTGTACGAGTTGAACCGAAAGGTACTCGATGAAAAGACCTTGTTGGGTTCGCCCCACTTGTCGATTTCGTCCGCGATCGATGCAAACGTTGCGTGGCTCAGAAGAGTGCCGTGCCTTGCGCAATCCGAGAGTCCAAACCCGACGTCACCGTATAGCTCTACGGATATCTTGTCCGATCCTCTCAATTGATCCGGGTGGATCTCAAAGTACACCTGTCCGGTGAGTGATTCATCTTGTATAGATTCGATCTTTCCGAAGCCTATCCCCTCACCAGCTAATCGGACGCCCACTGTCGATTCAACGCGCATTCCAGCGGGTATAATCTCATAGTATTCGATCGGGTCCTACATGGGGCATGAAAGGTGTTTTAAATATGTGAGTAAATCGAAAATCGAGAAAGAACGAAATGGAATCAGAATACAACGCAAAGGACAACTCGGAGAGGATATTGTTGCACTTCATCCGAATGAATCGAATGAACGTACAGGCTGACGCATGTGATGATAAACATAGTCATCGGTATTTTTGGGAACTAGCCATCCATAGTTGCCGTAGGACTTGGCGCAATCGATGGGGTCACGTAAATCACAAATGCAGTTCGGGGTGCACTTGTGGTATTCGCAAGCAACTATTTCGTAAGCTGAAGCCAACGTTGAAGCCCGACAAAAGAAGGACGCCACAGCGGCGACATAAAGAATTCTTTTGAAATAATTCACGATCCTCATCGATCCCAGCTATTATTCAGAATGAATCATTTGAACCTTCTTCGAGGCGATGCTTGGGGAAAAGAATAAAAAATGTGAGAAATAATAACGATGTTGTTGATGAATTTACGTTATGGGCCTTACGGTAATTAGTCGTTTTCGAGTAGTATTAAATAATAAGTGTCGAGCATATCTAAAGCACGAGGAATTATGGCGTCAGACCCATCCAATTTTTTGGAGTCGAAGGTGAACCTCCTTTCTTCCAAAGTTCCAGTAGTTCTTTCGGTATTTTGGGCATATTTAGCATATTTCGAATCGATTTTTTAGTGGTTTGTAATAGTTTTGTTCAACAATTTTCATTATTAAAAATATTATGAATCAGTGACACATTATCAAAGAAAGCTTGATTCGTTTCAAAGGTTCAGAGCTAACCTTAACTACTCGAAAATGAAAATTGCAAAACGATAATTGACGATGATGAAGAAGAATGCTGATCAAGAAGACCAAGATTATAAAGAAGAATGCTGTAATGAATATGCTATCGAAATCATCCTTTGACTGGAACTGGTTCTCTCACATTTGTGAGGCATGGTTGGGCTGGTGTTTCTTGTAAATCAGCAGTATGCAACAACAAAAAGTTGTGTTCCGCTCGAGAGGGGTGCTGCTGCCGGCAGTGGGAGATCTTGTCTTCTTGAAGGAGAGAAGCTGACCGGCGTAGTGCTGATAACATTGTGCAATATCCGCTCCTCTCATACCCGTACAACAAGACTCGAACTATCAAAAAGCAAGAGGCGGATACGAACATCAGCTGCATTATATCACAAAAATCCCAGTGATCTATGTAACTGTGTCTTTTTATGTTTTATATGGCCAAAGTTACTAACCGGGTTCATAATCGAAAAATGTAAAAGTAAAAGCAGCAGAAATATTTTTGCAAAAGCACAACTTCCGCATTGAAGAACAAATATTTGCGTTCAAAATCCGTCTCCCCGAGCATTCTCAAGAGCTTCGGCCAAATCCCAATCACTCAGCATGAGATACGCTCTTGCCTCGCTGCGACTCATATGGCGACATTCATTGAGGAGAAGGTCGAAAACCTCACTCTGCGAGAGAGGCTCGGCTTCCTCCGCAACCGCCTCGCTGGCCACGACATTCTTGAGCGGTATCATCAATGGATTAGGAGCGAGACTCAGCTCCTTTCCGGTGAAATCACCATTTGCTCTTCGGAGTTCGAGCGGTGTGATTTCGTACCTCAAACATATGCGACGCAAGGTGTCAGACGGTGAAATATGGTGGGGAACCAAGATATTTCCATTGGTATCTTCCGCGGTTGTAGAAACTACAGATACATCCACAATTTTTGCAGAGCGCTCAATGGCCACAAGACTCCATTGTTTGTCAACAGGATCGAAGATCCAGCTTTTTCCCTTTGGAGCTTTTAGAGGCCGGCGAATGCTATCGTAACTCAGCGAGGGGGCCAACTTCAATCGCTGGACTTTCCAAGGAAACATAGCACCTTCCGCCATGATTGATTGATTGATTGATTGATTGATTGATTGATTGATTCGTTTACGAAAGTGAAAGGAGGCGACTTGTAGGTGGAGAAGTTTCTGGTCAGAACCTCTCAATATCTCATCTGAAGGCAATCAACAATTGACAATGCTCTCTAGTACTTCTAGTATTGCATTTGGCATTGCCCATCAACTCGAAACTGAAGTTCGTCTATCTTCGAACCTTATTCTTGCTGCAAAATGAAAAAGACAAAGATCAAGGGAAGGAATTATGAAAACGGTTCTTTATCCTCTTCATTGTTCTCATCGTGAATGGATGCTTAGGAGTCAACATGTCGTCACAAGTTTTTGATTGCCATATGAACCCCATATCTTCCACGACTTGATTGATTCCAAACGCCTAGTGTGGCATCAAAACTCTCTGGAACGACTAAATCGATTACAGACACATCGTAATACATCATTCCCTATTCTCAATTGACTCAATCGATTACATACGTGTAGTATTTGTTCTACATACCTGCGTATTCAATTTGATATGGGTCTCAGGTTCTCTGGGTTCTCCTGTCGATTCTTCTCCAAAGACACGACAGGACTTTACTTGCGGTTCGGTATAACAAACGACTAATGTTAATGGAATTTGAAAAGAATGGATTTAGACAGTGTCTAAATGAATTCTTCTTACCTATGATAAGTATTCATACAATATTCGGAAGACAAGAGCCGGAAAGCTACCACACAAAATCAAACTCACTCACACTCTGCGCTCACGAATGCGTTGTTGCTGACGAAGCGCTAATACAAATTTTGTGCCTAATCCTGTTTTTGATAGTACTGCAACTCACAATTTTTTCCGGGAGGCGGGAAACTTAATTAATTCTGAAATCTACTTAAGGTATTTGAATCAGGCTATCTCTTTTATTTGATGGCGTGTATTGTTAGCGGTGCTTAACTAGGAGAACTTGACGTGCCAAAAAATGGAAAGCAACGGTATGTAAATGTAAACCCAAAAGAGAGGGGTCGTCTTAATACTTCCGGAAGCAGATTTTACTTAAGAGACCTGTCACCAAATGCCACGACTTGGCAAGACTAGTATTGGCCAGAAATTGAGAACGCAAATCAGGAACGATCAGTCAGCGACACGATTCCTTCACTTCGGGTGAAAGAAGCGATTGATTCATCGTGTTGAGAGAATGGCATGGTCGAAGAACAATCTTACATGATCAACAATGGACTATTATGGTGATAAATAATAATATTATTGTGATGTTAATTTCGTTTATTATTACATAGATTTACTGTATTGAGTGATTAATGTACTGTTCTGTATTGTATTGAGTAACCGTTTTCAGGTTCGTGTATGTTGTGTATTTATGATCGGTGTATTTTCCCCGGGGTGTGCTGCTTCTAATTGTGGCCCATCACCGTTTGCGAACAATGTGTTGGGTTACACTTGAGTTCCGCTGTTGAAGCAGGATTGCGAAGAACACGACGATGAGGAGGACGTAGACGAATATTCCAATGATTCCGCAATCGGTACGGGCTCCAAGTCGATGTCGACGAAGCTTCGATCGAACTCTATGAGGGGTTTAGAGAACGTACCGATTGAGGGAATCTTGTGGAGTGAGTTGGCAGTAAACAACTTGGTGTAAAGATTGTTGAAGCTGCTGTTGCTTCTCATGTTGGTGAACTGTTGTTGTTGCTGTGGCTTTTCTGACTGTTGGATGCCGTAGTTGCAACTTTGGACCAAAGCCGGTGAGAAGGAGGAAGTGCATTCGTCGGCTTGTCTGATTTTCAACAACTCGTTCTGAAGAACATCGAGTTGTTGTTGTTGGGCCAATCGAAGGGTCTCTCTTTTCTTCTCTGCCTTTCTCTTGTTGACAAGTCGTCTCTTTGCTACCTTGTTCTTGGAACTAGACTTGTACTTGTCGTGAAGGCAGTCGCGGAAAGTGGATGTAATTTTCTCGCGGGCAATCGATTCGCTGCTTCGTGTGTAGCCGTCTTTGTCGTATCGGACAAAGGGTGGCGAATTGCCTTCCTTGAGGCAGGATTCTTCGATGAAGAAGTAGATGTCGGTAACGATGGATGATTTGACCATCTTGGACCTGGCGTTGACATAGTCGTTGACCTTCGCTTGAACGAGTGCTCGTAGTTTGCGATTACCCGGTGCCTTCTTGGGGACGCTCCCTTTTCCAATAACAACAGTACTGGCAGTGGGAACAATAACCGAAGAAGAGTGCGAAGAAGACGAGACCGCCGATGGTTGAGGTTCAGAAGTTACCTGTTGGAATTGTTGAGAAGCAAGAAGATCATTGTAGTTATCGTTCTGGCCGAAGAAAGTGGATCCAGTGTAGGAGGGGAATGCTGCTTGTGGGTTGCTCATTGTTGGAGTGTTGGTATATGATGGCGTTGAGAGTATTTGGTTTCGTTGAAGTTGAAGTGACGGTGTTTCGTGCGTTTTATGCTTTTGAGAATGGTTGTTTTTCAGATTGTGTGAAGAAAGAATTGTGAGAAGAGAGATTAAAAAATAATGCATCTGTTGCTTCGTTGTCGTCATAAAATTGTACGAACAGAAGAATTATTTTCAATCCAACATGCCGAGAGCTAATCGTCTTGAGGAATCTGACAATACGATTGAGAAGAACACAAAGAATCAAGAGAATTCTTTCTTTTTCAAATCAGATTTAACATTCGCTTCCCAATCGGTTTTCATTTAATCGCGCGGTCATGAAAAACCTTAGGATATCTCAGCTTCTAAGTCTTCTTAGCCATTCCGTAAGTCAAATTGCTGTCGTGCGACATTCTGCAATTCGCCGACGGTTGTGGAACGCAGATGTTATAAGTACGATTCGATAAAAACGTAAAGGGGATCCTTCTTCGGGGATTGAAAAACCTTGAAGGCAATAGAAAAAATGGAGCTAAACCATATTTGCGTCCAAACATTAACAGATTTAATCGACATGCAGTGTTGTTTCGGCCTCGTCCTTACCTTCGTCCGCTCTACTTAGGTATTGTAGGCTTGAAGACCGAAGTCAACGTCGATAAGTAGATGAAAAATGAGCTTAGTCACAGATGAGAAGAGTTCGGAAGAAGCTGGCGTCATTCAATCCAATGACGTTAAAAAAGAAGTATGGATGCTTCTCCATACCAATCAAAAGGAGCAAAGCATAAGTAAGAGTGATACTAAAAATTCTCATTGCATTCTGAAGAAGCTTTGAACAGACACGAGAATACGATCAGCCGTTCACGATTTCCTTGAAGGCTTATTAAGAAAAAAGCTCGACCGAATTCGTATGGATTAAGAATAGGTCGCCGAAGGACGAGGCATATAATGCAAACCCTCGACCGATAATTAAAACGCATGCCTGGTATTAGCACTTCAAGTACATTTAACTATCTTTCCTTCCGATTTTATTTCTAGTCCTTCTGCGGAATAGCTTCTTCGAAAATTACGATGTACAATTGCTTTGGATCACAATTGATATTGGAGGATACTGTCACTCCAGAATTCTTCCAAAACAACAAATGGTATAACTTCAAGTTCCGCGTCTATACAGCTAGAGTCTAAACTTATTACTATTGTGCAATTTCGGAGGCTTACTTTCAGAACTTCAACCTACGAAGGCATCTTTGTCCTCACATTTCTCTGTCCATGTTGAGATAGATTTGGAACGGAAGGTCGCACCCTTCGCTTCTTGCCTTTGTGCATTCCTCAACAGAAGCATACACGATTTGAGAACGCAACATTCATACCTTCTCACTCTATCACGAGTGTTTCCTTCGATTCACGAATGCCACCCATAATACTTCAATTTCAATTCGCAAGACCTAAATGGCTTGAGCTTTTTTGCTACTGAATACCGCCTATTTTGCTTTTTCATTCAATTCGCAAGATCACTGTGACAGCATACATGCTATGCCATACCACAGTTTCGTTCTATCACTCGTTCTATCGCGTGGTCTATCACCCGATTTCAATCTTCATCCTTCGGTGGAAAAATCTGTATTGGTTGGAGGAGAATGTTGAAGTGACCTCATTCTCCGCGCGAATGTGTTGCGCGAGGTGATTTCCACCATAATATCATCGTCGCTTTGATGTTTTCCTCATTCTTTTTCTTCGCTCATTCATTGGCGTCTATCGTGGTATTAGCGGTTTCGAATCGTGCGACGAGATGACTTTCTTGCTCTGCCCACCAAAGAAGGGAAGAAGACAGCGCGAATTAGAATACAATCGGCGAGGACTCCTCGGAGAACAACCAAAGTTATAGTCTATATTATAGAACTAGTCCCAACATAGAATACCACATGATACCAACGAACACCACTAGGGCTAACCCTTCAACAGGAAGATTACAGCGCAAGAAAGCAGGGTATTACGGTGCCGAGGTAGGTGGGGGAGGAAATAATATTCTTCTTATCCCCAGAAAGGAAGAGAGACTATTGGTAGTGTGTCATTGTTGTAACTGGTGTCGAGTTGACCATTGCTCTGCATTGTTCTTCGTTCCATAATAATGGCTCAGTGTTTCTTCATTCACCAAAACCTTTGTTTTATACGAGATCTTGGGTTTGTGTTGAAGGCTTCATTTTTTGATGTTGTAATCGAATGAATCAGATATCTTAATCTTGGTCAATCTAGTCGAGCACCCTTTCTTGACGTCATCATTATTTCCGCGCGTTGACCATTATTTCAGGACCGGCCAGGACCGGCTCCGGTTCAATAACCAAAAAATCTAATTCCGGGACCACGACAGTAGATACCAACCATACGTACCCTCTTTATTTCCTTTTCGTACACACACGCAGATGATGCGTTCTCTCTAATCACAAAGATATGAGATAGATGATGATGACACAAAAAAATCTTTGAAGTGAAAGTACCGATCACGGAAGCAGTATACCGGATGTAACTTCTCGGCTATCCAAGCCCCCGACCACCAAACCCGTATGGCTTCTGGTCAATGCAGAGCTGTTCTCTCGATTCGTCTGCTCTAATTTGGCCCCGAAAGCTTAGCCGAAACGCTGAGATTGATTGAAGTCTAGTCCTAGTAGAGATGAAGTGCAAAATTTCGACTCGCCGCGCCCCAACTTCCGTTGCTCCGTTCTCCGTAATGATCCGTAGTTAGCGAACAAAAAGTAGACGAATCAAAAGCTCGTGCTCAAATTGAGTGGTTTCTTAGTGGACTTTGTGGTTGGAGGCCCCGTCGCTGAGAAATAAGAGCACAATGAAAAATGGACCAATCCGCTGCTATCGACACGCGCCGCAACTTCCGTTGCTCTTTTCTCTGCAACCGTCTAGAACTAGGAAACGCCGAGTCAACGAATCAAAAGAACAGACAGAAATGGACTGGTTTCCGCATGGATTTTGTGGTTGGAGCTCCAGTCGCCAAGAAATAAGAACAACACCAAGGAACACGAAATGAAATCTTTTCACCATTGAAAAACAACAAAAATCCTTTGCAGTCTTTGAGGAGCCGTTGTTTCTCCCACAGCTGGAAGCAGGAAACACCCAATATACCGTTGGCAAGCGCAGCCTTGAAATATGAGGGCTATCTATTTCATTGTTACCAGAGCTCCGTTTCTTGCAAAGATATTGACACTTCGCTGCTGGAAGAATTTCACGCAGAATCACGAAAAATGGATATGCCCAAAACCGCTATGCCGAATTCTCCGTGTAAACCACAGCTACTCTACAAACGATTGCTATTGACTCTCTCTTACAGTGCTTCATGAGGACTAGTCTGTGAGAAGTACCAGCTAAAAGGACTACAAATCGACGGGGTTATGGCTAATCTTGTGGCGGAGCTTAAAAGTTTCTGACAATAGATACGTGGCAAAACGCTAGCCCCAATTCGCTGGTTCAACGACAAGCACTCTACAACAGATCTGATCCGTTCTCTTATTATATTCAATGCAATCTAGGCTGAAAGAGGGAGGAGCTAAAAACTCAATGAAGCATCTCCTGAAAGAAAAGCAAGTGCAGAGTTTATAAAATTGAGTGAGATATCGCTATTCTACTGAGAAACGACGAAAATTGCCAAAAATGGACAGGCACCAAAATGCTATACCAAATTCGCGTCCTCAACCACAGTTACTCTACTAATGAATGCTCCCCTCTCGCTTAAGGTACTGAATGAATGATCTCCTGAAAGAAAAGCAAGTGCAGAGTTTATAAAATTGAGTGAGATATCGCTATTCTACTGAGAAACGACGAAAATTGCCAAAAATGGACAGGCACCAAAATGCTATACCAAATTCGCGTCCTCAACCACAGTTACTCTACTAATGAATGCTCCCCTCTCGCTTAAGGTACTGAATGAATGATCTCCTGAAAGAAAAGCAAGTGCAGAGTTTATAAAATTGAGTGAGATATCGCTATTCTACTGAGAAACGACGAAAATTGCCAAAAATGGACAGGCACCAAAATGCTATACCAAATTCGCGTCCTCAACCACAGTTACTCTACTAATGAATGCTCCCCTCTCGCTTAAGGTACTGAATGAATGATCTCCTGAAAGAAAAGCAAGTGCAGAGTTTATAAAATTGAGTGAGATATCGCTATTCTACTGAGAAACGACGAAAATTGCCAAAAATGGACAGGCACCAAAATGCTATACCAAATTCGCGTCCTCAACCACAGTTACTCTACTAATGAATGCTCCCCTCTCGCTTAAGGTACTGAATGAATGATCTCCTGAAAGAAAAGCAAGTGCAGAGTTTATAAAATTGAGTGAGATATCGCTATTCTACTGAGAAACGACGAAAATTGCCAAAAATGGACAGGCACCAAAATGCTATACCAAATTCGCGTCCTCAACCACAGTTACTCTACTAATGAATGCTCCCCTCTCGCTTAAGGTACTGAATGAATGATCTCCTGAAAGAAAAGCAAGTGCAGAGTTTATAAAATTGAGTGAGATATCGCTATTCTACTGAGAAACGACGAAAATTGCCAAAAATGGACAGGAGACAAATCTCTATACCAAATTCGCGTCCTCAACCACAGTTACTCTACTAATGAATGCTCCCCTCTCGCTTAAGGTACTGAATGAATGATCTCCTGAAAGAAAAGCAAGATACCAATTCGTGTTGTCAACTTCTTTTGGAGGCTCAACAACTGTACGTTCTTTGCTAAATTATAACCAATGGGTTGGTTCCTGAACATGTGGTTGAAAAATTGTAGAAAATGTAATGACGGTGAAAAAGCTACACGTACATCCAATGGACCTTTAACCCTGTTATCTAAGACGCATACTGGTTGATTGTTATTTTGTTGTTGTTGTTGTTGGGATCATGATTATTTTTTTACGAAAATCCTTGCACCGTTGAGAGGGCATTTTCCAACACAACAACAAATAACAAATGTTGAAGGACTTTCGTATTCGATCCCATGATCGGTTCCAGTGCGCTCTCTTTTAATCGCTGTATTTTTGCATGTTGAAGAAAAGCACATCATACGGTGGCGGAGACATTTTCGAACAAGCATTCGAGCACTTGCCTCCAGAGAGAGTTTTCGGAGCCAGTGAAAGGGACAACCACGGCATTTTCCCATCGATTGTCTACTTGGTGATGAAGCATCTGCTGCTGCTCAATCTTTTTCGATTCTTTTCGAATTTTCACCAAAAGCGCAGCATCCGTTTCGCTCTCAATCACCAAGCCGAGGATTGATCGTGAATCCACCTGTCGATATAGCACCTGCAGAATCTTCTGTTGCTTTCCCTTTCGCTTCCGATTCATTCGTCGCCTCAAGTAAGCAGCGTCGTCGAAAGCGCAGCAAAAACTCGCGGGCTCTATCGAAAGGTGGACTGTCCGCTCTATTCGTCATGGCCGTCTCCAATAAAGACTTTTTTCCGACTCCAACAAACTCTCGATTCTGTCTGTATTAAGGCAATGGAACGTCCTCGGCATTTTTCGAGTCACGTCGACCTCTGTTTGTGGAAAGAAAATCTGCTGCTGCTTGATTCATTCTTTCAATGAAGGGACAGAAGACTTTCGCACGCTCCATCCAAAGGCCGAAAGGTCGACCCTCGGCCTCATTGATTGAGCATATGCTGCTGCTCCTTTCATCGCGAATGAATCAAAAGAGCAGCAGATTTTTTCCGTGGGCTCCAGACCGACGATTTTCTCTCTTCGCCGTGACCATCACAATTGCCACTTACCTTGTTGTCTCCACTGCCGGCTGATTGTTATGTATATACCACTTGAGTGGTATTATAGTAACATAACAAGGGTCTACTAATTTCTATCGAAATATCATGGTAGACCCGAAGACAAGTGTATCGATGGATAGATCAATGAAGCTTCGTGGCCTCATCCCTCATTTCAAGCACACAGTGGCCCGATTATCGTTTGGTTCAGTACGTCCAGTTCCTAGCCCTGGCTCCCCGAAGGGAACCTCAGCATCGGCTAACTGGTTTAATACTGCCTTATCCCCGTGGGGACCACCGTGTGTGATCTATCACTTATACCTGTTCTCATCCACACAGCCCGGATTAGTGTCCTTTGGACGATCCAGTCGGCAGAGATCATTGCAGGCTCTCCAGGGATTTGTCCGGGGTCCATTGCATTCACACAACAACTTTCCCGTAGCGCTCCATTGAGTACTTCCCTCCTGTCAGCCATCCTGCTCCCTCCTTTGTGGTTTATGAGTTACACTTGTCTCCCCATCCCCGAAGTGCGTAAAAAGAATACCATCGTGGTGCCTTGTCGTTTCAGCGTAACAGTTTGTTCGTTTACCCCCCTCTTTCTGGCACCATGCCGCCGTAGCGTGAGCTCAGTCGAGATCTTCCGCGTATGCTAAGCACACTTCAACGGTCTCGAGTTCCTGGCCTTTTACACGGAGGAACAGTGACTGCTGCTTACTTCGACTCACCTTTTCCCCTTTGAGATCATAGCAGATGCAGGCTTATTTCGGGGATCAAAACCATGGTCGCCCACCATGGTGATCCCTATAGCGTCTCTCCCTCGGGCTGCTACCTCCACTCTTACCATCTGCTACTCGCGGGTACTCAAGCTTTTACACTAGGTTATTCTAACCTTCGAATGCGAATTATGAGAGGAGGAAAGTGATTTCTGAAGGAGCAAAAAAGGGATAGTGGATGCATTTTGTCTGCATCCGACGTGTTTGCTCTGTAGAAGTCAGTAGAGATTGTACAGAGAGCAGCTTTCGAAAACTTGGTTTCAGCTTTGTCGTACGAGGCTATCGCGATGAAAGAAAACCAGAAACGGACATGGTTTGAAACGGACATGGTTTGAAACAGACGTAGAAACGAATCAAGGTGTAACTGAGTTCTACTGGGTGGAGGCAGTCATTGTGAATTGCTTATCGTCGTACTCGTAGTCCTATCGATCGAATGAGAAGCAAACACAAAGCCGTGAAACGAATTTTTCAATTTTGGTGTCAACGAAGATCTGATGGTTTTAGATTGTTTTCTGGCTTGGTATGTTTAATACGTACTAGGTCCTGTATGGGAATAGGTGCGATAAAAAAGAACAGAACCCGTACAAATTGACTCTCAAGCAAATACATACTATAGGGCCAGAATTAGTTTTTCCTTATCAGCAATAGCAGAGGAATTTTCTATCCACTGTTTTTGTTTTAGTAAATACACACTAGACTATTGAATACGACGTTTTCAAACACACATAAACGTTCAATCACCCATCAATTGATAGTATAATTGCAGATTGTTACATATTTCGAATTGGCTTAGTGTGTTTGAATTCATGTTTCATTCGCAAAAAGTTTCCTCCATCCCCTCCTCTGAAGCCTTCTACTAGCTGTTGATGGCTGTAATTTCACTTCTAGAGCTAGTAATATAATGGTTCAAGGCTTGGAACCCATCTCATATGAGTCTAGAACAATTTCATTTCATCTGTTGAGCAAATCGGAATGAATTGACTTATTCACCATTCCGCGTAATCGTTTTGGGGTCCTCCTGTCCCCATCTTGGCACGTACAGGCCAATGATGGCTGTAACTTCACTTCTACAACCAGTGACGGTAACTTTCCAAGGCTTCAAATCCATCTCGGGTACGTTTTATTGCTTTTAGCTGAAAATGATGTGAGATTAGGATTGAATTTCGGCCAGTAGAAGTCTTAGTGTGCTGAGGCTCGCTCCAATTTTCCCTTTTGGCTGGCAGAGGCTATTTGTTGCTAGAACTTTGTTTCTAGGGTTAGTTTTTTAATTCCTTCAATTTCCAAATCCATCTCGAGTGAGTGAGAATAGGTTTCGTCTCATACTATTAACAAAAAGATTCGAATTTTTATCAGTAATCATTTTTTAGTGTAGCGAGACCCCTCCCATTCCCCCTTTTGAGCTAGCAGGGCCTATTGGTGGCTGTAACTTTGCTTCTAGAGCAAGTAAAATAGCACTGTCGATTTTGAAACCCATCTCCTGCGAGTACTGATGATTGACTTTTCATTTATCGAACCAATCGGAAGGAATCAAGGCCAATAACGTCATTTTACGGTATCGAGACTCCTCATTTCCGCGTGATGCATTTCTTCGGCTTCCTAATCTTCAAATTTCGCTAATTTGAATTCGTTTTATGAATAGATTCGTCCAAAAAAATCACTGTCATTGCTCGTATTCCCTTAGGAAAGACTGTTTGCGATCCTTTCTTTTTTGCGACTCCAATTGCCTCGTCGGTAATTTCCCAACTGGTTTTGAAAGGCTGTCCGGCTGTTCCCTCGGAATCGAGAGGAAACACGTCCACCATGACACGATTTTGCCGCATCGTACAAGGACAAAAGCACATCATTGTCACTATCATGGTTGTTTTCATTATTGATATCGTCGCTGCATGTATTCGTCATGGAATACTCCTTTTTGTTGGAGTTCAGATTAATTGTTGGTCTTGTTTTCACAGGGTCAGCTTCCTTTGCAATATTTGACAAGGCAGAATTCCCCAGCTTTACAACCTTACAATAGGACAAGACCATCTCGTTTGTAGCTCCTACCTCCATACTGTTCACGTCGTCATCGAGGGAATGAACAGAGTCGCATCCCGATAGGAAGCTATACGAGAAATCTTCTTCCCAGTCTTGGTCAGAGGGCGGAACGGAAGAGAGAAATGTTCCATCACCAGTATCGTTCCCTGCCACGACAATATAATCACAAAGAGAATCGATGTCCGACGAAGTTGATGTTGTTGTATACGTAGAGAACGACAAATCTTCCATTGCTTCCATCAGGAAAAGACTATCGGTTTCGGTTTCTCGCAACAGGCTGTTGCAGCCATCCCGCGCGTCCTCCTCGTCGATTACATTCTTGTCATTGTTTTCTTCTTGAATGCAGGGAAGAGAGGACGACCACACATAATGATTGGTACACCGAATGCTTTCGATAATCTCGTCATCATCCTCCATATTGACAATGGGCCTCTGTCTCTTTCTGGCAACAAGGGAAGAAACAATGATTTCGTGCGCAGTCTCCAGCAAGCGTCGTCGAAAGTCAAACTCCGAAAGAACAAACTTGGTGTACTGGAATGTATACTTGGTGACAACCTCGTCGTCGTATTCGGTAGTTCTGTTCGAAACTTTGTGATATGCATTTAGTACGTCCATTTCCAGGTTGGCATCTTCCCAGTGAAATTCGCGGCCACAGTGGCACCTCATGTGGTGGCACCCACTCCATTTGAAAATCAGTGTTCGGCATTTGTGGTTTGGGCAGATGCCAATATCATCATAGGTTCCAGCACTGTCTTCCATGAAGGATTCCCAGTGTTGTGGGCCAATCCAATCAATGACGGTTTTGGCTGCGAGAATGCTTCGGTGGATGATTGCGCGATTGTTCTTGAATCGATCCATTTCTGTTCGAAGGATCTTTCGCTCCTCTGGAACAAGACGCAACAGAGCTTTTCTCTTTTCTCGGTTCATTCGCAGAGTGTTGGACACTCGTTTGTTGGATACAGTACGGTTTTTCTGTGCAAGACACTCCGCACACAGCTGCAAGAGGTTGATGGGCAGATCGGTTCTCTTGAGGAAAGCCTTGGAAGGATACGTGGCAAACTTCCCGGAGGACTCGATGAAGTCAGTTCTTGGTGACATTTTGTTTTTGCTTCTTTTTCGTTTTTTACAGTACTGTTTCGATTATTCTTTGAAAGCTTTTTTGAAAGCTTTTTTATGTGAGGCAGAATGGAGGAAGATCACATCCGATGAGAGATTATTTGTATGATGTGTAACTGCTCTCGATGTGTACAAGTACTTGTGCCTAGTACTACTTCTTGTATTTTTCATTATTTTTTCATTGTGTCAAGAAAGAAGGACGCACGTTTCATTTACGCAAACCCGCGATAGGAATTGAGTCGTGATGTCTCATTGATGGAAAGATGATTGTACAATACGACACGTTTGGCCGCGAACCTATTCTCAACAAATTGAATCGAATGAATCGAACCAATTCATCGTCAGGCATCATCATCATCTTCATCTTCATCATACTGGTATTCTTGAATTCTTTGACTTTCACATTCAACGGATAGAAATAATTTCATAATTCTACTTGCACTTCACTTGTACTTCTAGTAATTTATTCCATGGTCTACACGACAATCCGATCTTGAATCTTCCTCTCGTCAAACTTTGCATTCGGATTTGCTGTCTTTTCATCGCATTATTGATTATGGGTTATATTTATCTTTCCACTACACGTACTGGTTTGAGTTGTAAATCCAACGCAACATCAACATCAACATCGGGGAGGTACACAATCAGTTCCAGTCGCAGCAAACGCAAATTGAATTTGCGCTCTTCCTTATCGTTTTGCGCTGCGGTCTTTCTTTTGGGGTCAGCTTTCTCTTTTGATTCCAGTAAAAATGATCATCCGGGATATTTCGTGTTCGCTTCCGCCGAAACACATACGACAGCGATTTTCGACGTGAACTGGGAACTCGTCGAAACCTACCAACACGATCGCGCCTCCTTCACACAGGGACTGGAAATTCATCCCTCTTCGGTGACACTGCAAGGGAGCTGTGATGCATGCTGTGATGCATCCTCCTCGCCACAATGCACTAACAAAGAGACCACACAACCAGAAGAACGTCTCTTGGTTACGGAATCCACCGGTATACACGGAGATTCCTTGCTACGAGTTTGGGATCTTGTTACGGGAAAAGTTCACAAAGAAACCAAGATGGATCCTCGATTCTTTGGAGAGGGATCGACCTTTTTTGTCGATGAACATGGCAACGAAAAAATTGCCGTCCTGACCTACAGGGAGGAATCGATACTGGTATATGATGCGAAAACGCTACAACTCGTCGAAACTGTTCAAACCTGGCCATCCCCGACCACTACACGCGAGGGATGGGGAATTGCCTTTGATCCTGTTCAAAAACTTTTCATGGTGACGGATGGATCGGAATACATTCATTTTTGGAACACCAACTTTGAAGAACTCGCAGAGTCGAAGGTAGCCATCCGAATCGAAGAACTAGTTGCGCCTTCTCCCGATGGGAGCAAGCAAGTCCTCATACCCTACAATACCGAACATAAAAACAACAACCAAAATCGCCCCGGAACACGCATTGCCCTTTTGAACGAGCTCGAATGGGATGCTTCTACCAACACTTTGTTGGCGAATCGGTGGGGGGAAGAGATCATCCTCCGGATCGATCCCATCAGCGGGGTGATTACCCGCGTCTACGATTTTTCGTCGCTGTATCCAAAACAATCGCGGGGTAAAACTCCCTCCGGATATCGCGACCAGGATGTCTTCAACGGAGTCGCCATTGTGCCCAATACAGACGGGAAGGAATGGCTCGTGACGGGAAAATGGTGGCCGACCATTTATCGGATACGAATCCAAGAGTGAATAGATATGAAATTGAATCAAAGCTACACGTAAAGAATACGTGTACGTGTACGGAATATGAATCAGAAATTTTGATGATACAAAGATGCTTTTGTTCATGGCAAAAAAAACTTTCACTATATTGGATCGATTTTATTTGATTCTTTTTTCAATCATAGCAGAAAATCTTGTCATGCTCGTCGATTGGGGAATGGAGGAGCCCGCAAATGATAAAATGAGCAACGAGTGAATCTACCTGTAGAGCGCTACAAAATGATAGACAACAGAACATCCAGCTTCAATCATCGTTCAACACAATAATTATACAACAAATCAATGAAACTATCATCAGCAGACGAGTATCCAAAAAGGAAGCGTCCTCCTCCTCGTCGTTCGAAATTCCAGCAACCTTCTTCGTCTCGAATGCCAACGACAGATTTCTATTTTCTTCATTCTAAATTCCGAAAGCACCATTGATAACTGTTATAAAATCAAGTTTTGAATTAGTATTTACAGCAGCATTACACTAACAAGGTATGTTTTCTTGCTACTATTTGCATTTTACAATACGTAATATTTACGAAGCTTCAAGTTTTTTTCATCGGGAAATCGATTGATTGATTCATTCGATTCAAGTCGGGCATTCGCATCGCTGCCGTTATCTGCGCGATCAAATCGAATTTGAAAATTTGAAAATTGATGTCAAGAAAACAATCATAAGCGAATGCTTCTCTTCTAGTAGCAACAAAACCATCCTCATCGATGGTGAGAAGGAGTCGATGAAGTATGTGTACAGAAACCTCGAAATCGCCGATGGCCGTTTCGAGAGACGTTTCTACTGTTATCTACGTCTGTTTCAAACCACATCCGTTTCAAACCATGTCCGTTTCTGGTTTTCTTTCATCGCGATAGCCTCGTACGACAAAGCTGAAACCAAGTTTTCGAAAGCTGCTCTCTGTACAATCTCTACTGACTTCTACAGAGCAATCGCGTCGGATGCAGACAAAATACATCCACTATCCCTTTTTTGCTCCTTCAGAAATCACTTTCCTCCTCTCATAATTCGCATTCGAAGGATAGAATAACCTAGTGTAAAAGCTTGAGTACCCGGCGAGTAGCAGATGGTAAGAGTGGAGGTAGCAGCCCAAGGGAGAGACGCTATAGGGATCACCATGGTGGGCGACCATGGTTTTGAAGATCCCCGAAATAAGCCTGCATCTGCTATGATCTCGCGAGGGGAAAGGGTGAGTCGAAGTAAGCAGCAGTCACTGTTCCTCCGTGTAAAAAGCCAGGAACTCGAGACCGTTGAAGTGTGCTTAGCATACGCGGAAGATCTCGACTGAGCTCACGCTACGGCGGCATGGTGCCAGAAAGAGGGGGGTAAACGAACAAACTGTTACGCTGAAATGACAAGGCACCACGATGGTATTCTTTTACGCACTTCGGGGATGGGGAGACAAGTGTAACTCATAAACCACAAAGGAGGGAGCAGGATGGCTGACAGGAGGGAAGTACTCAATGGAGCGCTACGGGAAAGTTGTTGTGTGAATGCAATGGACCCCGGACAAATCCCTGGAAAGCCTGCAATGAACTCTGCCGACTGGATCGTCCAAAGGACGCTAATCCGGGCTATGTGGATGAGAACAGGTATAAGTGATAGATCACACACGGTGGTCCCCACGGGGATAAGGCAGTATTAAACCAGTTAGCCGATGCTGAGGTTCCCTTCGGGGAGCCAGGGCTAGGAACTGGACGTACTGAACCAAACGATAATCGGGCCACTGTGTGCTTGAAATGAGGGATGAGGCCACGAAGCTTCATTGATCTATCCATCGATACACTTGTCTTCGGGTCTACCATGATATTTCGATAGAAATTAGTAGACCCTTGTTATGTTACTATAATACCACTCAAGTGGTATATACATAACAATCAGCCGGCAGTGGAGACAAAAAGGTAAGTCGGAAGGCCGTGGCGAAAAGTTGCAATTGTACTTACCACCCAAATACTGCATTTCCCCATCACAATATTTGGCATTCGCAGGTTTGAGTCGCAACAACGGCCCATCGTTTGCCGATGGCGAACAATATTTGCGTTGATGGCTTTGTTCGCCATCTTCAACCGCTCACCAAGTCAGCAATCGATCGTGCTTGGAGAAAGCCATGGTTGTTCAATTCGCCAACTGCGAAAAGATTCTCTGGGCAAGCAATCGAAACTACGAAAGAAGAAGCAGACGAGGAATCGAGCGAGGACGATACGCTCTAGTCAAAGAACCAATCCGAAACTACGAAAACAGCCGCAGCCGCAGCAGCAGCAGCAGCAGACGAGGAATCGAGCGAGGAGGATACGCTCTAGTCAAAGAACCAATCGGAAACTACGTAAACAGCCGCAGCCGCAGCCGCAGCAGCAGCAGACGAGGAATCGAGCGAGGTCTTCGGATCTTTGTTAGATTCTTGTTATGTAAAAAACAAAAAATGAATAGAAATCAACCGGCGGCGGAGTCAAGGTAAGTTGCAAATGGGACGGTCACGGTGAAGAGAGAAAATCGTCGACCTGTTGGATGGAGCCCGCGAAAACGGTTGCTGCTCTTTTGATTCATTTGCGATGAAAGAATGAATTGAAGCAGCAGCAGCAACGACAACACCAACATGTGCTCCATCAGCAAGCAGAGGGTCGACCTGAAGC
This sequence comes from Pseudo-nitzschia delicatissima, assembly GCA_037355735.1. Lineage (NCBI taxonomy): Eukaryota > Bacillariophyta > Bacillariophyceae > Bacillariales > Bacillariaceae > Pseudo-nitzschia > Pseudo-nitzschia delicatissima. The sequence goes on along the minus strand of CM074778.1, from coordinate 58,642 downwards.
GAAGAACGCCAAGACTGTTCCATTCACGAACGTATGTGCAGGCGATATTCCTTGCACTTAACAGAGCTCTCCGTCGCCGGATGCTTCTTTTGCTGCCGGGAAGTTCGGGCGAGGAAACGAACGAATGAATCAAAGGGCATTGTCAGCGTTTTTTTGCTGTGATTCGTTGTTAAAGATGCCCTTGCAAAGATGGAAGGGCTTCCGCAGCACAAACGGTCACCGTTTCTATTTGCGGGTATCAGTGTGTAACACAATGATAGAAGCTCTCCGTTGATCCATTTGTTCATCCCCTCGTCCGAACTCGAATGGGCACGAAAGAAAAAAGAAAGTAAACGCCTAGCGAATTGAATGTTTGTCGTTTCGCTTGAACGTCAGTTTTCGGGTTCTCCCAAAATCGATATGGGGATGGCCATGGCCATGGTGAACAGCGCAGACAGCCGACCTGTGGATGGAGCCCAAAAGTATCTGCTGCGCTTTCGTTCTGCTTTCGAGGCAGCGAAAGAATCGAAACGATGAAAGCGGCAGCAGCAGATTCAGCAGGTGCTCTATCAACAGGTCGACTAGCGATCGATTTTCGACTTGGCGATTGAGCGTGCGAAAATGCTGCTGCTCTTTGATTAAAAAATGAATCGAAAAAGAAAGCAGCAGCATATGCTCCGTCAACAAGTCAACAATCGATCGTGGCCTGAAGAATGCTGTGATCGTCCCATTCGCTAACTATCACCACGCAAGTGAGCAATCAAATTTAGCCGCGCTCAAAGCTTGCTTGCTGCAACATTTCAGAGAGAGTTCCTACTACGGAGGGCGAGTGAATGAATGAGAGGGCACCGGAACTGATCTCTGAAACGAACGAGAAATGTTATTTTTTTGTTGAGTTTGGAAAATGCCTTTTCAAAGATGCCCTCTCAAAGATTCATTCGTTCATCTCAAAACCCAACACCAACAAAATAACAATCAACCAGTAGTGGGCAGGGAAACGCTTCGAGGGATCTACCATGATATTTCGATAGAAATTTAGTAGACCCTCGTTATTACCAAAACATCAAAATATAACAATCAATCGTCGGCGGAAGAAAAACTTAAAAATTACGGAACAATCAACCAGTGATCGGCGACGGATCTAAATGCAAATATAATGGGGAAGGATACGAACCTCCGCATTATGAAGTCAGAAGAAAATCGTTCTCTGTCCATCGACACACAACGTGTTCGAGTCTGACAGCTTGGAAAGAATCGAAAGTGTTGATTGTTTTTCAATTGTTCTTTTTTATCCACTACAATTATTTTTTGTAGATAAAAGCGCACCGCGCATGCGGTAATTAAGATCTTTATTTTCGAATGAGAGAATCAATCAATCATGGCAAAGGCGAGGAAGAAGAATCGATACTACATTACAGTAGTAGTATAGATTTTGCGTACCTCGGTGGCCGACAGGCGAACGAATGAATCATTGAAACGAAAGACAAATGCGCCATCGTATCTTATCTCGTTGATTGCAATCAATCGCAGATCCTGTTGGGCACGACAAAAATATATTCGGACGACAGAAAAGAGTCGCAAGGAATGACCGAAAGATAATTTATATCGAGGAGATAGAAAACTCTCAGGCTTATAGTTGAGCGATGGAAGATCTCAAAGCTAAGTTTTTCTTTTTGTCAATTCAAATGGCGCATCCTAACGGCCTAACGGAGATGGTGGTTGGAATCTGAATCGACTTGCTATGTAGATGTAGTTGGATGAATTGATTTGGTCACGAATGAAAAAGATTAGATTCAAAAGAATTCTTGTAACAATAAAATACAACATGTACGTGATGTACACGTAATCGGACTAGTAGGACTATTTTTTGTTCTTTCTTGTCCATTGTGATGCATTGTCATACAATAGTGTAGGTCCTACTGATACAATACACGTAGGTCCTCTAGAGTCCTACGTGTAGGACTACACTGCCTGTCATTCTTTGTGGAAAATTTTTCTTCCGCAGCATGCTTTTATTTCCGCCAATGATCCCCCATTCTTCGGAAGCATGAAAGTCGGAGATTCGATTGATTCATTCATTCGAAATCCGGGCCAAGGAATCTTTTGGGGGTGACCAAACGAGAATTTTGTTTTCCTCACCGCACTCCAGTTTCTTTTTGTGAATGCGCATGGCCGTCCATGATATCGTTAAGAATACGATTGATTCGAGTAACGGCTATTTGTGCCGAGTGCGCACATTCGTGCAATGAATATATCCCAATGTCCATACATGAAGACTAATATGTCTCATTTCAGGATCATTGGCCTGCTACAACCGACACTCCAATTGGATGACGCAATTCAGTCGTTTAACGAACAAGAATAATTTGAAACCGGCGATAGCCAAAAGCTACCACTCGTGGTACTATTCCTGCCACTGCCACTGCCACTGCCACTACTAATGCGGTATGTATCTCGTACGCGTACGGTATTTGTATGTTTGACCAAGACTAAAGGGCGCGGAAGAAAAAGAGAATCAGAACTACGAGTACAAATAAGTACTTGTACTTGTACGTGTACGAGTACACTTCTACTCCTTCTTGCCAATTTCAAATTAGCAACCGCAACCGCAACAGCAACAAGAAGCAAGCAACAAGAAGCAACTTTGATTTTAATCTGAACGCAATTCAATCTGAATCAACATCAACATCCACTTCGAATAAGTCTACTACAAGTCCTATTCAGATTCGTTAAACGTGTACACAACAACATAGAAAATTTCATAGAAAATGTCCAGAGCCACATCCACACCTGGCGGAAAGCCCCCTCTGTACAAGATCGTCATGCTCGGAGACTCTGGCGTCGGAAAGACCTCTTTGGTAGCTCGACTGACGAATCCCGACAGACCGCTGAACCACGACATTTCTGCAACAATGGGAATCGAGTTTGATACGCAAATGCTCGACACACCGCAGGGCAAGGTCAAGGCCCAGATTTGGGACACTGCCGGACAGGAGCGTTTTGCCCGTGTTCTCTTGCCGACCTATTTCCGAAAGGCCAAGGGTGTTATTTTGGTCTATGATATTACCAATGCCAAGTCCTTTGAGTCTCTCTCGGAGCGATGGATGGCACAGCTGAACGATCACTCCAATGCCGACGATTTGGCGAAACTTTTGGTCGGAAACAAGAGCGATCTCGACGGAAGCCGCGAGGTTACCTCCGAAAAAGCCTCTGCCTTTTGTCAGGAATACGGAATGGAATTTCTCGAGACCTCTGCCAAGTCTGGAGACAATGTCCTCCAGGCCTTTGAGAAGCTCATTGGAATTGTCCATGACCGGGCTCTCAACGCTCAGTCGAAATCCAAGGGTGGTTCTTCGTCTGGTGCTGCTGGACTCAAGGGTGTAGCTGCGAAGAAGGAAGGCGAGGATACTAGTGGAACAGTCAAGCTCGAGGAAGGTGCCGCGTCTGGAGCCGATGCCAATGCCTGCGGTTGTTAGTTGGCCAACTGGATTGGATTGATTGGATTCGATTCGATTCGATTCGATTCGATTCGATTCTATTCGATTCGATGCAGAATGAATTCTCACAACTCACGACACACAACACACACACACACACACACGTCGTGTGCCTTGTTCTTCTGCATTAACCCCCTTATCCATACCAATACGCGATACTGCTTGCGAGCGAGTGAAGTGAGCCCACGGCCGAAACTTCGTTGTTTTGGTACGGCGAGGCTCCTCCTCGGAAGGAAGGAACAAACAATTCTTCTTTAGCCCTTTTCTACACTGCACACATACACAAGTGATGTGCGTATTATACATGTACATCATAGTCGTTATCTTTATTTACTACTAAGACCAATTTATATTTTATTTTCTGCGGAACTACGTGTGCACGAACGTGTACACGTTTATGCGATTATATATTAGTCCTATTACTAGTGAAAGTACAATGATTGCGATGCAATATCGAATCATTTCGTCAATCGTCAACTGTCAAAATAAACGCTGGAAAGTCAATGTTTGTACCCAATTCTGTTCTTGGCTGTTGCGAATGATAAGAATGTCTAAAAAGTCTTCCAACAGGCGATGAATGGCATCGTGCTCTCGCAAACCCCGTAGTTCTTCCATGTGGCTGTAGAGATTGACAAATTCATTTCCGACAAATTCATGTGCCAGATGGCAATGAAGATCGTCAATTTCACGTGCCCGAAAGACACGACGTGCATTTCGGTGGATAAAGGGAAATCCCGTTATCATGTGTAGGGCTTCCGATGGGAAGATTTACAATCTCTTGCGGAAGAGATGTAAGGTTCTCTGTGCCACGTAAAACAAGGACCTTGAGAGACTCTAATTGTCCAATAGAAGGTGGGAGCGATCTGATCCCTTGCGAATTAAAGAGACTCAAACCCACCAAATTGGCGAGATTTCTAATATCTTCCGGTAGAGTCGTGTGCCACGTTGTTCCTCCGAGATCAACTTCTTGAAGAACTTGTGATCCTCCAATGGACGAAGGCAGTGATTGGATATGTATTGCTCCGTTGAGATTCAATCTGACCAAGCTTGCGAGATTTCCAATCTCTTCGGAAAGATTAGTCAATCGCTCTGTACCATTGATTAGATGTCTTCCGTCGATGCCAGTACTAATTAATGAACATCCTATCGTTATCCACCCAATGCATAAATAATTGGTCAAATACCAAGCGATCGCCTTTATCCATGGCAAACCCGTAGATTTCAATAAGATCGTCTGGATAAAATACGAAATCATCACAATGTTTTTGTTCGAAAGAAGGGCGTGGTAGGTAAAGTTCGTATCAACAATGATTATCAATACGACACCGACCATACGTCCAAGTTGATTTGTATCAAAAACCGTTGTCAACGCTTTCGTCGACGCTCCAGTGCCCTCTCGTGTAAACATTGTGTGTACTAGTAGATCATTGTTTTCGTGAGAAAGAGTATCTTTAAATTTCAAGGGACCGACGGAAATTTGCGCATAAACGAGAATGGTCTTTTTCTTGTTCGATGAGGCTCTTCTTGTCGAATCAATCGAATCAATCCGACTGCAGATCGTGATGTTAACTTGTACCTCCCCTAAATTAAGGCTTCCCCTAACATTGTTTTGTAAATCACGCCCCCTAAACTTTCACCTTTTTACATTACATACGCCAATACTGTAGGACTATTACGAGCTGTATGAACGAGCTGTATGAACAGTCGATTGGACCGGAGATTGAGAGGCATGTGGACGAAGGGCTGTTGCCGCCAAACACTTTTTTTTCAGCTTCGATCTTCGTATGCAGTCATCAAAGACTCTTGGTTGAAGAAATAGCAATTTGTCGATGTCTTTTCGCTACACGTATCTACACCATATATATGTTACTGTGTCGGAATATTAAGTCTCCAATTTTTTTATATAGACATCCCAAAAACCTCTACAAGTACATCACATTCTTCTCTCCAGTAGGTTCGCTAGTGCCAACCCCGTAACTCGTTATATATAAAAGAAAGTACCCAATTGTACGATTAGAAATTAATTTCTTAATGTGCTACATTCATGGAGACGAAGAGGCCCTAAACCATTCTCTTCTTGAGAAAGTCTTGATCATGATGATGACCTTCCATAAATAGGTTAAATAATGTGACAAGACGGTATTGCCAAACCGTCTTGCGCAACGATTCATTCGTTCATCGCGTGATCGGTTGATGAAAACACAAAATTATGTTTTGTTGCCACCAAAACTGAACCAGCTTCGGTAGAATGAAGAATGACTGCGAAAGATTTCTAGAACATCTATATGGACATAAGAAACAGCACAAATCATCCAATATCATAAAATCCAAAAGAGGTGAAAAAGAAAAAGGTCAAGGTCAAGGTCAAGGTCAAGGTCAAGGTCAAGATCAAGATCAAGATCAAGATCAAGCACATCTTGGAAAAGCCAAATCGGAGGACAGAAGTACAACAATTGCTCGATTCCTCATCATCATCAATCAAGATGACGAAACCCAAAGATCTCAAAACTTTTACCCTCTGCTTGCAGATATCCTCAATCATATTCTTTTTACCTTGTTTTGCCACATCGCAAAGAGCAAGTGAGTTCGATCGGATCTGTTCATATGTTCTTCTCTTTTCAGTTTTCTAATTTCTCACCGCGTGTTCGAACATTCTTGATTCTTACTAACACTTTCACAATCGTGTTGATACAGAGGATTTTAATGCAGACTGCAATGGATGCATCACAAACGAATTCTTCTTTTGTCCCGGAGACGCGTCATGCCGCACTTCGGACTACTCGAAAGCACCTATCCCGTATATCGACGCCTGTAACGCGCCAGTAGATTTCATTTCTAAAAACGAGGTTTTGTGCATCCCCGATGACGATGACGATACGACAAAAGATCCGCTGTTTACGGCGAATCAGTGGATGTATGAAATGATAAACGTCATTGATGTTTGGAAGGAAGGTTACACCGGGAAAGGAGTTACGATCCGCATTAACGACGACGGGGTAGATGTCGACAACAAAGAATTTTTCGACAGGTTTGATGATATAGAAAATTCTTGCGAGCAATATCTTCCACAAGACACCACTTCCGATAAGCCTGACGATCACGGAACGGTTGTGGCTGGGATCATCCTTGGAAACGCCAGCAACGAACATTGTGCCGTTGGGATAGCTTACGGGGCCAAATTCAGCTCATGCGATGTTATCAACACTGAGCTCGAAAAATCAGAAATTCTCGGGTATAAGCTTCATACCTTTGATATTTCCCAGAATTCGTGGGGTGCTCTGTACGTAACAACAATTGCGACGAACTGAACGAACGTGCAGATGATGACCGTTTCCCACTAACCATCTCCCTCTGCTTTTTGTCCTTGTCCCCACAGCCCGTGCTTTGGCAAGGGATGGCTTTCCTATGAGCAAGAAGATATTATCTATGACGAAGGATGTCCTTTCCAAGGAGGACTATCTAAGTCTCCCAACACCAACCCCTGCAATGAATGCGTCGGACAATTTACATCGCAAGATCGTACCTTGACGGATGCGTGTAAAAACGCAATCAAAGATCACTGCGAGGCTTTTTTCCGTGAGGATGACCAAGCCTGTTTGGACTTTCCGGAGATCACTATGGACTCGCATTGCAACTATCACACGCTTTTCGATTCCGTAGCTACTGCCTTGAAGAATGGAATTGACAATGGCCGAAATGGAAAGGGAACTATATTTACCTTTGCCTCCGGAAACGAATTCGACAAATTCGAAGATGTAAATTTCATGGGATACACAAACTCGCGGTTCACTATATCGGTTGGCGCTGTCTCCAAGAGTGGATTGCACACTGACTACAGCACGGCGGGGACAGCCCTCTTTGTGTCGGCTCCGGTTGGTGGCAAGCTAGACACTGGAAAATTACTGTCAGCAGGTCTTGACGACAGCTGCACGGATTCGGGCACAGGAACCTCCAATGCCACTCCTGTGGTGTCGGGGGTGATTGCGTTGATGCTGGAGGTCAATTCATCTCTCACGTGGAGAGATGTTCAGGGGATCATTGCCCAGACTTCCACCTACGTGAATGACGACGAGGATGACACCGATACGGAAAATGATGCAGGTTTTAAGCATTCCGACTGGTATGGCTTTGGAATCATCAATGCCAAGGGCGCTGTGGATGCTGCCAAGAATTGGGCTTTGTGGACCGAAGAACTGGAGGTGACCAAAACAAAGAACGAAGACGATGCCGTCTTGTTGGACGAAGATGGAAATGAATTCGAGTCTGTAATTCAGATTGACGGAGACGATGCTGATCCCGGTTTTATCATCGAATCTACGGTGATTCGTCTGGAATTGTCCCATTACAACAGAGGGGATTTGAAAATCACGCTCACGAGTCCCTCCGGCACCGTTTCGATCTTGCATCCGGGCAAACGGCCCGAAGACACACGGGAAGACAGTCAGTGGGAATTGATGACGGTGAAAAACTGGGGCGAAAATCCCCATGGAGATTGGACGCTCACGATTCGTGACTTGGTAGACCGCGAGGACGATAACGATAACAAACCTCTCGACAACATCTTTAAACAATGGGAACTTGTTATCTTCGGCCGAGCGGCGATCTCGGAAGTTCCCTCGAGCTCTCCAACGAAGAGTGCGAGTCCCTCGATGAGTTCGAGTCCTTCGAGCCTTCCTTCGATACTTCCATCGACTCTTCCTTCGAATTTTCCTTCCACTAGCCCGTCGTCTAATCCTTCGACGAGTTCGAGTCCAACAGAAACACCAAACCTACGTGGAAAGAAGAATGATAAAAATAATTCTGGCGAAGAAAAAGCCAAGACAAACAAGGCCATGAAGGGACGCAAGAACGGAAAAGACCAAGCAGATTCAACTATCTCTGCATGATAAAATAATGTTTGTTGTCACACCCTATTGGAATGCCTACTTTTAGGGCGACCAAAGCAGCAATTAGATTGCCGACAACGAGACAACGATAGTGCAATCGGATGACGACAGTACTCGGCAAACATAATTCACCATGCAAGCCATATGGCTTGCATGGTGGCAAGGCATGGTGGCAAGGCATGGTGGCAAGGCATGGTGGCAAGGCATGGTGGCAAGGCATGGTGGCAAGGCATTACTCTATCCAAGAAAAGGCAGAAACGAACAAGCGCTAACACTATCGACGCAACTCCTGTCGAGAGTGACTTTTTGTATCTCTATTTCATGGAGAATCTCTGTTCCTGTTTGTTGAAAGAAGTCGCAAGAGTTTGATGAAGAAAAATGTCGAAACAACGAACGGAAGTAAAGGAGGCAAATAAGGCAAATAACAGTGTTGTCCATTGTCGAGATGGATGTTGAACGTTGAACGTTGAACGTTGAACGTTGAACGTTGAACGTTGAACGTTGAACGTTGAACGTTGAACGTTGAATTTTGAAGTATTGTACTGAATTCTTTGTGGATTGGACATGAAACAGCATTGCTTTTGATTTCAGTTCATTGGACATTTCAATTCAACATGATCAATGATGAATGATGAAACATAATTATTTTGATTGATTTTTTCGCATTCAAGTCTGTGGTACGTGTAGTGTAATTCACGTAGGACTGGACAGGACTACGTACGTATGAGTTCTTCCGTTCAAGTTGAGGTTCGGAAAAAAACTACGTAAAAAAGTTTTTCGCTTTCTTGCGGTTGAGGAAACAAAAAATGACGTAGTCCTCTGTCAATTAGTTCAACAACCTTCTTCGCTCACAAAGAAGGTGAGAAGAATTGAATGCCTTCGGGGGATTATAAGAATGACGATAAAGAAGAAGAGGAGGATCATGAGAAGAAGCAAGAACGGCGGCGAAAATATTTTTTGTTGGCGTGAAAGAAAGGGAAAGCGCCCGCAAGAAGACTTCAAGAATCCGAGGTGGTCGTCGGCAATCATGAAATGCTAGTTATAGGAGTAATAGGTCTTATTCCTATTCCTATTTGTTGGAGCTGGAGCTGGTGTTCAGGATGGTGGTAAGACAACGACTGCTAGTAGTAATGTGGTTGTTGTTGTGACTACGACGAGAAGCAGCAAGAGGAGAGAGCGCCGACGCGCGTGTTGTTGTCCCTCTTCTGATGCTGCCGAAGCGGCATCAACGAGAGTGAGAGATGACTTCTATTATATCCATTATATTTTCAATTATGTACACGTACACGTACACGTACACGTACACTACACGTACGTGTATGTAAAATTAAAGTCAATAACAATGAAGACAGCGATGCTATTATTCCAACATGACTTGGTTTCGTAACGACTAGAGGAACAGTGACTTTTGATAAGGCATCGGAATATCCAAGAAGTTCATTGTGAGAAGAAAAGCACGACAAGACGTTAAAGTTAAGTGGACAAGTATCACTCAATTCCGATCAAGCCCATTGGATGGTATCGCTTAAGTTATATTTGTGAAGAAACGGCGATACAATTGAAAATTCACATAATTGAAAGCTAATTGAGTGAGCAGCCCCGAAAATTTATCATTATGATCTCGAGTAAGAAACCCATTGAAGTAAATCGAGACATTCCACCAAATTCGGAATCGTAAATGTATAATGTGTTCAACATAGTATTTTAGGTCCAAATAGTCATACAATACCACTTCGTGAAGACTTCGAGATCTCACATCGATCTAAAACACCAAGTTTTTCCGCTTCTTCTTTCAGAACATGCCGGGGCATAAAGGATGGGATGAGGTGTTTCGATTTCAGTACGCACTAACCTGACGTCATTAACCCTTTGAGATCTCTTGCTTGGAATTCAAATTTGACCGCCTTCCTGAATTCGTGCGATTTGCGGCGTTTTTTAACGTTCGTTTAACCGTCATCGTCTTGGAAGAATATCCGAAATTTAAAATATATGGTGATGATCTTTTGTCAATTTCATTAAATGAAAAGTTTCTTCAAGCACCGTTGTTATTTGTTTAGCATATACCTTCAAATGACTGCAACTTGAGCGATATTTATATTCTTCATGTATTCGCGGGAAATGGTTCCTGACATGTATTATGTCCCCTCCGGAAAGGGCGATTTCGTAGCCGGCCTTTATAATACCGAAAGCAGTTATGTAATTTTCATGACATTCGTTGGAAACGCTAACAATCCGATGAGCAGAAGAAGTAGTACTCGCTTATTATTTGTACAAACTTAGAGTTCTTCCCACTTGAGAGTTCTTGCAACCGATCGATTTTCTCTTCCCACAATTTCTCAATCGGACCAAACCAAAAAGCAAAAACGAAAACTTCAACAAGACTACAAACATGAGTTCCGAAAGCACAACAACAAAGGTAGATACGGAGATGCTATCCGAACCAACTAACCAAGATAACGCGGAATCCTCTAATGAGGAACCCACACAAACTGAACCAAACCGCAACGTTGTCAGTGAAAACGAAAGCGATTCGTGCAGCAGCGACAATGAATCATCAAACAGCGACGCAGTTGCAAGCAGCACCCCTACTTCTGCTCAAGAACAAGCAGATACCGAACAACCTATCCAAGAGAAGATCGACGTCCTACGAGAGGTACGAAGATCAATCGCTGAGGGCGTATTGGAGCTACCGCACAAAGAGCGAGTCCGAATCTTCGAAGAAATTCACGGTACCAACCACATGGGCATGTCTCTCGAGGAAGAAATGAAACCGCATTTGGTTACTTTTTTCTTGAAGGAGTTCCAAGATACTCTTGATCGAGTTCTTTGTACACCTCAATCTCACACCGATACCTCTGCGTACGAGTTGTGCCTTCAAAACAACTACTTCTATGCCACAAACGATAGCGGAGAGCTCCGACTCATGTGCCTGCGTGCTGAGTTATGGAATCCTATCAAGGCCTGCGAACGCTTCTTGAAACACATCACCGCCCTTTACAAGTACTACGGAGAGGACGCCCTGAAGCAGCCACTTGATATCGATTTCCTTGATTACGAAGAACGCAACAGACCCAAAAACAAATCAAGACAATCCGAGAAGCGCAGCACTAGCGAAACGAAGGGTGTTTACAAGAAAGGCAAGGGAGGCAGCAAGAGAAAGGGCAGCCTCGACTCTCTTCCTGATATGCTAGCTCTCAAATCTGGATCCATCCAGGTTCTCCCTTCGAGGGATCGATCCGGGCGAAGGGTGGTGATTCTGCAACCTGGGCCATCCATTGCAACCTCCATGCAGACACAACTTGAGGTTCAACAATCCAAGGTAAGAAACATTGATTGCTTTTGTTCATATAACGATTGGATACGATACACACTAAACAGAAGCACTCACATCATACTTGCTTGGTTAATCCTAAACGATTCAATAGTTCAAGGCAATGTTTTACTTTCTTTACGCCTTGATCCGGCGTGATGAAGATGCCCAACGAAAGGGAGTCGTTCTGATCCTGAACTCATCCAAGCCAGGCGATAAGATTGATGAAAAGGAATACAATCAGGATCTCATTGATCAGTACAACGATTTCTGCAAATCTATTCCAGTTCGTTTCAGCGCTTTCCACTTTGCATATGACAAGGAATCCACGGAGTCTGTTGCCCACAAGACCTGCAGAGCGATCCTAGATTCCTACATTGAAAGTGACCCAGCAACAAACGTCGCTCGTATCCAACTCTATGACGAAGACGCGAGCAACGATAGCACCAAAAACCTGCTTGCTCCATTTGGCATCCCCACCCACCAGATTCCCGTAACACACACAGGAACGCTCAAGCTCAAGGAGCACAATGGGTGGGTCAAGATTCAAGAATGGTACGACAAAAAGTGCAAGTCGCTCCCCTTTCACCTGTATTCAAAGTTCAATGTTATCGAATGCCCCGGCACAAACGATATCTTGTTCTCTCAGGGAGGCAAGTACTGGAACGGAGTTAACCGCTTCCAACGGGGCAACCTCGAGTTCATGGAATTCCTCGAGAGCAAGATCGATATTTATCAATCAACGCTGTCTTGGAAGAAGAAGCACGCGATTCTAGCAGAGGCTGTTGCGGAGTTTGCTCATTCCCCACAGAGCACCGGTGGCCGCCCACGATTCCTCGAAACTGCTACGCAGATCGAGGGTGTGGCGGCACCAGATGGCTGCTGGGTAGAGCTTCCCCTCAACTCTCCACTGCTCATGCAGAAGATTCGCCAGACTCTTTTGAATCACATTCGCCGTCTCGAGAGCAGCGGAAAGCGCAAGCCTGCACCCACCAAGGCAACTCGTGCCAAGGTCGGCTCCAAGAAGAGCAAAAAACAAAAGAAAAACGAAGCTGAAAAGGAGAAACAATCATCGAACGATGAGACCAACATCCAGAGTCCTAGCAAAAAGAGGAAGATGGCAACATCGTCATCATCTCTCCCATCGCAATCGCCACCATTTGTAATGAAAAATAACAAGCTGGCTATGGCGACGTTCGGAAACAACATGCTATCTCTTAATAGGATGGGCGATAACATTGATTCACTCGCTCACAAGCAATCTATCTGCGAGTTCCTCGCCAACGCCGAGCGCATTGCAGTGTCTACTGCTGCGGTGGATATTGCTTGTGAGAACTACAATGAAGAGGGCAACGCTGACTTGCAAGATGCAATTGCCAACGACGAAAAACTGGTTCAGGCTATCATTGCGAACGATGATCGTTTGAACAAGGAAGTTGGCGAACTCTTCGACATCGATTCCTTTCTACGAGACGATGATACCGATCACGAGATCGATCACGACGAGATTGCTGATTGCTTGATGGGATGCTTGATGTAAATACTACACTACTGGGAAACAAATTTTAATATTACTAATAATTCATAGAACAATTTTTATCATGGTGAAGAGCTTTCCTAAATTACTAGAAGGTAGAGAAGAGCCGTCTTCAATCTACTTCCTTCTCTACCCCCGTAAGTCCTCCTCCTTCTTCTCGAGGACAACAAGGATCGCTGACGAGGAGAATGGTGGTTCTCTGAGATTTTTCCTTTCGAGAGAGACAAATACTCCTTAGTCGAAACTATATACGCTCAGTCTGTATCATCACGATTAGATCTCATTCCTAGGAACATATTAGAGAAGTTGGTATCGGGTAATAGTAACATTTAATGTTGGTTGCATATTCCGTCCTTGAATTTTGCTTTTCTGTTGGTATCGGAAAGCGTTTGCAAAGTACAAAGTTATTTATTGATCAGATTTCGAAAATTGCGAACCTACTGAACGAATATTCGAGTGGGATCCGCTTTCAATTTCTTTCAAACCTTAATTACTTGAATTTGGTTCAACTTGCAAATTCAATTTACTTAATGAAATGGAAACATAAATCCTCATTTGAGGTCTTTCAATTTCGGATTATCTTTGTCAACTGGGACTCGACAGAGTCACGAAGTGATCGAGAAACATGGTTCTCCGTTTTACCCCTTGGGCCTTTGTTGCAATAGTCGCGCGTTTAGAGCGAACACTTTCCTATATGAAAAGGCTTGATATATGGGTCGACTCATCTAGTTAGGGTCAGCCCCTCCTTCCGGTTTGCGCTATCAGAAGTCAACAAATATTACAACCCTTGACAGTTGAGTCACGTCGTCCCACTACTCTTGCTTCTTGTCCGCCAGAGTGGTCACAGCAATCAGCATTAGCTCAATGGATAGTGCGACGAAATTCCTTCGATCGACATCGACATCAACAGGAATTGAACCCAGTAACGAAAGTTGCAACAAAATATGAGCGACACGGATGAGGAAGTGAATCTTTCGTACCTCGAGATGCCAGACATTTTGGGTAGCGATAGTGATGAAGAAGACAATATCGTCCTTTTGAAGGTATCAGATTCTTCGTTGAAGACAAAGAAGTCGAGACAGGATGAATCGGAATCGAGTTATACGGAATCCGAGAGCGAAAGAGATTCGTCTTTGAAGAAAAGAGGAAAATCGGAACGGAGCTTACAGAAAAAGAAGAAGAAAAAGAAGTCGAGACAGGATTATTCGGAATCGGAATCGAGTTATACGGAATCCGTGAGCGAAAGAGATTTGTCTTTGAAGAAAAACGGAAAATCGGAACGGAGCTTACAGAAAAAGAAGAAGTCGAGGCAGAATTATTCGGAATCGGAATCGAGTTATACGGAATCCGTGAGCGAAAGAGATTTGTCTTTGAAGAAAAAAGGAAAATCGGAACGGAGCTTAAAGAAAAAGAAGAAAAAGAAGTCGAGAGATGATTCTACAACACCGAAAAGCAGCACGGCATCCATGAATAAAGGCAGTGACGGATCCAAGAGAAAGAAGAAAGTTTCTACAATTGACATGGCTGGCGAAGTAACGAAAATCTCAAAGCCCAAAAGCAAACGGAAGTTGAAAACTAGAGATCCCGAGTTGGATGGAGAACATGAATTGCCCAAGAAAAAGAATTGGGACAGGACGGAAGATGGCGCAAAGAAGAAAAAGAAGTCGCAAAGGTCGGGAAATGAGATCGAATCGTCATCCAAAAAAAAGAAAAAGAAGAAAAGACCGCCGAGCGATGATAATGGTAAACAAGACCGTGATATACCGTACGGTGATATTGTTAGCTTTAACCATAATGAACTGGCACAGGGAAAGAGGATATCAGAATCAACGCTAGAAAGTTCCGATTACGACGAGGAAGATCAAAATGTGCCGCTCTCGAGAAAGGGAAAGATGAAAGCAGATTCAACGGAAAAGACTGTCGAGGCTCGTTTCTCGGGTTCAACATTGAGCAGTATTGTGGAAAGATACAACTCTAGCTCCAGAAAGAACATCGATAGAAAATCGCCATCTGTCCGCACGAGAAGGGAATATGATGGTGAATACACAGATGCCGACGAAGACGATGAAGATGACCATCATATATTCATAGATGATGATGATGATGATGATGATGATGATGAATACACAGACGACGAAGAAGATGTCTCCCACATGAGGAGAAAATTGGGGTACTCTATAGCATTGAACGATGGGAACGATGGTTTCTATTGTGACTCCTTTTATGATCTCAATGGGTTCGAAGATGAGCGACCTAGCTTCAAACACGTCACAATGGACCTTCCCGATACCGGGATTTGTAATACGAAGTGTTGTCTTATTTTTGCGGGGCTTTTTTTCATTTGTACGACGATAGGGACGAGCATTCTGATCGGGAAACTAACAAAGAGCGATGAGTGGTAGATGCAATAAAGAGGCGCGAGTTTTGTTGGTTCTATCGAGGATCTACCACCACCATCGTCTTCATTTTGTAGTAACAACAATCGAAGCGCGATGATCATAATGATACTTTCACTAATAATATAACTTCTTGGTTCTACACTACAATACGTACATTAGTCCTACATAATATTAGTCTTATGTAGACCTAGAACCTATGTACGGTACGAAAGGGAACAAACTCAACGATGGAAACAACGGACTCAGACAGACGGGACTGTGAAAATAATTGAAAGTCAGAGATCTCATGTCTGCCTGGATAAATTATTTCAGACTTAAGAATTTGGAAGGAGACTAAAAAAGAAACAATCGCGTCATTGGAGTTTCGAATCGCTATTAATTGGATTGATCGAGATGGTCAAAATTGTTTAATGCGCTCATCAAATATCAACGGAACCGTAGAATATAGATATCCCATTCCAAACCCGGTATGTTGTAGTATCCTCCCCAACGTGTGACTGTGTAATATATATTCTTTAGCAGATGCCCAGCAGGTGGTACATAATCATATTCTCATTTTTTGGTCCTACAAAGAATCTGTTCGCACATCGATTCATTCATTCGATCGTCCGTCCATCCTTCAGAAACTTTGAAACATCAGAACACGTTTCTATCAGCCGAAGCACGTCTGAAGAGAAGGCTTTTAGGCCGACGTCATGAACATAATATTGGTTTCGAACACAGACACCGAAGTCGGTATGCTAACCATCACCAGTAAAAGATCGACGACCTTGTTCTTAGTAATATGTATTCTTTTGATTGATTCATTCCTCCGCAACTCTTCTTTCTCTCATACAGCAACAACAACATGATACCTGCAGCAATATGTAGTCCTCCTCCTCATCCCGACGACGAAGAAGTGAGGATCTTGTGGAGGAAACGATTCGATATATCAATATATGGATATATCAATATACAACACTCCTCATATTATCGAGACCTTCATATTGTGAGGAATAGGTTCCAGGATCTTCCATACCTCGTTTTGTGGGAGAAGCATTTTATTTTTGGAGAACGTTTGTTCAATACACAGATGATGATGGGTCAACATAATTGTATTATTATTATGACTCTCCGTTGACCCAAAGAATTGTCCGAGAGTATGGTAAAAAATCATTCATTCACGAACCATTCACGATATGATTGATTATTTCACACATACGTACGTACCTTCCGTCACCACAGGTATTCGTACGATACATTCCCCCCAAAACTACTGTTCCGATTTCCGTAAGTACAGTACGATCACGCGCGCGTATGCACACAATAGCGATTATTGTTTTTGTTTTCAAGATAAATGGGTGATGGAAGGCAGTATCAGAAATACAATCCAATTAGAAATTTGGCGACGAGCTACAATTTAACGCAGTGAATTCGATCACATACTCAACGGCTGAGCCAGGATTCTTCAAGCATTTTCCGCCTCGCAGAATGGCGTTGCGCTATCTATGTCGCTCTTTTGATATGTCGGCAGCACAAGAATCTTTGAAATTATATCTTCATCATACTCGATAACGGTTTTTTGTACCGATTCCTCGTAGTAGTAAGTTTCATAGTGAGGAATCCGCATTGAGAGTTAGAGGGAGTTTAAGAACAAAGTCTTCAACTTGTCGTGGATTATTGTTGTGTAACAAACTCCACAAGCGAAGAACGAACGCCGAATTGAAACACCCATGCAATTTTTAGGATTGAACATCAACCAAGTAGACTCATCATCGGAAGAATTTCTGTCCAACGAAATTGGCAATCAACAAAGGAAAGACGTGTGTATAGAAGATTTTTCATTGATCGTTCTAGGTGTATTCTTCTGCGACGGAATCCAGCCTTGGACGTGTTGGTGATAGACAGATAGACGGACAGATTGATACGATTCTGGGATATTGATCAAATTTTGGTTCAAGAAAGCTAGTGTTTGAAAATGACGAAGTCTAAAAAGCACGCCTCCCAAGTTAGGGAGGAGGTAGAAGCAGAAATCGTTAACAATGACGGGGAGTCAGGAAATGCCGGGAAGCGAAAGAAACAAAAGAGGAGGAACAGTAACAAGAAAGAACCAAGAAAGGATGGTTCGGGTTTAAAGTCGATCAAGCAATCGATCAGGAACAAGTTCCAAAGGATGAAAGGAACTAGTAGAAAGGGCCAGCCCACTACCATGAGCAACAGCAGTGTTGCAAGCAGCGCGGGGTCTGCAGAATTAGACGACTTGATGATGAATTTTGCCACTGTAAGCCCTCCAGCTAAAAAAGTCGAAGATAGAAGACCAGTGCCTCTGGAAATGATGAAGCCATCGACCTCGCAAGTCGCAAGCGAAGGCAAAAAGACACAGCCTTCCAAGCAAAAGAGTAGTTCGAAAAAACTAACAAAATCCAAGAAAGCGAAGGAACAGAGAGAAGTTGGTTTACCACAAAGCAAGGACCTTATGGACAACGTACAGAAGAAGAAGCAACGAAAGGAGAGATCGCGGGAGAGACGCTCGAAAACTCTGAATATTGAACCTGAAAAGGCGTACAAAAAGTTCGAGATGAAGGCCGAACGGATCAAAAAGAAGAACAACAAGAAGAAGGCCCCAAAACAAGAGCCTCGTCATTTTGCGAAGGACTTTCGATCGTTTTCGGATTCCTCGGATTATTCAGATTTTGCCTCTGACGGAAGTAATAGCACCGATGGATCTTCGGTCTATTCTGACCCTGGCTTTGAAGCGGTCTCCTACTCTGTGTCCGGATCAGATTCAGCGTTTCAATCCGAGTTCTCGCATTCCTCGCGTTCCTCCCGCTCTTTCGGTTCCTCCGCATATTCGTCAGATGAAACCGAAGGTGTTACAATGCGAACGGAACGCTCTGCGTGGAAACGAAACCCAGAAACCGACAGAGGTCGAAGTCCCCCGAAGCAACGTCGTAAAAAGAGAACGACAGCTTCGGGTCATATCAGCAGCCCTCGGACCTCTCCGCGGAAGATCAGTTCCAACCACATTAGTAGCCCACGCAGAAGCGCCCGAAGCAGCAGCAGGGAGAAACATTTCTTTCGCGAGGACGAGGATCATAGCGACGATAGTAGCTATGTTTCTGGCTCGAGTTACGGTAGTAGCGAAAGTGATGTCAGCAGCCATAGTAGTGGCAGCAGCTACAGCGAAAGCGAAAGAAGCCACGACGATTACTACACCACATCGTACGACGAAGACCCTCGAAATCTTCGTGATTCTACCTTTAGTGGTAGCTGGACAGAAGGTCCACTTTCTACGTACGGTAGCGGAGAAACGGATTTCACGAGACCACGCGAGTATCCAACCTTGCTGAAGGATATTAGCACTCAAAGCATGGAGGAAAACCAACAACGATATGAAAGTCGAAGCACCGCAGCAGTCGATTCTAGAGATCTTGGTTCGATCGCGGAGAACGAAGACGACGAGTTTGCACAGGAGCGGGAAGCGGTAGAGAACATTGAGAAGGAACGAGCTAACGCAAAGAAAGTGCTCGAGGAAGAGCAAGGTGTTATGTCATGGATTTTGGGAGGATCTCCGAAGGCAGTTTCAACAAAGGAGGAAGATGATGAAGACATTGTCGTTGAAAATCCTATGGGCAAGTCCTCGAATCTACACGTTTCGTCTCCAACACATTCGAATCGCGAAACTATGACGATTCAATCGCCTCAATCTCTCAGATCGCTCCAATCACCTAGATCGCCTCGTTCGGCAGCCTCCTCAAGGAAGGATTTTATTGTACGTGATCGGCGCAGTGCTATCTTCTCAGATGACGACAAATCCAACGATGTGGGCCCAACTATGTCTCCGGGATGTAGTGTCAATCTCGACCAGATACTCGTTGGAGGCGATAGCATGCCTGGCTCCTACGGAGGTCTCAAAGAGGGCGAGTTTTTGCTTTCGAAGAAGGATTCGGAACCTTCTGAGAAGCAAGATAAAATCGATGATGAATTATCTGTCTCCATGAAAGGCTCTGATACCTTTGAAGCCGATGCAGATGATAACAAGAGCAACCGATCAACAAAAAGTGATGCTCCCCAAGAAATAGCTTTCTTGCCGCAATCTCCCGGTGTCCCATCACCCCTCTCCAGATCTGGAAGGCCCGAGCCACTGATTCCCGACGACGGAAATGACGAAGAAGAGGAAGAATCTTCTTTCTTGTACTGCTGCTTCTCTCCACAAACCGGCATTCAACAAGGTGTACTTCCATCCGCGGGAGCGGTTGAAAAGAACTTCAATGACATGGCTGAAGCCAAAATCAAAAACCCGGCTTTCAATTTCAACGATGATGCCATTTCCGCTCTCCCAGAGGATGACGAAGATGATGAAGATGAAGAAGAAAATAATGATAGCGATGATGATGATGATAGTGATGATGACACAACCTGTGCATCTAGCATCCACACAGAGGGTTTCCGGGACCTGAAGGATACTGGGGCGGTAGGTTCACCATCGAAATCAGGAACTTTGTCATCGCCGTCAAATCATAACTTGGATGGAGAAAAGAAGTTACAATATTTCACTGTCCCTATCGAGAATGCGGAAGACCAGGAACAAAAAAACGATTCCCCATCTTCTGAGGGAAAACCAGAGCACGGACTTGAAACCGAAGATGAAGAAGAACCCACGAAACGCCGCATCAAGGCGGAAAGCTTAGACGACTACGATATCTCCGAAATTGTGCACGGAAGACGACCCTACAAGTCGAAGACTGATGATGATGGTCTCCCGGTTTCGGCTGCTAGTGCTTCTAATCCTACAGGAAGAAGAGAACGCCGAAAGATGGCCTTGAAGGCCCACCGAGAATTCTTATACAAGACACGCAGCATCGATAGCAATGCCAGCTTTCCGAAGGAAGGCGCTGCTATCGAAGATGAGAAGAGCAAACTAGCCAATGTCGATGGTAGTAGTAGTGACCCATCTCTTCTGTCAAATTCGATTGTACAAGAAGACTTGAGCACAATGCAGAGTGAAGGAAAGCCCGATGCACTGATTGAGCTAGTTCGAAACGCATTTAACTCGATGATGTTGCCTAAGAATGACGAAGCTGAACCTTCTCAAGTCAACAATGACAACGTTAATGTTGAAAAAGCTCCAGTTGAAGGTGATAGCAATGCCCCATCATCGTTTGGTCCAATTGACGACGTGTTGGAGGTTGCATTTCGATTCTTTTCACCTCCGAAGGAGATGACTGATCCCTTGATCAACGAAGCTCAAAAGGGCCAAAAGGAGATTCTAACGGTCACCAATTTCGATCCGAATCCTGCTGCCAAAAGGGTGACTATCGAGGAAGAAAGTAATTGTTCTATCGCCGAATCCGAATCGGACGAATCCGCTTCATCAGAAGACACTGCTTCCACTTCTATGGATGATGCTTCCAACCTATCGGATACAGCCGTAGTCAGAAATTCTCGATCACAGAACACCTCTCCCGTTGCCATTGCTACCAAAAATGACAGTCATTTCAACGCCGACGGTATTCCGCTCGAATTGCGACCGAAGAAAATCTGGAGAGCATTTGACAGCGGTGCTGACGTCTCTCAAGCTGTGGCGATTACTGGTTCATTTATGGACACCGGTGAAATGGAAAATAACAATACCTCCACCGAGCAGAAAAATCCAGAGTCACGATCTAAACTGGGAATCGAAACGAGAGAATCAACTAACGATGGACCCAGTGGCATGAGACTATCCACTTCTCCACGATACCGAAGACGTGCCGAGTTGAAACGAATGAAGAGACAACAAGATAAACTCGTTTCAGAGGACCATACCGGCGGTCGTGGTGAAGAGAGCGGATCCGAACTTTCCCCTCGGAAGGAACAACCTAGATCTCCAATGCAGCACTCGATTAAGAGCAGAACACGGACGGAAACACAAGATCCAAGTGTTGTCGACCAGGCGTGGCGTTCGACCGTCGGTCATATCGATCATACTATTTCCTCGTCACCTTCTCCTGCGTACCGCTCCAACAACTACGATGCTAACATCTCCGACATTCGGGCACGAATCAAACAGCGTCAGAGATCGAAATCCCAATACCAGCAATACCAGCAATACCAGCAGAAGCAGCAGTCACCGAAAGGAACAGTTGTTTCGAACGAATCCCAACGAAGATCGACTCGACATTCATCATCAGCGAAGGTTGTCCAAGTAAGAACAACTACAGATCGAAGAGACGATTCATTTTCCGAATTCTACGATGCCATCCCCTTTGACGATACCCACACCGAGTATGACAAGAACACGGAAAGGCGCAAATCTCCAGCGGGCACTCGAAAATATCATGTTCCTACCACGGACGAAAGGGAATCTATCTATCCTGGCCTGAACAACAAGGAAAGTATTCTCAGCGGTACCATGTCCCTGGACTAGTCTAATGGATGTTTACGAAATACAGATGGTTGTGTAACGCATACCATACAAGTTAAAAGTATCATTCCACGACACTATATGTAAGCAAATCATACATTTCATCAACCAGGAATGTATGCAATATAAATAATAATCTATGTACTAAATGAAAAATAAAGACTTTCAATTGTAAACAAAATACCACTACCAATTAAAATTCCACAGTTTTGATCTTCGTCTAATTTCCACATTGCGCAAAAATACGCTCCTAAGAATGGGTGAGTGCAAGTGGCATTATCTCGAATCTTGCTTCCAATCGCAGTGTGTTTGCTTGTGAACTTATTATTCATAGACCTACCGCGGCAATAAAGGCTCCAGCAGTGATTGAAGCACCGATCTTGCAGAAGCGGTTTGATACTCCAGATTCCTTCATGTCCATGTCCGTATCGATATCCATATCCGTATCCATACGTGTAGTATCGTGCTCGTGTTCTTTATGTTCGTTTTCAAAATGGTCTTGACTGATCGCCATTGTGTCGTCGTCCGTATAGTTTCCGTCTAGTGCATCTGTATCGTCCACCATATAAGTTTCGTTCATCAGAAAGCGCTGGTCTTCGACGCGGTCACTTTCGAGTACGTCTCCAAGTTCGAGTCTGCAGAAACAAGGGTCATCGAAACGAGGGCGAAGACGAGAAAAGCAGTTTTGTTTGAGAGGATCGCCATTATGATTTTCAAAATTGGACTGTGATGTTGCTTGTGCGAATTTGGAACTGGAAGATAATATATTCGAACAGTAATTCGAACAGTAGTAAGATGGCGTAAATCGGCAGTTTCCCCTCCAAATTTTCTGATTTGTATGCTATCTTCGAACACACAACATGTGATAAATTCGGAGTGCTTCACTCGTATCTGAAGTTTGTGAGCAGATTGATTGTCCACGACTCGCTCCTCGCGATAGTAATTGTCGCATTGGTAAGCCACCTACAGTAATACATGTGTTTTGTTTGAGCCAACAGCAGTCAACGCAACAGTGGTGTCGTTTCATGCTTTCTTTCCGTTTCGAAATTATTTTATGGCAGAAGAAGAAATTTTTATGAGTACCAGCAAAGTTGCGGAATTTAGCTGAAATCCGGGCGAGAACAGACGAATAGTCAAAAAATAAAAATAAAATCTGTATTATCGCAGCTGTACCCACGACTAAATCAAATAAACCCTATCCCTAACGCTTTTCTATTTATCTTCATTGAGAGCTCGTATGAAATTCAGGAGTCTCACTCATGAAACTAACCCTGTCCCTAACTCAATTTATTTATCTTATTTGAGAGTTCGTACGAGTGTGTTCAGGAGTTACGATTCCGGAAGCGTAGGGCGGAAAATCTTCACACTACTTCGTACATTCACATCCTCAAAAAAGTCCCCATTTCAACGACGAGCAAAATACTCATCTGTACAGGCATTTCTGAAGCCATCTACCCTAAACGATGACTTCCTTTATCGAAAAAGCATAGAATACTCTTCTAGAAAACCCTGAGGAACTTGAAGCAAAGCGTAGGGTCGACTTTATTTGATTTGTTTGAACTCGTACCTTTTATGAATTTACCACGGTGTTTAGTTTCTCAATTCAATTTAATTATGTGACTCGTTTTCAAATTTAATCAAGGGATTCGTTCCAATTTACTGTGTAAAAGTTGCAATTCGATGCCCGGTTGACATAAATATTATTATTTGGATGAAAAATCTCAACAAAATACCGAGTCCTAACTACGGTACTCGAGTGTTTGTGATGCCTTGCAAGATGGTTTCGGATGGTGGGCGGACAGGCTCAAAAAATTCGAACTCCTGAATGATGAAAAACTCCTGAATCGTAACTCCTGAACCCGGGAGTGAGATCAACACCTGAGTTTCATTCGAGCCCTATTTTTCGATAAAAATGGCAAAAAAACGCCAGTCACGACCAGTGGGTGCTCTGGTATTCCGTTGATTAAATTTGCAAAAATTAATTCAGCACGACTGACTCTTGGGTCACGTTTGAAATTATTATTTGATTCATTCGAACGAAATAGTTTGTGAGAATGAGGAAACTCCTTTTGGTGATCGTGATAATGTATGATTCCTAAGGTCTGGCCTTCGCATACGATTATGGGACTTTCCAAACACACTTCGAAAAGCCTGACCGGTCGTTCAACGTAAATGCTCAAAAATAAGCGATCACCGCGCGCACTGTGCATGACGCATACACAGTGGACTGTGAAGGAATCTTTGACGCCGGAACAACCGGGATTGCGGTTCAACGCGCGATTCGATAGGCCCTCACGTGTCGAAGAAAGTTTTTCGTGAATTCGCGAGAGACTGAATGATGGATCATTTTACTATGGATTTTGTTTGACACATCTGTAAATCCTAAAGGATTTCTGTTCTTTAACCGCCCCACAGAACAATTGTGCAAGATATCGACCGCTCAGTAAATATCATTCATTACGTTCGACCAGCAGTCGTAAAAGAACTAGAACAAGATTACTACCATGACTTCCCTCGGTAGCGGATACTATTCCTATGTGTGGGCTGCCACCGGCTTCCTCACTGTACTTGTTCCCCTTGTCTTTCGCAGTATAAAAGTAAAGGATTTTCAGAAGCTCAACATGATGTACAACTGGGACCAACAGTGGGAAGAGCAGGAGCAGCAACAAGAGGAGCAGAACAACTGGAACGATCAATACGAACAGATGCGCCAGTACTACGCGGCCAACAGATGCCACTGGTGGAATCTGGGCTGCGAAGAACAACAAGGCGAAGGATGGTATCCTTCCTGGTACAGTGGATGGGTCCAGACCGAAGAAGATCGCCAAGAGCTCCAGGAAGCTGGGGTTTCCTCGGGTCCCTATGCGCTTTGTCTACGTGTGGCAGATCCTCACGTTCTTGGTGATTCTCGCATACGGCTTTCTTGTTCTCAAGCAGGACCGCCCCGTTACCGGGCTCACGATTGCCCTCGTGATCTACGCCAACATGTGTTTTATGTCAATGTGGTGGCTTGCGGATGCATCGATTATCACCGACACTGAACTTGTCCAAAAGACGGGATTCTACGGCCAACTTTCTGTGCTAATGTTCATTACGAATGCCGCATACGTTCTATTTGGACTAGTTCACACAGGTCTCCTGGTTTGGTGGGGATATACGATGGAGGAGCAAGCCAAACACGCGAGTGGTGAAGAACTCTATACCCATCCCACCTTTGAAAATAAGAAGGTTGCCGCGGACGAAGGTGGATGGACCATCATTGAGTGATTGATGAAGTAAATGAATGTTTTCCTCGCCCCAATTCAAACGATGTCAAAACTTTGTCGAATTCGTGCGTAAGCGAAAGGACAAAGATATCAAAATAGAATACAACATTTAATCCCTCGGGCACGAATGGCTTTCTGCAGGTCTTGTCGTAACTAGTCTCGAAGGAGAACCGTACAAAAATAACAACAAATTGTAAATTATACACTATGAAAACCCAATCGACACATTTCTAAATTTCGTTCACTGCCAGATTGAGCTATTTGTAAACACTTATTTCCCTCGATCCAATCGTTCTCCTCCCAGTAAACGCCATATTTATCAAAATTGCCTTCGATTGTGCCATTTTTTCCAAATCGAAAACAAAGGAAGATGGTCTTCCCTACACGTAATACAATTGAAACAAGATAGTGCAATTTATTCCGTCTGATCTGCGTCGTATCGTGTATCAATGGGTATCCTCCGCTCTACTACGTACACTTGCGGTTGATGCTTTTGCATTGAAAGTTGTTTCGACAAACCTTATAGATTTATTCAGATACTCTACGCAAGCTACTTATCATGAAGAACATCACTCTAGTATTGTACAATTAGCAGGTTCTACAGCATAGAATTTGGTAGAGAAGTATTAGCGTCATGTCAAGATGATGGATCTTAGATTGGACTGACTAATAGTAGTTATTCAATAACTAGCAAGAAGACTGAAAGGACATTTGAATTTTGGTATGTTTTGACTGTTTCCGGAGCATACTTCTTTGTGTGTGTCCTCTAGTCTCCGATTAAGGTAATCACTAGCTGTGATGTTCCCTTCTTCTAGCGCCATTTGTTCATTCTCCATACGAATTCTTTCTTCTTCTTCTTCTTCTCCTTCTGCCTTACGTTTCTGTAGCGCCATTGCGAGAATTTTTGCTTCTTGTTGCGCCTTCAGTTCCTCCTTTATGGAAGTCTATCATCTTCTTGCTCCTTCCGTTACAAATCTTCCGCCTTGGCGTTCATCTTCGATTCTGCCTCTGCCTCTGCCTTCATTCTTTCTTCTTCTTCCGGCGCCAGTTCCACCTCCATGAGGTCGTTTTCTTTCTCTTCCGGTATCTTTTCCACCTCTTTCGGCTGTTTTTCAAAAGAGCTTTGATGAAAACTTTCGAGTGTTCGTCCTGTACTATATGATCTCTTTTTGATGCAAAACATATCTCTTTTTGCATTCATTAGAAGTACGAGTTGAATCTCTCCGATATGCTGTATTGGGATCATCCTAGTTTCATCATTCTTGCGCACGTCACAGAATCCTCGTCACGTTCTCTGCCAAAGTGAGAACCGCATCATGCCAGCACGTCACGTCACGTCACGTACATGTAGTCATGTCAGCACCATACAAGTACAATTGAAAATCAAGGACACCACCATCCAAAAAAATAACATTTTTCGTTAACTGTTTCCGTGGGGGCATTAGTGGGTGCGGATATCGATGCAGCGGATGGCTCAAAGGAAAAATTCTTGCTCATCGCCATGGTTGCGAATTCTTCGGAACTCCCAAAGTAGTCCGTTTCTCCAAACAATAGCGACTCGGTGACCGTGTTGCTTCGTTGGACGACAACGATGCGATTCGTTTCCAGAGAGAATTGACAAACCTGACCAAACATTCCCACGGTAGCATACGTTATATTTGGCATGTCTGCATCTTTGGATAGCAAGCTTCGCCAACGAAAGCCTTCGTAAAATGGGGTTTCATAAGGCTCCTTGACCGAATTGAACGTCCTCCATTGGAGTGGAGATAGAGCCGTCTCGACATATTCTTTCGAAAGGAGTTGTTTGGTGGGAGAGGATTTTCCACCCTGCATAAAGAGCATGGTCAGTTTTGCAATCCCGCGAGCGTGCAGCCTGAGACTAGTGAAGGAAGCTTGCATCCCATCGTCGTTTGTATCCCAATCAATATCGTTGGCCGTAAGTCCAAGATACGGAAAAAGGCGTTGCAGCAAAAATTCCAGTGGTGTCATTCCAGTTATTTGAAACAGGGCATAACTCAATATATTGCTGAAATGTAGATATTTCCATTGACCCTTTTCGTTTGGATGATGTGCATGAATGAAGAGCGATTCCTTGAGATCGACTCCCACTAAATTTGGCAGGTTTCGTGGATCTGGGACGAGGCCCACTCTGTACCAGGTATTGGTGGTTTTGTCTATGTCGGTCCATGGATCCAGATACGGGACACCGTCAGAAAGTCCGGATTGAAAAACAAAGAGTTCCCACAATGTAATATTCTTTTTGAAGTCCAACTCTTCCTTGTCGACAATGAGCTCCCATGCATCAGGATTGTTAAAAATTTCACCCAGGGTGGTGTTGTAGTCAATGTTGTTGTCAATGTTGTTGTCAATATCAACGTCGTACTTGTAGTCGTCAATATTATCAATGACCATGCCCATGATCATCAACATGAAAGTTTTCGTCATTGACCATAAATGATAGAGTTCATCTTGTTGGACATTGTCTCGTTCGTATTCCATTACAATCTCGCCATTGTCAACGATGAGCATTCGGCGAATGTCTTGATTCTCTTGTTGCTCAAGCTTGTTGTGCCACCATCTTGAATCGGGGCTGGGTAATCTCTTGTGAAATTCTTGGGTCAAATCGTGTACTACCAGTTCTCCTAGTATTGTTTGGTGGGTGTAATTTGCTCTTGGAGCTTGCCAGAGTGCATCCACATCGATGGATTGTCGGATCGCCCAGCTGTCAATGTCCTCTGCCAATGTGGTGGTGGTGATGGTGGTCGTAAGTAGAAGTACAAATAGGACTGTAAGATGTAGATTAAGAGCCACCACAATGCTCTTGGCAATGAAGCGCATCATGTAGGACTATGTATGGATACTGATGATAGTCCTATGTGTTCAAGTTCTATTGCATTTGATGATGAATGATGAATGTTGTATGTTGAATGGTACACGTTCACGTTTACTAGTACAGGATGTAAGATGTGAAACAAGGATATACAATTGACAATATACAGAGTAATGAAACCTCAAGACTTGAATGAATCTTAATCAACGCAACGCGCACCAAAATTATTACCATAGTAGAGTACGTACTAGTGTGCACACTAGTATCCGATTTGATTTATTGTGAATTCAGTCACAGATTGTGAGGTGCGCCATAAAATCCGATTTTGAGAAAGGCATTATTATGCATGCACATCATGCATAGGACTACAATCTAACTGCTGAATGATTAGTGATTGGTACTCCACGGTGTAGTCCTACTCGAACTTTTACGTAGTTCTAATAGTTTCTGCGACTTTTTCGACTCCCACGCCTCTGAACTAACCACGACTGGAAATATTATTCAATTCACAATACGAGTAATGAATAGAACAAAGTCAAAACAACAACAACAACAACAACAACAACGAAAACCAAGTATACTTGTACGGTATGTTTAGACAGGTAGTGTGTAGCGAGATATAATCGAATTTGATCTCTATCCACCATACTATTCGTCGCTTCTTGCATTGTCGATTGTCCATTGTCAATCGTCCATTTGTCAATTGCCACATCACACAAAATCATATCAATATCAATATCAATATCAATATCAATATCAATATCAATATCAATAGCAATATCAATAGCAATAACACAAGAATGACTGTCCAAGAGGAGCACAGACAACAAGAAGTTGTTTCGAAACAAATACTAGTACAACACAAGAGTACTAGTAGTTCTATTGGTGTTTACGTATACAATCCGTACAATCCCCATTCTAGCGATGACGAAAACGTAAACGAAATCGATTCTAGTGAAAGCACGACAAGCAGTGATAACGATAACGATCAATTTGTAATTGAGGCCGAGTCTTCTTGGTCGAATACAAATATTAGTACAGATACTAGTACAAATACTAGTACAGATACTAGTACTGTTGTAAATGTCGTAGATGTCGTTGCAACTGCAACTTCAACGACAGTGACAGAACCATCAACAGAAGACACTCCTGTTGCTGCTGCCTTTTGTCTCCAAAAGAAAGTCGTGATTGCAGTTGTGATTGCAGTTGTTGTGATTGCATTCATCATTGTTTCGTGTACTAGTACGGGAATCGGGATGTATCAATCGATGTGGGGACAACAGAAAAGCCTTGAAAACAACAATCAACAACAGCGAACTGGACAACCAACATAAACCACACTCCAATTCCATAACCAACACTCCAACACCAACACCTCTCAAATACGACAAGCCATTTCTCTGGGAATCACTAGGAGACTACCACGAGAGTCTGTTGCAAACCGTCTTGGCCAGTGTTAGTGTCCAAAATCATGAGCATGACGGTGTTTTGGACAAACATAAACATTCCTGGACCACTCGTGGAACGCCACAATTCGAGGCTCTTCGTTTTGTCGCCTATCAGGACGGAGGAGTCTTTAGAGGTGGAGATATGGGATATTATTACACCAGTGGTAGCAATAATGACGACGACACTCCCCTCTTGCTCCAGCGACTCGCCCTGCTTGTTTTCTATTACCAAACCGGAGGAAGATTTTCGTGGATTGGAATGCAAAACCTTGTCACACCAGTTTCATCACAACAAGACGACGATGACGACGATGACGACGATGACGATGATCATGATGATGATGATCATGAATGATGATCATAATGATGATCATGATAAAAGCCAGCATATGAATGCCGACATCAACACCAACATGAACGCGAACTGGGCAACCCCGGGAGTCGATGAATGCTTTTGGGATGGAGTCGTCTGCGACGGAAACTCCTATCGTGTGACGCATTTAATCTTGAAGAATCGTGGGTTGTCGGGAACGATTCCGATCGAACCATGGATCTGGCTTTCTCATTTGACCACTGTCGATGTTTCGAACAATCGATTGACCGGAAGGCTTCCCACGGAATTCTTTTGGCCTTTTTCAGCGTCCTCCTCATCCTCATCCTCATCCTCATCCTCGCCAAAACACAAACAAGTCTATCTGCCCCATTTACACCACCTCGATCTTTCCTTCAACAAGTTAGAGGGAAATCTTCCATTGGATTTAAACGGCGGGTTGCCTTCGCTTCAGATTTTGAATCTGGGTCATAATCAGTTGACGGGTCTTCTTCCAACAAACTATCCAAGAGATACCCTGGAACAACTCCATCTTTCCTCCAACAAACTGACGGGCACGCTCCCCATGGACGAATGGTTTGGACACGACATTGTCAACGACATTGTCAACGACATTGTCAACGACAAAAACAACATCCAAAACAACTCTCTGGTGTTGCTCGACCTCGGAAGCAATCTCTTGAGTGGCAGCATCCCGGCCAGCTTGGGGAATCATCCCTTTCTCGAATTCTTGTCGATTCAAAACAATCCGCTTCTTTCCGGAAGTTTGCCATTGGCAACAACGCTCCAACGACTCACGAGGCTCGACACGCTGCAGCTTTCGGATTGCGGTTTCGAGGGATCCCTGACACATTCCCTTTCCGCCCTCTTGGGATTGCCACGATTGGAGCGACTTTCCATGGCCGGAAACCAATTCACCGGGACTCTTCCCACTCTACAAGAGGTTGAGTATTATTCTGTTATGAAGAATACTACTAGTACACGTAATTCGACCGAACTTGTACAACTTTTTCCCTCGGTGCTAGAAGCCCTCAATCTCGGGAACAATGCCATTACGGGAACCATCCCTCCGGCTTTGATCGGTGACCGACTTTATCGACTTGGGCAACTACAGTTGTTTGGAAACGATCTCGAGGGGACGATTCCTTACGCAAGATTTTATCCCACTGTTCTTTCGGTTTTTTGGATACACGACAATCCCAGGCTCATGGGAACCATGCCGTGCAGTAGTAGTTCTACAACTAGTACTACTACTAGTATGGATGAAAATGAAACTGAAACTGGTACGAGTATGGCCAATACAACAGCATTGCCGACCACTTTTGAGAATTACAATGCAATCGAAAGTGTTGGAAACGATTATCGGGCGGATTGTTGGGTTCCCGCAACTGTGGAGTGTTCGTGTTGCCGACGATGTTTTTAAATTGCAACAGTAATTGTTACAATAATTGTTACAATAATTGTTACAATAATTGCAACAATATTAATATCATATAAAGCTATGTCCTTGTCCTTGTTTTTGTTGTGGTTGTTTCCTCGAGGATCCTTTGGCTGCCAAGTCATAGTGTAGAGAATCTCCATCAGACTTTTTTATTTTTGTTCGTAAGACTACTCTGGGCAAGGCGAACCCTCAGAAAACGGGTTCTCTCGATTTCAATTGTGATTGAGATCTCAAAATTCAGATTCAGATTCAGATTACGAGTACAAGTACATACTTGTACCCTACGAATACGTTTACTCGTATAATCGTTCTCGTGCTTGTACTCGCGCTTGTTCTGGTGCTTGTTCTCCTCTTGAGTTTATTCGACCAAGATCACGGCTTAGGTACAAAAAGCTATAGTCACATTACTCCGAATTCGAAGTCTTGGAGGCACTTTCAGGTACAGTAGGACTACCATTTCACGACTAGAACTACCCACTGAATAATATAATGCGATGAAACTGGCATATACGAACCGCCATTTTAGATTTATTTGGAACAAGAGTCCTTGAGATCAGCATATTCCTTTCGGAACGCAGAAAAACAAGGTCGGGGACTTTTTGTTTCCGTATGGTTCTTCTTGGGAATCAAACAAGACGGCCGCATGACCTCAGGCATATATGAATTCAAAATACTACCATTATTTTGAAGCCAATAAGAAGACGATCCCACAAAAAATACTGTAATCACAGCGGTGGTACGTACGAACACAAAAAATCTTTCATTCGTTCTCCTTTATTGTCTTCGTTGTGGTTGTAGTTGTTGTTGATGATCCCATCTCATACATCCATTTCTATACCATCGATATGCATACAACAAGTAAGATGAAAGTCTCAACGATGGACAAGAAAAGTCTGCTGTCCACTCGCTTATTCCACCTCGCCATTGAAGAAAACAATACGGGTGTCGATTTCTTCAACCAGGGATCCTATGATTCTTCGATCCAAGCTCTGCATTGCGCCCTCGAATGCCTGCAGCAATTTCAAAAACACCACCATCGCAGACGACGAAACGAACGAACAACAGAGCCAACAAATCCTACCACGAGCGAAACAGAAACGAATGGACCGTCCAAAGCTACATGGTGTAATAGTGGCATCGTTGATATTGACGACCAGACACTTCCTGCAAACTGCCGTCGCGCTTCAACCGAAACCTCTCCCAATATCGATTCTGTAGCTGCAGCTACAGCTGCAGCTGCAACCACAAAAACAACCACTGCATCAAGAGCAATTCGAATCGATCAAAACACAATGTATGGATGCGCCCTCTACCTAAGCTGCCACGGCGATTGTCAGGAAGCCTTTGCGAATCCTTCCCGTTCGTGCTCGGGATCGGACCTCGTGCGCATAGAGGCATCGATCCTATTCAATATGGGACTTGCCCACCACACACAAGCCGCACTTTTAGATTCTAGAGAAGGGGAAGTATTGGCCACCATGCTGGAAAAGGCGATCCTCCTCTACGAACTCTCTCTGGGCATCCAGGAAAAATCTCAAGCTCCCATTAGCCAAATGTATCTGATGGCCCTGTGCAACAACATTGGCCAATGCCACGCGAGTCTCTTGCGATACAGCGAGGCATACGATTGGAACGAGCGCCTGTTATGTCTCATGGTCCGTCAGACTACCAGTGGTGGAGACCAGAACGAAAGAGATCATGACCACGCTTACCCACGCAACTGTGAGTGCTTTTTCTACAACACAATGTCACTGATCCTTCGGGATCCCTGCCTTTCTCCAGCAGCATAATAAAAGTAACGACGACAACGACAGTTCAGAGTATTGTAGCAACGAAGCTTGTGAGATTTGGATGCGTAGTTGGTTCTACAACCGCAACTGCTATCTTGTTTGTTGTTGTGGCCAGCACTATTATCGTTTTCGATGGATTCTTGATGTTCCTGTGAGAGAAAAAGTTTGTAAATATTCGTAATAGTTTAGGGTTATCGATAACTTTCAATTCGCAATTCTTTTTTGGTAATATTTTCATCCCCCGAATTCGTTTGCTTCAAGTAGGGAATGAGGAATGCGCAGTCCCGAATACTGTTTCTGAACACACGTCTGATTATTATTTGGAATCTTATTATTACATCCCAGTCGTGGAGAATGAAAGATTTTATGCTAGGAACCGCCGAAATTGAATCACAAAAGAATCGTTGTTCAATTTTGGTCGAGCATTATTTGATGAAAAAGATTCAAAGAACAACAAGCTATTGGAAGTCAGATTTTCAATTTCGATTCATACAAACAGAAACAATAAAAGAACATGTACACGTACGCAAAAGATTTCAGTTTCGAAAAAGGAAAAGAAGAAATAGTTCAATGTCAACGTTGACAATGTGGATGGAGAAACAGTTAAGCAGTTCCAGAAACACATCAAGTTGAATCTCTAAGATAGACGACGACGAGGGTCTGAAAATTGAAATTGAATTCCGCTGGGCTCTTTCTTTCTCATCACTCGACATCAACATTTGAAGGCAGAAGAAAACAACAATTTGCTGGAAAAGAAAATCATGGCTTGCTTCTCATTTCAAACATGGTTGCTCCTCGGTGTTGCCATATTCCAGTACGGTGTGGTCGATATCGATGCTGTTGATTATATCTATGATTATAAGTATGTTCAAGACATTGCAAAAACTCACGAAAAAGCAAACACAAAACATCTCCGGCAGCTCCATTCAAAAGATACGAGACGTGAACTCGTTCCGAGCGGCCCTCCCAAGATTTCCAGTCCATCAATTGGGGAAAAGGAGCTCTTGGTCATTCGCATCGAAGGAAGAGACGGGTCTTCTACCACCGCCTCGAGAGAAAAGTTAATCCAAAACATTTTCCACGATGAGATTAATGTTTCGAATCAATTTGCGGCGTGTTCCAATCATCAGTTTTTGCTTCGGCCCGCTGAAGGATCACCCAACATTCATAATGGTGTGATTACCGTCGAGGTCGACAAAGTGAAGGGCGTAGATGCGTCGATTATTTATCAAGAGATCGAAAATCTCTCTCTTTCTACCGACCATTTTGGAAGAGCACTAGAACATTTTGACCACGTCGCGATTTGCATGCCACCGGGAGTCACCAAACTCCGATTGGAGGAAGAGCAACAAGAGAATCAAAAATGGATCGCCTTTGTCCCCGAAGAATCGCCCTACACGAATTTCATGTCCATCTATAATGACGAATGGTGTTCTTCGGTCAGTGCTATGATGCACGAAATTGGACATAACCTGGGATTGCAGCATTCGGGGGAAGCCCAAAGCGATTCCGACAGCAATGCCTACGACGATGAGACGGGGCAAATGGGTGTTTCCTACAAGTCCAAAACCGCCTCGCACAAGTGTTTCAATCCGGCAAAATCCTGGCAATTGGGGTGGTATGCACGACAGTCATTGCGATTGGACCCGTTTCTGGACGAGACACCCGTTTCGATAGTCCTCATGGGAATCACGAGAGAGATATACACGAAAAAGAATTACAATAAGTATTTTTTGCTTCAGATCGACAATGGCCCCGACGGTGATCTATATATAGGATACAACCGTAGAGAGAGTTTCAATGACGATACCAAGGAGGGTCAAGATATGTTGTTAGTCAATCTGTAAGTTGTAACAGTAGTACTATGACAGTGTTCATTTCTTGCCAACAAAGGAATTTGTGAGACAATTTTCCGATTTTCGTCTCTCACAATGATTTGCTAATTTTATTTGTTTGGTGGTGTCGGTCATTGCGACAACTGTTCTCATTTGCATCTATAGACAAAGCACTGGCAACTTTCGTAGCTCGCAACTACTGGGCAAGCTCGATGTAAAAGATTCCTTTCGAATAGAAAATTACCGTGGAATGGTTGGAAAGACCCTGGTCATTTCCATGAAGGATCGAGTTGGGGAAGGAGCCCTTGTGGATATTTATTTCGAGCACAACAAATTTCACCCCTCGGACGGCTGCTCCAATAGTGAAAACACGGTGCGATTCGAAGTTTCCGTTGTCACGGATGAGTATCCCGAGGATACCTCTTGGACACTGACCAATGACAACACCGGAGAAATCGTCGCAAGTCGTTCTTCCTTTTTCGAGCCCATGATGGCAGAAATAGATTGGGTCTGTCTCGATCGCGATGGATCCTCGTACACCTTTGAGATGCTCGATTCCCACCAAGATGGGCTCTGCTGCGAATTTGGATATGGGGGTTACACCGGTTTTCTGGACGGTAAAGAAGTCTTTCGGGGAAGTGAATTCCAAAATTTGCCATCTGTGACCCATTCCTTTGTGGTTCTTCCAAATGGTGGTAATTCGATCGATATTGATGCACCAGCAGTTCGCGGAATCTGCGAGGACGATCCCAGCTATCGGTTCAATAACAAGAACAGGAGAGATTGTGGGTGGGTGAGCAGAAATGAAAGCCGACGAAAGCAAAAATGCGGTCGAAACGATCCCAAAACAACACGCAGCATTGCACACCATTGTCCGTCAGCGTGCCTAGAATCCTGCAAAAACAAGTGAAAGCGGTAGAGAGGCCATCGCCGAGGAAAATTGTCAAGAACCTGAACGTAAAAGTTGCGTGTTTTGGGGCGATTCTACCGTTTGCTACTTCTACCCGAGCGCTTTGAATGCAATTCACGCTAATTGAGCAACGTCGAATTTTTCGATTTGCCTTCTGCATCCGCCTTCGACTTGTTGATTGACGCCGATGGGACAGCAGTTCAATTGAGGCGACATCAATTTTTCGCGTGGTGTTCCCTGTCCTCTATCTTCCTCCAGTTACTCAGATTTGTGCGACTATTGAATGCGACTTTTGATGCATTGAAGTACTTGAGAATTCGAGAAGGTAAATTGAATCGTAAAAAGATATCTATCCTTCACGCATCAATTAAATGAACGGCGCGGTTTAATGTTTGTTCGATTAATCGATTGATCTGTTCATATATTGATTGGCTAAAGACACGTATTCCGAAAGAAATAGACAGAGGAAAAGCTATTGGCACTCGGTGTCTAAAGCAGTAAAGACTGGTACACTAGTAGTATGCAAAACATATATTTAAAAAGTGCGCTTAATCGCTAGCTAATCATATCGCTCTTCCTTCTCACCGATTATACTGTAGATGAAACAACTTCTTCTACAACCATTGTTTGCAAGATATCATCATCCCCGAATGCATCGTCTACAAGCTGATGAAACAATTGCAGTTCATCAGCTTCAGTTCGTTCCATTTCAACAAGTCCAGCCAAAAACTTGCTTGCCGTGCCCATCATTTCCGTCGTGCGCAACTCAATCTCGGAAAAAATATCTCCCATAGAAATATCAATTTGATCGACATTGATAATGTCCTTAGCAGTGGTGACCAACGACACACCACTGAATCTAAGATTAGATACGAAACCTTCCGCACTGGCGAGGACCTCGGGGCCTCCCTCGACGGTTCTAATCTGGTCTGCAATCTGATCCCACATGCAAATTATGGTTCCGCATTGGAAGAAAAGCATTCCAGCAAATAAAATTCTGACAATTCCAATCATTGACTTGATTGATGTTCGGAATCCTCGCTTTTCGTAACCCATTCCATCTGCCCACAGAGCGTCACTCGGGGTAGTATCTACCACCTGCTCATCCATCGGAGAATCTGGATTCACTGTCGTCTCCTCGTCTTCAGATCCCTCCTCCTCAATCACATCAAGATGTGTGTGCGGGAATTCGTGGTCAAAAGAATTGAGCAACATCTGTTCCTCTCCCTCAGCAACGTCCTGTCGTTCGTCGTCAGAAAGGGATGAGTTCATCATGGGGTCTAGTTGCGGCTCTTCATCGTCCACATCGCTTCCAACCAAAGATTCAGACATGCCAGACGACGTCGACGTTACCACGTCTTGCGTGGCTTTTTCACCTAATACTTCTTCGAGGCTGTCTGCCGGAGATTCCGATCCGGGTAAGGGGTCTGGCTTGACTACCTCACGATTTTCCTCCTCACTCTCCTCTCGAGACATCGGAGTTGCCCAAGAACAATGACTGTCGTCGTCTTTGCTTCCAACAGGATCTTTACCTCTGGATTCTTCTGGATCCTCAGGAACCCTTGTCTCTTCCGCTCCAGTGGCCTTCTCCAACTTTTGCTGATGGAGCTTAGTGTGGAGATTCCGCGAGTATCGTGTGCTAATCGGAGATGCCGGATTTCCTTCACTGGTCGACGCCTGAGTTGGTGAATTCGGTCCTCGGCGCATCCGGCGAAGTTTTTTGAAGTGCTCTCTCTGTGCACTTATTGGCGAAAGCGAAGCTGCCTTTGGTTCCTTAGCTGTCTCGACTTCGTCGGGGTCGTCACTCAAGGAAGAACGGATTCCAGTGTTATCTTCCGATTGCACAGGGC
This sequence comes from Pseudo-nitzschia delicatissima, assembly GCA_037355735.1. Classification (NCBI taxonomy): domain Eukaryota; phylum Bacillariophyta; class Bacillariophyceae; order Bacillariales; family Bacillariaceae; genus Pseudo-nitzschia; species Pseudo-nitzschia delicatissima. The sequence continues at coordinate 20,948 of CM074778.1, read as the reverse complement.
TCTTCACCGAAGCATATTTCTGGAAAGTGTCAAAAACATTATGATACGCAGCCGACTGCGTAAGGTTCTGAAAGTCCTTCGGGAGAGTATTCATCATATTGTTACCCGCGTGGAGAATCTTCTTTGCGTTTTCTGCAAAAGCATCGTTCAGACCACTGCCGATGTTTCCGATTGCACCAATTCCGTTTCCTCCTCCTTCTTCTCTACAGTGTTCGGAGGGGGCCAAACCCGCAATGGATTTATCCGCAACCTTTCCGAATTTTGCACGTTTTTCTTTGGAGGACGACTTGCTGTTGTCAATATGATATCCATGATTTACGATGGCACCACACGTGTTGATCAAGCTTGCGACATATGACTGACACTTCATTCCCGCTGGGTTTTGTGCACAACCCATTCCAATCGATCCTCCGCTGTAAGAAGCTCCATATGCCCTGGAGTGGCTAGAACCATGTTTAGATCCGCTCGACCTGTTTCGGGTAGGGGTCACAAACGTGACGTTGTCCATCAATCGTGGTCCTTCTGGTCCACAGATCAAAAACGGCTGATGGTCGCTGTTGCTATTCTCTCCTTTGCTTTCTTGGGAGGAAACGGCACCCTCGTTCTGTTGGATTGTGGGCTCAACCTTTTGGAATATAGGAGGTTTCTCTGCAGGAGATGTCTCTGCAGGAGGTGTCTCTGCAGGAGGTGTCTCTACCGGAGATGTCTCTGTAGGATGACTTGCTTGTGTCTCTCGAGGGCTGTTGTTCATGGGTGGCGAAGATGACGATGGCTGCTCTTGTTGATTCTGCTGATTATGGAATTGATGGAATGCCTGGAGTTGTCTCGCAAGCACAGGGTTGCGGGGAAAGAAACCAGATTGGAATGGCTTCTGTGGTTGCTGCATCGGATGCTGTAGTTGCTGCGGATGCTGCTGCTGATTCAAAGGGTACTGTTGGGTATTTCCAACGGCACCATAGGGGTATTGAATCGGTTGTGGCTGGTGATGACCAAATTGTTGCTGTAAACCACGATTTGGATTCCACTGTTGCTGCATCATTGTCGGAGGATGGTTTAGCGAGGGTGGGGCCATTCCGTTAGCCGAGACCCCAGCCGTGAGAGGAGACAAAATCGATACATCAGCCCAAGCGTCCTGGCCACTTGTAGAAGCTCCAGTCATCGCTTTTGCAGGAGTTTGGGGCGGGTGCTGCGACGTCGGAGAAGCAATCACAGGCGACAGGGGATGGAATTCGTGTTTTGAGCTCTTGAAGCGACCTTGATTCGTCATCTTCATCGCTGGATGCCCCGTGCACGAGTTGGGCATGACACTGCTTTCGACGCTAGTAGCTATCGTAGCATCTTCGACACGACTGTATTGATCTGCTACCGACGACGATGTCACTGTGGTGGAATCTCTATTTTGATTCTGCAGCTGCACTTTTTTCTGCTCTTCTAAGCACTTCTGCTGACCGACAGTTACGTATTCCGTTACGTTATCGGCTACACACTGTGAAGAACAGTCATCGGTACCAGCGCTTGCCGATTGTCGGAGATCTTCATCTGCAAGCGACTCGTCATCATAATTTCTCTCTCGACGCCTCGATGTGGACGTATCATCAACCTTTATCGAAGGGAAGGTCGATCCAGTGGTCGTGGTGCCTTCTCCAGCTGTATGGCCACTGTTGTTGTTAGCGACATCGTGACTGCCGTTGCGGCTGCCGTTGCGGTGACGATGAGTATCGCTGTGCTCCCGCATTTCCTTCATTGCCATAGCCGCTGCTGTGTTTGGACTCATGGGGACATATCCCATATACGACAGCTTAGATCGGCGAGAATTTGGAGTTGGTTGCTGTGGATCACTAAATCCGTCAGAGGAAACGGTTTCCCCAGCGCTGTATGAATAAGAGGCACAAACTGACGTAGAGTGCTCGTCCGTAATACCGTTGTAAGAAATCATGTCATAAAGGGACTCAACTTCATCCTCTTTGATGTCTTCTTCTTCGGTGCTATCTCTTAACACGATGCGAGGGTCAAAGCGACTACCATCTTCGTCGCGACAGTCGTCTTCTTCCGATCCACGTCGTGTTATTGATGGAGATCGCTCGTTCCTGCGATGGTGACTCTTGCTTTTGATGCTTTTTGTTGTTTTCGTGGAAAGCTGAGATGCCTGCGACGAAAAAGAAAAGCTTCCAACGCTTTGACCGCTCGTCCCAAAATTCTTGTACTTCACCATGGTAGAGTATCGATATTCGAATATATATTCCGTAACTTCTCTGCTGTTGTTTGTTGTGAACAGTTAAAACGTTTATATCATTGTCTCCGATATGTGATAGTTCACTCTTGCACGAAGATGATGTCTATGTTGCTTTTCCTAGAATGTGATATGGATAACGGATCTAAACGTATATATTTCATGTGTTGGATGCAAATCCGTTGCATTTTAACCTGCTACAGTCAAACACGCATGAATAGTCAAATCCGATGTTCGCAACATCCGTTATTATGCATAATTTTTATGTGTGAAGGAGGTTGAAAGTATCGCCTATCGTCGCCAAGTTCTTAGGTATCCTTATGTCTGGACCAAAAATTATGATTTCATGCGCAAAATTAGTCTGACTTGCGCGCGTCGATGCGTTCAAAGGCGATTTCGTACCTCTGCCGTTCAAAGCTACGATCGTTCAAAGAAAGCCAAGGGCATATTAGTTTTCTTCCAGAAATGGTATGTAGAAAGTTTCTCTCCGTTCCCCCTTTCCGATTTTGTCTCATGAACTCGGAGTCGACGTCGTCGATCCTTAAAAACAATTACGTGTCACACCCTTAGGAGTTGTGGTCGCGTTCATATACGTACAAAACCCGCACAAGAGAACGCCATCGCAAAATCTGTATGTTCCGATGAATGCTTATCGCAGAATTGAAGAAGTGGAAGTATCACGCTTGGATGGAGTTCCAACCGTTTGACTTGTCACACTATTGGTATGTGACATCGAAAGTATCGAAAGAAGAGTACAAATATCAAAAAAAAGAGTTGGTTGATGGTTGGCAGTCGAGCCCTATCATAAGAAACAGAGTTCGGAAGGAACAAAACGAAGAAACCATCGGACGAAGACCAATTCATCCTAAGTCAAACCGGTACCATGGCCCTCACAAGCACCAAGGCAGAAGAAAAGTTGGGAGTAGTTGAAAGCAAGAGTAGCGCGAGTCAGACTTCTGTGATTCGCAAATGGGCCACAAAATACGACACTGAAGAAGTGGACAATTACGAAAGCGACGACGATCAAGAGGTTCTCGACGATCCTATGTGTTCGGAAGCACGTAACGATGTAGAAGAAGTACAGCAAGAAGGCAAAGACCAGAAAGTGGTCTTATATGAACGTAAAAAAACATCAGCTTGGAGTTGTGGCGTTTCCGAATTGGTTGGCATCGACCAAACAACCGAATGTAAGGACCATCGAGGAAAAGTGACTCGTGACCAAGCATTGCCCGTGAGAGCAGAATCCAAGGAGAGAGAGGATTACACGTGGGCTTGCAGAAGTTCCGAATTTCTTGCTGTCGACAATCGCAAGGCTATCGACTCATCAAGAAATCAAATCAATTACGAATTGTATGACAACGGTGATGATGAGGATTCGTCGGTCGCATGGTTCCTCAACACTTTCCATTCGAGTGATAGACTGACGGTGAACAATACATCAAACAGAAAGCTAACAATGATTGGAAGTCACTCACTCTCAACTCATATTGGACAATCGAAACGATCATAACTCGACCGTGCCTAACAAGATGAACGAAAAGACAACATTTTCTGACCCGGACGCCATGGCGGCTGAACTAGACCCCTTGGCTTTTGAGCTCGACAGCCTTTCAGCGAAAGAAGAGGAGGAAGAAGTGGTATTTCATGATGAAAATAGTGAAGATGATGATAATGCTCGAAAAAAGAAGACTTCTTTCGACTCGTACCTATCCAGGCCGAAAATTGACGTCTCTACAGCCAAGATTGACCGCAACGAAAGTCAAGGAGAAGAGATGCTTTTGAAGGTTACGGATGCAATTTCGTCACTATGTCTCACACCTCGTTCCCAACAACAATTGCTAGAAGAACAACTCAACGCAGCTGGCAACCGATCAAACGGTTCGATAACGGATTCGACTTCCATCGAAGACCAAAATATCGAGCTGGAACTACGCTGCAGCGGCAGCGGCAACGAAAACGAAGTCGACGAAATCATCGTTGTTGATGCGGTTGTTAGAGCTCTCCGAAGATCGAAGAAAAGAACCAGCAACAATTATTTGAGTCAGGAAAATGAACCGAACGAAGAAAACAACACGATTAGTTTGGCGAGAAACAAAAAATCTCACAGTCGGATTAGCTCGGATGCCATGGATGTGTTGATGTCTCTTACCCTGATGGAATGTGGTAAGAGTATCAAGACAAAAGATATCAGCAATGAACTTCCCAATGGAAATTCTTCGTCTGCGTCCACTCAATCAGACGTTTTAGGTGATAATGATATTCATGAACCGACCACGATCGAAACGATGGATATTCTAGCATGTCTAAATGCAAATGACAATCTCAGCAATACCATCTCTAAAGATACAGACGCCGACAGAAATGGCGCAGTAAGCGAATCGAATTGTTCGGAGGACGAGGAAGCGGATAGAACCATTGGGAACAAAAATCAAGTTTCACTCAAAGACCCTCAGCCGTCGGAAGAAAATGATTCGAAAAAAGCCCCGACTGAGAGCACAGTGACAATTGAAAGCGAAGATGAAAAGGAGAAAAGGAATATTGAGCTATCATTACGAGGAGAGCACGCGGCAGGTCAAGAAGAAAATAATGTTGACCCATCGGCCATAGAGGGCAAGACAGATTGCCGTGAAATAAAGAGAGGTATTGTATTAGAACCGAAGATTGAGCAATCCAATGCATTTCAACAGGATACTTTGGTTTTTGAAAAACTTGATCTAAACATGGATAATGATAGCTTTTCCATCGATGGATTCTGTGACAACTCGTTGTCGGACGATAATCCTATTAGAGTCCAACCTTGTGCAATGGTGAAGAAGACAGAAACACGAACAAAAACAAAGAAGCTGGGCATTGCTATGCCACTTCCCCGAAATGATTTCAAAACCATATCGACTACGATGTCTGCTTCATTTGAGCTTGTTGCGTCGCTATCTTCATCAGACGACTGCCACATTCCAAGCCCGCCACAGTCGAAGAGGGAAAGCGTTTCCGCCAAAATTCTCAATTTTAGATCTGCCTCAAAAAGTTTTAGTCTGCCCCTGGACCCCAAGAATGCTATTAATGCGCCTCTGAAAAAACTTGCACTTCCAATCTCTTCGAGGGAAGAAAATCTCCATGTGCCATCTCCTCTAATGGCAGTATCAAGTACAAGGAGAACGAAGAAAAAGAAACAACGTGCAGGCAATAAAAAACATTCGACGAATGAGATGACCAATGAATATCATACTCCAGTTTCTACAAAAAAAGAAGAGCAAGCAAACGTTCCTCTTAGGGACCCCATCACCGCTGCACTTGGAGACAGTAAGAGACCCAATAAACTATTTTCCCACCTTGGAATGAATATAATGATTCGAAATGGAAAGAAGAGTTCTTTCGCGAGGAAGAAAAGAATACTCAAAAGCCCAAAAACTGAATCTCAAACAGTTCAAGAGAAGTCTCTACAAGTGGATGTCGGGAGTATTGCAGAAGATAGCTTACGAATTGGTCGAAAATCATATTCATTACCTCCCACCTCAGGCAATCATTCGTTTATCGACAACACAGAGGAAGATCAAGAAAATCGTTCTCCCAATCCATGTATGGTACTAGGTCAACCGAGGCCCACGTACATTGGGAAGAGATTGCCGAAGAAGGGTATAATGCGGGTCAGATATGAAGGCGCTCCAAAGCTTCCTCCTTCGAACCCAAACCGAAAGAAAAGTGTCCATTGGGATGAGAAACAACTTGCAAGTAAGAAAGAAAAGGGCATACTGGTGGGAGTATCAAGTCGAAAATGCAGGCCAATTCGTGTGTTAGAAAGACATATGCTAGAGATCACAGCTGTGCAAAACGAGTATGGAAACGAGCTGGAAAGTCTGTTGGGTTTGAGGAGCACATCTAAAGGGTACATCTGCTAGTACTATACTAGCAGGGGAAGTTGTTAGTGTAGTAAAGTAAAATATGTAATAATAATAATGCGAATGATTTCTTTTAATTGGCATGGATAAGCATTATAGAGCAGAAGGCTTGCGTCGAATCATCGATTTGGTTCAAGAACAACACCAACCCCCAATTTGCATATTATGAAGGTGATAGCGTAACCCTTTCACTCAATATTCAGTCTCTTTGGCTGCTGTATCCTTCATACCATCTTTGTATGCCTATTCTAGGAGGGCGAATAGCATTTGTTTGTAGAATGACTGGTTCTGACCAAGCGGATCAAGCATAGCATTTTCGCACCAATCCATGTCTGAAAAATATTGAGGTCTGTCAGTAAAATAGTCATATTTTACTCAATATTCAGTCTCTTTGGCTGCTGTATCCTTCATACCATCTTTGTATGCCTATTCTAGGAGGGCGAATAGCATTGGTTTGTAGAATGACTGGTTCTGACCAAGCGGATCAAGCATAGCATTTTCGCACCGATCTATGTCTGAAAAATATTGAGGTCTGTCAGTAAAATAGTCATATTTTACTCAATATTCAGTCTCTTTGGCTGCTGTATCCTTCATACCATCTTTGTATGCCTATTCTAGGAGGGTGAATAGCATTTGTTTGTAGAATGACTGGTTCTGACCAAGCGGATCAAGCATAGCATTTTCGCACCGATCCATGTCTGAAAAATATTGAGGTCTGTCATGAAATAGTCATATTTTACTCAATATTCAGTCTTCATGGCTTTTTTCAGGCTTTCCGGCATTGCGGCTTATATCGTTTTTCTGAAGGCTGCGGGAGAATCATAGAACTGGGTCGCAATCCGGCAAAGGCATGTTGTCGTTGTTTTTGAAAAATTGTTTCAGGAGTGAAGTGTCAATATCTTTCCAAGAAACAGAGCTCTGGTAACAAATGAAGTACGTAATCCTCATTTTAAGGCGTTGCTTTCCAACAACCTTTTGGACCTTTCCTGTTTCCAGCTATTCGAGCAGCAGCGGATCCTCAAAGACTGCAAGAGATTTCTGTTGTTTTTCTATGGTGAAAAGAGTTTCTTGCTTGATGCTGGTCTTATTTCTTGGCGACTGGAGCTCCAACCACAAAATCCATACGGAAACCAGTAAATTTCTACCTGTTCTTTTGATTCGTTCCCTCGGCGCTTCGTAACTCCTGACGGTTGCGGAGAAAAGAACAACGGAAGTTGCGGCGGGCTGATTGATCCATTTTTCATTGTGCTCTTATTCCTCAGCGACGGGGCATCCAACCACAAAATCCATAAAGATGCCACTCAATTTGAGCATGATCTTTCGATTCGTCGAATCGCCGTTTGTCACTTTCTGATGGTTACGGAGAACGAAGCAACAGAAGTTGCATTGCGCCGCGTCGGTATTTTTCATTCTCTCGCGGCGTGACTTCTATCAATCGAATTGGTGCAAGAACAACGCCAACCCCCATTTGCATATCATGATGGTGATGGGGTCTACCAAAAGAATGGTGATATCTCAAGTCAGCTCAAGAGTTTGAATCAATCGTATTGGTAAGGTAGCTGTGGTTGAAGCAGCGAATTGGGTCGAGAGCAGTGCGAAAAGGCCGTTTTGAAACATTCTTGATGGGGTCAATCACAAGATGTGTGATAGATCGGTGAATTTCCGAGATTTCTCGCTGCTTTTCTTTCAGGCTGGTCGTCTGTATGTAAATTATGGGGATGTATTTACATTGAAGAGCAGAAGGCTCTCATATCATCATCACATTGGGTCGAGAGCACTGCCTACCGTCCATTTAAAGAAATTGTTGACCTTCTACACAAAAATGGTCACAGGTATGTCATTTTTGAATCTTCCTCACTCCTTTTTCGTTCAGGATAACCTTCTCTCAGTAGGTAAATATCTCGAATCAACATCTTTGTCTCGAAACAGTTGTTGAACCGTAGAATTGGGTATAGCGTTTTTTTGCTCATTTCCATTTTTTGAAACTATTGAGGTCTTTCACAAGATTGTTGAGATCTCAGTCAATTTTGAAGCTTTCTCTCTCCTTCTTCTTTCAGAGCATCATTTAGTGAGTAATTAAAGAGGAAGTCAGGTTCGTTAATAGAGTGGATACGCTGATGTTGAACCAGCACATTGTGCCTAGTGCTTTTGCTCATTTGGGTCTGTTAATTTGAATTTCACGTTTTTGACTTTCTCACTCATTTTCACTCAGGGTGTCTCATGTCTTTCAGTGAGCAGATTTGAAATTTTAGATCGAATGAATCAATAAACGATTGCGCATGCCCTATTTTTTTTTATGTCGAAAAAACGGTCGAGCTTCCAAATTAACGCGAAAAAACATCGAGTTTTCAAATTACCGCCCCATTCGTCAGGAACCCTCGAGGATTTAAAGATAAAATAAAAATCGATCATGGGGGATAGGAATATTTCTTTTTATACGAAGAAAATCTACTTCAGTTTGGGGAAGTCTCGAAACCGAGTCATTGACAAACGATTCCCGAAAGTATGCGTGATCAAAACCAGTCCCGGAACTACGTACAAGTGACTAAAAAATCTTCGTGACCAATCGTCACACACATCTCTTCGATATCCACGTTCTGCTATTAGATAACTTGTACGTACCATACGCACTGATGCGATTGATTCTATCGTTTAGTGATAGAGGGTACCGGGTGCCGGAAACGAACGAAACAATGCTCGAAATAAATCGTGTCGAATACTACCAAAGCAAATATCAATAATTGGAAGCTGTTAGATTGTTCTTCCTTTGAATGAATTGCACTGTATTTGATTTGTTTGGACTTTAACATTTTATGATTTTAATACGGTGTTTCATTTCTCAATTAAATATAGCGATTCGATTTATTTAGGCGGTAGGCGAGAAAGATGAGGGTGGGTTCGACAATTGGAGGTCTCATCTTGTTCTTTTTCCGCGTCGAAATCGTGCACGTACCGTTTCCGCTCAAAGAAGAAAAAAGAAGAAAAATAATACGGTACTAGTAATAAAAAAAAAAAAAAAAAGAGTTGCCGGGGACGTCAAATGACAAGTTGAGTCTAAAATTAGGAGGAGATCTCACCCGGAATAATGAGAAACTAGCTAGATGGAAACCGGAACCCCTAATTCGAAAAAAAATCACATCAGTATGAATGTCCTCAACACACACTCTTCATGACGATAACCCTTCCTACAACTGCCGACAACATTTCTTCACAAAATAAAGACGATTCGTATTGTTTACTGTCATCATTAAATACACTTACGGTCAATATCCATTCGATCTGAAGTAATGATTTTTTCAAATTTTGAGGTTCTGGTACTCGTAACCCCAGTTTCGAATTCCGCCGAGCTCACCTCCTACGTACAGATAATATATTGGAGCTAGGGTTTTCTATAGATTCCTTATTTGAGGTCAAGAAACGGTTCCCCCAAACGAATGAAATTTTCTTGATGTATAAAATAATGGTCTGTGAAAAAGAAATATTCCCTCACCCCAAGAAATTGTTTCGTTCTCGATCCAAATTCGCGATGGCTCTGATGAAGAACGATTTGGGATTCCAATCCCGAGTGTTGTTCTCTTTTTATTGTTGGGCAGTTTTTGCTCCGCTCGATTACACATTGATTGATTCTAGATTCATTCATCATGTGATCGTGCTCGCTCTTTCCGTTGCCGCGCTCAAAAATTATTGGCGATTCATCAACTTTTGACATCATCGCGTGTACAGTACAGTACTGTACGTACAATACGAAAATTACATACCATAAATTTTCTGATTCACCCACGAAGCACATATCGATGCGCGCCGGGTGAACTTATTATTTGGCGATCGCTTGATCTTTGAAAATGATGATTGACAACCCACCCATCATGATCAACACGAAAAAATACCGAATTTCTAATTTTCATCTTTGTTATCACCGTCTAATTTATCGTCTTTCACAGCTACTACATTATTGCACCAGATAAGGTCACGCTATTCCCGCAATATCTGAACTTCTCCCCAAGATAACATTCACAAAGATAGTTATTCCACATAGAGTCCAAACGCCTTCCGCTGAAGTCTGAAAAAGACAGCACTAGTACGACTACTAGCTTTTTCCTTCCTCGACATCGATCAAATCATGGTTTCCACGAATTCCCGGGGAATTGTTAGGAAGGAGGGTCACAGGATGTCCAATGAAGAGCTCATTGTGCAGCGACGAAAGACCAATTCGCCCACTATTGAGGACGATTTTACGATTGATCTCGATGTCGAAGACGAGGAACCCTTCGACGAGCCTAAATCCACTCCTACAGCGGAAAGAAAAGTCACCACCTTCTCAAAAACGAAGAATAATGCAACTCAGAAGGCTCGCTTTGATGCCGAAATAGATATGCTCTCTTGGACGGGAAGTGACTTGGACGGTGGAGACGGAAACAAGAAAAATCGTGGTGTTGAGGACAAGAGCAAAAGTGTTCACAGTCTAGTTTGGAGCGAAAGTGAGCTAGACGATACCAAAGGCAGTAATGTTGATGAAAGAGATGAATTTTCTATGATCCGCGACAAGATGGAAGATCGTGAAGGAGGTCCTACCAATCATCATGGAAATGTTGTCAATAGTAGTGTGCACGCGGTTGTGAAGCAAAAGAAAAGTGCCCGAGAGGAACCAAAAGGAGCACACAAGCCTATCGATAGGGAAGGACATTCAAAGTCAACTGTCAAATTTTGCGTTGAAAGTGATTGTACCCATCCGAACAACGAAACGGCAAGTCGATCCAAGAAAAACGCTTCCACCCAACCAGGTGTTGATAAAAGTCGCCAAGTCAAGAAAAAGAACGATTATGACAACATGGCTATTCGCACAGAAAGGAGCACTGACAACGAGATGGCTGAGGATGAGTCAAACATCTATGATGGAATAAGTGCTTTTTCGATTACTCCATCCGTAGCTCCGTCTGTGACTGCTTCAGTGACTAAACGAACTCGGAACACAAAAAATTCGAAAAGTCCAAGAACCCCAAGGACAGCTCGTCGCATGAATGTCCACGATACCCAGACGATCACGGGCGAAACCAGCGTTATGACAGCTGATGTCGTCGAAAAAATGGATGTAACATGCGCGACGATGACTGGAAAAAAGGTCAAGAAACGTAGTGCTACTAAAAAAGGTCAAACAGAAACCGGAGGGGAAGAAGACCTTCTCGACCGGTTTTTCGAAAACATCGAAAGCCGCACGTGTAAAACCCCTCGCCGCAGAGAAGGCGAGAAAGATGGTTTGAAGCGACTTATTAATCCCTTCTTGGATCGGCTCGAAGAATTTGACTGTATCTTCGAACAGCTTGAAGAACTTGCCTGTCCCGAAGAAGATGAAAGTGATGGCGGCAGACACAAGGCAAGGCCAAGCACTCCAGCCGCATTTGCAGCCGCAACGTTCACCCAACTACTAGATCAAATCGAGAAATTCGATCCAGGGTTTGTAAAATCAAAAGCAACTTCATGTCAAACAAAATGTGACATTTATGGCGGACGAAACCTCGACGAAGAGGGTTGCGACAGCGAGGACGAGGATATGCCTAAAATTTCAATTCCGGAAAACGAAAAACCAAATAAAAACAGCGCCTACGATGTTTTGGAACAAGCCTACGAACGAGCTGAAAAAATGGTAAAGGATCAAAAACAGACGAGTTATGACAAAAAAGATCAACTTCAGAAGATGAAAGAACAATGGCACGAGGCAAAAATAAATTGGAAACTACGACAGTCTATCCTAGCAGAGATGGTGAGACAAAACACGGCAAAGGCTGCTGAAACCACTACAAAGTACATGGATACAATTGTTTCGACTTGCAATCCTTCGGTATCATCAGAGGCAACCGACCAGGAGAAAGACGAGAAGAAACACCCTCGAAACGATTCGAAGCAGTCCTTTGTAAAAGGAAGTAACAAGGATCACAACTCTGTTAGCGATGTCCATCACGATGTGGCTTCGATTGATGATAGCGAATTCTTTTCCATGATGAGCCCCAGCGAACATTCAAATATTCACTCGAAACACGGTGCCTTCCGATCAAATCTGCAGAGTCCTAGCGAGCATTCAAACATTCACTCAAGTAGGCGAAACACTCGATCGACGGCGTTCGATGCTTTGAGCGAGGATGAAATATCAGCCACATATATGCATAATGATAATGCCTCTGATGTCCTCTCCGACGGCCCTTCTGACGAAGATAACGAGAATATTGAGGCTACAATTGGAGTATCAAATGGTCCATTGGCTGCAATTACAGAAGAAGCAGAAAGTGCGGCGTCTGGGAGCGCTTCAAATCGAAAAAGTAAACAAAAGAGAGATCCTGTCCGTCAACCTACCATTCGGCGATGGGCATACCCTGCTCCAGCGTATTACAATGAGAAATCCAACTCTGGTCGAGGTACTGAGATGCCTTCAAACCCAAAAGAGTGGATAGAGATGTGGAAAAACACAGTGGACTCTGTCTCTGGAAAGATCCTCGATCGAGCCCAATGCGCTTCAGCGAGCATAAATTTTGCCGACTCGAATTCTTTTGAAGACGATAACGAATTAAGCGCTGTCGTCGAAACAAATTCAGGTCGCGACAGCAAGAGGCCTTCTATGTCCCAGCGGATGAAACAGCAGAATTCGATTATCGAGGACGAAGAATATAGTGTCAGCGTCATTCGCGGAGCAGAGACTGACGTCAGCGATGATTTGAGTGGTTTCGAGACCGCTGCAAATGAGATGGACTTTGAACAAGATGAGCGGCCGCCAATGCTTCGACTTATGAAATCTCGAACTGGTAGCAGGAGTTGCGGGAGTCAAGAAGATTGTCAGGATGGATCAAAATGCAACAAGTCGACCTCGAAGAGCGGTAGTGTTCACAGCCGCTTGTCAACGGAAGTACTAGAAGGCTACACGCTTGCTGATAGTATCAGGCATTCTTCTCTTTCGGATGACAATGATGGAGCAGATAGAAAAAGAACATTGAAAGAACCACGTGGCAATAAATTGAAGACTGATCCCAGCTCACATGTTCGTCGAGGAGGTTCATTGCCACCAACAGCTCCACAAAAGCCAGACCCTGAGTGTAAACAAAAAGATCAGGAACGGATTCGAAGTCCGAGATCTTCTGAAACGAATGAAACTTCTGACATGACAACAGTGTCAGCGTCGTCCTCGGATGTTGTGGTGACACAGGTGGCTGATTCTACGCACTCAGACAGATCAGTGGGAATCTGTGTCGAAAGTCGTAAGGGGAAGGAATTTGTTGACGACGTCGAAAGTTCAGAAACTTCACCTACGAAGAAGCCTTCTTTTGATGACGATGACGGGGATAAGGCGACAGTTTTCTCCTACAACACCTCAAGCACAGGAAACACCGAGTTCAAGGACTGTTATCAAGATGCAATCCCCTCTATGTCTACAATGGGGACCGCTCTTGAAGACGAGACCTCCTCCTTTTCGGCACAAAAATCTGCACGAAAAGAAAAAGCACTGAGAAAAATCAACGGCACCTCATTCATGGCTTCCGATGCGAACATTGTCAAGTCAATGGCGCTACTGTCTGTTTCGGCCACTGTCCTAAATTCTACGCGGTACAATAAAATTGGGGCAGATTCAGAAGTTTTTGAAATGGAATCAGTACCGTCTACATCCAGTTACACTCAAGAAGAAGTCATCCTAGACTCGATTGTCGAGGAAACCCCCGAACTTGAGAATGAGGAATCGTCAAAAAGCACAGATTCGGATGAATCTCCACAAACTCATAATGCAGATAATGATATTCTGGAAGAATCGATCGTGGAAGGAACATCCCAAATGCTTCCTGAAGAGTCGTTGAACGAAGAAGAGTCCAATGAGATTCTCGAAACATTTCATGACGAAACGGTGACGGGAGATTCAGATGGGGATTCCATCAATTTGCAGCTCGAGCATAAACAGGTACACCGAGATATGGACGATCGAATGCTGGAACACAATTCCCCCATTGACCAAATTTCAAAAAAGATCACCTCTGAATCTATGAATCAGCACGATTCATCCAATCAATTATCATCATCATTTGACGGATATAACTCGATCGAAGATATCAATTTCAACAAACACCTAAGAAACGCTTTCGAAGAAGCTGGAGCAGGTAATGAGGTCAATTCAGAGGAACTCATATTGGAATCATTGCAACAGCAAGAATCGGTGAAAGAGCAAGAGAGAATCAGACTGAAATCATCTGAACCATCTGAACACCAACGGTCAGTGCAGCTACAAGATTTTCTGGAGGAGCAACCGTCCGATGAACCAATCGATTCGAAACAAAGTCTCGAGGGGGAAGATGAATCATTGAAGTTTATGCAACCGCTCAAGCCAAAATATACATCCTCGCCAACACTTGATGGATTGGTAATGACCAGCGATGAGGTAAAGTCAACGTCGAGAACGAAAAAAATTTCATCCAAGCTGCGCGAGCCACGATCCGTTGAGGATCGGCGTCGGAGAAGATTACGACAGCGTCGAAAATTCGAAAAGATCCTCCGCGGAGAAGATGATTCATCGTCAACGTCGTCCTCGACTCTGTCTGGTGGTAGTAGTCGACACGACGAATCTGGATCGCAGCAAGAAGAAGGACTCAAAAAGAACGATGGTGATCTTGCTCCATTGATCTCAGCTAGTTTTGACACCGGTTTCGGGTCGGTTCCTGTGATTGAAGGAGAGAGTCAATACTAAATGATTGAATTCACAAGTTTACGACGACAGCAAGAAACCAAATCTCTGCTAAATTGTTCCTCACGGAATACGTATCCTCATGTGAAAGTGGCCAACACCACCGGAAATACTAACGACAGCAGGCATGTGGTATCGGTGGGTAAGTGCTGGTGGTGGTCACCAACTGTCGTTGTTGTGTATCAACAACAACAAAACAACAAGAATCATACGAAGAAGAAGAACTTACAAAATTAAAAAACATCAAGTATAGTAAATAGCGTTAATCTAATTGCAGTTATTGATAGCAACTACTAGACCCGCCGTCAGTACCCTCAACTTTATGATTAGGACCTATAACGATAAGTTGTAGTAGTGGCCCTCCTCTGTTAGAGTGGAGTGGAGAAGAGCTCTCGTGTCGAATTAGTCCAATAAATTAAAGATAGAGGGTTGAGGTTTGTGTCGGGGTTGGCAAAAATTGACCGGATCGGCGGGAAAATTAGACCTCAAGAAAAAAAATCCTCACGACAAAAAAAAGATTCCTACAGAATCACAAAAAATATCGCAGATATTTTACAAAATGTCGTAGGCTCCTTACAGAGGGGCCGGGAAAAGCCGTAGGCACTTGCGAACACTTGAAGTCAGCATGCATCCTCTTTTTCCATATTGCATCCTCTCGGTTCAACCGATCAAGCCAAAAATCAAATAAACGAATTTCAAGCTTAAAAAAGATTAATTCGACAACATCTCACAGAAGTTGTCGTCTCAAAAATCAGAAACGAAAGTGAGTTCATTTTTTGAAATTACTACACGTTTCCGCTTATTCGTCAACTTATCTGCCGAAGTTTTCAGCAATCCGCCTATTGCATGTGCATTGCATTCAATTATACACAATTGCATGCAATTGCACGTACAAAAAGTGGAGATCGAATGGCGAGAAATTTTCGATCATGTTTCAATCATCGTCAAATAGTTCAGTACAATAGTCTGAAACGCCCATATATTTCGATAAAAGTATACTACTCCGCCAAAAAACGATACATACCTATCTTCTTCAAGAAACAAAACTTCATGAGTGGAAAAAGAATCTACGTACCTGTACAAACCTACGATTTTTGGTTTTGACGCAATCACCTTGGGGGGATGCAAATTGGAACAGTTTCAAACAAATCAATAGGGGCAACTTAAAAAAGAACGATACAATCATATCGACAGACCTGCGGGGACAAATTGGGACTCAATAGAATTTAAATTTTGTCCGAAACGTTTTTGGGAGTTTACAGAAATTTGGACCGATCAAGAAGCATTTTTATTTGAGTTTTATGGTTTCCCACAGCCCTTCGGGCTTACTTTTGTCATATACGTATGGAATAACGCATATTAAGATACGTTGAGGATTAAAAATAATAATATGATGACGTCAAACTTCGCACCCGAGAAATTGAAATTTCCCCCAAAAGTTGGTCTCACCCCGATCGGTTGCCTTCCGAGTTGAGCGAAGATCCAACCGGGACTTTCTGGATTGTTACCGTTCACAGATCCGTTCACATCCATGTGTAGAGGATGCCAATCGTATGCGACCAAAAAGTTCTCACGTTTGGTTGCATTCGTTTAGATCACAAGAATTTATGAGTCGGGTTGATATGATTCGTGGATGCCCATTGGAATCGCCCCGCGCTTCAACTCGATCGTGCATTATTCGAATGCAAACATGAGAAGTAGTTCGTATTGAGTATTGTCCTTTTAGTTCGTGTTTTTGCGTGCAATGCTGAAAGATTTTTTCTTTCGAAAAAGAATCATAATATTGCAAAAGCAACCTTTCTATCTCATACTCTCACTACAATTATAATAACAAGTAAAAATCAACCATGCCTCCATACGCAGATCACTCGGACAACCATACCGATCACGACTTGTCGGGAATCCTCACCGATTTCGGTTGCGTCGACGAAGACGTTGACGTCTTTCAAGATGAACAGAAAAAATCAATCATCTCCAAGATGCTCTGTCCTTGCACTCTAAAGGTTGGAAACCCATCCTCTGCCCTTTTCAAGATCCGAACCTGTGCTGAATGTGGCGAACAGGTTCACAAGTATACTGGCGGTGGCTACGAAAAGGAGGAGTACAACGATTTGACCAAGGTTTATTTCCACAAACGCTGTCTCCAGACACGGGAGGACCGCACCATCCATAAAAAACATGGTTACGGTCTTGTGCTCATTGATCTTTTGGATTACTTTCAAGCCAAGGCTCAAAAGAAGCGAATGGAGGAGGAATGCGCAGCACGCAAAGTCGAAGAAGAAGCAAAAGAAGCCAGAGCTCTCGCCCAAGCCTTTCTCGAGGCACAGGAAAAAGAAAAGGGATTCGCCAAGCGTTTCAAGCGATCCCTCAAAGTTTTTTCGAAGAGCTCCAAAAAGTCCAAAGTATCGAGCAACGCCAAGAACATTAATATCGCAATGGATGATATGGAACCTACCGAGATTTGGAAAACCGCCATCGATCCAAAGTCGGGCAGGACCTATTATTATCATACAGCGACAAGAGAGACGACTTGGAACAAACCATCTGCTCGCAGACTATACGAAGCCGAACACAAGAAGTGGCTCGAAAGCCGATCAGTCTGATTTCGCTGAAGGAAATAAAATCATGAAGTGCCTCGAAAGCCGATGTCATTCGTGTTATACTGTAGTATCTCCCAGCGAGAACGACCATTGATGGTTATTGGAAATTGCTGTTCGTATCGCGACGAACAAACCCTACATACTTCATGAATTACATTAAAAGTAACTTAGAACCGGATATAATCTTGGGGTCAATATTTATAGAAACCATATATATTGAATAAGTATGAAACATAATACTGTAGTATCTCCCAGCGAGAACAATCGTTGATGGATATTGGCGTGACGAACAAACCCTACATACTTCATGGATTACATTACAAGTAACTTAGAACCGGATATAATATTGGATCAATGTCATATCGAAGGGAATATGCAAATGTATTGAAGAAGTAGGCGTACTTGTATTACACATTGAATATTGTCGTTTGTCCTCGAATCGAAAATCGAATCGATTATCTTCTATTTTCTGTTCAAAAATGGCAATAGCTCGGTCAATTTTCAATCTTTCGCACTGAATTTTCTTTCCTAGTGACTTTCCATGACTAGTTAGGGTTGGTGGAAGAACACTATTTGTGTTCAGGTTGTGGTTGAAGTAGTGAATTGGATCGAGCGCAGTCCCGACATTCTATTTTGAGAAATTGGTGATTTTCTGGTCAAAAATGGCGATAGCTCGGTCATTTTCAACCTTTCGCACTGAATTTTAATCAGAAACTGATTGAACAGAGCAAAATGAGTACGAATATTTTGGAAATTCACGAATGATATCCATGTATGCACTTTGGTCTTCAAATTTGCTTTTGTCTTTGGTATCTCAAATTGCATCAAATATTGAGACGGAAACCCGATCGATACTATATCCGAAATGTACATTAAACAAACAGCAATGCGTACAGATGCGGACCCGTTTCATCAAACGCGGCACATATCAAGTCCCTTGCATACGGAGGTACCATAGCACAGATTACAAGACAACCGATTATGAACTAGACTAGGCGAAGGGATTGCAGATTGGTTACGGAAGCATCGGATGATTCCTGCTTTGGCGATGCAGTACTCTCGTCCGAAAGGACCTTTGCTCCCCTCTACCACAATTCAGTCAGTTACAATAAAGTTCAAATCATTCTCTGTTCACCTTCGCCAAACTCATCGTTTCTACTATAGCGAGTTACACTAATACGTCGACATAGTCTTCTGTCACAGCACTTGGGTTTCGTGCTGAGTCTTTCCTTCTGTCGGTTTGGTTGGTCTTTCCATCTGTCGGTGTGGCTCGTCCATCCTTCTGTCGGTGTGTATGGTCTTTCCTTCTGTCGGTGTGTATGGTCTTTCCTTCGGTCGGTGGGTCGGTCCATCCTTCTGTCAGTGTGGTTGGTCTTTCCTTCTGTCGGTGTGGTTGGTCTTTCCATCTGTCGGTGTGGCTCGTCCATCCTTCTGTCGGTGTGTATGGTCTTTCCTTCTGTCGGTGTGTATGGTCTTTCCTTCTGTCGGTGTGTATGGTCTTTCCTTCGGTCGGTTGGTCGGTCCATCGTTCTGTTAGTGTGTATGGTCTTTCCTTCTGTCGGTGTGTATGGTCTTTCCATCTGTCGGTGTGTATGGTCTTTCCTTCTGTCGGTGTGTATGGTCTTTCCTTCTGTCGGAGTGTATGGTCTTTCCTTCTGTCGGTGTGTATGGTCTTTCCTTCGGTCGGTTGGTCGGTCCATCCTTCTGTCGGTGTGTATGGTCTTTCCTTCTGTTGGATTGGTTGGTCTTTCCATCTGTCGGTGTGTATGGTCTTTCCTTCTGTCGGTGTGTATGGTCTTTCCTTCTGTCGGATTGGTTGGTCTTTCCATCTGTCCGTTTGGTTCGTCCATCCTTCTGTCGGTGTGTATGGTCTTTCCATCTGTCGGTTGGTCGGTCCATCCTTCTGTCAGTGTGGTTGGTCTTTCCTTCTGTCGGTGTGGTTGGTCTTTCCATCTGTCGGTGTGGCTCGTCCATCCTTCTGTCGGTGTGTATGGTCTTTCCTTCTGTCGGTGTGTATGGTCTTTCCTTCTGTTGGTGTGTATGGTCTTTCCTTCTGTCGGATTGGTTGGTCTTTCCATCTGTCGGTTTGGCTCGTCCATCCTTCTGTCGGTGTGTATGGTCTTTCCTTCTGTCGGTGTGTATGGTCTTTCCTTCTGTTGGATTGGTTGGTCTTTCCATCTGTCGGTTTGGCTCGTCCATCCTTCTGTCAGTGTGTATGGTCTTTCCTTCTGTCGGATTGGTTGGTCTTTCCATCTGTCGGTTTGGCTCGTCCATCCTTCTGTCGGTGTGTATGGTCTTTCCTTCTGTCGGTGTGTATGGTCTTTCCTTCTGTCGGTTTGGTTGGTCTTTCCATCTGTCGGTTGGTCGGTCCATCCTTCTGTCAGTGTGGTTGGTCTATCCTTCTGTCGGTGTGGTTGGTCTTTCCATCTGTCGGTGTGGCTCGTCCATCCTTCTGTCGGTGTGTATGGTCTTTCCTTCTGTCGGTGTGTATGGTCTTTCCTTCTGTCGGTTGGTCGGTCCATCCTTCTGTCGGTGTGGTTGGTCTTGCATTCTGTCGGTTTGGCTCGTCCATCCTTCTGTCGGTGTGTATGGTCTTTCCTTCTGTCGGTGTGTATGGTCTTTCCTTCTGTCGGTTTGGTTGGTCTTTCCATCTGTCGGTTGGTCGGTCCATCCTTCTGTCAGTGTGGTTGGTCTTTCCTTCTGTCGGTCTGGTTGGTCTTTCCATCTGTCGGTGTGGCTCGTCCATCCTTCTGTCGGTGTGTATGGTCTTTCCTTCTGTCGGTGTGTATGGTCTTTCCTTCTGTCGGTGTGTATGGTCTTTCCTTCGGTCGGTTGGTCGGTCCATCCTTCTGTCGGTGTGGTTGGTCTTGCATTCTGTCGGTTTGGCTCGTCCATCCTTCTGTCAGTTTAAGTGGTCTTTCCTTCTGTCGGTGTGTATGGTCTTTCCTTCTGTCGGTGTGTATGGTCTTTCCTTCTGTCGATGTGTATGGTCTTTCCTTCCGTCGGTTGGTCGGTCCATCCTTCTGTCAGTGTGGTTGGTCTTTCCATCTGTCGGTGTGTATGGTCTTTCCTTCTATCAGTGTGGTTGGTCTTTCCTTCTGTCGGTTTGGTTGGTCTTTCCATCTGTCGGTGTGTATGGTCTTTCCTTCTGTCAGTGTGGTTGGTTAGGGTTAGGGGTTGGGGTTAGGGTTTAGGGTTAGGGGTTTGGGGTTGGGGTTAGGGTTAGGGTTAGGGTTGGGGTTAGGGTTGGGGTTAGGGTTGGGGTTAGGGTTGGGTTGGTTAGGGTTGGGGTTAGGGTTAGGGTTAGGGTTTGGATTAGGGTTGGGGTTAGGGTTAGGGTTAGGGTTAGGGTTAGGGTTAGGGTTGGGGTTAGGGTTAGGGTTGGGGTTGAGGTTAGGGTTTGGGGTTGGTTGGGGTTGGGGTTAGGGTTAGGGTTAGGGTTAGGGTTAGGGTTAGGGTTAGGGTTAGGGTTGGGGTTGGGGTTGGGGTTAGGGTTAGGGTTAGGGTTAGGG